>CAMTZB010000011.1:5423333-6649166 GCA_947086495.1 Morpho achilles | reverse complement strand
GAATAACTTTAAAGATTATAATATTATAACGAAAACATATTCGGTGAACAATTTGATATATCTTATAACAGCAATACAATATACAGTTTTATTATACACTCTTAATTTATGCAATAAAAGAGTAATGCGGTGAAATCGGCTTGAAGGCCGGGTGAAGTAACTTATTTTATTAACACATTTTATTCTTGCTATACTCTTTTCCCTCCCCAGCGCGGAGGCTGAGGAGTTGTACTTTATACTGCCATTGCGACTCAGATATTGGTTAGTCAGCATTCTACGCCTTTATTCCTCACATCTGATCGGCATGAGCGACTCTCTCAGAGCCGCCACACCTTATTTAGGGGCTAAGTAATCTCAAAATGCATAGAGGACTTACTACGCAATCTAGACATAATCTAAATCATACCTACTTTTATGACGATAAATAGCAAAGCATTCCCTAATAAACACATTTGCTATTACTACTATTATTTGTGGTTTACCTAACCAAATACTTAACTTCCATTATTACTAATTATACAAATTAAAAAGTTATTAGCAGAACTAAATATAGCAAACAACAGATATTTATAATTCCTAACAAAAATCGGTAGTCATTTATGGAAGCAAACCAATCCAATGAGGGAGGTCGTTCCTCATAAACACGTTCATATCAGTTTACCTATTGAACCGAGGCATATCGGACTGGTAAAAACTGGACTGTAGCCGCGGCAGGCGGCTTCTGATAACGCAACAACTGTTTTACTCAGTCGTGTGGCCTAACTTCGTACTCATTGGTCCATTTTAAACTCTGTTGACAGTATTTCGAAAAACACCTGAAATCACATATGTAATTCTCATAAAAGTCGCATAAAGAGAGCTATAAAAAAGTTATTTCTGTATATTCGAATAGTAGCGATATGTTCGCAGGGGATTTAACTGCTTATCAGTGCGATGTCATACCGAGACGTTTTATAAGTAGGCAACGCGAGCGCCAGCCATCACTGTACGCATCGACCGCGTAGTGGCCAGTACTTTTAGTTTGAATCAATTATCAACTCGTAAACAATGTTAGTGTATCCGCAATTAATACCAGAGATACGTAATGGAGGATGCAGGGTGTCAAGTTGGATGCCGGCAGAGCGTTTTGCTCCATACTTTGCAAGGACGAGTGCTTTACCACATAATATTAAACAGGTGTGATTTAACGCTTAAGAAAAATTTTAAGTTCTATCTAAATTGTTTGATTATGAATGTAAAAATGTCCTTAATTGTTTTCACAAAAAATCCTTTATTCAATCTAATAATTTCGAATAGTTTTAATATTGTTATTTTTCTCTTATGTCCAAAGGATGTGGAAGAAGATTCTTTGGGCGGATCATCTCCGGAGCATGCAAATGATTCTGGAGGAGAGAACAGTGAAGGCGTTTGTGGTTGGAGAGGATGCGGTACAAGATTTCCAAATGTATCACGTTTGTCCGCTCACGTAGCGCGGGTCCATGCACACGCACATAGAGATGGTCTTTTCTATTGCTCATGGAAAGACTGTTCCAGACCTCAAAGAGGTTTTAATGCAAGGTATGGTATACTAAATAGTAGAAATTCTTTATCTATTCAGTTTTTTTGGATATGCATATATATTTATTTAAATGAGTTAATCTTGTATGTATATGCATAAATATTTTTTCTGAATCTCGGAAACGGCTCCAACAATTTTCCTGAAATTCAGCATGTAGGGGCATGTCAGCAGCATGAAAAATCGATATTCTATTTTTAATAAAATCTCGTTTTATCCTTGTTTTTGGGCATTAAAAATATTATATAATGTAGAATTGAAAGCAAAGGATTTTTTTAACTGCCAAACGTAATGTTGCGACAGGCGATGGGTAAAGGGCGGACTGAAAATGTTCAAAATCTGGGTTCGAAACCCACACGTCATCGACGCTTTCTATATTTTTTTAATATTTAAAAAAAAATTACCGAGCAAGGCTCGGTCACCCAGGTACTTTCATATAATTAGATATTCAAACTGACGTATTTTTACTAAAAACCTAGCTTTGTTATCAAAAGTATTTGTTATTTTAAAGCGCTTCTAATAAATGTATTGTTTGTCAACAGATACAAAATGTTGGTTCACGTGCGAACGCACACAAATGAACGTCCACACACGTGCAATCAATGTCAGAAAAGTTTTTCGAGGGCAGAGAATTTGAAAATTCATCTCCGATCACATTCTGGAGAAAAGCCTTACGTTTGTCCCTACGAGGTAATTACATACAACTTATATCAAATTTAAATACGTTTGTACCTTTAATTTATGTCGATCCTAAAAAAGGGATTCGAGGGATAAAACTATAGAATTGAACTTTCTATAAAAGCTATGCTTAATTAATATTCATAATTCATTTTACGCTGAACAGTATAAGATGAACTTGGCTAAAATTTCTGAATATGTAACTTGCATATATGGCGATTTTAAAATCTATTTTCTTCTCAAAAAGAATTAACAACTTTATTCTAAATCTGACTTTTAAAGACTTTCTAATATTTTTAGTGAAAATGTTCATTATTTGCTAATAACGGTGATTCACTACTATTTTTATATAATCCTAAAAGTTCCAAGACCTTACATTCTTTGGTCATATTTGATCATTGATTGAACCATACATTGTTCTATTACATACCATTTATACTTACAAATAGCGTTTTGAAATCCACACACAACGTATGATCTATAATAAATAAATAAATATATGGGACACTTACACACACGGTCGTCCATCCCCAAAGTAAGTAACTTAATACTTGTGTTATGGTAGACAGAAAACTGGTGAATATATACTTATATATTTTTTAAATACATACTTAAATACAAATATACACCCAGGCTCAAAGGCCAACAAATTCATTTATTGAAAATGTTGGCCCTCGGCGGGAATCGAACCCGCGACCCGCGGAGCTGAAGCCAGGATCACTACCCACTACGCCAACGGGCCAGTCAAAATGAATATAAGATGATGATCCATATTATAACTAAAGTTCAATATTACTTTGCCAACAGGGATGCGGTAAAGCGTATTCAAACTCCAGCGACCGCTTCAAGCACACTCGCACACATACAGTCGATAAGCCGTATTGTTGCAAAGTACCAGGATGCAACAAACGGTATACTGATCCCTCAAGTCTTAGAAAACATGTTAAGACATATAAGCATTTCGTCAATGAGAAAGAAGGAAATATAAGACAAGAAATCCAGGACGAGTATCGAAATTCGGACAATTTGTCCCCGCAAAGAGAAAATAGCTCTTATGCTATACAACCTTCATCGCCGCTCTATATGGCTTATAGTCCAACTTGCATAACGCCTAAACTACCATGTAACTCTATAATGCCTTCATCTGAAGCTTTGGGTTTACCCTTAAGTTACTCACCCATCATTGATCAAATTACCGATGAAGCTACTTATCCAAGACATATGGACCTTCACCCATTAAGAATTCCTTCAAGTGAAATGTCCTATTTGGAATATTCACAAATGTATGATCACGCGTACAGAAATTATTATTCATGCAGCTTCAATTATTCTGTCTTTAGACCTACTGTCAACGACAAAGTTTTCAATTATGATGAGCAAGTAAGATTTAACGATATGAAATTTGGAGAATCCACGGAAACACGTGATAAGGACGAAGTGCCTTTAAATTTAATTTGTTCCAAAAGACTGGAATGCCAAACAGAACTAGTCAGATATGTGGACTTGCCTTTAGATTTAAGTACAAAGAGTTAATTATGAAATAAAATAATATATTTATTTGAATGCAGTTTAAATTGACATTAATATAAAATCCTCAAATTTGTGTATTGACATTTAAAATAATAATAAGTTCAATACATTTTTTAAATTATTTATTTCAAAGATTCAATAGTGATAATTTAACGGTGAATTTTGAAACAACTATTGTAACATAACACACTTTGAAATCTAAATCTCTGATGAAAAAAAGTACATAGAGAGCACAGAAGTAAAAATTGAACATTTTCGACTTAGTATTAGACAAAAAATAAAATGATTCATTCGCGGACTCGCGCATATAAACACGGATCCAAAAACGGACTCACATTTAATGGAATTCTAAGCCGAGCGTCATGTAAAGCGAATGAGATTTGTAGAAGCGAATGAGATTTGTTTGTATGAGAATTGGTAGAATCAGTTCTACTATCGCTTCTACATGTATTGCGTGCTTCCTTCCTTCCTTTCCTTTTATATGCATGTCATATTAAAGTTCGGTCACCCAGTATTTAATCATCAACTGTCGATGTGTGCGATTTTGGTATCCGTACAATTCTGTTTCGTATCTGTCAAATAGTAGGCAAAAATACATTTTCCTGCCCTTGTCCCACTCTAAGTAGGATCAGCACAACATGTTATAAACATGTTGCAACATGATTTTGCTACGTATTTTACGACCGGCCGCTTGGCTGACGTCAACTTACCTTTGTCGCATTTTACGACACTTCTATAAGAAAGAGGGTTTTCTAACTACTCAACCGGATACCACATGGTGGGTCAACTTACCTTAGTCGCCTTGTACGCCTTGTTCGGTAAGAAATGAGGGCGATCTAGAATAGACTGCCCTCATTTCTTACCGAGTTCAATTTTTACTTCCGTGAATTCCACCTTCCTTTTTTTGATCTAAGATAATATAAATCAAAATATACAAGCGTTATTCATCATACTTATTGACAGTACTCAATTTACAGCAATTATGTAACATTAGTTTTATTCGTTACATTGTCATTATCGCGTTATCAAATAGAAATATACGATAAAATATTATATTTCAGTGGAAATCCTGAATTAATATAGATTAAACAAAGGCAAAATACAGGATTTATAGCGCTTATTCAAAGCGACTTCTTTGAAGGGACATATGGTTATTTTGTTATTATACCACAGTAGAGTAGGCAGCCTAGAATGTGTCCATTAAATTAAAGAGAATGTAAATGTGACCTATCTGTCTCTCTTTTTTATGTGTGATTAGACAAAGATACGAGTTCCATCTTCTTCTTATTATTTATTTTGACTTACTTTCAGGCCTGCCTATGGCTCCGCTACCCTAATATAATAAGTCTATGTATATAAAACAAACTATTTTACTACGCGAGCTACTTCTCTATCTGTGCATATTAACGGAACGTGACAACGTTCCTTTACGTTGCTAACTGAGTTGGATAATAAATAAAACCAAAATAGATCAAGTCTAATAACTTATATATTCTAAAATCTATTTTGCAACATAACTACTAAAAGCTCGTTCTAAAATCGCTACCAAAGTATATAAAAAATCGTGGACACTTATATAAATAAGTCTCTACGTCAAGTCCACTCAAGTCTGTATCATACTTAACGGGAAAAAATGAAAAAAAAAAACAATTTCTTGATAAATTTAATAAACAAACTTTCGACACTATCTTTTCTCTTTTCATACACATTATTACAACAAACAGTACTCTATAGGTACGCATAATCATTAAAAATACACGTTCTTTTTATTATCACTCAAAATGTCACATAAGCAAAATTCTACAATCACTTCATTAAAACCAGCCGACGAACCGTGATGAATAGTCCACGGTTGGTCCAAGGTTTTGCTAAGCTCTTACAAGACGGGACATCCCCTCCGCGATCGTATTAAGCGCGGTGAGATCTTTGCGGGCCGTGTCCAGTAAATGAGCCATTCCACGCTGTTGCAGCGATAGAAATTGTTTCATATCTTCTTGAGCACCTATTGGATGTAGAAATGGATATTCAATAATAATCATTTACATTGCGAAAAATTATGAAACAATGTTTTATCATTCGAAAAAGTTTACGTATACAACCAAAATTACACGCTAAATGCAAACAACAGTTTGGCCTAAGAGCCTGTGAACCCAAGACCTTCGTCATTTTATTAAAGCTGAAAGTTTGTCAGCGCATGTTCCCAATTAGGTAAGAACGATGGTACATTATGGAATTTGGATCATCATGGATTTGGGAGATAAACGGTACTCAAGATGCGTAAAATAACAATCTACGTACGTCAAAGTATAAAGGCTGATTTTTTGGTATAACCTTTGGAATAATATTAAAAATCACGTCAGTTAATGTCAGACACCGTGGCAAACCCTTGCCAGGCATCCTTAAGGTTCATATAATTCTATTTACGTCGTAGTATAAAAGCTGATTTTAATATATATAGCTTGGATAATAATAAGATGATGTTTCCTCACTAGCCAGACATTTTTGAAAGTTCCAACCGCTGTCAGACAACCATGTAGGGTAGCTATAGGAGCGAACTCGACGTAAACATAGGGGATGACGAGTTAGGGTGTTATTTACTGCGCAGTTTTTGTTAATATCTATATATGTACTAAGAGTACATATTTATACCAATTTAAATAATTTTATAAGCTATTTTCAAGTATTGGTAATTAAATGTCAGATGGCAGTCGATTTCTTATGTCGATAGTCCTCCAGTAAAGTGAAGTAACAGTTTGCATTCGAAAACATAAAAAAACACATTACCTGCATCCAAATGATATCTCTCGTGATTAGCGCCCGCACTAGCGCTGCGTTGAAGTCGCATCGCACATAGCAGCTCATTCAAACGACCCTACAAAAGATATATATTGTAAAGAGACTATGAACAAGTTCAAATAAATACTACCTTTTCTATATTGAAATAGCTTTTTACAAGCACTTTCGAATGTTTATTTATTTATTTATTTATGTACCATATAAAATGTTGAAAAAACATTATTGGTAGAAAAAGTGTACAAAGGTCAACTTATCCTTTTAAGACAGAGATCTCTGCCAGCTAACCAGCTAATGTTCACATTGTAATGAACCTACCAATAAGATTGCAATGCAATTAAACATTATCATTCTCCTGCCCTTATCCCACTCTAAGTGGGGTCGGCGCAACATGTTATAAATATGTCACATGATTTGGCTACGTATTTTACGACCGGCCCCCTGACTGACGTCAACTTGACACCTCGGTAAGAAATTAAGGTACAGAAAAGGGTGAGGAAAAAAGGGGTGGTCTATTCTAATCAGCCGGATACCAAACGGCTTGAAGTGAAAACGCTCGTGATAACAAAAATATGAAACATTACTTTGTATTTTATAACATGACTTAATGCTATTTATTTATCAAACAGGAATTACTTGTCATGACGTTTTCGCAATGAACCAGATAAAACCAGATATACTGATAAGTGACTTGATGATTGCTAATACGGACTCTTGCACTCTAATTCCTGATTATTTGATATAAAAAAAGCGATGACATATAAATGCTGAATAAAAATTAACTGGGCACATATATTCATAGATGAGTGTACGTACACAAAGTCAGTCTTCCATTTTAACCTTAAATATTAACAGGAAAAACCCCTTATGGGTACCGCCGCCCGACGGCGATAGTTATGTCGGACTCACACCGACGAAAACAACCTGTGTGCTCTACCACGCTGCTGGTGGCAGGGATAGGGTATGAAGACATTGCCCCCATCCCCGCCAGCAGAAACTCTGTACCCCAGAGTGCGCCACCTCTGGGTCGGGGCCTATCTAAAAGTGGCCCCTCTCTCCGCTGGACGATACATCGGGAGCACCAGATGCATCGACCGCCGCGGGGATATTAACCTAACCTGTCTGATTGGTACAGACAATTATAGAAATATAAACAATATCACCTAAATAGTATTACCTCGATTCAGGGCCATTCTGTTATATAATACGAGATAAGCACTACAGTAAGCAATTCTACATCGTCTGCTCCCAAATACACCGCGTTGCAACGATACGAACGAAACGAACGTTGCAGCATAAGTGGGGTCGGCACAACATGTTTTAAATATGTATCATGATTTGGCTAGGTATTTTAAGAACGGCCTGGCGTCAACTTCCCTTAGTCACCTTTTACGACACCTCGGTAAGAAAGTGGGTGGTCTATTTTACTCAGCCGGACACCACACGGCTATATATGTCATATAATATTTAAATTAATGGATTTTCCATCTTAAGTTAGAAAATCCAATTAAGTAACCCTTATTGTAACAGCTATTAGAATTTGTCATAACAAAAATTCTTTTAGAACTCTGTTTTGGAATTTTATTTTATTATGCTACAATCATCGTAAAAACGATGCAGCTTAATTTGTACAAGAATCCAGCCTAATTATAATTATCCTTCTGCCCTTATCCCAGTCTAAGTGGGGTTGGCACATGTTATAAACATGTTGTCTGATGATTTGGATACGTCCTTTACGACTATTGATCTATGACGATTCAAAAGTGCTTGAAAAAAAGATTATTGTTATTTTATAAGATTGATTAATAACCTCATATAGTTATACTTTCCCACACTACACAAACTATTGTTAATAATATAAATTTTCATTAGACAAAAACAGAACAGGTGTTTAACATTATCACGCATATGTACATAATCACAACATACTTTGTATATACCACTGTCTGAAGATAAAATTCGATAACATCAAGATAAGGGTACCACGCAGGCAACTATTGACCAAACATCAAATATTCCTCATTCGTCTCAAGGCCACAATGAATTCGCGTGTTTATCAATGATACAGGTATTTTGTACAAATTATCTATATTGCTTATTATCTACTTTCCTAATCTTTACCATATATAGCGTCTAGATAAGCTTTTTCCATTGTTAAGTCGCGACCCTGCACCATCAAAATAAAATTCCGTAATATACCACCATGTTTTAAAATATTACCCATATCTTTTTTTAATAATAAAAAATGTAATGACTAAATGGCATACAGTTAAAATATAAACAACCGGGTCACATCGCGATAATCCGAACTGAGTCAGTTCGTGACCACGGTGGATGCAACTCTGCCGAAACGTTGAACCTTAAACAAAGGTAACGGGATTATCGCGATGTGACCCGGTTGTTTATATTTTAATTAGTATGAATCGCGAAAGTTTAAAATCTTCTATGGCATACAGTTATTATATAATTAATAGAATTAGGCGTTACTTTGGTGAGGTCCATAATACAAAACTATTGAGAATATTATTTTGCTATATTCCGCGATAAAAGAAAATATATGTAATGCTAAATGTACAGTGTACTATTCGTTCTAGTACCTGATACATGCAGGATTCGTAAAAACTCATGCACTACCCGACACCGATAACACAACAATACACAAGCACTGCACACATTCACCAGCACAATCTCAACAATTGTTTCGCCCCGTAACCGAAGTATCGTCATGAGATAGATAAAATCCCAAAATTTTGCGATTTTGTCGTGGAGATTTATTATTTTGCGATATAGCTAAATAATATTCTAATTAGTCTTGTTTTACAGCTATTATACTTAAGAGTAGGGAAGCTAGCCTAAAATGTGACATATTACAAAAAAAAAGTAAATGAGAGTCATCTATCTGTCTCTCTTTTTTATTTATAATCAGACAAAGATGAAGCGTACGAGTTTCATCTTCCCTTTCATTATTTATTGTGTTATTGTCACTTACAGATCTGCCCATGCCTCCCTTACGCTAAGTAAAATACTATTATGCTAAATAGGCGATACTAAAGTATGTAGTGCTACTAAAACCTTATATTTCACTTATTTTTATTTTTGTACAAGAAAAAACGTTCGAAAAACATTATTAATAAAAAAAAGTGGTACCAAGGTTAACTTTTTACTGTTAATGTGTATATTTTAAAGGCCTGTTTCACAAGTTACTGATAAAGTGTCTGATAGTTAACCGACAAATAAACTGAGTAGCAGATAAATGTCTCTAAAAAGATACTCTTAAAAGTGAAATTATTAAAATAAAAAATAGCGGTCATTTTAAAATAGGTATTTGCTATACAGCAGATAAATAAAATAACAGCCACATGATCTACCTGTTAACTTATTAGGGACTTGTAAGTGCTGAATAAGCCTATCAGAAATCTGAGAAACGCAAAATTCCGAGATATGTGTCAGATATGTTCCGAATAAGCTAACTGTTATTGGTAACTTTCAAAACAGGCACTAAAAATATCAAGTCGGATACGAAAGAGTGTGAAAATTATCGGCCATAACAGAACGATGTTTGGGAAACATCATCATACTCCTGTCCTTATCCCACTCTAAGTGGGGTCATGTAACGTGGTCAACATGTTTCGCCTATCTAACGTCAACTTACCTTAGTCGTATTTTACGACACTTCGGTAAGCAAGAGGGTGATCTTTTCTATTCTTCCGAATTTTCGGCAAAAATGTATGTGATTTTTATTTAGTAATAATAAAATGAGATTAACTCATTTAAATATTAAAGATATTATATATCCTCCTGCTGTATCCATAAAGTACGAATTGTTAGAACGGCCATAGAGATCGTTGCTCTCTTATTGATATTTATTACCCATATATTTATTTTTTTATTAATCCGTCGAATATCATATAACATAACAGACCAACAGTATATAATCGTTTAAATACTTTTGAAATGTTGATGTAACTTTCGACGTGATAACGTCATTATCAATTCCCAAATTAGACACAATTATTTTTTTTAATTTATTTTAATCATCAATCTGTCAAATATAATCAATTTAGCTGCATTTGAATTTTTTATGTTATGATCCAATCCGTCAAAATGCGTGACGTAGATTTTAATTCTGGTACCGCGGTGAAGCCTAAAGGGCCTAACATTTCAAATTCAAAATATTCTTTATTCAAATAAACTTTTAAACAAGTGATTTTGAATCGTCAACTCTACTGCTGGTTCGGAAAGCTGTTCCTACCGAGAAGAGCCAGCAAGAAACTCGGCGGTTGCTCTTTTAAAAATATAATTCTTATGACTAGTTACATTTAGTAATATCTGTCTTGTACAGGGTCTAATCGAGGTATATCCACACATTCTTATCTTCTAAGTAATCCTCAACGGTATAGTAGGCTTTCTGGATCAGCCTCTTTTTAACAGTGTTTTAACATTTTATAGTAAGTAATATAAAAGTTACACTCACGTTGTAAAGAGGTGGCGCGGCCAGTTGCGATGCAAGTTCTTGCAAACGAGCCCGAGCGGCTTCCTCCTCAGGACTTAACGCAATGCCCACCAAGCCCACTACTTCTTGCCGAGCTATAACCTGTAATAACTCCCCTTTAACAACGTCTTATGCATAAAATTTGGCCTTCCCTATCTGAACGAAATAGGACAATCCGTGAATACATCTGAAGCTATTAGGCCCGGATATACAAGAATATAGGAGAAGAGGAGATGTGCTGCGAAGCTGTAAATTGTGCGTAGCGGAGATGTGAGCTGTGAGTAGAGTAACATTATTTATTCAAATAAACTTGTAAACAAGTGCTTTTGAATCGTCAACCGATTCAGAACGTCGAACCAACAGTAGACTGCTGGTTCGGAAAGCTGTCCCTACCGAGAAGAGCCAGCAAGAAACTCGGCGGTTGCTTTATCACTACATATTACAAAACAAAGTCGCATTCTTTGTTTGTCCATATATCCCTTATGTATGCATAAAACTTTAAAACTACGCAACAGATTTTGATGCGATTTTTTTGATAGATAGAGTGATTCAAGAGGAAGGTTTGTATGTATAATAACATTCAATACGGAGTAGAGAAATATTGTAATTTTTGAGGTTTCTGTAAATAATTACATTTTTTTTCGCTTACATTGCAAACGCTGGCTAAACCCTACGAGATTTATCAAAATGATGTACTAAGTATTTGTACACCTTGAAAAGGTCTACAGAAAAGTCCTCGATGGTATATGTCTATCTCTTATGGATAATCCACAATACCATTTTTTGTCGTTTACTTTTTACGAAAAATAATGCCTTATTTTTGAAGCAATTTTTATACAATGCTGCATTAATCCTTATCCAATTAAGTACCTTAAATAAATTGTTGATTTAATATAGATCAATATGGCCGTTTACAGCATGTAATTTAAGTGAACATTTTCGGAGATATTACAGATTTAAAATGCCGTGAGGAGGCCGCGCTTCACCCTATAGCACTTCGAATCCAGCAGCTATATTGTTCTTTCAAGAGTTTGTTTAACGACAAGGAAGCTGTGAATGTTGTATATAAAGACATTCTGTAATTAATTGTACAAATAAAATACATAGGAAAAATGTAAAAGTAAATAAGTAAAAATGTACTATATTAATTTATATATTCCAAAGATAGCAGGAAATCTTCTTGGTATAGGGGAAGGAAATTGTTTTTCTCCAAATTTAACGCTATTTAACGCGGGCCACGGGCAGTAATGAATAAATCAAAACTACTGGATCGATTTTAATCATTTTTTTTTAAACTGACTGACATGGGATATATTTTTTATACTTGTGCGAAGCAGGGGCAGGCCGCTAGTTAAAAATATAATTTTAAATACTAGTTACATAAAGCCATTACTGTCTTGTCTAATTAACAAGTTTACTTGAACATATTTGGATTTGAAATAGAGAGCTCCCAATCAGTAAAGTGCTGTCTTTGAGAGAAAGACATCATATCGTCGCCCGACTACGCACGCACTTTGTTATTATTGAGACTTATCCTATACGTACCTGTAGAAGTGTATGTTTGTGTGCGTGCAACGAGGCCGATAGCTGCGAGAGCGTGGACGCAGCGGCCGCGCGGCGCGTGCGCAACTCGGCGAGAGTGTCTGCGGCACGTTTCAACCAGCTAGCTTGCAAAGCGGACTCTTCACTTTGACATCGAGCACGAAATTTAATCTACGCATAAAATTAACCAGGTTGCTATGATATACTTTTACTTTTATATCGGTAGGTAGGTATTATACTTTTTTAAGCTGTGGTAGCCCAGCGTTAACACCGTACGCCTCTTTTGAGGAATGATCAGTGTAAGAGTTATGGTCAGTAACTAAACCATATTAGACTCGATACTATAGTGCACTGGTTTATCCAAAGATTACAGTGTACATAACGGGTTTATCGTTGCAATTGCACTAATATGTAATTTTTTTAATTTGCATAAAGACAAATACCAAGTTGTGGTAGCCCAGCGGTTACACCGTGCGACTCTTCCGAGTAGGTCACGGGTTCAAACCCCAGACAGGCATCAATGAGTTTTCTAGTAAAGCTTACGTGTCTAATTAATAAATGCAATTTATCACACGCTTTTCGGTGAAGGAAAACATCGTGAGGAAACCTGCATATCTCTAGAAAATCCTGGGGATATGTGTAACCTACCAATCCGCGTAGGAGCAGCGTGGTAGGTCTTAGCTCCAATCTTTCTCTCCAAAAAAAAAAACGGAGAGAAGAGGCCCAGCAGTGGGATAGTAACAGGCCGTTACTTACTTTACTTTTTATAAAATAAATCTGTCATAAAATCTACGTATAAAATTAATCAGGTAGCTATGATATACACGCTACACAGCGACGCGAACTGCGATTGGTGAGGGACGGAAAAAATACACTGTTACGTATGCGGGCGGCTACAAAAGTAATATCATCATCATCCTCCTGCCCTTATCCCACTCTAAGTGGGGTCGGCACAATATAAACACGGTGTCACATGATTTGGCTGCGTTTTTACGAACGACCGCTTGCCTGACGTCAAATTACTTTTGTCGTATTTTACTACACCTCGGTAAGAAATGAGGTCGGTCTATTCTACTCAGCCGGATACCACGCGGCGGGTCGACTTACCTTAGTCGCCTTTTACGACTGCCCGGTAAGAAATGAGGGTGGTCTAATCTACTCAGCCCGATACCAAAAGTAATAATAAAATTATTTTGCTATAATCCGCGATGAAGTAAAATAGAAAATATATATAATGCTAAATGTAGAGTGGACAATACATTTTCATACTGATACATGCAGGATTCGTAAAAACACATGCACAAACCTCCACCACCGCCACCACAATACACAAGCACTACATACGTTCACTATCACAAACTCAACAATCGTTTCGCCTCACAACCGAAGCATCATCAAGAGATAGACTCCACGACAAAATCGCAAAGCGCGCCATGTCGCCAGCGAATTTTGACTCGTGAACGATTCGCACTACCCGTCGCGTCGCAGATCGCTACAAAGCGTAGCCACGCTTTTTTTTTTTTATCGAATTGACTATATGCTGTTAGCCCTAACAGCTTTTACAGCGTCACCGGGCGGGAAATCCGCGCGCTAAGTACAACGAACTTATGCAGACTAACGTGGACGCTTGCAGGGCGGTATTAAATAGACACAGAAGATACAATACAATTATTTTGCTGTACTCCGCGTTTGTTAAGTGAATCTATGTAATGATACGTGTATGAAACAGGCAACATTCACATACATGCAGGACAAGTCACCACACGTATCACAAAACGCCGCCACTATCAACACTCCACACAAGCACTTCACTCACTTACTACCACAATCTCTATAATCGTTTTCTCCGAAACCGAAGAATCGTCAGAATAGACTCCACGACAAAATCATACTGCACTACGATTTTGTCATGTAAATAAATAACCCTTAATAGTAAGGGTGGTGATGTTAGTATGTTTGTTGTATTTGGTGTATGTGCGTGTGCAGGTTTGCGTGCGTACGTACGTGCTTAAGTGCGTGCTTACGTACGTGCCTATGTGCGTGCGTACGTACGTTCCTATGTGCGTGCGTACATACGTACATATGTGCGAACGTACGTGTATATGTGCGTGCGTACGTACGTGCCTAAATGTGCACGCATGCACGGCATACGTAAAAAGCAGTACTAAACATACCTCCGAGAATCCTATGATCGGGACAGGTATATAGTTGTCAGGATCGGGATTGTCAGCTTGTGCCTGTTTCCAGAGACGCATGTCCATACCTGTTTGACAAATTCGAGATTTTTTTATTGTTTTTGGCCTAGAAATTAGAATCTCGTATTCATTAGGTAAGTATAGCAATTGGTTATATCATATCACAATTCATATCGTGATTACATCTCTGTTTAAAGAAAATTATCTACGTCTAATTTAAAAAAATAAAGTTAATCTAATATTCCAATCTATGTGACTAAATGAGTTTGGTCTCCGAGCCCATAATTCTCCAGAAAAACAAATTAAACAGATAATCAAATATATATAATACCTACGGGATTTAAGTTAATCAAAATCAAGTACAAATTTTGCTTATTAAATATAACTTTAACCTGAAGGCGTTGGACGATTTAAAGTGAAATAAGCTTTTTTAAATATAACTATAGTGAGTAGTATTCACTGTTAATGCATAGAAACCGGCTATACTCACGTCTTATTCTATCGGGTTAGCCCGACTAGTTTTCTCTGCCACTCACGAGTCGCGCCCAGCGAGCTGCTGTACGCAGTTCCCGCCGCGATAACGTCGTGTAAAGAGCTCATGAAGAAGTGCCCCGGATGGGTTCGAAACTAGTCGGGCTAATCCGATAGAATAAAACGTGAGTATAGCCGGTTTCTATACATTAACTATGAAATAAACTTGATTTCAACTTAGTCTAAAATGAAGAAAATAACTAACTAGACATAACCAAAATTTACATTCATCATAGAACTCACATCTACGTAGAGCCATAGCGATGACTTCGAAATATTCTTAAACCCATAGACAAAAGTCATTTCCTTATACCCCTTTGGACCTGCTCTTACCTGGAGGAGGACTCTGCAAATACTGTTCTAACAACTGTGGCGAAGGCCGAGTAACTGGAGTAACACTTGAGCATCCAGCATTATTAAGTGCGGTGCGCGCTGCACCTGCGTTTAGGAACGCGCCTAGTTCTGATGCGCTGATATGGACATTGTTTGCTGCTTTATCAACTACAAATATAACTACCTGTAAAATAGAATATGTATTAAGAGATTATCATTATCCGTTTATCGGTATAAATTAAAGTACCTTAAAGATAAATAGGCTAATAAACTGTTTCTAATTAAAGTTGCTGAAAATAGAATTAGGACGGCGCTTGTTGTTGCCTGGAACTCGATGACTTACAAAGGGCATATAAAAAATCTACAATATACAATCTCTAGAAGATGAAAACAATGATTAAAATCATCTCAGAAGCTGAATCATCAGATCACTGATCATCAAGATTAGATTTAACAACTAGAACCCTAGTTAGTTGTGAGTTTCCCACGACGTCATGAAACTAAAAAAATGTTTAGTCCCTTAGTGCAGGTGCCAATCTTATGGTAAGATGGCCTAAAACGCGTGATATCTAGCTGTGGGCCAATAATTTCAAAAGACAATTTTTTGCTACTTCGTGTCTAGATTATTTATGTATTTATTTGAATAAATAAATAAATATATGCGACACTTACACATACAGTCGTCTGTCCCCAAAGTAAGTAAATTAATACTTGCGTTATGGTAGACAGACAATTTGTGAATATATACTTATATATTTTTGAAATACATATTTATATACAAATATACACCCAGGCTCAAAGATCAACAAATTCATTCATAGAAAATGTTGGCCCTCGGCGGGAATCGAACCCGCGACCCGCGGAGCTGAAGGCAGGATCACTACCCACTGCGCCAACGGGCCAGTCAAGTCAGTCAAGTTAAAATTATACATGTACATATTTACCCGTTGTCTATGACCTATAACAAAAGTATTTAGTTACTTTGGGAACGAACAACCGTGTGTGTAATTGTGCCATATATATTTATACATAATAATATATATTTATATATATTATTTAGCCTCATGGCATATTTAAAGCTATAAAATATAAAAGTGACATAACAATATTTACCAAACTTTTAGTATCTGACACTGCCTTAACAGATTCTATGTTGACAGCTAAATTCGGTTTGTTCCCCAGAAGACCAGATAGTGAAGTGATAAGTGCTTGTTGATTATTCCTGTTAGAAATAATTATTCAATTAAATATAAACAAGCCAACAAAATAAAAATTCAAATAACAACAACTTTTTCCTCCTCTTTATATATTAATAGCAGACCCAACTATAATCTAATAAGCAAAGCAAATAATAAAAAACAAAAGCAATAAGCAAAATCTAGTTTACTTACTTTATCTCTTGTTCTTGTTTATTGAACAGCAAACTAACATGTCCGTCTTTATCTTGTTTGCCTCCCAACCTCGAGTAACCCACGGCTTTAAAGCGGCATAGCGGATTCTGTTCATTAAGTTCTAGTGCTGGGGCGTTGCGGCTGTAATAAGCTTGACCTAAAATAAATATTACATATATGGTACATTTGGTATAAGATTCTATAATAAAATTCCGCAATCAATTTCAGCTTTGCCATTACATCAGTTTAAAAACACTGTTAAAAAGAGGCTGATACAGAAAGCCTACTATACTCTTGAAGATTATTTAGAAGACAAGAATGTGTGGATATAGCTCTCTTTGAACCTGTACAAGACAGTAACGACTTAATGTAAATAGTATTAAGAATTTTATTTTTAAAAGAGCAACCGCAGTTTCTTGCTGGCTCTTCTCGGTAGGAACAGCTTTCCGAACCAGCAGTAGAGTTGACGATTCAAAAGCACTTGTTTACAAGTTTATTTGAATAAAGAATATTTTGAATTTGAATTTGAATATACATCAATATTTGACCCCAAATGCCCCTTAAACTTGAGGGGAAAATTTATAAAACGGAAATAAAGCAATAAAGCAAAGTTTATTAGGGGAAGTCTGAGAGTTGCGCCCATTACAGAAAAGATGAGAAGTGCGAGACTAAGTTGGTATGGTCATGTTATGAGGAGGGATGAAAATCATATGACCAAAAGAGTTTTATATATGAATGTAGATGAATGTATGGCTAGGGGGAGGCCGAAAAAAAGATGGATGGATTGTGTGAAAAATGATATGCATGTCAAAGGAGAGGCACCAGAGTTGACGAATGATAGAGGAGAATGACATATTGTGCCGACCCCACTTAGATTGGGATAAGGCTAAGAGAATGATGATGGTACATACATATACAGAGGCGTATATGTATGTACCCCACAGCATAACAGCCCCCAACTCTTCTCATATGGCTTTATACTCATATCCTCCTGCACTTAACCCACTCTAAGACCCCATAACATGTTAGTAACATGTTATGGGGTCGGCATAATATGTTACTAACATGTTGTCACATGATATGCCTACGCATTCTACGACCGCCGCCTGCCTGACGTCAACTTACCTTAGTCGCACTTTACGACACCTCAATAAGAGGGTGGTCTATTCTACGACACCGGATACCACACGGTGGGACAACGTACCGTAGTTACCTTTAACGACACCTCGGTATGAAAGAGGGTGGTCTATTCTACTCATCCGGATACCACACGGCGAGTCCATTTACCTTAGTCGCCTTTTACGGAACCTCGGTAAGAACTCATATGGCTTTATAGATTATATAGTTATTATAATGAAACAATAATATTAAGTGTATAAAAGATTAATATTGTAAAACCAGACTGCATTTTTACTAATTTTATTAATATTTCCTTATTTTTCTTTACCTTCGATCGCGCTCCTGGATATTACCCCCTCCCCCACACTTATATTTGCGAAGACTAAGTGAAAAATTTTATCCTATATGTTAGCCTTGTATATAAGCTTTAATTGTACCAAATTTCATCAATATTGGTCAAGCAAATTAGCTGTTAAAAGTGTAACACATAGACAGAAAGTCTTTCGCATTTATAATAATAGTATGGGTATGTCCGCCGTGTGGTATCTGGCTGAGTAGAATAGACCAACCTCATTTCTTACCGAGGTGACGTAAAAGGCGACTAAGGTAAGTTTACCCACCGTGTGGCATCCGGTTTAGTAGAATAGACCATTCTCTTTCTTACCGAAGTGTCGACTAAGGTAAGTTGACGTCAGGCAGGCGGCCAGTCGTAAAAATGCAGCCAAATCATGTGACAACATGTTTATAATATGTTGTGCCGACCCCACTTAAAGTGGGATAAGGGCAGGAGGATTATGAATAATAGTATGGATATGTATGGTTAGCACAGCTTAATTTTGTTGATATAAAATAAAGATGTTACCAGTCCCCCACTGTGCTTGCAGTAAATTCCATTTAGCAAGTACTTGATCTCTCTCATCTCCATAAACACAACAATTGAAAACAGCTGCGATCAACGCTTCATGTGCATTTGTTGGACCCTGTGGCTGTTGTTGTTGCTGCTGTTGTAGCTAAAATTAATAAATAAATATGATGCTTTACCATAATGTTGTGACAAAAGTCGAAAATTAAACATCTGGGAACAACTTAATAATATCAAACTTAACAATGACACCTTCATTAATGATCAGATAGATGTTTCAGATCAGGTAGTTCATGCTTGTTACACATGTTCGCAGGAAAAATAAATAAATGGTGGGGTAGAAACGATTAGTATATAACTAAGCTAGTTTGATTAAGGCTTCGCATTGCGATTTTGTCGTGGAGTCATCTCATGATGATGCTTCGGTTGCTGGGCGAAACGATTGTTGAGTTTGTTTTTGTGTATTGTGGTGGTGGTGGTGCAAGGTTTGTGCATGTGTTTTTACGAATCCTGCATGTATCAGGAATGAAAACGGATTGTACACTCTACATTTAGCATTATATATATACATATATTCATTCTATTTTACTTCGACACTGATTATAACAAAATAATTTTATTTTTATTTTTGTGTTATGGATCTCCACAAAGGAACGCCATCACTACATAGTATAAAACAAAGTCACATTCTTTGTTTGTCCATATATCCCTATGTATGCTTAAATCTTTAAAACTACGCAGCAGGAAAAAATAGCAGGAAATCTTCTTAGTATAGGGAGAAGGGAATTGTTTTTCTCCAAATTTAACTCTTGCAGGCCACAGCCAGTAATGAATAAATCAAAACTACCGGATCGATTTTAATAATTTTTTCACTGAGTGACATGGGCTATATATGTTATACCCGTGCAAAGCAGGGGCAGGCCGCTAGTAATTGAATAAATCATTCTGACTTTGTTATAGTAGATTGTATTTAAATTCTTGTATTTAAGTTCAACTAATTATTATGAGCTTTGTCTGATGAGAAACCACATTCCACAACCTGTTTGGAATGAATTAGTACGCTGGGCATTGAATCATAGATTGACAACATAAATAGATTGCCAGATTCAGTGATACTAATCAGCACAAACACTTAACATGATTACAGATATATGAACACCACCAGCGGGATTGTTAATTTCAAACTTCATACATCCAATATCTAAAGAATATATAAATCATATAGTCTTTACAGGTGGCCTAGGACTTTGTCATTTTGAAATTGAATATTTTAGAGGGATTCATATGGGCATGGAAATGTGTGTATATATATATATATATATATATATATATATATATATATATTTTAGAGGGATTCATATGGGCATGGAAATGTGTGTATATATATATATATATATATATATATATATATATATATATATATATATATATATTTTTTTTTTTTTTTTTTTTTTTTTGTTTTATAAGGTTCATCTGCGATCAGTCATAGGACTATGAGCAAATTTGTTGAATGTTATTGTTTTGTATTGGTCGATACACATCTTTTGCTGCCTAGACTCATTTGCCTAGATCAAGGATAGAAATTTTTTGAAGCCTCCCAGGAAATTTCTTTTCAAGGAGCTGGTTGTCCAAGTTATTGGGATGATTGAGAAGACGGTTTTTGTATTTAAGTGACAATCCTCGCATCTCTTCCCTAATTGTGGTGATATTTAGATTTTGATGTATTTCTTGATTGGTAACATACCACCGTAGATATAGAGCGCAAAATAATATTTTGAACTCTTTGTAGGCTAGCTATACTGGAGTTGCATGCGATACCCCTACTGCTAAATGAATGTGTATATGAAGCTAAAATATAAATAATAACCTGAGGCTGTTGACCGAATGTGCCAAGTCCAGTCCCGAATCCTGTAAAGCCAGTAGTAGCAGGTTTACCAAAGGTAGATCCAAAAGTAGTTCCAGTGCCAAAAGTGTTGCCACCTAATGTGTTAGTACCAAATGCCGGCGCTGTACTACCAAATGTGGAGGTTCCTGTCCCAAAGCCTGTACCAGTTCCAAATGCAGTAGTTCCAAAAGCACCAGTCCCAAATCCTGTAATATATTAAACACCACTCCCTCATTATGCACAAATAGTTGTAAAGTAATTAAGCTGTGTGGTATCCGGCTGAATAGTACCACCCTCATTTCTTACCGAGGTGTCGTAAAAGGCAACTAAGGTAAGTCGACCCGCCGTGTGGTATTCGGCTGAGTAGAATAGACAACCTCATTTCTTACCGAGGTGTCGTAAAAGGCGACTGAGGAAAGTTGACCCACCGTGTGGTATCCGGTTTAGTAGAATAGACCACCCTCTTTCTTACCGAGGTGTCGCAAAATACGACTAAGGTAAGTTGACGTCAGGCAGGCGGCCGGTCGTAAAAACGCAGCCAATTCATGTGACAGCGTGTTTATAACGTGTTGTGCCGACCCCACTTAGAGTGGGATAAGGGCAGGAGGATGATGAGTTTTAAAATAATTGAACAGGCTGAGATTGATAAATTCAGTTGATAGATTGATTAACAAAAGACACTTAATTCATAGATACATCTTTAATATTTAAATGAGTTAATCTTGTATGTATATATATTTTCTGGAATCTCAGAAACAGCTCCAAAGGTTTGCCTGAAATTCAGCATGTAGTGGGTATTGGAAGAGAAAAATCGATTCAGCTATGATTTATATAAAAAAAATCATTTTATCCCTGTTTTTGGGTATTAAAAAATACTAAAATTTATTTTGAATATATAACACTATTCCTGCCATGAACGGTCAAGTCAGTGTAGCTTATTTAAGGAACAGGTAGTCTTGAGAAATTTAAATACCTTAGATTGATCCAAACTACCTAATTTTTTTTTCTTTTTTTTAAGTTTGTAAAAAATTACTGAGCAAGGCTTGGTCAATCAGGTACTTATGATAATATAATTAAATTGATAGTAATTGATTTTTGATGATGATTGATAATCATATGACAGAAAATTGAAGATTTATATTATAGTGGTATTGTTTGATAGTATGAGCACTTAAGGGTGTTAATGTCACAGCAATGTGAAAAATTTATAATATAAAAATAAAGTAAAACATTGATTTAGAAAACTTACATGTTACTTTTCCTTCAGTCAAAATTTTTCTTAAAACATATATATGGAATTTAATACACAATTTGAGTAGCACAAAATATAAACATGACAATTAATGTAAATACAAAATTATTAACGAAATACCTAAAGCATTCTTATAATGTATACAAATATTAAAGAATAATTTAGTGTATAACCTGTAGTGGGCTTAGCAGCAGTTCCAAAACCAGACCCACCAAAAATAGATGCTGCAGTTGTAGTTGCTGTGCCTAAACTGCCAAAGGGTGCTGCAGATATGAAAAAAAATAAATATAAATATATGGGAAACTTACACACACTGTCATCAGTCCCCAAAGTAAGTATCTTAATACTTGTGTTATGGATGACAGACAACTGTTAAATATATACTTATATAATTTTAAATTCATACTTAAATAGAGATATAAACCAACTATAATATATAGTATTGTACTATATTTTAGTCAATTGTACTATATATTATAGAAAAAGAATATAGAACGAAAAATATTATATTTTTATCGCTAATTCAATTGACCCACTTTTTTTGCATTAACTGTGAATGGAACGCACCCAGAGCACTGCATAGGGAATTTTTGAACAACATTCATGTACATACTGGTTTTTTCTTTTACTTTCTTACCTCCATTCCTGCAACTACTGCTTTTACAGAAATTTTTTTCCCTCACAAATGTAAAATGGAGAGAAGACAAAATAAAGCATATATTAATTTTATCCAAAATGAGTTGTTAATTTACTTTAATATAGACCTAAATTGCTCAGATGCATATAGTTATTTTAAAAATAATAGAACCTTATGGCCAAAGCGAAAAGTAAGAATAAATACTCATGGAAAAATAAATAACGATTGAAAACAGATGTGTACTATTTTTTTCCCTGAACTTCCCAAAAGTACTATATTTTTTAAATTTAAAAAAAAAATCTTCAAAAAAAAGGTGGCAACCCTACCCTTAAGTATGATAACAATTTATAATTCAATAAATGAATTGTAACCTGCACTAGAAGTTGGTGCACCAAAAGAACCAAACCCAGACGATGTTGTAGATGTTCCGAAACCGCCAAATCCTGCTGTACTTGTAGTTGCAGTGTTAGTGCTTCCAAATGAAAATGTAGCTGCAATAAAATTACACTCGATTACACTCTATAAGTATGTATGAAATACAAAAAAATACATGACGTTAAAAACTAGTATAAGTGAGGCGATTTCTGGCACCAAGCTTAAAAAACTCTTAATTTAAGTAGTAATATAATAAATCATTACACTATATAAAATAAACTTTTGACTAACGTTTTGCAGGATTACCAAAACCAATATTTTGCGATGTAGTATTCGATCCAAACGAAAATGCCATATTTTGGAAATATAATATTAATGAAATATTATTTTTATAAAGTATGGGTATTTAAACTTTCTCATTTATTTTTATATTTTTCGCACCGAATCTAGTTTTTTAAAATATAAGACCATCAATAATCATTAATCTTAGATTAATCAATTACTTTTTATAGGGATGTCAAAAATAGTCGATTTTTAATTATCGATAATTTTATCTCAATAGTAAATTCTCTTCTTATTCTTTTTTTTACCTACTTTTATCTTGTCTTTTAAGATACGATATGCGTTATTGGGTAAAACCAATGTGGCCAAATAACATATTTTATTCGATTTTCACAAACAGCGTATTAGTTATTTGTTATTCAAAGTTATCCACTTTAACTAGTCCTTATTTCAATTAATTATTCAAATAAAAAGTAAATTTGGAAATTAAATTAAGGTCAGAAAAAATATATCATTCATAAATGTTTTTTTTCGATTTTTGTAAATAGATAGACAAATTTTTGTAGAGAAAGAGAGAGAGAGAAATTGATTATTCACATCCCTACTTTATTATCAAATAGGCTACCAAGTTACCTGAGATGGCCAAAATGTATCCCTGACAAGAAAAATGTGCTCATATCTTTTCGATCTTGGGATATATGTCACTCTTTTATATCTTTAACTCGTTTAGATCAGTATGGCTCATAGTGAGAACAAGGCAGCTAAGACTGCAAATATATTCTTTATATCTTCAGCTCTTTTAATACAAACATGCAATAACTATCAGTCTCTCTCTTTTACGAGTAAATTGCTATATAAACCTATCTTTTTCTCTTTAACTCTGAACGAACCGTAACTCATCACGTAAATTAACTCTTAAGTATAAAGATACAGACATATAATTGAAACACATGCTAGATAGAGAGTGATTATATCTTTTGGAAAGATATATTTATTTATTGTCTTTAGCTCGCGATGCGCTACCCATACTCTATTATACATATTTCAAATTCAAATTCAATATAACATGCATACTAAATTTAACATCAATATCATCTTCCATTAGATCCATTAAATTCGATTGTATTTTGGCCAAAATAGGAAAAAATGTTAACATGTTGTTGTACTTGAAAAAAAAACAATATTTTGATCATAATACTTGTCAATGTAATCTTAAGTTATTTGTTTTATTAAATTTTCTTAAATCTATTTTTTTTTCTTTCGTAGATATCGGAAATAAAAAAAAACCGATATTTAAAGGTACACTAGTCACTTTTTAGTATATCTTATTTTTCTCTATGAGAATTCTGATTACTTGTCTGTGCACTGCACCATAGACTACACTGCACGTCTTACGCTAAGAACAAGGGCACTAGGAAAATTTTGGTTAATTATTTCGTCACACAAAGTAATTACTTTAACTTTCTATAATAATGTCGGATTGGGATACTGTCACTATTCTTCGCAAAAAACCACCAAAAGCGTCAGCCCTTAAGACTGAACAAGCCGTTAACGCAGCACGTCGGCAAGGTTTACCAGTGGACACTCAACAAAAATATGGTGCAGGCACTAATAAACAACATGTTACTACTAAAAACACTGCCAAACTTGATAGAGAAACTGAAGAACTAAAACATGAAAAAATACCTCTTGATTTGGGAAAACTTATAATGCAAGGCAGACAATCTAAGGGTATGAGTCAAAAAGATTTAGCTACAAAGATATGTGAAAAGCCTCAAATTGTAAATGACTACGAAGCGGGTCGTGGTATTCCTAATAATATTGTACTAGGTAAAATTGAAAGAGCAATTGGAATAAAACTTCGTGGAAAAGAACGTGGCCAATCATTACAGCCTCCTGGAGGAAAGAAATAACGGATTCCCTGGGAGGCGCAGACTTAACTCCGATTTGTTTATTGCATAATGTTTCTCTCATTTTTGCGGTTGAATATTTTATTAAATTGTAACATTGTATTTCGTCGTGTTATATTATGATGTAAGCATTTATTTTCTCTAGACTCTGGAACATTCTCACTGCTGATGTTACCATCGTGAAAAAGTAACGCAGTGATTAAGAAATGTGGATGTGATATGCAATAAAAATAGTTTTATTTATGATTATTAATTTATTTTATTAATTGTTGTATAGATAAGACCCAAAACATCAAAGACATTGAATGTATTAAAAATTCAAAAACAAGAAATAAACAAATTATTTTTATAAAGTGAAACACGAATAAAAGTTGAGGAACACTTGATTAGTTTCATTATAATTTTCTTTAGTGTCATTTATTGTCAGCCAATACAAATCAAACAAAGAAAGCGTGTTATTTTATTTATCGTTATATCATTAAGCACAAAGACTAATTTTGTCTTGCTATGCTACGGTATTTAAGATTAAGTACCTGGTTGACCGAGCCTTGCACGTAATTTTTTTTAAAGAAAAAAATACATTGAAAAAAAATTAAAAATAGGTGAGGCGATGGGGTTCGAACGTAAGTCTTTTCAACTCGAAAACGAGATTTTTTTATTTCAAATCTAGCTTGACCAATTTTTCTCCTTCAAAACCCCCTACGATTTTCAGAATGAATTTCAGGAAAATCGTTGCGAGTCGTTTCCGAGATTCCGAAATATATATAAGATTAACTCATTTAAATATTAAAGATGTTATACATCCTTAATTTATGTTATTTAACCATAAAAGAACTAGTACCAAAGTTTCATTAAAGAACATGAAACAAGTGCACGAAAGACGAGACTAATAATAAAAATTTAAAAAATACTAAGCTTATCACCATAGATTCACTAATCAAAATACCGATCACACCTATAGGAACTTAGGAAGGCAAGTATGTACACACACAAATTTTTACAGCTAGTATTTCGATTCTTTATCCAAGATTTCGATTGTCGATAACATTATTAATTTTTTTTGTTCTTTCCTTAATTATATATACTATATTCAATTTACCGAATGGACAATGGAACGAGAGAGATGTCGATGGTACCAACAATTTTTAATGGTATAGTTAAGAAATAAGAAGGCTGTAGTGAAAAAGTCATTAGACCTCTGTTTGTCTATGTTTAGTACTCTATGTGTGTAAGTACCCGCTTCCTATAATTTATACTGTAGACTACGTTTATACTTTATGCATAATTTAAGCTGCATACATACCATAGATAATACACTATATAGGATAATACATACAAAGTACATACTACATACATATAACATACTCTTTCAAATAAAGTATGTATAAATCTGAGGACTCTCCAGATGATGAAGAAATTCTTGTTTATGCAGAATTTGAGGACAGTGTTAAATTAGATAAATATAGTAGTATACATGTTTTAGGAATAGATACTAAACATCCAATATTTCAACTAGATGACACCTTTTTTACAGGTAATTTCATCTTTATTTTTTTGATTCATATTGTTAGTATACTAACTTAGAGCTTAGATCTTAGAGCTCAACTTGAAAAATCGCTTTTTGGCCTCAGCTGATTTAAAAGGTATAATTATGATCCAAGATTTTTCTAGAAACTTGTTTTTATATTTTTTGCCAAGTTATTATTTGGATTTTTTTCAGGTTATATGAATGATGCAATTAAATATTTTTCTTATAAGGATATTGAAAATTTGCTATGTAGATTAAGGACAAATCATTATCAATAATATTATTACAGGTACTTATGAGAATCCATTAGGAACTTACATGTTTTTTGAAGAAGACCCTTCACCAAGTTGCTCAGATCCTTTATTTGATAAATTGCCTGAAAAAAATCTTAAATACCTGTGTAAAACAAGAAAACTCATCAGAGTAGAACATGCTTATGTTACACCCAAGGATGACAAACAAGGTGATAAAAGAACTCAACTAAACTCTGCTTGGTTGGGTAATGATTTGCTTTGCAATTTTGTTGTGGAGTCTTCTAATGCTTTGGTTACGGTGTGAAACAATTGCTGAGATTGTGGTAGTGAATGTCTGCAGTGCTTGTATATTGTTGTGTTATTGGTGGTGGGTAGTGTGTGACTTTTACAAATTCTGCATGTATCAGGTATGAGAACAAATAGTAAACTCTACATTTAGCATCACATATATTTGATTTTATTGTAGATTATAGCATAATAATATTTTCATTACTTTTGTGAAAAAAGAAGCTAAAAATTATATACTTGAGTCCAAATCCTTCACACAAGTTACACATTATCTCCTGCCCTTATCCCACTCTAAATGAGGTCTGCACAATATGCTATAAACATGTTGTCACATGATTTAGCTAGATATTTTACAACTGCCTGCCTGACGTCAACTTACCTTAGTGTTATTTTAAGACACCTTGGTAAGAAAGAGGATGGTCTATTCTACTCAACGGGATACTATATGTTGGGTCAACTTAACTTAGTCCCCCTTTACGACACTCAGTAAGAAATGATAGTGGTCTATTCTACTCAGCCGGATACCATACTTCATCCTTCACACAAGTTACACATGCTAATCAAATTCTAAAACTTTTTTGTAATTTATATTGAGTTATTGGTAGATATTTGTATGTATGACTTACAATAAACTGCCTCCTTTGAGTCTTAGAGTGGAGAAAAGACTACTTGCTGAAATAGTTTGGTAGATGCCATTTGGTAGTGAAAGAATGTCTGCAATTAAAAAACTGTTAGCGGTGGAAATAACATGTGTAAAACTGTAATAAAAAAAGGTTCTATATGTATGTTACATAAATTATGATGTCCCAACAAAAAAAAAAATTATCAAGAAAGTATTTTTAAGAATATTATACATTTCTTTTGTTCTATACAGAACTGGATCCTCAATTTGAAGAACAAGCAGCTATAAGTGATGAAATTCAGCCAGCTGTGTTTACAAGTGTACAGGATGCATTAGAAAAATTTAAAATGGATTGGGAAAAACATTCTGCGAGTGAACAAAATAAAGAAATCTAGTATGTCTATTGTTTAAAACGAATTTTCTATTTTTATTATCTGTTTAATTGGAAAAATATATATTGTAGGGATATTTAGAGACGGTAAACAATTTTTAAGTCAGTTTTAAGTATATGGCTGGCAAAAGTAATAATAAAATTATTTTAGTATAATCCGCAATACATCCACGCTTTTCGTGGATTATAGCAAATTACTTTTAGTATTACTTATGGATCTCCGCAAAGTAATGTCTAATTCTATAAACCAGTTATAGCTAAATGTTACATAAACAGGGTGAAATAAAAAAATATATCCTCAGATAAAAAAAGGAAGGTGCCCAGCCAAACAAGAATGAAGCATTTTTACATGTAATAATATGTGTGTATGAGATGTAGCATTAGTAGGTTAGGTTAGGTTAGTATCAAAAGCTCAACAAGAAGAATATATTCATACTCCTAACAGAAATTTAGTTGTTGCAATTATAACCTTTCTTTTATCATCCAAATTATTTAGTGAGCTGACTAATATCATTTATATTTTTAATCTCTTTAATGAAAAATAAATTCTGAAATATGCTTTAAATTTGGTAGATAAACCAGCTAAATAAATAAGAAATATCTTATAGTTGTCTCAAGAAATATAAATTTATTTTTGATTAACACATTAATAAATAGATTTCAAAATAAAAATCTTAATTTAAAAAATGCTAATAAATGTTATGGTAAGCCCAAGTTATTACTAAGTGCATATTGTATCCAGAAGAAGCGATCATGCTTGATACTGGAGTTAATTGAAATAAATTTGTCTTGGGTATTCCCCTTTTCATTTAATATATAATGTTGTATTGTTTGTGGGGTCTTACCCTGCTTGCAGGTATTTTTTATGTTTTATAATTTTAGTATATCTTGCAGTGTTCAGTGTTTCATTTAAGCACTAATGCTATTATCGTTCAGTACTGTCTTGAATATAATATTAGATAAAAATAATAAGTAATGAGTATTTTACAGTGTTACATTAATCAGATACTTGTTTTGGTGCAGAGTGAATAATTGGGTTATCCATCCATTAATCACAAATATATAAGGTATATAAAATAAGATAATAATTTTATTAATTCAATTGGAATATATATTTAATTTAGTGTATTTATTATAAAATTTATACAAAATTTCATTTTGAATATATTTTAGATTTTAAAAAAAAGGATAATGTGTGTTTGAGCGATAATGTTAGTGTAACTCTTTTATTTGATAAATTAAATGTAGAGCTGTGATAGCCAAGCGGTGAAACCGTGCCACTCTTTCGAAACGTCACAGGTTCAAATTTCGGGCAGGCACTAATGAGCTTTTCTGTTAAAACTTATGTGTCTAATTGATAATTGCAATTTACTTCACACGCTTTTCGGTGAAGGAAAACATCGTGAGGAAACCTGCATATCTCTAGAGAATTCTAGGGAGATGTGTAACCTACAAATCCCTATAGGAGCAGCGTAGTAGGTCTTAAGCTCCATACCTTCTCTCTTAAAACATAGACAGAGACCTGTGCCCAGAAGTGGGATTGTAACAGGCCGTTAATTTACTTTTTAATTAAATGCGGTACACGTATTATACATATTACATTTCAAACCAGTTTTTCTGCTTATGTTAAATTGAATGTAATGTGGGTTGTCCATATTCCATTCATTTCATTATTGTTTTATTTTAGTTATTTAATTTATTATTTAAGGTTCCTAACGTAAAACTGCAAAGTTTCATGTTATTTTTATAAAATTTATTTTTGTACAATAAACACATACAGTTATTCAAAACCTATAAAGTAAATAATATAATAGTCTTCCCCACATTCGGGCAATTTTTAAATAATAATCATTCTGCGACTTATATGTGAACATGCCATCGGCTTTTTTATGCGGGGTCGTTTTGAAAATATTTTGCAACGCAAAAAGGCATATTCAGCTTTTATATTAATTAATAACAGTCGTGCAATATTTCGGATTTACTTGTTTTTATACAAGGGTAAATAGTTTTGCGTGTCAGTATATGCCTTTTCATGTTATTTAATCACTGTGAATTTAAGTAATACCAATCTTTACGTTTCCTGCAAACTGTAATACAAATATTTAAAATTAGCTAAATTTGATTCTGACTTTAGGATTTACCTATTTTTGATTCTAATCCCCTCATATTACATGCGTGTGGTATCCGGCTGAGTAGAATAGACTACCCTCATTTCTTACCGAGGTGTCGCAAAAGGCGACTGACGTAAGTTTACCCACCGTGTGTATTCGGTTGAGTATAATATAACACCCTTCTTTTTACCGAGATGTCGTATAATACGACTAAGGTAAGTTGACGTCAGGCAGGCGGCCTGTATCTAGCCAGATCATGTGACAACATGTTGTGCCGACCCTATTTAGAGTGGTATAAGGGCAGGAGAATGATGATGAGCATATAATTAAACAGTCAAACGACTTAAAAACCAAAATAATTTGATGTTACTTTACATTTAAATATTTGTACGTTTTTATTCAAAATATTGTAACTATAAATTTTGGGCTACTTTTTAATGTTATGTAAATTTTTTCAGAGTTATCATGGGGCATACTTCTAAAAATTGTAATTCTCCAAATAAAACCATGGAATATGTGTTTCACGAACTAAATAGACACGAAATACGAATGAAGAAGAAAGAAAAAAAAGAAAACACCATAATCTTGTTTAAAGTTCTAGAAGAGCTCGTTAGAATTATGCGATCTTGCGACAACCTCTTTGATAGTCTAAGACCTAAGTTAGATTTTTTGGGAAGTTACTTCGATGGAATTAGAGTTGGCCAACCGACTGAATATGACATTAATGTTATTTTATCATTTCCTATTAATTATGGTAAAATCAAATTAGACGCAACGAATTGTCAACATGATTACACGGCTGTGATTATGCCGTCAGAGTTTCGCAGGCTAGCCATAACGCCCTCTACAGCTAACCGGGGTTTCTCAAAAACTCAATTATGGTGTGACAAGAAATATCGCTTATCAGTTACTAAGTTTCGGGCTTGGATGCAGAGCACCGTTGATCATGCGATTAATATTTTGCCGATAAAAAATGGCCAAAGAATTTTAATCGTGGACAATAAATACTATAGAATTAACTCTAAAGTATCAGGTCCAGCAAATACTATAACTATAACAAAAAATGACGGCACTGTCATTGATATAGATTTAGTTCCAACGTTCCTATTTCAACTACCAACGAAACCGATGAATTCTAAAATTGACTTTTCAAAAGTAGAATCAACAAATATACGGAAATATTTTCTTGTACCGAAACCTGGTAACAATGACTTCAGCTGGAGGGTATCATTTCCATTCCAAGAAAGACACATATTGAGAGATAAGAATAATTTAAAAAGTACGATAAGATTGCTGAAACATTTTAGGGATGTTCAAGGATTTATTAAGCTTTCAAGTTACTTTATTAAGACTTTATTTTTATGGGAATGTCAATATAACGATGATAATTATTGGAAAAGAAACTCATTGTCTTATTTAGTGTTGTCTATGTTGGAGAAACTCAGAGACTCTTTGGAGCATAACAAAATAATAAATTTCTGGTGTCCTAGGCATAATGTGATTGAAAAAATTAAACCTATGACATGCCAAAACTGGTATCACAGATTATCTTTTATAATTAAGGAAATAGAATGTAGAGCTTACAAAAATCCTAGTATTATCTTAGAATATTTTTCTACTAGAAATAGTTAGTTTTAATTACCAATGTGTAGTTATATTAATGTGATGGTAGTTATTTGCGTATATATGTTTTTTAAATGTTTAAAAGACGGTGATGTATAAGTACTAGATTTTTGAGAGGCCCATTTGTTGACGTTGAAATACAGTACAGTTTGATTGTACTTTGTTGATAAAAATTTAAAAAAATAAACTCCGTGTTGCGGGTTAAAAAAAGTCTATCAAATTAAAATACCCCACAATATATACAAAAGTAATAATGAAATTATTTTGCTATAATTGTTTATATGTAACATTTGTATGAATCTCCCCAAACGCCTAATTCTATAAACCCATATTATATAAAAAATGCGTTAAAAACGTATATAAAAAATGTACTTTATGATAAGTTAACGTAAAAATTGAAATAAATATTAGTTTCTTGTGCAGAAGTACTCTTATTTTTAACATATAGTAATTATTATTATCTTCCTTTATAGCATATACAGCACAAAGTGTATCATAGTTTTTATGCAATTACGATACTCTTTCGTCAACATTCAGGAAAATTTATTTTTGGCTTTTGTAAGTAAAGTAAGTAGCGGCCTGTTACTATCCCACCTCTGAGAATAGCCCTCTTCTCTCCGTTTCTGGAGAGAAGGGTTGTAGATACAACCTACCACGCTGCTCCAATGCGGATTGGTAGGTTACACACATCTCCAGAATTCCCTAGAGATACGTAGGTTTCCTCACGATGTTCACCGAAAAGCGTGTGATAAATTGCATTTATTAATTAGACACGGTAAGTTTTACTAGAAAACCCATTGGTGCCTGTCTGGGGTTTGAACCCGTGACCTACTCGAAAGAGTCGCACGGTGTAACCGCTGGGTTACCACAGCTTGGCATTTGGCTTTAGGCAAATTAAAAATATTACATATTAGTGCAATTGCAACGATAAACCCGTTATGTACACTGTAATCTTTGGATAAACTAGTGCAGTATCGAGTCTTACTTAATCTTAATTATTTAACTACAAGAAATACATTAATAACAAGTTAGTTATAAAAGATTCATTAGTGTTTGGAGAACAAAACTAATATCCATTTATAGAAATTACAATAGTAATTTTATTTGTTGCATAAGATAAAATAGGGTTAAAAAAGTATGTCATTATTCATGCCAACTAGACCTATTAAATAAAAAAAATACTTTTTTCATTTAAAAAACGAATCTCCGAAGTAAATATGTACAATTTTTATTTTTCTTTTTCAACGCGTATTACATATTCAGATTGGTTTTTTGAATAATTTTATAGACAAATCACAAAGTGTGATAGTCATCTTAAACCTAGCAATAATTGTCTATGATTTACAAAAAAATAAAATTCCTTTAATTTATTATAAAAGTAGAAATCGTTTTTGTAGCGTACCAGTTATTTCTCATAATTAAATATGTTTATATAACCTTAATTAATATTATTAAATACATAATGTACGTAAATGTATATGAATTAAAAAGTTAATACGTCAAATTAAGATTGTCTATATTTGCTTTAGTCGCCATTTTATTTGTATCGCCATTTCGTTTATTCAGTGAGATGGAGAATTGAGATTTTAAAAGTGAGATAGAAATAATATAATCAAATCACTGTTTTAGAGTTATTTCTTGTATGTTTTATTGTAATAAAAATTGGGTAAGTGAATTTATTACTTTCTTTGTCTCATTTGAAGCTTTTTTAAGGTTACTGGTTCTCTTTTCGCTTTCTCAGTCATCAAAGACTTGCAGCGGTATTACCAATGGCGTCCGTAGTTCACTTCAAGCGCGTCTATAGATAGTCCGTCATCCTTTTCTTACATTATATCGACACTATTCACGGAGACACTGCTTTCATCGCCCGAATGATCTTTTTAGTAGAGTAGACTGATAAGAAATATCCCCCGTTACCTTCGCACTGTATGTTTTGGGAGTTTCTCTTTCGCGTATACAATTAGCCGCGCTTTTATAATTTTCTAGCGAAATTTTAATTTCTCGTATCAATTGTAACTAAAGTAATATTTATTTTTAGGTTTATATATCGATATGAGTTATTTGTATCGCCTGTGATGAGATAAAAATTTAAGATGTTTACAACTAATGCGGTACAAGCCGGCTCTGTACCGACCCTCCAATACCAAGAGCATCCACAAAAGTCACAAGGGAAAAATATAGAAAATGTCCAACAAAAGACTCAACAAACACAACAGGTATTTATTGTATGCCTAAAATTACTACTCAATGCTTTGTCAAAGTTTAAATAATACTTTGAAGTTTGATGACCTCTACTAAGTTAATACATTTCTTTGGGGTGATTTCAAAAAGGGGAAAAAATATAAATCCTGAAGCACTGACATGGAAAGAAATGAATGATTAGTTTTGTAAAAAGGTATAACATAGACTAGCATAAACTTTTATGTATTTAACAAGGACAAACATATTTCAGTAATTTATTATTTAACAATATTACTTTTTAACATATTTACAAAGTTCAAGCTTTACAATATGATTTAAAAGGTATATGTGTATATAAGTATTTAGTTAGTATATACAATTTAAATGAAATATTATTTAATACAAGTTCATAATTCCATTCATTCCAACTTTAATTTAATTTTTTAGACACTTATTTTGAATATTGTTGAATAAATGTTATTCATGTGTATGTAAACAAAATTTTATATTCTATTAAACTTTTTACTGTATAATGTTAATTACCTACCAACCTGAATTGGAGAATGGTGGTTTTAATTACCAATCCTTGTCTCTAAATAAAAAAGGATAGCCGTGTGGTATCCGGCTGAGTAGAATAGTACCACCCTCTTTTCTTACCGAGGTGTCGTAAAAGGCGACTAAGGTAAGTCGACCCGCCGTGTGGTACCCGGCTGAGTAGAATAGACCAACCTCATTTCTTACCGAGGTGTCGTAAAAGGCGACTAAGGTAAGATACCCAACGTGTGGTATCCGGTTTAGTAGAATAGACCACCCTCTTTCTTACCGAGGTGTCGTGAAATACGACAGAGGTAAGTTGACGTCAGGCAGGCGGCCGGTCGTAAAAACGCAGCCAAATCGTGTTACAGCATGTTTATAACATGTTGTGCCGACCCCACTTAGAGTGGGATAAGGGCAGGAAGATGATGATGTCTCTAAATAAAAAAGGAGTCTTTGACCAGAAGTGGCAGTGCATTATTCAGATTATATATATTTTTTATTTCTTCTGCTATGTGGTATCCGGTTGAGTAGAATAGACCACCCTCATTTCTTACTGAGATTTCATGAAATGGCAGTCAGTCTTAAAATACGTAGCCAAAACAAGTGTTGGTTTGTAATATTCTGTGATGTACCCACTTAGAGTGGTATAAGTGTTGATGATATATTTTATTTCTAATTTCCAGGAATTCCCAACATTTTGTTACACAACAAATGTAAATATGATAGGCAAAATAGGAACGGGAACAACAACGGGGGCTGGCGGTGTCACTGGTGGAGTTAACATAGCACAATTGACTACAAGTGATGATAAAACATGTTATATAGCGCAGCCGTTTTCATATAATTATGCATTAGTGAATCAAATGCAAATTGCACCAAATGGACTTCAGAATGCTCTATCAAATATTAGTTTTAAGTGTGACGTTTGCGGGCTGATGTTCGGCCATCTTACACTGTTGAATGCTCACAAAAGAATACATACTCAAGATGCAGGTAATTCATTATTAGCACTTTATTATGGCCTCAAATAAAAAGTTAGTTTAAGACAGATATATAAATAAATAAATATATGGGACACTTATACACACGGTCGACCGTCCCCAAAGTAAGTAACTTCATGCTTGTGTTATGGTAGACAGACAACTGGTGAATATATTTTTAAATACATACTTAAATACAAATATACACTCAGGCTCAAAGACCAACAAATTTATTTATAGACAATGTTGTCCCTTGGTGGGAATCGAACCCGCGACCTGCGGAGCTGAAGGCAGGGTCACTACCCACTGCTCCAACGAGCCAGCCTATAAAATTATTACATCTGTAATACACCTCCTACTGACAGTAAAATTTATTTAGATATACATACCTGATATTACGCCATGTGGTATCTGGCTGAATAAAATGTACTATTTTATTCAGCCAGATACCACCCTCGTTTCTTACCGAGGTGTCGTAAAAGGCGACTAAAGTGAGTCGACCGGCCGTGTGGTATCCGGCTGAGTAGAATAGACCAACCTCATTTCTTACCGAGGTGTCGTAAAATACGACAGAGGTAAGTTGAGGTCAGGCACGCGACCAGTCGTAAAAACGCAGTCAAATCATGTGACAGCATATTTATAAAATGTTGTGCCGACCCCACTTGGAGTGGGATAAGGGCAGGAAGATGCTGATATTGTGTGAATATCTCTGAAAAAAAAGTTCTTATGTGTTGAACCAAGTTTTTCTAATTTATTCAATACAATTCTGTCATTTATAGCTTGCAGAAGTAGCACATGTTAATGATTACTTGGCAAAGGTCACTTACAAATGAAAGATTCATGTTATTAAAAGTTATTAAATCTGTATAATTAATAGAAATGGCCATAATTTCTTGTTACATCTTTACCTAAATGTATATACCATTCATAAATCATATTTATTTATTTTAGATAAAATTTATTACAATTTCTTTTATTTATATTTACATAAATATTTACCACAAAAAAAATACAGTTTATATAAATGGTGTCTTATTACAATAGTTTAAAGTTAACAGAATAAGTTAAATCAAAACTACAAAAGTAATAATAAAATTAATTATTTTGCTATAATCTGCGATGAAGTAAAATCAAAAATATATATAATGCTAAATGTAGAGTGGACAATCAGTTATCATACCTGGTACATTCAGGAGTCGTAAAAAACACTTGCACAAACCTCCCTGATAGTGAACATATATAGTGCTTGTGTATCGTGGTGGCGGTGGTGGAGGTTTGTGTATAGCAAAATAATTAATTTTATTATTACTTTTGTATTATAGATCTCTGCAAAGTAACGCCTAATTCTATAAATTATTTAAATCAAAACTGTTTATTCAGGGGGGTACACTTAGGTTAATCTTGGATCTTGGGACAAACCCTTATAATACCTGAATGTAAGCGAGGCCCGTGGCAACCTTAAAAATGGACTTATGACAATGGTGTAAATATTTTAAAATATTGTTGCAGATAGTAACATAACTGTAGTAGCAACAGGAGTGACTACAACCAATGAAGTGAACATGCCCCCACATATCCAGATTCTTTCTGCAGACCCTAATGACCCACAACAACATCATGTGATACAAGATAGTGAGTTACCTGTTTTTTTTTTATAAATAAATATATAGGATGATTATATATATAATACTTGTCTTATGGGTGACACACAACCAGTAATATACAGTATAAACTCCATGTAACGTCACTCGATTTAACGACAAACTCCCTAAAGCGTCGATATCACTTGGCCTTTGGTTGGTTTAGTTATACATATAGCACACCCACTCTCAATAACGACAGCAATTTAATAATATAAAGTAATTTTTAAGTTGCCAAAATTAGTAAAATCTGTGCAGCTGTGTATGTCCTTTTGTTGCTTTAGCCTAGCCCGTAATAAACTAGACTGTCGGCATTACACATACCGAACTTTATAAGAAATCCGTTTTTTTGTTTACAAACTTTTTGTTTATGTACTTTAAAAACAAAGTACTTTCTTTATCACCAAGATGCCTCAATCGCAAGATATGAATAAAATATTTAAAAAAAATACAACAAATTTACTGGTGCGGCAAAAGACGCCACACAAAAATAATAGACAATACGCAATAGCCATCAAATAAGAATTGTTTTTTATTTAATTACTAATACAAGTCTGAAATAAACTTTTTTATTTTCTAATACAGATTTTTCATCTCTCCATTCAACGATAACTCTCTTTAACGTCAAAATATGCACAGTACCTTGAAGGGCGTTATATAGAGTTTGCACTGTATATACATGAAATATTTTTTAAATTGATACATTAATACACTTAGACTAGAAGAATCAACAAATTGTTAAAATAAATATTTAGCTCTATGAGGAATCGAACACTCGACATATGAGCAAGATCATTACCACCTGCGCCAATGGAACAGTTAAATATAATAAATTGACATATGTATTACATATGTACATATGTATTACATATGTACATATGTATTACATATGTATGTATTTTAAATATGTACAGGGTATTAAATGTGGGGAATAGAAAACAATTTTTTTTTAAATAGCAGGCAACTGTTAAGGCAACATGTAGAATATATCGGCTAATAGCCAAGAAAATATATTAAAATATGTTAATCTTTTTTTATGATTTTTTTATGTTATCCCAGATTTAATTCTTCATTTTTATACTTACCATGTAATTGAATTTTTTGATGGGATATATTTGTTTCTATTTCAGCGAAGCCATTAATAATAGATAAAAATCAGAAATGCATTACGTGCGGTGGTCCATTAACTATTAATCCCAAAAGAAAAGGTCCTAAACTTATAAGATGTGAAAACTGTATAGCACAGGACACTGAACAAAGAGGTAACCAAAGTAAGTTGAGCTTTTAGATCATATAGCATGCTCAGTATTAAAATAACCGATTCACAAATAGGCTTAGTTGAGTTCTCCATATATCAGTGATTCTCAACCACTGTGCCGCGTCACTTTTGTGTGCCGCCAAATTTCAAAAGTGTGCCTCCAAATTTCAAAATTGTGCCGCCAAATTTTGCAAATATATAATAATGTTAATATTATTAAATTAATTAAATAAAATATCATTTAAAAAGAAAAATATTTTTATTATTAGCTTGTAATTAATCCCTTAATAAACGTTTAGTTATTATTGTAGTATATATTAGTTTATTTCGTATATTTAAAATTTTTGCCATAAACTATTTATGCAGTAATGCAGTGTTGTAGTAAGTAAATAATTTTTATCTTTTTCTTGGTGTGCCGCCAAATTTTGAAATCGTTAAATATGTGCCGCAACAAAAAAAAGGTTGAGAATCACTGCCTTATATAAATGCCATTCAGAACATTACAATAAAAACTAGAAAAAAACTAGTTTTTTGCTTTTATAATTTATGGGTTATATATGTATATCCTACTTCCTCCTAATATTATAAATGCGAAAGTTTGTGAATATGGATGTATTACTCTTTCACGGCAAATCCGCTACATATAGGCTATAAAAATACTGTTAACTCTATAGGAATAGAATGATATTGAAACGCGCCATCTATTATCAACTTATCAAGCGACAACAGTCCACGAACGAAGTTGTGGGTAAAAGCTAGTCTTATGATATATTTAATACTCGATTTTTGTAGGTGCGATGCTTCTCAAATTTTTGAATTAGGTCACTTTAATACTAAGTGTGTGATATATATTTTTTGATAAATACACAAATACTCGATGTACCAAAATATATTGTATTTAGAGAATGTTGGCCCTCGGCGGCAATTGAACCTGTGTACCCACAGCTGTTTGCAAAGTGACTGCCATCAACGCTAACAGCTAATTCTAACTAGTATAGCCAGCTAAACGATTTTTCTGTTGTTAAAACTATGTTAAAGAGAGGCTGATACAGAAAGCCTACTATACTCTTGAAGATTATTTAGAAGATAAGAATGTGTGGATATATCTCTCTTTGAACCTGTACAAGACAGTAATGACTTAATGTAAATAGTATTAAGAATTATATTTTTAAAAGAGCAACCGCCGAGTTTCTTGCTGGCTCTTCTCGGTAGGAACAGCTTTCCGAACCAGCAGTAGAGTTGACGATACAAAAGCACTTGTTTACAAGGTTATTTGAATAAAGAATATTTTGAATTTAACGCCGTGTGGTATCTGGCGGAATAGAATAGTACCACCCTCATTTCTTACCGAGGTGTCGTAAAAGGCGACTAAGGTAAGTCGACCCGCCGTGTGGTGTCCGGCTGAGTAGAATAGACCACCCTCATTTCTTACCGAGGTGTCGTAAAAGGCGACTTAAGTAAGTTGACCCACTGTGTGGTATCCGCTTAAGTAGAATAGACCACCCTCTTTCTTACCGAGGTGTCGTAAATTACCTCTATGGTAAGTTGATGTCAGGCAGGCGGCCGGTCGTAAAATACGTAGCCAAATCATGTGGCAACATGTTTATAACGTGTTGTGCCAATCCCACTTAGAGTGGGATAAGGGCAGGAAGATGGTGGAATATTTTGAATTGACCTTGAAAAAAAAGATAAACATTAACCGTACTTTAATTTGAATATTTTATTTCTATTCCATTTAACAGTAACTTCATCACAAATATTTGTGGCAACAGAAAATAATGTCAAGTTCGAAGTAGGTGGTGTGAGCGGCGTCCAGGCTGCAAGTGATCCCCTGGCGACGGCCCAGCCTCCTTCGCAGCCGCAACAGAAAACCTGTAAGTAAATTTTTTTATTTTATTTATTTTTATACTTATATTTAGAAAAGAGAAAGAAAAATTGAAAATAAAAACATGTATAAAGGCAGACTTATCCCTAAAAGGGATCTCTTCCAGTCAACCTTTGAGTAATAGAAGGAAAAGGACAATAATTGAAGAAGGAAGAGAGTAGGGGTCATATAGAGAAAACGAAAATGTATATATAAATTGAACTATTTAATCTATTAAATAATTATGGTAAAATAAATAGATGAAAAGATGCTAATAATAAATAATTTCTTAAGATAAATATTTTCTAATCTGTTACTTAAATACTGAAAGGGAAAGAGATTTGCTGATTTAAAAGCTAAATGATCTTGAGTAAGTCAGTGAGGAGCAATTAGGGAAAGCAAGATCACGCTTTTTTACACGCTTTTTATTAGTTTTCCCTAGTATGTAATCAACTTCCCGCTTAGAGTGGATTAAATTCAAAATTTCTACATTTTTCTAGTAGCAGTAACAATACAATAAAATAATTGAATACTTAATTATTGAAATACAAAATTACTTTTTTAACAATCAATTATACTGGAAGTGAAAAATAGATAATTAAAGAAAAACTCTTAATTTAATTAAGAATTACTTTGCGGAGGTTCATAATACAAAATATTAGCATTTTAAGCATTACATATATTTTCCGCTTCTGTTATCCGATTTGAGATACGTTTTCGTAGTTTTTATATGTGACTTTTACTAATAATTAAAAATTTTGATGACCGAATCAGTGACTAATATTTAGATATTAAAAAATATTTATTATTTGAGCAATTTAGAGGGAATTTGATACAAATGGTAACAATTACCAACATACACCCAGACTCAAAGAGATAATATATAATAGTTATTATAATAATAGTTCAATTCCAAAAAAGATTCTAACGTTTTTGGAATCGAACTAGCGGCCCCCAGAACAGAAGGCAGAGTTACTGCCAGCTGTGACTATGGGCCGGTCAATAGTAACACGTATGCTTTATTATTTTTAGTACCAGCCGGTCACCATCCTGTGAAAAAAAGAAATTTGGCCTCCGTTACAAAGTGTCAAAATTGTAACGGTTCAGGCATAGTGTTTATAGGTGGAAACAAAAATAAGAACAATACAGCAAATTCAGAAAAACCATTTCATTGTAATATTTGTGGAGGCTCGTTTTCAAGATACTCGTCATTATGGTCCCATAAAAAGTTACATTCTGGTGAAAAGAACTTTAAGTGTGGTGTTTGTGGTATAGCATTCGCAAAGGCTGTGTATCTTAAAAATCATTCTAGAATACATACGGGGGAAAAACCTTATAGGTAAGATATAATGTCGTTTAGTTTTGTAGCAAAAATTGCCTACTAATATTATAAATGCGAAAGTTTTGTGAGTATGGATGTATGTTTGTTACTCTTTCAGGGCGAATCCACTAAACAAATATTGATGAAATTAGGCACTTTTATTCCTTATACACCGGAATAACATATAGGTATAGAAATCCTGTTAATTCTATAGGAATAAGATGATATTGAAAAGCGTCATCTATTATCGACCACACATGACAACAGTCCACGCGAACGAAGTCGCGAGTAAAAGCTAGTAACAAATTAAAATAAATTGTAACACATAAATTTACCTATTTATCTTTGCGATTTTGGCGTGGAGCCTATCTCCTGACGATGCTGCGGTTACGGGGCCAAATGATTGTTGAGTTTGTGATGGTGAACATGTGTAGAGCTTGTATATTTTGGTAACTGTGTTGAAGGTTTGTGCATTTTTTACGAATCTGGCATGTATCGGTTATGAAAACAAATTATCCACTCTACATATAGCATTATATATATTCTCTATTAACTTAAAAGCACAATAATTTCATTATGTATTACTTTTGTACCTAAATTTGGCTGAATACTTCAGATGGAGAATGAATTTGCTTCCCAAGAAATTTATTTTTATATTTATTCATGATGTGTCAGTTTGTATTAATATTTTAAACGTATAATTATGTTTAACAGATGTCAAACATGCGGTATGCAATTTTCACAATCACCACATCTGAAAAATCACGAAAGAACGCATTCTGGTGAAAAACCCTATGTCTGTGAGGTTAGTTGAATTTATATATGAGGAGATTAGAATCAAAAATAGCTGAATCCTAAAGTCACAATTAAAAGTTAGCTAATTTTAAATATTTGTATTACAGTATGTAGGAAACGTAAAAATTATTATTACTTAAATTCACAGTGATTAAATCGGTGTTTAATATTTTTTTATTTGTCGAAACTCCAAGAATTAAACACATAAAACAAAATTTTCATTTTACTCAATTTTACTTATCTTGGATATAGCTAGGTTTGATTCTAACCTTACTGGATAACTTACTTATTAAATACTGGATTTAGAAAATGTCAAATGACCTTTGTAAGGGATCTGTAATTTGCTCAGATGTGGACAACTACACAAATGTCGTTTAACTATTACCGCTTCCGAAATAAATACAGGTTGGTACCGAGTATACAGCATTAATTTAAACTCCACCTTACGCACCTTAGCAGTCTATATAAAAAGCTTCAATTAAGTCAGTGAAGTAATGTAGCCACAAGAATTATTTTACATTAGGAATATTGGATACATGATATAGAGGGGTGAATGACCGTACCCCGTTCCATTACTTTTTTGTATGTAATGCATTGACCTTAAGCGAGACTACATACAAGTGCGAAGGAGACAGATCTATAATGTTACTGTTTTGTCCTGTTTTTTGAACAAGCGCGTCGCGCCAGATTTGTCAACCATTAGCATTGTTAGCTGTCTCAATTAAATTTATTTATTTTATTCGTAAATACGTTTTTTTAAACCATTAATTTAATGTCGTATCATCGATACCACTCTGCATATGTTCTGTTACTGCATAAGTGCTGTTGCGTAAAAATGTGATTTTTTTATAATAATATTATATACAACCGTCAATTAAATTACAAGCTTTCCTTCACAGGTGTGCGACAAGGGCTTCGCGAGACACGCCACCCTATGGAACCACCGCCGGATTCATACGGGCGAGAAACCTTACAAGTGAGTGTAAACAGTTTTAAGTACCCGGTTGCCCGAGACTGGCTTGGTAATTTTTTACAAAATAAAAAAAAGAAACTAAAAAATAATAATAATTAGGTATTTGGGAATCGATCCTAGGTATTTACATTTCTCGAGACTGCACGTTCCCTGAATAAGCTACGCTGAGTTGACAGATTGTGGCAAAAATGGTGTAATGGTAGTGGCAATATAAATTTCAGTATTTTTAATGCTCAAAAACAGAGATAAAACTATTTTTTTTTTACATAAAACTTAGCTAGATGCTGAATTTCAGGAAAATCGTTGGAGCCGTTTCCGAGATTCCGAATTCGAATTCGAATCGTTTAACCTTTTAACACGTTAAATGCCACAATAATTTTGAATTGCTTGCTAAAAATGAATTTCATCAGTGACTCTCATGGCACTACAAACAGTTTAAGTGCCGGTCGCCGCTGACCCCCATATAATTCAACGTATTTAATTAAGAAACAATATAGTTTAGGATTTTCTAGATCCCAGGATAGAATTCTACGTCCTTGTTGATTACCCACTATCATTATACATCCTCCTCCCCTGATACCACTGTAAGTGGGGTCGGCAGGACATTTTATAAACATGTCACATGATTCAAAATTATATGAAAAACATTGTCACCGTCAATGTGACATTTTGGCGGATTTTAGGCTCTCGATTATTCAGGGCACGGCTGCATCTGCAACTGACACAAGTGTCAGTCACTTGTACCTCATATGTTTTTCAGTAGGTTTTCACAGGTACATTCTTGCCGAGACTCGAGAAATCTATTGTGCTATTAGATGCTGATATCAGGGTCTTGAGCTTAGCTAACGTGTGTGTTGCCGGGTTTAAATAGTTTGTTTAATGGCCACAAAATTTTCCGCGTGTAACATACTTAAGGGTCGCTGGCAGAGATCTGTTATCTTTTGTACTTTTATTATCCTTTGTACTTTTTTCCATTTTAATTGCATTTTTTGTATGTTTTCTTTTATGGCACATTAATAGATGAGTAGCGGCCCGTTCTCTCCCACTGCTGGAAATAGGCATCTTCTCTCCGTTTTTGGAGAGAAGGATTGGAGCTAAGACCTACCACGCTGCTCCAATGCGGATTGGTAGGTTACACATATCTCCAGAATTCTCTAGAGATATGAAGGATTCCACACGATGTTTTCCTTTACCGAAAAGTGTGTGATAAATTGCAATTATCAATTAGACACATAAGTTTTAACAGAAAAACTCATTGGTGTCTGCTCGGGTTTGAACCCGTGACCTCCTTGAAAGAGTCGCACGGTGTTACCGCTTGGCTACCACAGCTTCCATTTCATAAATAATTGAATTTGAATTCTTCCATTAATAAATAATTTATCAAAATAAATCTTTGTGCAGGTGCGAGACGTGCGGCTCGGCGTTTAGTCAAGCGGCACATCTGAAAAACCACGCCAAAGTCCATTCCGGCGAGAAGCCGTTCAAGTGTGATATATGCACCGCCGCCTTCGCCGATCGGTTTGCGCTCAAACGGCATAGAGGGATACACGATAAGTATGGTGAGTCATTTATACTAATATATAAAGCTGAAGAGTTGGACATTTCTTACCGAGGTGTCGTAAAAGGCGACTGAGGTAAGTCGACCCGCCGTGTGGTACCCGGCTGAGTAGAATAGACCACCCTCATTTTTTACCGAGGTGTCGTAATAGGCGACTAAGGTAAGTCGACCCGCCGTGTGGTACCTGGCTGAGTAGAATAGACACCCTCATTTCTTACCGAGGTGTCGTAAAAAGCGACTAAGGTAAGTTGACCCACCGTGTGGTATCCGGTTAAGTAGAATAGACCACCCTCCTTACCAAGGTGTCGTAAAATACGACTAAGGTAAGTTGACGTCAGGCAGGCAGTCGTAAAAACGCAGCCAAATCATATTACAGCATGTTTATAACATGTTGTGTCGATCCCACTTAAGTGGGATAAGGGCAAGAGGATATATAATATAAAGCTGAAGAGTTTGGTTGGCGCGGTGGGTCGTTAACCTGCCTTCAGCTCTGCAGGTCGCGGATTCGATTCCCGCCGAGGGCTAACATTTTCTATAAATGAATTTATTGGTCTTCGAGTCTGGGTGTATTTGTATTTAAGTATGTATTTAAAAAATATATAAGTATATATTCACCAGTTGTCTGTCTACCATACCACAAGTTTTAAGTTACTTACTTTAGGGATGGACGACCGTGTGTGTAAGTGTCCCATATATTTATTTATTGTTTGTTTGATCGCGCTAATCTCAGGAACTACTGGACCGATTTGAAAAATTCTTTGGGTGTAAGATCTCTTTATTGATGAAGGCTATTGTAGGCTATATAAAATCACGCTAAGATTAATAGGACAGGAGCAGCAATAAAAAAAGTTAAAACGAAAAAATGGGGGGAAAAAATTTAAACATTTCGTTGCGTGCGCTAATTGAACGGTGAAAGTTATTCAGAAATCATGTATGTATTACAAAATTTATCATATTTAATTGACGAAAATATGATAATATTTTTACCCGCAACATCTTTTATGTGGAATGTCTTGGCATAAAGCTTCTGTCATTCTCCAACCCTGCTAATATCTCCATGGGTTGATAATAGATGGCACTTTTCAATGTTATCCTTCTCCTGTTTAATTAACAGGATTTCTATACGTTACCCCGGTGAATAAGGAATAATTTTGCCAAATTTCATCGATATTGGTTCAGCGGATTCGCCATGAAAGAGTAACAAACATACACCTATACTCACAAACTCGCGCATTTATAATATTAGTAATTACATATGTATACGTTTTTCAACAGGTCAAACAGTACCTCTGCCTTCAAGATTACAACAAAATCGTTTGGAACAACAGGATTCTCAACAACAGAGCAGCGAACAACAAAACTCTCAGTCGCCAGTAGAAGTTGAACATCGAAGTCAGCAGACGACTCTATGAGATTAGTATTAAATTTAAACTAAGTATTTTCCAGAAGAGGCAATTTCACACGAGCTCGAGGGTAGTTTTAATTTTTGTTGTTATAACTTTTTATACTTTTTGTTATATTTACGGTCCATGTGCTAGTAGACTGCGTGATATTCAATTAGTTTTAAACAATTTGATTTATAAAATGAGGCGTTATTATGCGAGCTCCACAATACCATAAATAATGCTACTTTACTTTTCTGATTATAACAAAATATAAAACTAATAAAATATTTTTGAATTTAAACTATCGTGAGTGTTATTCATAATTAATGTATAGATTCCGGCTATACTCACGTTTACGTGAATATCTATACATTAATTTTTAATAAAATAAACTAAAATAGCAAACTTAATCTAATCTAACAGTAAAAACGGCAGCGCCAGACAGTTAGAGGTATGAATCTTTGTGATAAGGATATATGTATATTAATTACATATATTTCATGTTTCAATGAGTTAATCTTGTATATACATATTTTCCGAAACGGCTCCAACGATTTACAATTTAACATGTAGGGAGTTTTTATTGATCTAAATAGGTTCCATTTTAAAAAAATGTTATATCCCTGTTTTTGGGTTATAAAAAATATTAAAAATGTTGAATAGAATGCAAATGAAATTTTAGCTGTTATTTGTAAAGTGATAGTTCAATAGTAAACGGGCGGACTAAAGAAGTGGAAATACCGGGGTCAAGCCCTTTTTATTACCAACCTTTTCTTTATTATTTCATTTTTTCATAATTTAAAAAACTACCAAATATGGCTTGGTCACCCAGATATATAATAAAAAAGGAAAGTACAGACAATCGAAGGTGTTGATTTATTACCACAAACCATATAGTTTTATACTTGGTGACGACCAAATGAACAATGGAATGTATTGAATATGATGGAAATAACATAAATACAGAGGATTTATGAGAAATTTTCATAAGAAATTAGACGTCAAAATAACTTACAAAGATATTATAATGCGGCGCGAACCAATTAGTTCTCGGTATTCTAATGTAATAATAGTACTCAACGTCGACCAATTCTATGTATAAATAATCAGCATTTAATGAACGATAATATTATACAAAATTAGTCATTTTTCTACGTATTTACTCAATTATTAGCACAATTTGCGTGGCTAGAATATGTAATTATTAACTGAATATATATAGTTAAAAAAAAAAACAAAAAGCACGCTAGCACATCCAATTAAAAAGTGAAAAATAATTTTTAATATCCTCGAGTCGTCTTCCTCAATGCTGAGGGTCGTGACCCCCACTTCGCACCGTGAATGGTCTCATACCTCCTGCAGTCGAGAGTGGTGCAAATTTTATTTGTCCAGCGCAATGGACTTCGTGGTCTCTCCCCCTGGATTTTTCCGGTGGTGACCATCTTTTCAAGACTATCATCACTTTTACGAACAATATGGCCAAAATACTCAAGGACTCGTTGCAGGCAGATGGTTGAAAGCCTAGTTGGAAAGTTGAGTTCCTTGAAAATTGATAAATTGGTTCTTTTGGCAGTCCAGGGGATGCGCAACATTCTCCTCAAACACCACATCTCGAAGGCATCTAATTTTTAATATGGGTAAAATAAAAATAATGAACGAAAAATATTAGTAATTTCACGAAAAAGCGTTGGATGCCTGATATATAGGTACTAAAAAGATGGCACAAAACCCTCTACATGCTTTTCTCTTGATACTACTAAGGTTTTGTTATTCTCACTTTTTATTTCGAAAGTGTATTTTTCGGTTTTTACCGGTACTCTTGAACTCATCCACGAGTGCTACCATGTACACTCGGGAGCGAACGGGGACGCGCTCGCCTGTCTTTTTGATGGCGCGAGACCCATTTGACACGGGGGCGAGCGAGGGCGATACACCCCGTGGCATGAGGTGAGGCAAGAACTACTCTGTGAACTCTCACACTCAGCATGTATTGAGGTGTCTCACAGAGAGAGTACTACAGCTGGTGTAACTTTTTAATTTTTTAGCGATTGACTTTTAACAAAAAAGAGTTATTTACTTATTTTATTGTTTGTTTTATTGACATCGGTACTTAATAATTTTACAAATTTTTAATTAAATCGGTTCGTTCAAAGTGTGACAAAATTAAGATCAAAAGAGTCGGTTACATACCAACAAACATACATACAAATGAAATTAATATAACGCGTGTAGAAAGAACTTTCATTCTTCCTGTCCGGAGTCTGACACGTAATTATCGAAATCTTTTGATAGCGAAACTAGTCCGTCCAACTGATGACTATGACGTATTGAAATTCAACGCTATTTACGCGAGTTTAAATTGCGATAATTTTTAGCTACCCTACGAATATCAAAGGTGCCTTCAACACCAATTTTAGTGATATTTAATATATATTAAATTTCGGTTTCGAAAATAATTAAAAATATTTAATTGTCACACGAGCCTTTGTCTAAAATAATATTTACGTTATTTTACTGACAGAAAAGTTCTGGGTGCAAAATATTCTTAAATATTATGTTTCATGTGGTTGCACATTATAATTATTTGTTTTATAATTTTAAAAGGTTTATAATAGCTATATATAGTTAATAACTATATAAAGTTATAATTTCACTATAGTGTGAAATATCTATACAAAATCGAATTCGCCATTTTAATTTTAATCGCGTTTAAATCGCCTCTTCTGGTATAAGTCTATCCCCCATCCCTGTAAAGTTTAGAAGTCACATATATAACATAATTAATCACTTAAATGTATATATTGTGTTATTATTTTTTTTTTAATTTGTGGAAGGGCCATTCAATACAAGATTGATATTTGATTAAATTTAGATTTCCATTACAAAATGTAATCCTCGCCTGTAAAAAAACAACTTTATTTTATGTGACCATTCAACCAGAGTTGAAATGTACGTCATTATACTAATAAGGTATATAAAACTAAAATTGGAAACACTATAGACTAAATTATAAAACAATGTATAGTCAACTATTTACTTTTTTCATTAAAACAAAGTTACTTTACAGTTTTTATGTAAAATATTTTGGTAATATTCTAATATTCTATAAAATCTATATTTATGATAATATAACACAAGTAACAATAAATTCATTATCATATATATAGATTTAGAGCCTATGTAAGTATTATAATTATCTGTCAACTGAGAATAATCTTTTATTAGTTTTATTAATCTGATGTAGAGACATAGAGTTGATGATTCAAAGGCACTTGTTTACAAGTTTATTTGAATTAAGAATAATATGAATTTGATGACACTGCCAATAGAACTGTATATATAACTGTGTGAGGAATTATTAGAATATTTATTAGTTTTATGTAGTTTAAACTTTGTAAATAGAATGCATTTATACTGACAGGCTTTATAACAACTTGGTTTGAACACTTGTATTATATTACTAGTATTTATTATAGGCTGTGGAATTAGCGAAATATATATTTGTCATACACCCTCTACAAGATTAGAAATCAGTGCAGTTTTAACTTTTTTAACATATGTAAATATATATTAAGCATATTATGAGACAGTAGATGGTGGTTACTTATACTAGGTGAGTTTCAGCTTATATTTTGTTAGGATGAGGTAAACTTACTCATACTGTATAATAGCCTTTAATAAAGTAGTTAATTTTGTATAATTTCAATAGTAAGTTTAGCTCATCTGTAAATAAAGTGAATGCATCAAGATAAAATTTGTATTAAGGTAGACTTAATTTTTTTAAATAATAATGGTGACATCCATATACACAATAAATGAAATAGAAAATTTTGTTTTGTTTCTTTTTTTCTGTTACCATTCATGTGTCATTTTCAGGTTACTTTTCAGCAAAGAATCAACATTCTTTTTGTTCTATGTAAATACATGTTTTGAAAAATAAGTATGATCAATTATTACAAAATAAATCTACAGTAAAGAAGCCAAGTCTATATATGAGCTGTTAATGTACTAATTTATGCACAACAGCTACTATTATTACTATAATTTGTACAAATCTATTTCTTTTCCAATAAATCTTCTACATTTAAAATGAAATGTGATATTTTATCTCCATATTTATATAGAACAAAATTATCATGCTGTATTCATATCACATTTATTGATTTATATGAGATGTGGAAAACTAATTACTGAAGGTTTGATCTATCTTAATGAAAACTTCTGTTCAAACTTTTATTTCATGTATCCAATCTACATCAACACATGTGTTAAATGTAACGAATAAGGATCAATATGTCTGTGTAGTGAATCAATTGGTAGAACTATAACAATTGCTTAATTAATAATTAACTTGATGTAAATTTCAACTTCAATCCACTAATAATGGGACAGAAAGCAAGATTATAGTTATTAATAAAAAGGCACAAATGAATTTAAATAAGTTTATTTCATTTTAGTTACTTAAAATATAATGGAATTTAAAACAGCTTATTCGTAAACCCAATTTTCTGCAGCTGGGGTCCAACCAACAACTTCCTTTTCAGTAAACCAGAGAGCAATTTCCTTGTTAGCAGATTCAACGCTATCCGAGCCGTGGATAATGTTGCGACCGACCTGTATGCAGAGATCGCCTCTGATTGTGCCCGGTTGAGAGTCAGCAGGATTTGTTGCACCGAGCATTTGACGTCCAGTCTTCACAACATTTAGTCCTTCCCATACCATTGGCACGACGGGACCAGAACTCATATACTTAACGAGACCGGGAAAGAATGGTCGCGAAGCCAGATCACTGTAATGATTCTGTAGAAGTTCTTCTGATGGCCAGACAAATTTTAGAGCTACAAGCTTGAATCCTTTTTTCTCAAACCTCTGAATGATTTCACCAACAAGACCACGCTGTACGCCATCGGGCTTGACCATAATGAAAGTTCTTTCACGTTGTTCAGCCATTATGGAAGTTGAGAAAAGAATGTAAGTTAAGAATAGGTTATACACGAAGCACAGTAGCGGCGTGAAAGAACTTTTTTGCAAAGGAGCCAGAGTCGAGCCGTCAACGTCAAAAATTATAATTGAAAAAAGGAAGTGACGCAATTCAGTATATCCTAGCGAATCTATAAAGTCACGGACGAACAGACGGAATCAAACTGCTCTGTGAGCGCAAATTATTTGATTTATATAAACAAGTAACAAATGAAATTAAGACTATCACTAGTGGGTACGTAATGACCTAAGATTAAAAAAAAGAAGATGGAGTGAACGGAACTAAAAGTTAATCATTTATTACACAAATTCTAATCCGTTTATCTCTATACAAACAATAAACGCACATATTGAAACGCAAAACTGAGCCGTTTCAAAATAAGCGATCGGCTTCCAACTTCGTACAAGACCGCAGAATAATTAACTAAATTAAAAATGTTTACATATTGGCCGCCGAGTTTCTGGATGGTTATTCTAGGTAAGAGCAACATTCCGAAACAGTGATAGTTCATTAATATTATTAAAAAAAAAAATTGAAGCAAAAAGACAAGTTTATAATATTTATATTATAATTAACTTTTCTTTTAGCTCGTCAAAAGTAAGTTTATTAATAAATCAGTGTAACAGTTAAAGTCATACTTATAACATTAATCTTTCAAAATATATCATATGTTTAATTTAAAGAAAAACCAGTAAATTTTCATTAGAAAAATTTCAAACCGCTATTAGAAATCGTAATTTTTCTGTGATCTGTGTGTTGAGCCGATATCATAAATTAGTCGATATTGCTGTGATATTTAAAAATCCAAGAGATAATGCTATTAAATACGGAAAAAAGTTATGTTACATCGAATATCGATGTTTATGACTAAACCAGAGATATTCAATGGTAGCTCCCAAAAAATTTTACCTTTCGAACCATAGTTTCGAGCGTCGAATAGACGAGCGAAAATTTAAAATGTATATTTTATCACGCTAAATTTTACAAACGTATAGCATACATTTTATCTTTATCCAATCACACATATAAAAGGGAAAAAGTTAAATAAGTCTCATTTGCTGTACCTATATTTTTGATAGACACTAGGCTGGTTCCCATACTGTAGAATAATAACTCTTAGTAATTAACAGTACGTAATTTTAAAATGCATGCATTTTTTTATTACTCCATCTATCATTTCTGTGGTCTGAGGTTATGACATTGATAGAGGGCAATAGAACCTAATAGATGACATCATAGATTACTAACTAATAACTATATTACTATAAAAATGACATAACTAAGCATGAATTAACTACATAATTAAGCTGTAATTAAATAAGTTTAGCTATATGACGATTTAACTATAAAAAACCAGTAAACTATGTCTTACTGTTAAAAAGGAATAGGTTTTCTAAATAAGAATGTTTTTTATGCTATATTTAGATATTTAATTATCTTCAAATTAGTTAACAAAGTTTCGTTCTTATCACTTTATTTCAATGTTGTTTTTAGTACAACAAAGGTACAATAATGTCATCTTTACATATCCTCATGTCATACTCTAATATGAATATTTTAACAGAAATGAACAGTATGTAATTTCTGCAGCTTAGGTATATTTCTTTAAGATTTTTGTGTTAAATTAACTAAAAATTTCAACAAGCTGTAAGTTACAATTACTATATTTTCTTACATCAGTAGCTATTTATTTTCTTAGAATATATACTTAGGCAATATATAAAAAACCTAAAATATATATTTCCTTCTGATTTATCTGATATGATTGATAGCATATAGATTCTCATTCTTAAAGTAGAAGACATTAAATTAATTTACAGGAGAATAAGAACATAAATGTCTAATGAAAAATTAATGATACCTAATATTAATCTAATATTATCCACAATTGAATAAAGATTTCATGGATTATAGCAAAATTATTGTTACAACATGTTTTTAATACAACCTCCTTCATAGAGTTGGCGATTAATATGAAAAAGCATTGTGGCTGTCATATTTTTATGTGTCATTCATTGAGTTGTTGCGAAAGAGTAAATGGGTTGACTCTGGGAAAACTGCTTTTTATTTATTGAATAAGTATAGCGGAGAAATATAGTCGTTTATTATATTCAGAAGTGGATGTAACCTAAACTCACAAATAGAGTGGACAAAAGGAATATCTGGAAATTTAAAGAGTTTAAAGAAAAGACAAATGACGATCAATATCATGAGACAACACGGGGAGTGCGAATTTCGTTAATATGAGAGATAACTGCGATATGCGATGCTATGGAATAAAAAATGAGAGTTTTTATTTCAGAGATTATTGATGGTAATTGGTATTCGGTTAATTAATTCTGTGAGATCAACGTGACGATGTGCTATGTGAGGCCTTAGACGCGCCCGTGACTTTTGTTCGATGAAACTGTCAGCTAGAATGACGATTGTTCTCTGGATCTTTCCAGTTGTAACGATTGTTTTCTAGACTGTGGACATCTGCAACGACTGTCAGCTAGGCTCTGCCTGGAAGTGGTGATTGTTCTTTGAGCGTTATCATTTGCGAGTCTGTTTACGTGTGTATCTGCTGAGTTGATTGCCACTAATTGAGCTGTGTTATGCCATGACAGTGATTGAGGGTGAGCTTGAGGTGCGAAATGCTTATGGTGCGAAAAGCTTAAGGAGTTGAGGAGTTGAGCTTAAAGAGTTGTGCATAAAGCGTGAGCTTAGAGTTGAGCATAAAGCGTGAGCGTAGTCCTGTCATGTCATGGCATGTGCGGTTTTCTTTTACAGATTAAAAGAGCAAGTACTGAGTTTCTTGCCGATTCTTCTCAGTACAATCAGCATTCCGAATCGGTGGTAGATTCATTCCCTTAAGTCAGCTTATGAGATTTGCGGGGTCGCAAATGTTGTCAGGATGGTCGACTGTTACAACATGTTTTTAATACAACCTCCTTCATAGAGTTGGCGATTAATATGAAAAAGCATTGTGGCTGTCATATTTTTATGTGTCATTCTTTGAGTTGTTGCGAAAGAGTAAATGGGTTGACTCTGGGAAAACTGCTTTTTATTTATTGAACAAGTATAAATGAGAAATATCGTCGTTTGTTATATTATGTTATCACTACTTTTTTCTATAGAATTCAGAAAAGAAACATCTAATTCTATAAATTATAAAAATAAAACTTGTTTAACTTTAAATTGCAGTACATACAATTTTTAGTACCTATAAGTAGTACTTGTACTACGCCATTTGGTATCTGGCTGAATAGAATAGTACCCCCCTCATTTCTTACCGAGCTGTCGTAAAAGGCGACAAACGTAAGTCAACCCGCCGTATGGTATCCGGTTTAGTAGAATAGACCACCGTCTTTCTTACCGAAGTATCGTAAAATAGGACTGAGGTAAGTTGATCTCAGGCAAGCGGCCGGTTGTAAAAATGCAGCCAAATCATGTGACAGCATGTTTATAACATGTTGTGCCGAACCCCACTTAAGAGTGGGATAAGGAAGATGATGAAGTAGTACTTGTACTGAAATAATGTTATATAAAAGTTATTTATTACAAATACAATCACCTATGTGATCATTAACTAAACCACAGGCTTGCATAAATGCATAACAAATTTTTGACCCAACAAATTTGAAACCTTTACTTTTTAAGCTTCTAGAAAGCTCTATAGATATGTCAGTCTCTGCAGGTATGTCACTATTAGATTTCCAATTATTTTTAATAGGACTATTTTTAACAAAACTCCAAATATACTTTGAAAAGTCTTCACCATTCTCCTTCATTGCAATATAACATTTAGCATTATTTATTATTGACTCAATCTTGCCTTTATGCCTGACAATTTTAGAATCACATAGTAATCTATTTATGTCGGAACTATTAAATTCAGCGATTAAATATGGATCAAAGTTTTGAAATAGTTTTCGGTAATCATCTCTCTTTTTTAAAATAGTTATCCATGACAATCCTGCTTGTTGTCCTTCTAAACAGAGCATTTCAAAAAGGCGAATATTATCGTATTGCGGCTTTCCCCACTCATTGTCATGGTAAGATATGTATAGGGGATCCTTATTTAACCAAGCACACCTAATAATTTTTATTCCTTCGTTTAAACCTTGATTCATTTATCGATATTGCATATTTAGTTTCGACTAGGCGAAACTATAATTTTCTAGACTCTAGTAGATAAAATTTAATTAGAATTAGAATTGAGAAACTAAAATAACTTAAGTTATACTGCGTCCATCATATTATCAGTCTTTTGACAGCTCACGCTCATTAAGTTTTGTATTGCTTACGTACAAATATCATACAAATAATATTTGTACTTTATGGATGGGTACCGCCCACTTAGTGATGTCACACATAATGGTTACTACGATTATGCCACAGATTAAAAATAATCGGTAGAAATCGATGTTACGAGTATTAAAAGACATTTAATAACATTATATAAAGTTTTACTTTCTTCTTAGTTAATACATGAATACAAATAAAACAATCAGGATATTTTAATTTATTTTATTAGCACGAGTCGTCGGAATGATAATCAACACTAGACTCCTCCGATGAGGAGTCTTCAGTAGCAGTTATTATTAGCTCTTGTGTAGATAATATATTATCAAACGCAATATCACGTTCCCAATCAGAGAATATTACTCTTTTAGTTCTTTCCACCACACTTGCCCAGTTCTCGGCCGTTACGTGGGTGCAAGCATTTTTTAGCAATTGCAACATTTTATTCGCTGTGAATGGGGGGCTTGTATTGCATCTCGCAGCATGCCCTTTTACTTGTGCCCATATAAGTTCTATTGCGTTGTACTGGCAGTGGTATGGAGGAATCCGAAGAACAGTATGGCCATATTCTGCTGCCATTTCATTGATTACATAGCGTTTTGCTCTCTTTTTGGTTTTTAATATTTTTATTAATTCAACTTTTAACATTGAGTCGTCCACATTTTCTCCATTGTCCCGAAGCCAATTAATTATTTCATGCTTTTTATTAGCCTGTGTTGGCATTTTGTCAATTTGACGGGAGTGGTAGGGCGCATTATCAATAAAAATTATTGATGGTTCTTCCAATGAAATGAGCATTTTTTTGAACCACTCTTCATACACATTTGCATTCATCTCTTCGTGATAGTCATTTGATTTCTTCGATTTCAATGCCGACAGTGCGTCTTGTACAAATCCTTTTGCTGTACCTGCATGGCAAATGATTAGGCGCTCACCTTTTCCCATTGGTACTGAGGAAGTGGAATCAGCAGTATCATCAGTCCAGAAACGAGATAGTGTGTGGTTAGCGTTGAGCCATGTTTCATCCGTGAAAACAATATTTGCCCAATCTTGTATTTTCTTTGCCTCTCTTAAAAAATCACAACGTGCTATAGCTATATCTGTGCGTTCCATTAATAATTTTCTTTTATTTAACTTTTTATATGAAAAGCCAATTGTGTTCAAAACTTTGACCAAAGAAGATTTTTCACCATGAAATAGACCACTTCTTTTCAAAGAAACAATAAGTTTTCTCAAAGTTGGAATTTCTTTTCTCAAGTAGTAATCATATACATGACGACGAATAGCGTCAGTGTCAAAGTCATCAACAGCTGTCACCTTATGAGCCCGGCGCTTTCTTTTTGGTGTAGATGGTTTGTTTTGCTCCAAGCCGCTCCTGCCGTAGGCATCAGTAGTGATTTTAGTCACAGTTGATAGACTGATCCCCAATGCGGCTGCAACACGGTTTCGGACTTGCGTGATAGGTATAAGAGGTCCGCCATTTTGATTTTCTTGCTCAAAATACTCATGAAGTTTTAACACTAACTGTCTCGATTGTGCTTTCAACACACGTCCTTTCGGCATTTTCACGATCAATTAATATAAGTTTCACAAAAGTTTTTCCGAGGAATAAAGCTACTTAACTCAAGGTGTAACAGATGCGAGAGAACACTCAGCGAACGTAAATGCGTGTGACTATCACGGGCGTTTCGTTGAGAGTGACAGATCACGTCAAAATGGCGGCCGAGCGGAAGGTCTGTTGATGTTGCCAGTTGATGTATAATATATTTTTTATGATTATAATAAATACACACGGATTAACATTTATTTTCAAAAAACTAAGGCAATATTAAATCAAAATGTTGATTTCTATATCTGTTATTAGTTTACGTAGGTTATCATTAATCGAATTACTTAGGTACGTAATTCGATTAATGATAGTAGGTACTATAATCGGAATGGTATCGCATACGAGAATCTTTAGGACATCACTAAATATGTAAATCGTCAATCTGTCAAAAGATGGTTAATATAATGGACAGTGTATAAGTCTTAACATGTAGAAAATAATAATATAAGTAAATATATATGTACAAACCAGTGTTGCCAACGGTTCAATAAGCTTCCCACTAGATTCAACTTTCGAAACCACCAGAAAACCACTAACAAACAGAAATTTTATACTCAAAATGACCGCCAACCACAAAATTTTCCACTAAAACAATTTTTGTTTTATGAAAGAAAATAAATATACAAATAATTAGTTTCCTTTATTATTACTTATTAAAAAAATAATAAATTAATATCACAAAATTTACATTTCGCTACTCGACCCGTAGTATTTCAGATACCTACGAGCCAAGAATCCCGTTGCGTATATTGTGATTTTTGCATAGTTACGCGTTATTAATTCGCTCAGTTAATACAAAACAAAATTAATAATTATGAGCCCATGAGCGTTACTGAACGATGAACCCTTCTAACTTCTAAGTATAAGTATTCAGAATATGAAGTGAGAAATCCCCGCGTATAAAGTTATAAGTTTAGAAAAATATTAGGTGGAAAATCCTCGCGTGTAGAGAAACATGACGACTAATTCTTGCCGATCAAATATGCCTACTCAAGCAAAGTAAATATCTAAAAGATATACAAGCTAAAATCCGCTTTTTTTTCTAAAAAAAACATTTTTTCATAGGAAGGAAAAAAGATAACTTCATTCAAAATATACATTTTTGTCATCTCTCAGGTAATATATGGATAAAAAAATTGTTCGTTTTTCGAGGTAAACCACTTTTCGAGCCAATTTTGGACGTTTCGCGTAAGAATCGAACTGCCGCTCAGCGAGCAAATGGCACACCGATGAAAACAGATGATAGTCGGATGAGGCCAGTTCTGGTGAATAAGCGGTATGGAGTAGCATCTAACAGTCGAGCGTCTCTAAGTAATTTTGAACCTTTTTTGATGTGTGTGAGCACTGTCATGGAGGAAAATTAGCTTATATTCTGGCCTTTCTTCCTTCATAGCACCTCGCAATTTTATTATCTACCTATCTTTTATTTTCTATTATCTCTCTATTTTATTATAGTTTTAACAGATTTCAGCACTTTATAATAGATAATTATGCCCCGCTGATGGCACCATACGCGCAGCATCGTCCTCCGCCCGAAGTGATTGCGTCTTGGAGTGGATGTTGAAGGTTGGCCGGGATGAAACCACGGTTTTTTTGTTTAGGATTCTTATGAATTAGGATTTTGTATGATATGACAAATAATGTTGATTCAATATTGTTTTCGAGGTCGTACTTTTAAAAATAAAAATTTGGCATGGTCCTATCAGATTCATATGTTCATTAACATTTAACACCAACCATCAGCAAACAGCGGATTTAAGCTTGTACACCAATGTATATGCATATGCATATTTGTATATGCATATTCAAAAAGGAAAACGAAGAGATATATAAAAATCATCGTAAAATGAAAGTAAATCTAACTTTTTAACTGCTAATATATTTTACCAAGACCACCAAAAAAAACCACTAGCCACTAAAAGCAATATTTGGCCACTAAGTGGGTAGTTAAAACCACCAGTTTTAGTGGAAAATCCACTAAGATGGCAACACTGGTACAAACTAGTTAGTAATCAATGGTACAAACTACAGGTTAAGTTAAAAATTATAAAATTCTAAATCGTAAAACAGGTACTTAATCAAATATATTCGAATCGCAAGAAAACTAAAACTAGGGATGGATAACAGATTTTATAGTTAGTAATCTATGATGGATAATTAATTTTTATATTAATCGATTATCTTATTATTATAATCGATTTTCGAAACATTAAAAAGCGACTACATAAATTAAATACTTTTTTTTCTTGTTTTTTAAGATAAAATATGCGTTTTTGAGTGAAACCAAAGTTGCAAATGTACACATTATGATCGAATTTCGCAAACAGCGCATGTTATTTTGTATTGGTACTTTCCACTTTGATTAGTCTTGATTCAATTTAATAATAGAAAATTCTGGAATTTGAAGCCTTCTTTTCTATGTATGATGGAAATTTTAATAATTGGTTTTTATGATTTTTTTAAAAATCGATCAACTTTTACTTTGAAGTTTGTATCATAGATTACTAACTAAAATAGTTTGTATACATTTGAGTTTTTTAGATATATTTATATTTCTATATTTTTGCTGCCACCGGGAACAAATTTAAAAACCAATTTGCTCCTTCGCAGATCGCAACATATAATTCATCAATACAGTGAAAAGCAAACAGTAAGGAGATAGTACTTTAATCATATAAACTAGGAGTATTTAAATTAAGGTAGCCTGTACAAATCAACCATTTTGGTCCACCATAAATTTTTGCAAGCTTAGACTGGTAATTGCATCTATGGGGTTTAATATATCTTCTAGTTTCACGTCCGAAAATAAAATTCTTCATTAATTTTATATTTGAATCATTAAGGGTGCCATCAGAGAGCTGCTGTAGTAGTGATGTATATTCAGGTTTTGATAATTCGTTAGAAATACGGTCCATCTAAAAAAGGGTTTAATATTATCTCTATATTAATATACATTATTACACAATAAGATAATAAACGTAGCAATAGCAAAACTTACAACAGCTTTTAACTGACCGTCAGTTAATGGCGTTGTTATGGGTCCTAATAACAGAATACTGCTATTTTTTTCAAGCGTTTCTGGATCCACGAGTATTAAATCATCATTATTTTTACTTTTTATTTCGTCATTTACAATTAGAAACATGAATTCATTGGATTTTTGGTTCATCGAGGTTTTTTCGGCCAATAAAATCTTTTCTTTTCGAACGTTCGATAACATTTTATCAGCATAACTATTTATTTGAAAGTTGTTAATAGGCGATTGTTTAGACCTTTTGCAACACAAAGTTTTTAATTGAGACACAAGAATATCAAACAACAATTCTCTTTTTTCTTCAGTTATTTCATCATCATTATTCTGTGGGTGGTAGTTTAAAAGATCATTCAGTTTTTTCAAAGCCAGATAGTTAATTTCATTTTTTTGTTCTTTGGGAAGTATTACTTTATGGTTCAATTTATAATAAGCTGGCTGAGTGTTATCATGTCCTATTACTCGAAATCTCTTATTAGCTGTCTTTGAATAACTTAAATCTTCAAGTTCTTTATTTTCTTTACCAAAATCATATAGTTTACGATCTTTATTAGACTTATCAGTCCCTAAGGCTATATCAACAATGTCGCTTAGATCAAACGAATTTTTTTTTGGTTGATTATTGAGTAACTTTATGAGTTCATCGTCAGACAACTTTGATAGGAGGTAAGTTACGTCATTATCTAAAACAAATAATATAATTTTAAAAATTATAGGTACTTTGTAACTATTATGTCGTTCAATTAAGTAAATTTAATTACAAAATGATTTTTACAACTCTGTTAAGTAGATAAGAATACAATTAAAATCAGTAGCATTCATATGAATGATATTCATTTAGATAATCATTATCATCATCATAATCACACGTTCATTCACAGAGCGATTAACGATATCGTTAATCATTCTGTGATATTTGGTACCCTTCAAAAAATGTTGCTTATATTTACCAGACTTTATAGTCGCCAGATCAGACAATAAGAATCCGTCGCAGGTTTATAAATCAATTGCGATTTAATCGCGGATTATACACAAAATAACTTTATCAATACCATTGTACTATGGAATTCACAAAAGTAATGTACTTTTACTAATCAATCAGTGGTTATTTTTTTCATCCACTAAGTGCATCGTGGAAAATAAGCATTGACAACTTTGAAAATGGATTGGGACTAGTTTCTCCTTTTACACACTATGGACACTATTTCTAAAAATTCTGAAATAATCCTTACTTCCACATGGTCTTTTTATGTTTTTTCAAGCCGAGCTGTTTTATGCAGCTATCTTTATAATTTTTACTTCAAAGCTTCATCAAATTATTTAAATCGTCTGTCTATACATACCCGTGTTTTTTACTACTGTTGATTTTGGTAATACATTTTCGTTCGGTAAATACCCCTTCGAATAAATAAAATCTGTAATCTCATTTTCTGGGCCACTATTATCTATAACGTATGAAGGTTTTTGGATTGACATAGATTTTGCAGCTTGAATCTAAAAAAGATTATTGCTTCAATATTTAAGAATAGAAATTTAGTAATCGAAAACAATTATTTTTTTTCTCATATAGGTAACGATGTTTTTATAAACTTACAAAGAAAAGCGTCATGATTTGAGCAGTGGTAAACATGTCTCAAAAGGCTTTATACTAACAATTTCATGAATGAATGCATAAATTAAAACCAGTATGTAGTTATCTGATAAAAAAGAACAAAAACTGCAATGAACAAATGCTCGTTAAATCTTTGTTTACGATCACGATAAGATAAAGTAGACGACTTATTTCTGTCGTTTTGACTTAGGATGTAGTTTAATTATAAGTGAAATTATATACGCCAAACTATAAAGGGTAATGGTGTTTATATTGAATTCAATTTTCAATAATGCACGACATTTGATCAGTTGTAGTTCAGAGTACGTAGCAATGTTCAAACCTGTGGTAAAAGCGTTGTAATATAATTTATAGGAAAAATACGGATAAACTTTCAAACTGAACGATTTTAGCAAAATATATTATTATATATATTAATTATAATTATATATATTTAGCAATATATATAATTATAGTGTGTATGCATTAACTAATAAGAGAAAATAGGAATAGTTTTTTGTGATTAAAAAATATAAAAGTGTATATAGGATAAAAGAATATGTATTATCTTTTTAACTGTACAAATGCTGAAAATTTAAAAGCTTCTACACCGTAATTAAAGATTTATTAGCTTTAAGAATCTTATATTATAGGTAGTGTATTATCTATGTTTAGGAACATTGCAATAATATAATAGGTTATATCAGGAGAGTAGAGCTTAGATTAGAACTATATGTACTGTAGCTTATGACTTATTGAATATCGTGATATGGATGGTGATATGGTATCGGAAAGTCACTTTAACAAGCTTTAAAAGACTAGATTCCGATCTGAAAAAAAGTTTTTAGAAATTACCACAGAATTGTCTTGATAAAATAGTATTTTATCAAATTCCGATACATATTCTTGTTTTTTTAAAGATGAATATTCCATTTCCTATTCTTTATCCGCGACTCGTGGATCCTTCGTGGTTTAATGCAGACAGCCCCTGTGACGAAGACGCAGAATTAACCAGTATGGAACAAGCTCATCAACAGTGGGTAGGTAACAGCCGGCGCTTTGTACACAAATTCAGAATATCTCATACTGGATAGTATAGTGTAATAGTCGTAACTTTCTGTTTTCAGAAATCTTTATATATGAGTGATAATTTAATGTAATATATCGATACTGATGCTGATTTTAAGAGCTTTACGCCATCGTTTTGTATTTCAGCTCAATTCCATTGGTCAACAATACATGAAACGCCCTCCTCTAGGAAAGCCAGACCCAGAACCAATGGAAGAAGAGGCAGACTCTGATGAAGAAGAAGGTATCATTTATAAAACAATTTGAGATAAACTTATTTTATTTAAATACTAGCGGACCACTCCAGCTTTACACGGGTATAAAATATATAGCCCATGTCACTCAGTGAACTCGGTCACTCGATGCCCTCCTTGCGGCATTTTAAATCTGTAATATCTTCGACAATATTCATTTAAATTATATGTTGTAAAGGGCCATATTGATCTATATTATTTCAACTATGTATTTAAGGTACTTAAGCTAAGGATTAATGCTGTATTGTTTAAAATTGCTTCGAAAATAAGACATTATTTTTCGTAAAAAGAAAATTACAAACAAATGCTATTGTGGGTTATCCATAAGAGATAGACATATACCATCACAGAGTTTTCAAGGTATACAAACACTTTGTACATTATTTTGATAAATCTTGTAGGGTAGAAAAAAATGAAATTATTTACGACATCAAATTAGAAACCTCAAAAATTATAGTATTTCTCTACTCCATATTGAATGTTATTATACATATAAACCTTCCACTTGAATAACTATCTATTAAAAAAACAGCATCAAAATCTGTTGCATAGTTTTAAAGATTTAAACATACATAGGTACATAGGGACAGACAGGGAAAGCGACTTTATTTTATAATATGTACTGAAGAAGTCATATTTCTCAAATTCACATTTGTGGCACCTATTGTCAGGCAATGATGAATCAGATGAGTCCGAAGAGTCACATGATGAAGACGAAGAGGAGGAATTGCGAACGTACTCTCCACCAAGGAACAATAATGAGGCAGACCAGGAATTTGAGGGAAATGAAGCTCCAGTACCCAACACACCCGAACAAAGCCCTCTTTGGCCACAGGGTCGGATCCAATCCTTGAACTAGGAGTTATATTTATTTCAAGATTCTTTATAAGCTAACTTATAAACAAGATCTCAACCTATATAGTTGTTTTAAGATAGTTCATAGGTGATTATTTAAGTATTCTGAGTTTACATTCAGTTTTTAGTTAAGAAGACTATCTAATGTGTCTCAGCTTAATTTCATTGTCAAGTAGTAAAACAATATTTTGAATTACTTATAGTAAGGACAACCTTACTTATATTTTTACTACAAGTATAGCTAACTACAATATTTTAGTGTCTATTTATTTATTTATGTACCATAAAAAAAATGTTGGAAAAAACATTGTTGATAAAAAAAGTGTACAAAAGTCAACTTATCCCTATGACAGAGATTTCTGCCAGCTAACCTACAAAGTGAGACAATTTATATTTAAGAAAAATTTGGTACGTAAATATCAAACATTACAATATTACATAATAACTATTGAATTATTTTTGCAACATCAATGAATAACATTCAAAGGTACACTTAATAGTTTTATATAAAATATTTATTATGTATTATGCCCAAGTGAAAAAATTTAAGTGTTAAAAACATTTTTCAATAATTTATTTTAATTGTAAACAACAATAAAAACTTACACTAGGTATGTTTTTTCATGTTCAGCCCAAAATGATTTCAAAACTACTTTCAGTGGAGTTTGATAACTGAAGAAGATGAAAAGCTAAATTTAGCACTATATTATTTTGCATTTGCTTTATCATAGATTATGTATAGCAAATAATTTTATTATTACTTTTGTGAGAGGAACATCCCCACCATGTTTTGTTATACTCAAATGAATTAGGCAGAGTTCTCAAATCAATTTATCTTTATTCAAATAAGTTATATTGAATCGTCAAGGATCAATATGTTTAATGGAGCTACAACTGGTTTGTAATGATGCACTTACGGAGTTGAACCAGTTAGAAACTGCAGACAATCTACACTTTAATTTTACATTTTTAAAATGCAGCCTTCAAAAGATCTTCATTTTTGTTTTAATTAATCACTGAAACAATTTAATCACGACGTGGTATCCGGCTGAACTGAATAGACCACCCTCATTTCTTAGAGGTGTCGTAAAAGGCGACTAAAGTTAGACGACCCGCCGTGTGGTATCCGGTTGAGTAGAATAGACCACCCTCATTTCTTACCGAGATGTCGTAAAATACGACTAAGGAAAGTTGGCGTCAGGCAGGCGGCCGGCCGGTCCGTAAAATACGTACGCATATCAAGTGAAAAACATGTTGCGCCAACCCCACTTATAGTGGGATAAGGCCAGGAGGATGAAAATTACTCACTTTGTCTATAGGTAAACATATGAAAATACATTCAATAATTTTTTAACAGACATCACAAAACAGACAGACTGATAATATCTTATCTATAAAATGTTATTGAAAATGCAATTAAACACAATAGTCATTATAATTTTTTTTAATAATTATAAAAAATTAATCACATTTTACAAAATATAAAATATCAGTTCGCTTCGAGTACAGAGAATTCAAAACATATATTTAAAATCCAAATCACTCAATTTGACTAAGGCACTCAAGAAACAAGGTTTCAGTGAAGAAACAAGATGAGTACCATTACAATACGCATATAATTATTACGGATATAAATTCTTGCCATATTATAAGCGTTCATTATATCTTAAGTCACCTGTTTTAAACATCTTATAAATAAAACTGGCTGTCTTATTTGACTGTCCCGTTGGCGCAGTGAGTAGTGACTCTGCCTTCAGCTCCGCGGGTCACGGGTTCGATTCCCGCCAAGGGCCAACATTTTCTATCAATGAATTTATTGGTGTTTGAGTCTGGGTGTATATTTGTATTTAAGTCTATATTTAAAAAATATATAAGTATATATTCACCAGTTGTCTGTCTACCATAACACAAGTATTAAGTTACTTACTTTGGGGAGGACGACTGGGTGTGTAAGTGTCCCATATATTTATTTATTTAATTTAAAACATTATAAGAGTATTTAAGTTGTCATGGCAGATATGAATATTTATTTAATTACATGATAAGTAAACATTTTTTAGCCTTTAAAAAGGGGAATATCATAAGCTGTTTTGTTATCAGGTCTGTCTTGAAACATGGTGGAGGAGGGTGGAATGCAAACAAATACCCAAAAGCTGTTTGTTAATGTCAGTATGATATCGATATTCTCTGGATGGATTTTTATACAGATTTTGTTTTATTTCAGTGGATGCCATCAACTTTTATCAGAACTTGATGGTATGTAACACTTAGATAAATCCTTACGATAATTATGTGAGTTTAATACTTTGTATTTCATTTTAAATATATGTAGGTAGAACTTAATTTTGGCCTACTTAATAAACTAACAAAAATACTAACTAATACAGTAAAAATACTTAGCTTAATACCATTATCACATGTTGAAATTTTTAATCGTACAATTCTGTTCTAAGAACTCAATGATAATAAATTATACAACATTCAAATAATAATTAAAAATAGTTTAGATAACACATTAGGCCTTCATAATGGTGGATAAATTTTAAATATAGTTTGAATACGACCTTATAAATAAAAATTTTCTACGAATTACATGCATTTCGATTTTTTTAATTTAATTTTGGATCAATGACTTTATAAGAAATCAATTAAAAACCATTGTTGTAGAATTTCCGGTTACTACGATTTTCTGTCGTAAAGTCGATATTTTGTCTGATACGATCAGATAATCATTATGTTATATGAATATTTTATTTTCCTTATCGCAAAAATCCACCAAAACTTATAGATATACTTATATAAAAGATAAATATCACAATAAGTTTTTTTTTTTTTTGCAAATTATTGCAATATTTTTATATTATAGAGACTTTTTTCTTTGTGAGTATTATTTATTATTAGTGTTACTAAATATATAAGTAAATTTTCTTAAAACTTTAAATGAATCCGTTATCTACCTATTGGAGCTTTAAAAATACAGAAAAAATTTAATAGAAATGAGTCATATGTACCATCAATAGTATTTTAATAAAACTTTTTTTTAAATTTTAAAATCAGAACAGTAATTTGTATTAAGTATATTCCTCAATAAATTATTATTATAACTAATAAAAACAATTGTCGGTAAAATTTTATTTATTTATAGGTTAACTCACTTTCGTTCTTCTAAAAACTAACATTTAAATTAAGAATAATATACCTTATTCTAGTAAGTAGTTACATCTACAACAATGTTCACAACCCTATTTAACAATGCTCCAATCTTGTCTTCTCCAACTGTTGTACTCCATTTATTAGACAAACATTGTTCTATATATTTGTAAGTAGATTCTGGATCTGTAATTATATAACCAGCGTCAAAAAAAAACAAAAAGCATATATCACTTAAATCTATATAAAATATTTTTTGAGATTAAATATACTTAATTGGAACGAAAAGTTATTGACTATATACATAATATTAAGGTAAGATAATGACATAATCGTTGGAAACACTTCTTAAAGTGGCAACACATATGATATTATAATGTAAAGATAGGTTAGGGTTGCCAACTGTACTGTTTAAAACAGTATAAATACTGTTTTCAATTATATTGTACTTTTTACTTTTGAACATAAGTAAAGAATAAAAAAGACTGATCTCAGCATTAAATGCTTAGTATTGGCCAAAAAGTCAGCCACGGTATGATAGGTCTATGATTTTTTTTTATAATCTATAGAAGTCGAGCGATTTTGTGGAACTCCAAAGTACAAAAGTTATGATTACGAGAATATAGCCATGGAGTCTGTCTCTTGATGTTGCTTCGGTTACATGGCGAAACTACCCTTGAGATTGTCGTAGTGAAAGTGTGTACTGCTTGTATAGTGTGCTATTGGTGGTAGTGTTTTGTGATACGTGCGGTAACTAATTCTACCTGTATAAGGTATGAGAACGGTTGTTTCTTCCTACGCTTAGCATTACATTGATTTTTTAACAAACGCTGATTATACTTAACTAATTCTGGCATAACTTTTGCAAAATTATTTTTTAAATTATTTTTCTGCATTCATACAAATTTAATTCAAATGGTAGATTTTAAATTTCGCGATTACTTTATACAAAAGGTAATTAGATTATAACGCGATGTGACCCGTATGTTTAAATAATTAATTCAAATGGATTATATATTTTTACAGAGATTTATCTTACCTGAGTCATTTGAACATTTAGCCAAATTCAATGTGAAAAAGATAGCGCTTTGTCTAACTAGAGGGTTGTATTCGTCGCAGTAATAATGAAAAGCCATCGCTAGCTCTGGTGGCATATTCTCTACATCCTTTACCAGCATCACACCCGTTTTAGCAACATCACCCTCGTACATGTTCATGAATTCTTTTGAAGATTGCATTTTGAGGTTAATAGTATCCACTACAACAACATGTTCTTTACTGTAGTTACCTGAAATAGAACATACATCATTCATCCTCCTGCCCTTATCCCACTCTAAGTGGGGTCGGCACAACATGTTGACATATGATTTGGCTACGTATTTTACGACCAGCCGCCTGCCTGAAGTCAACTTACCGTAGTCGCCTTTTACGACACCTCGGTAAGAAATGAGGTTGGTCTATTTTATTCAGCCGGATACCACACGGCGAGGCGAATAAGGTGAAAGGCGGCTAAGGTAAGTTGACGTTAGGCAGGCGGCCGGTCGTAAAATACCTAGGCCAAATCACATTAAAACATGGTTATAACATGTTGTGCCAACCTCACTTAAGAATTGGATAAGGGCAGGTGCATAGGTATCTCTAGAGAATTCTGTCACCTACCCTTACCACATATGCTACTGCGTTAGTAGTATTGTACTTTATACATACTAGTGTAAATTCTTCCCTTAAAAACAGAGAGGAAACCTATGCAAAGAAGTGGGATATTAATAAGCCGTTACTTTACTTTTACCCTTACTTACGCAAGTATCGTGAAGCAATTGCAGCGATGTCCTCAACAAAACGATCAAACTTAACTGGATTGAAATTCTTGTTGTTACTGTTATAGGTAAATATAAATGATCCGGTGTCACGGTTTTCAAAAATCGTAGCAACACCTGAAATATACGAGCGAATTAATTCTGATAAAATTACATGTAACACTTTTATATATCTGTTCACTTTTATATAATCAAAAACTTCTATGCGGATTTAGATGCGCTTTTCACCAATAGACAATCTGATTCACGACGAAAATTTAAGTGTATAAATTGTGTAATGTATAATTTACACTTACACACATGGTTGTCTGTTCCCAACGTAAGTCACAGATAACTAATAAATATATACTTATATAATTTTAAATACATATTTAAATAAAAATATACACACAGGCTGGACAAACCAACAAATTGTATATAGAAAATCTAATGTAGGCCCTCTGCGGGAATCGAACATGCAACCTGCTGAGCTAAAAGCAAAATCACAGCAAACCGCCAAATCAAATTAGTTGTAATAAGACGATAATTCTTAAAAAATGACAAAGTTTTTAATAAAAAGATTTATTTTTAAATATAACAAAACAAAGCATGATGGTGACATAATGGGTTTCCTTTTTTATATAATTATTTTTTATCTTAACTTACCTGCCCTTACTTCCATAATCGCAGTATCTTTCACCTTATATTTCTCTCCTAAATCCCTGACATCATTATAAAAGCTTATTTTATCATAAATATTGACCACTTTTGTTTTTTCACTGGGATAGTATACAGCGTAAAACACTGGAATACATAAAAATAGTACCACCAAAACCCCTTGTAACAATGTCTGAGAAATTATACTCTCTTCTTTTGTATTTATTTCTTGTCTGGACACATTTATTGAGTTGTTTTGAAGTATTTCTATGCTATCATTGTAACTTTCATTTTCATATTCATGTATTGATTCACCAGAATCATTAATATTATTTATATCACTCTTTTGAAGAATATCATTTGTATATAGTTGATCTCTGCAAAGTGAAATGCCAGGTGGGGAAGATTTGGATAATACATTGCTGCAATAGACATTACCATCTCAATTCCGATTAATTCAAATATTATTAAAACTAACAATATAAATAATCTCTTAGCAAATGACAAAAGCACCACATTCTATGAGATGGTAATATACATATGAAATTTAATTAATTTATTACATGAAGTCAATGGTTTAAAAAGCTTTGTGAACATTTATTATTAGGAAAGACATGCAAAATTGTCTACAGACACTTAATAGTATACACATATATTTGTTAGTATATGTAAAAGTTTGCAGGCAGTTCTTTATTTGTTAAATAATGAACCAGTAAAACTAAGATAAAACTTTGTTTTGGGACTAAAAACAAGACTTTAAAACAATTAAAAACTTCAAAGAACATAACAAGGAAATTTAAGGCAATATGTGTTCTTACATTAGCTTAAGTACTATAAATATATTCTAAGTATAGTAATATACTGTTTGTGCATAAAAATATATCAATACTATTTTTCGTTTAATAGACAAAGTAGAAACCAATAAAAGAAGCTATAAGCTCATCCTTTGAGCCTTAAGGTAAAGCCTATATGGGTTTTCATATATGATTCTATAATAAAATTCCGCAATCATTCAGGGTCATCCAATTGCAGCAGTTATTAAAAAAAATTATTTTGAAAGAGCCAAAACCTATTATATTAATGAAGATTTAATAAATTAAATATGATGATAATGAGAAAATATATGTTATAGTTATAACTTTGTCTATTCATTTATAACAATTATATTTGGAAAAGAGAAATAAAATAAACGTGATGGTGTTGTTGATGATAATGTTATGTAAGTAAAAGTAAGTAAGTAGCAGCCTGTTACTCTCCCTCTGCTGGGAATAGGTCTCTTCTCTTCGTTTTTGGAGAGAAGGATTGGAGCTTAGACCTACCACAATGCTCCAATGCGGATTGGTAGGTTACACATATCTCCAGAATTCTCTAGAGATATGCAGGTTTCCCCATCATGTTTTCCTTCACCAAAAAGCGTGTGATAAATTGCAATTATCAATTAGACACATAAGTTTTTACAAGAAAACTCATTAGTGTCTGCCTGGGTTTGAACCCGAGGCCTTTTCGAAAGAGTCGCATGGTGTTACTGCTGGGCCATCACAGTTATAATGATGATGAGAGGTGATTAATTCTTTAGTACTTACCTATCATCAGATTCATCATCACTGGATTCATTATTTACATCGCAAGAACGTCTCCTAATTATGTTATGTCTTTGGACAGGAACTGGGGATGCTGGTCGTGCAAATTTGCTGTAATTATTTAACAATATTATTTATTTTACTACAATAGCCGTGTGGTATCCGGCTAAGTAGAATAGTACGCCCTCATTTCTTACCGAGGTGTCGTAAGAGGCGACTAAGGTAAGTTGACCCACCGTGTGGTATCTGGTTTAGTAGAATAGACCACCCTCCTTCTTACTGAGGTGTCGTAAAATACGACTAACGTTATTTAACGTCAGCCAGGCGGCCAGTCGTAAAAACGCCGCCAAATCATGTTACAGCATGTTTATAATATGTCGTGCCGACCCCACTTAGAGTGGGATAAGGACAGGAGGATATTTTTAGTAAAAGTTAATATATAAATTTACACTTTTGCAAATGTGCATATAAGTAACATTATTAGATTATTTCCTATATTGTTGTTTCTTTATCTGTCTCTAAATCTATAACCCAGAGGTAAATCTACAATGTGTCTTTCTGAATACACTTTATACTTAGAGGTGACAGATACCGAGAAGTATCAAACATAATGAAAAGTAATAAAAGTTAAATTTCTCTAAGTAATAGAGATTAACAGGAGTAGACCTAGATAACAATCCAAGATAATTCAACTAACAATAAAACACAAATCCTACCTCTATTCTCAGTGTATAATAAAAATATATAGTTAATTAATAAATTATAAAAATTGTAGTTAACCTTATTTTACTTTAAAAAAATATATATTTATTGTATATGAAATCTAAAGTATACAAATATACTTTAAGTAATATCAAATAAGACTTCTGCAGTGTGATATTTGGCTGAGTAGAGTAGACTACCCTAATTTCTTACTGAGGTGACGTTTTTACGACACCTCAGTAAAAAATTAAGGTAAGCAGACATCAAGCAGGTGGCCAGTCGTAAAATACCTAGCTAAATCATGGTACATGTTTATATATAACATGTTGTGCCGTTCTCGCTTGAATATCATAATATGACTTGTGTGAAAAAAGTGCTTTACCTCATAATGTTATCCACTTCATCATACCCTGTTTCTCCTTTTGAAGTACATATATTCTGATCATTATTTCTGTTTACATTAGGGATTCCATATCTACCCATATTTCTGCTATTAGCAGGTGTAATGTCACAATTGCTGTGAATACTTTTTCTTGCTGATGGCTTAATAACTATCCCCCCATTCTTAAAAAAAAATGTACAGTTTTATTTTATTATATATTATACTCCAGTACCTGGATGACCGAGCCTTGCTCGGTAATTTTATTAAGAGATATAAAAAAACAAAGAAGAGGTTGCAAATACACATACTAAACTCTACAAATTATTTAGAAATACTTACCCCGGCATTAGATTTCCAACTCATTTATTTTTATGTAATTAATAATTATCTACTTTATATTAATTTTGCTTGGAGATTGGCAATTGGCAAAGACGTAAAATCAAAAATCATAAAATGTATGTGAAAAAATAATCGATTTTTATATTAATCGATTATCTTCAATCTTATTATTGTAATCGATTTTCTGAACATTATAAATTAAATTTTAAAAAATCGATTATATTGCCTTCCCCTCAATTTTTACTTTTTTCCCCTAAGTTTTGTTAAGATAAAATATGCATCGTTGACTTAATCGAATTTTGCGAACAGCGCATCTATGTTTTTTTGTAATCGTGCTAGTCGACTTTACTTAGTCTTTATTCTAATTATTAATTAATGTAAAAACAATTTTCAGATCCTGAGTTAAAGCGATTAAAAAGAATCGACATTTTCGTGTGATATACCGATTTAGAAAAAATCGGTATCCGAAAATATATTAACCATAACAATTTAAAAACCAAGGCAAAATAAAACTTTATATTTCCAAATGCCGTTCATATTTTTTAATCTATCATAATTAATACATATTAACGCACACGTAGAATATCTTTTGGTTAAATAATTTTTTATGGGATTTTCCATGATATTAAATAAGTATATACAATCAAAACTTTGTTTATATTATTATCGTTACAGATAATTTTATGTTTTGTTAATAAATAAAAATAGTACAATTAACAAATGTAGAGATATATTCCTATTCATCACTCCTGCACTGGTCATTTTATGTACTGCAGGCTCACGAAGAATAGGTTTATTTGGAAATGTTTGTAACGGCTCATCTCCTTGTTTTATATGTTTCGAAATTTTTTCATCTAGCCATGCTTTTATGGTATAAATAGGTAAAGCTTCTATCATAAGTTTGTTTATTGCATACGTGGATACTATTTCGTTTGTACATTCATCTTGACCTTTAATAATCAAACCGACTAATTCATTATCGACTATAAGAGGTCCGCCTTTGTCTTTAAAACATGTAAGAACTTTAGTTTCAATACAATCAATGTAACCTTCTATCTTATGTTCTGATGTATCCCTTGCATCCAATCCAACATATTGTAGTTCTTTTACATTCCCAATGTCAGCATTCAAACCAAATCCTAAGGCTTCAATATCATTAACATATTGCGAATATGTACGGTTGCTTAGTTTTATTTTAGAAGCAATTGTATTATTGTGTTTCTCTGTATATATTATTGCAGCATTTTTTAACGAAGAAGGTCCAGTATAGGTCGGAAAATTTTCACGTTTAAGGATATGTAAGGAGATTGTATTCTCATCTTTTTTGTCTTTTGTTGTATTAATGAGGACGTAACTTATAGATTCAGTACATTGAGCAGTAGTAAGTATCAATCCATTTGAAATAATAGAACCGGAGCAAACATATTCGTTTCGAGGAGACATAATTGCTGCCATAAATGGAAACTGATGTGGGCTTGCTAACCGAATCTCGTGCATCTGGCTGTTCTTTCTTCTGGTACATACGGTTACGTTACGTGGAGTATCGATCTCAGCTGGAATATTTAAAGAATCGTCTTTTCCATCATCGTTTATTTCTTCATCCTCAATGCTTTTTTTCACATTTTCACCAGTGCATCTGCTAGTGAATAAAACTAAAAATATTACAAAAACGAGAAAAATATAAAAATCAACGACGCCCTTCATGATTTAATTTTTAACCGATGATATTCTATTTTTCTATTCCACTATTTTCTTCTATTCTTTGTCAGAATAATGATTTTGCCGGCCAGTTAGCATTAAAATGAAAATAATCTTTTTGAAATAAAAAAAAACTATGATTTTCATTCATGTGATTGTGAATAACTTAACCATTAAAATTAATTTCATAACTTGATTTAAATAATTAGATGCTCAATTAAACTTCATTATGAATTTCAATTTTTGGAACCTTAATCATTGTGGATTGTTTTGCTTCTAAGCACTCCTCTTAATAGGAGGTCATAGAGATATCGCTGTTAATGCTAGTAAGTGCATAGCGCAATTTCCGCAGCTAGACAGCAGCGTGTAGGGTACGGAGACCTTTCCAAGTTTCCTATGGTTAAACCCAACTTCACACATATACCGTTGCTTGATAATGGATTATGATTAAAGTACCGGATGACCGAGCCTTGTTTGGTAATTTTTTTAAGAGATATATTAAAAAAAATAAAGATGACATCGATGACATGTGGGATTTGAATCCGGGTTTTTAATATTTTCGGTCCGCCCGTTACCCATCGGTTATCGCAAGATTACGTTTGACAACTAAAAAAATTCTTTGCTTTCAATTCTACATTATAACATATTTTTATTTTTAGCCGTGTGGTATCCGGCTAAGTGGAATAGTACCACACCCATTTCTTACCGAGGTGTCGTAAAAGGCGACTATGGTAAGTTGACCCGCCGTGTGGTATCCGTCTGAGTAGAATAGACCACTCTCATTTCTTACCGAGGGTTCGTAAAAGGCTACTAAGGTAAGTTGACCAACCGTGTGATATCCGGTTTAGTAGAATAGTATATTTTTATTTTTTCATTTTATCATATTTTTATTTTAATGATAATAGAATTCAGGCTAATGGTATCTTAAAAGAGACAATGATAATATTAGGTGATTTATAAAATTACACGTTACTTTGCGGAGATCTATAATATAAAGGTAATAATAAAATTATTCTGCTATACCTGTGCTCGTAGTAGGGCTACAGTTATTCGTTTTATATAATTATTTCTATTAATAGGTATTAATAACAGGAAAAACATGTAATAATCGCCAATCTTTATTGTACATTCAATTAATTTAAAGCAAACATTGTAAGACGACTAAATCTTACGAAGAGGTACCCACCATTCCACACTACAACTTATTTATAGGTAATCAGAGCTAATAATATTTCGATTAGGTACCCCTTATATCTCAAGAAAAATCTTTATTTTTTTGTCAATTCTGTTAATTTCATATTTTTGTCTGCCCGTGGCCCGCAAGCGTTAAATTTGGAAAAAAACAATCCCCCCTATACCAAGATTTCCTGCTATCTTAAGAATATCTAAATTCATATACATATTTACTTATTTATTTTTACTATTAATTACAGAATGTCTTTATATACAACATTCACATCTACCTTGTCATTAAACAAACTCTTGAAAGAGCGACTTATAGCTGTTAAATTCGAAGTACTATAAGGTGAAGCGCGGACTCCTCATGGCATTTTATATCTGTAATATCTCCGGAAATGTTCACTTAAATTACATGCTGTAAACGACTATATTGATCTATATTAATTCAACAATTTATTTAAGGTACTTAATTGGATAAGGATTAATGCTGTATTGTATAAAAATTGCTTTTAACATAAGGCATTATTTGTCGTAAAAAGTAAATGTTAAAAATGCTATTGTGGGTTATCCATAAGAGATAGACATATCCATCGCGGACTTTTCTGTAGACCTTTTTAAGGAGTACAAATACTTAGTACATCATTTTGATAAATCTCGTAGGTGTTTGCATTACATTTTTTTCCGCTTACATTTCAATGTAAGCGGAAAAAAATGTAATTATTTAAGACATCACATCAGAAACCCCAAAAATTACAGTATTTCTCTACTCGGTATTGAATGTTATTATTCATACAAACCTTCCTCTTGAATCTGTTGCGTAGTTTTAAAGATTTAAACATACATATGATGGGATATATTGACAAACAAAGAATGTGACTTTGTTTTATACTATGTAGTGATAACGCATATCGTCTATCGGTCAATTAGCAGCGATAGAAGTGTTGATAGCACATTCAAATTATTTTTATTATTGCGTTTTTCTTTTTTTTTCGCTGTTTGTATTATTCCATTAACAACCAATTTTTAAAAAAGGCAGAATTAAGACTGATTAGCTAGTAAGAAACAAAATATTTTATTACAAAACAGTAACACTAGTTACGTGATAAGAGATTTTATTTGTTACTTATAGTTTTATGTATTATATAATACTTATCAAGTGTGATTCTTTAGGGTTTTACTAGGGAGTAATAACAATTGATATAAAACTGCCATCACTGATTGAATTGTTTGAACATTGTATTACAAACGGTGATACTGATTAAAAATAGGAGATTATTTTACTTTGTTACAATTAAATAATTCAAATAATAATTACTATATAAATATTACTAATTTAAAGTGTGATTCTAAATGCTGTTGCTAGAAAATAAATTGTTTGGAATAGTAGTTTCTAAAAAGTGACGACTGATTGATAAAAAATAAAGAAGGAAATGATTAAGTTTAATTAGTATAAAAAAATAAAGCACATGCAAAAACACACATTATTTTTATTGGAAACCTACTGTATTAAAGCTCAAATATGATTATAATTACAAAAAAATTTACATGATAATTTAACCACAAAGTTTTTTATAGGCAAAATATTTTATAAAATATTTTATAGGCTGAAAGTCACATGTAGATATAAATATTCGTTTATTATATTTAAAAGGCCGACGAAGTATTCCACTATATTTCAACTTCCGCCTAACAGATTCTAAAAAATTAAGAGGCATTAAACCGTATCTGCAATCACGTATGATGGAATATAAATATATGTATAACCAAACAGTCGCATGTTAATGTAGCACCTATTTTAGAGACAAAATTTTTAGAAGCATAAAGACTGAAGACATTATTCATCCTTCTAGCAGTGACTAAATTAATGGCATAAATATTGATCTTGTCATATAACCATATGCTTCGATGAAAATGAGAAAACTCATACGACCTTATGTAATTTTGTATCTTCGAAAATAATCTAGATAGAAACATAATTCCTAGATCGTTTGAAAGAGCTTGACGAGCTTAGGCCGGCTGTGTAAAAAAGTGAATTTTGTCTAATGTCGAAATTCAACCTTATGCGTCTGAGATCGAGATATTTAGAACTAAAAACTAGAAACAAAAGAAAGAACAACTTGAGAGGAAATTAGATCTATTTATTGATCTAATTTCCTCTCAAGTTCTAGAATTTCTAATTCTATTTTACGTTTCTTTAATTTAAATAATTCCTCTTCTTGTTTGGTTATTTTTTCATAAAAGTGTGCAATAGCTTCACTTTTTCTTCTTTTTGCAGCTTTCATATCAGCAGCAATAGCTTGCTCTTTCAGCTTTCCTAAAATTAAAATTAAGTTAAAGTGTTATAAGTTGATTATTAACACAATTTATCACAACTCACTCTGTAAAGGCTCGTCTCCCATTTTATCTCTATTTCTAAAAGCTGTGACGATTATAAAGAAAATAGTAATTCCCACTCATCCATTCATTGTGAAATTAAGTGTACTTAAATAAGTAGATGTAAAATAGACTTTAAACCACATTGATTTATATATAATTTTAAAAAAGACATAACATATCACTACATACTGCTTGCGGCTTCCATAACCATATGCCTTGACATTGACATTATAATATTTTATACAAAATATTTGTGACATTGTACTACTTTGCTATTAAAGATTGACAGAATCAAAATGAAATTTTGACTATATGTGTAGCGTTTCTATCTCAAGTATCCATTAGTTTTCAATATTTAATTTCTTTTAATGACACAAACTAGAAGGATTATGAAAGTAATGATAGCTATCATCTTTTTTTTTGTTTAATTAATATAATATATACTTAATTAATATTATAGTACAACAATTCTGTCCTTAATTTTCTACGATGAAATTCTACAATATAACACCTACTTCCATCAATAATATGTTAATAAAATGTTATAAAGCCACATTCACCTTTACTTATTGCAGATTTAAAAAAATTATTTCGCTGGGATGGTCCAGGTGTGGAAGTTGCAGGCAATGATGCTGGCGGTGTAGGAAAAGGTGTCGATAAAACAGGCCTATTAAAAATCTTAACTGCTTCTTTAATAACCTCCACCTCGTTTGGAATCTCCACCTCTTCTGCTACCTCCATCTCGCCTGCAACCTCCACCACTGCATCGCCACCATAAAAAGCAGTGAATCCAATGCAAGTTGGGCCTAATAAGGCTGCAACTTTATCAAGTACATCATCTGGTAGGATGTATACTGGTGTGCCACCTCCAGTCTGAAAATATAATAATGAGAAACTAAATCAGCATTTTAATATATAACAAACTATATTATGGTAAGTTTGATATTATAAAGATAAAGTTGGAATATACTATTTATTTATTTTACATTCTAACTTTAACAAACTAAACTAACTAAAAACTAACTAAACTAACTAAAACTAAATAACAAGATCCACAGTACTAATATATAAGTCATAATTTAGCCATCTAATTTCGGGGACGCCTGTCAGTGCAGTGCAGGTGGTCAGCTCCTATTCCGGACTATTCCACCCATAAATTTAAAATTTAGCCATAGAAATGAAAGAACATCAGACTCCTAACTAAGACTTAACAATCATTGTGTTTTAGGATATAATTTATTCTCCAGAATTGTTTTAGACTTACTTTAAAATACCATATGCACTAGATTATAACAATATTTAAGATCAAGGTAAACAAAAAAAAGAACAAAAGAAAAACAATCCATAATACTACAATGTATAAAAAATATTTTATACTGCATTTCCATTCTAACATTAACTAACTTGGAAATAATTTCTCAGTGCACCAACTTACAAGAGCACTATACATACGAAATCTGATTGAAGATGCATCTAGGCTATTCAGAAAAGTGAGTTTTAATCCACTATGTAAAAATAAAGCTCAATTATAATACAGCCTTCAGATGTCACTATTATCATAGTATCTTCTAATTTCACCATAAGGAGAAAAAATACATACCTTAAGTTTGTTATTCCTTATTCTAGCTGTCCTTTTGCGGGCCGCCTTTTTGAGGTTCTCCCATTTTAGACGTAAAGTCTCCGGCTTTCGTGGTACAGTACCAACGGATGCGTTAAACGCATCCGTAATTTGGCTCCATGCATTATCTTTGGATTGGTTGTTGGCTACATTCGTGGCCATGCTAAAGACCACGGGGTGTAACACAACCAACTCAATCAAATGAATAACTTCGCTTCTCGTAAGCGGCATGCTTTTGGGCTACAATGAATTAAGTAATGTAATCATGCTATGATATTTTGTAAATGCATAACTAATGAAATATAACTTACTGTATTCATTCTTTCTATAATTTTCTATGTAAGACAATTATACTCAATAGTTGAATGTATCACAAGTTGTATTCTCAAATCTCAATACTGACAGCGCGCCAAAAACGATTTGGATACAATAAAATAATATCTGTCATTGAAAAATCCGTTATCATCATATCTATTTACTTAAAGTTTAAAATTTTTTATTTTAACATAAATTTTTAAGGTTTACCTTAGAAACAGATAATTTTACTTTTTTTAAGATCTAATATAATTAGTTTGGTGTCGAAAACATGTATTAAACAGTGAAGTGACTAGTTTGATGCCCTTTGGAAGGGCTCAGATATCCTGTCTATCAACAGCGAACTCGAGTAACGATTCACCAATCCGAATTATTGGGACGTGATAGGTAGACGGATAACTTGATCCTGATCGGCGACGATAAGAGTCTCTCATTATCTTTTGGTAGGTTATTGGGACCAACCGTAAGTGTTTAATCTATGAGGTATAACTGTCAAGTGTCAATTCAATGCATTTATTATTCTGATTATTTGTCTGTGCATTAATTCGTCCACAGCTGTTTCCTGGAGACTTATCAAAATCAAATACATATTAAAATTTATATAAAATGTCCAAGAAAAGAGGAAATAAGAAAAATCAAGACTTGGGCGACGATTTTGAAGATAAGAAAGCATTGAACGAAACTCATGACATAACCTCAAAAAGTAAGGGTAAAGGTAAAAAGAAGGGAAAAGGAAACAAGGACTTAAGTGACGATGATGATGTTGTAAAGAAGCCACATTTCTCTGAAGAGGAGGAAGAGATGAAGCCAGTTAAAAAGTCACAAAAAAAAGGTAATATAGTGAATTGTGCAATATAATGACACGAATCGACACGTAACTATTGTATTACTAATATTCCTTATGGAATTTTTAGCCAATAAAAAAAAAGGCGGTGGTGATCTATCTGATGATGAGGATGACAATAAATCACTTATAAGTAATGCTACAAGCACTGCCTCAAAATCTTTGCCAAAGCAGAATAAGAAAAAGAAAGGTTGGTAATACTGTTTATTTTGGCTTAATAATTAGTTTTAAACTTAAAGACACATTGATCACACTTTTTTTGAAAAAATCAGATTCAATTATATTAATGAATAGTCTGCATTTATTACCAGTTTCATTCATAAATAAAATAATATTTTGAATTTATTTTTAATATTATTATTTATTTTTAGCTTTAGTTTAGAATAGCTGAGCTCTAAGTTACAAATATTTTTCTTCTCTATAAAGACTGAATTATTCTGTAAGATTATAATTTTGTTGATATTATTCATTGTCTGCACAGACTTCACGCATCTTGTTTTTATTTACATGTTATTATTGTTGTTTATCTAATGTATGTCTATTATTTGATCCAATTTATGACACAGGGTCATATTAAGTCCTTTTTCATACTTTCCAACAAGTCATAATCATAGAGATTAACAACAGTTACGCCATGTGGTATCCGCTGAGTAGAATAGACCACCCTCTTCCTTACCGTGGTGTCGTAAAATACGACTGAGGTAAGTTGACGTCAGGCAGGTGGCCGTTCGTAAAACGCAGCCAAATCATGTGACAGCATGTTTATAACATGTTGTACCTACCCCATTTAGAGTGGGATAAGGGCAGGAAGATAATAAGAGATTAACAACAGTTATTTGTATACATCAAGGTTCGTATTAAATTATTAATATGAGAAGTATTGACATGCTATCGTAATGTTTTCTCTAAGGTACTGAAAGAAGTTAAATTGGCAAATGATTATAATGTGTCAGCTGCCAATACTGTTCACATAGTACATTGTTGGTTGTTATTTTTTTTTAAGGAAAAGGTAAAAAAGATGAAGATTGGTCAGATGGTAATAGTGATGAAGAGGTAAAGGAAGTTTCTGATGAAGAAATAGTTCAGCCTGCCTCAAAAAAGAAAGGTCAGTGTACTATGTGATTTGTTTTAATTTTTTATTTAATTTCTTTCTGTTGCAAATGCTTAAAATAACATGTGAAAATAATTGTCCTTGTTTTGGTTGGTTGGGTGGTGCAGACCCACCCAGTACCCCTGGGTGTATACAAGTCCACCCGCAGTGTGGTCTCCGGCTAAATAGAATAGCACCACCCGCATTTCATACCGAGGTATTGTAAAAGGCGACTAAGTGAAGTGAAGACTAAGTAAAAATCCACAGTGTGGTATCCGGTTGAGTAAAATAGACCACCCTCTTTCTTACCGAGGTGTCGTAAAATACGAACACCCTCTTTCTTACCGAGGTGTCGTAAAATACGACTAAGGTAAGTTGACGTCAGGCTGGCGGCCGGTCGTAAAATACGTAGCCAAATCATGTGACAACATGGTTGTAACATGTTGTGCGACCCCACTTAGAGTGGTATAAGGGCAGGAGAATGTGATGATGTTTTGGTCGGTTGGTAATAGGTGTATATAATTAAACATTTTCTGTTTTCTTTTATTTCTTTTTATTTTTGATCTTTTGTTTTAATTGTAAGCATTTATTATTTAAAATTTATAATTACCAATATATGTATGTTATAGAAGAGCGAGATCTTCTAACACAAGTATTTTTATACTTACCAGAAGATCTCGACCACCTGTTTCAAAACCTACAAAATGTAATGGAAATAAAGAATTTATTTATTTATATATTAAACTAAATTATTTTTTATTATCAAGCAAAAAATAAAAAGAAGCCCACAGCAGTTGAGTCGTCAGATAATGATGATCAAGATGATTCAAAATCAGTAGTCAGCAATGTGTCTAGTAATCCTCCACCAACAGCTAAATCAAAGGGAAAAAAAGGTTAGTTACAGTTTTACTTATTACTACATAGTATAAAACAAAGTCACATTCTTTGTTTGTCCATATATCCCTATGTATGCTTATTTCTTTATAACTACGCAACAGATTTTGATGCGGTTTTTTTAATAGATAGAGTGATTAAAGAGGAAGGTTTATATGTATATAAACATTCAATATGGAGTAGAGAAATACTGTAATTTTTGAGGTTTCTATATTGATTTGGTAATTGATTAGTAAAAATAAAGAACATAGGGAAAAATGTCAAAAGTAAATAAGTAAATATGTAGTACCTATATAAATTTAGATATTCCAAAGATAGCAGGAAATTTTTATGGTATAGGGAGAGGGGAATTGTTTTTCTCCAAATTTAACGCATGCGGGCCACGGGCAGTAATGAATAAATCAAAACTACTGGATAGATTTTAATCATTTTTTTCATCTAGTTACATAGGCTATATGTTTTATACCCGTGTGAAGTAGGGGCGGGAGGCTAGTCATTTACATAATTAAATTTGTATTGGCCAGCCAGTTTTTGGTCAATATATGGTACATATGGCAAAATAATAAGGCCTGTAAGTAATTTGATTCAATTTTTTCTAAATTAGGCAAAGGTAAAAAAAATGAGTGGCCAAATGAAGAAAGTGACAAGGAGTTAAAAACAGAGTCTGAAGATGAAGAAGAGTTGAAACCTGTAGTTAAAACTAAAGGTATAATTTACTATGTTATCAAAAGTAAAGTTCTTTAAAATATATTTATATAGTAAAAATAAAGCCTCTGGTAGCATCTTTTGACTTGCCGGTTGGCGCAGTGGTTAGTGGAACCTGCCGATCAGCGCCGCGGCTCGCGGGTTCGATTCCCGTCAAGGGCCAACATTTTTTATGAAAAAACTTGTTGGCTCTTCGAGCCTGGGTGTATATTTGTATTTAAGTATGTATTTAAAAATTATATATGTATATATACACAAGTTGTCTAGATTAAGGTATATTTATATGTATGTTTATATTTATATATTTATATTATTTATCGAAAAAGGCAAGGGAAAGTCAAAACTAAGCACTAAACTAAACTTAACTTAACATTAACAGCAATGCTGTCAGGTCTGCTAGTTATAAATATAGTTATATATAATACATACAAAATTAGTTCAATTTAGTTATTATAGTGGTCATTAACTTTCTGCCCTAATCCCCACTCTAAGTGGGGTCGACACAACATGTTATAAACATTTTGTCACATGATTTTACAACCTGACATCAACTTACCTTAGTCGTATTTTACGATAAGTCGGTAATAAAGAGGGTGGTCTATTCTACTTAACCGGATAACACACGATGGGTCAACTTACCCTAGTCGCCTTTCATGACACCTCGGTAAGAAATGTAGTTGGTACTATTCTATTCAGTCGGATACCGCACAGCGTTAAGTCATTGTAGTAGTGATACTATTAAATGATTATGTTGTCATTAATAAGCTTTATCATTAACAGCCCACTTTAGTCCACTGCTGGACATAGGCCTCTCCAATTTTTTTCGCCACTGAGCCCGATCCTGGGCTTTTCGCTTCTATCCACTGCCCGCTGTCCTACGTATATCATCACTCCATCGAGTCTCAGGGTGTCCTACACTACGTTTACCGATTCGCGGTCTCCACTCCAGAACACGTCTACCCCAACGGTCATCGGTTCTGCGACAGATATGGCCGGCCCATTGCCACTTCAGCTTGCTTATGCGCTGAGCTATGTCGGTGACCCTAGTTCTCTGACGGATTACTTCGTTGCGAATATGATCCCTCAGAGAAACCCCGAGCATAGCTCTTTCCATAGCCCGCTGAGCAACTTTAAGCTTGTGGACCGCCTTAACTGTGAGTGTCCACGTTTCGGCACCGTAAGTCATGACAGGTAGGACACACTGGTTGAATACTTTAGTCTTTAGACTCTGTGGGATGGGTGATGAGAAGACTCGACGTAGTTTTCCGAATGCTGCCCAGCCTAGCTGTATTCTTCTCATAACCTCACACTCGAAATTGTTTTTACCTAGTTCGAGCGTCTGCCCTAGGTAAATGTATTTGTCAACAATTTCAAGAGTGACCCCATCTACCGAAATCGGACCCGGAGCAATGTGCTCGTTGCACATGATTTTTGTTTTATTTAAGTTCATCCGGAGACCGATCTGTTGAGAAGAATCAGCCAGTCCATGCAGCATCAATTGTAAATCCTCCATAGATTCAGCCATTAAGACGATATCATCCGCGAATCTGAGATGAGAGATGTACTCGCCATTGATGTTTATGCCAAGTCCAGTCCAATTCAGCGTCTTAAACATATCCTCTAGTGCGTTTGAAAACAATTTCGGGGAAATGACGTCCCCTTGTCTCACGCCTCGCTGCAGATGGATATGCCTTGTCTGCTGGTTTTGAACTCGGACTGCCATCGTTGCGTTCTCATACAGACATCTCAGCACCTCAATATATCGCCAATCGACTTGGCATCTCTGTAAGGACTCCAGAACAGCCCAGGTTTCGACCGAGTCAAACGCTTTTTCATAATCCACAAACGCTAGGCATAGTGGTCGATTGTACTCTTTAGTTTTTTGTACAATTTGCCGCACGGTGTGGATATGATCTATTGTGCTGTACCCGCTTCGAAACCCGGCCTGTTCGGGGGGCTGAAACTCGTCGAGTCTTCGCGCGAGACGGTTCGTGATAACCCTTGAAAACAGCTTATAGACATGGCTTAGAAGAGATATTGGTCTATAGTTCTTTAACAGTGTTTTATCACCTTTTTTGTGAAACAGTATGACTATACTTCTATGCCATGCCTTTGGAGTTCTCCCGGCAAAGAGAACGGTATTAAACAGCTCTTGAAGCTCTGTTACCAGTGGAATTCCACCAGCTTTTAACAGTTCTGTTGTAATACCATCCTCACCCGCGGCTTTTCCATTCTTAAGCTGTCCAAGGGCTAAAACGATTTCGTCCAGACTAATATCAGGCAGGTCTTCCGTATAGTGGCGGGTCAGAGTAGCCCTATTGTCCTCAGATGGCAGTGGTAAATGAGGAGCATGCGATGCGTACAATTCGGCGTAGTAGTTTTCCACTACCGAGAGAATTTCTGGTTTGGAAGTAACGACTTTTCCCTTTAATGTGGTTAACTTCGTCAGGTGACTTTTGCCAAGAGGCTTGATAAACACTTTTGGACCCCGATTTTGCTCGATTGATTTTTGAATCAAGAGCGTATTAGCTGATCGGAGGTCGCGTCGTACCATCTTAGTAATTCTTTTGTTTAAAGCCTCTACCTCTGACGAAGTTAGCATAGGGTTGCGTCGCTCTTCCATTAATAGGAGAGTATCTCTCGAAAGTTTCGACTTCATACCCTTACGCTGTCTTTCGCAAATTTTTGTGCCCTCATTTCGAAGGACTTCCACTACTCGATCGAGTTTTTGGTCTACGTCTTCCGTGGTTTCCAGAGCAGTGAATTGGTTTTTAAGATGTGTCTGGAATGTTTCAGATCCAATTACGGTTTGGAGAACATTCGGACGGACTGTTGATTTCAATAAACGGACACGTTCTAGCTTTAGATAGATATTCAGAGTGCCTCGTACCAACCTATGGTCGCTACCGGTTGCAAATCTACTGAGCACCGAGACATCCCTGAATATACGCTTCTTGTCCGTAATAATAAAATCAATCTCATTTTTCGTCCGCCCGCCGGGGCTTCGCCATGTCCACCTTCTTTGGGGTTGTTTCTTGAAAAAAGAATTCATCAAAAACAACCCTTCTTTCTCGAGAAAGTCGACGAGCATTTGCCCCCTCTCATTTCTTCGACCCAAACCATAAGGTCCTACAACCAATTCACTACCATTTTGTACTCCCACTTTAGCGTTAAAGTCCCCCATAACAACGTTGAAGTGGGCCCTAGAGGAATGGCGTAAGGCTTTCGTTATATCCTCATATAGAGTTTCCACTTCCGAATCCGGGTATGACTCCGTGGGCGCGTATGCTAATACCACCTTTAGGGTATACCGTGCAGATATTCTCAGCAGAAGATACGCAACCCTCGGAGACAAACTGGTGATTTCTAAAACGTTGTTACAAAGGCTTTTATGGACCAAAAACCCGATCCCACCTTGCGACAGCTGGTGACCTTCACGATAATATAAAAGATGGCCCGATTCCAAGGTTATGGTGTCCTCCCCCTCTCTTCGGACTTCACATAATCCTAGAATGTGCCATTTTATTCGCGTGAGTTCTTCCTCTAGCTGAGCGAGCCTATCGTCATTGCGAATCGTGCGTCCGTTATATGTAGCCAGGGTCAGTTGGGTTTGGCGGCCTGCCGTCGCCCGGGGATTCTTCGCACCCCCTGCCCTGCCGTTACCATAGCCGCCGCCTTGGCTAGGAATAGCAGGGCGACCGGGAACTGGGGGCCTTTGGCTTTTATTGTGGCTCATGTGTTGGAGGTTGATGCCCATAGTCGCCACGCTGGGCATGCGGGTTGGCGACCGCAGTTGCGTAACTTCTTGAATCGGTGTCGCTGCTGCCCATCACCGGCCTTGATTTAAGTTACGCCATTTTAGGATGGTTATACCGCCACCAGTCGGTTTTCCCCATTAGTGGACTCTTACCACAGGCAGGGGAAAAGGGGCCGATGCCGTATTCTATAGGCCCCGGCACCAGGGCCAAGCTTTATATAGCTTATTAATGACAATTTTATTAATAATCCATTATTATCTACAGTTAAACATAGAAAGAAAAATAATATAGATGATATTGAAGAAGAGTTGAAAAAGTTTGAATTAAAGGAAGAAGAACCTGAAGAAGAGCAGGAGGAAACAAAGGTGAGATTAGGTTTCCTATTAAATAAAAAAAAATTTTTTTGAACTATATAGTTATAAATAAGTTAATTTATAAATTAGCTTTCTTCATAACAGAATTTTTCATACAAAACTAATGTGTATATTTTTTTTCTAAAATCTGCGATAAAAAAAATGTAATGCTAAATGTAGAGTGTACTATTCGTTCTCATACCTGATACATGCAGAAATTGTAAGAACTCATGCACTATCCGACACCGATAACACAATACACAAGCACTGCACACAATTTTACCACCACAATCTCGACAATTGTTTCGCACCGTAACCGAAACATCGTCAGGAGATAGACTCCACGACAATATCGCAAAGCCTTGCGGTCCGCATTAGTTTTGTATTATGGACCTCCGCAAAGTATAACCTAATTCTATAAATTTAAATTTTTCATATAAACCAATGTAATTTTTGTATGGTTTCAAGTTTATGAAACTTGTAATTATACTGCATTTTTTGCAAGTTAATAGTACAATGAAAAATTAAGCTAAGCTTATAAAATGTATGTTTACAATGTTATATTAACAAATTTACTTCTTACATAATTGGTAGGTCTTAGGAGAGCAGGAGGAGAAAACAGAACCGACAGAAAAGAAAATGAGTCACAAAGAGAAGAAGAAATTGAAAAAACAACAAGAGTATGAGAGGCAAGTGGAAATGCTGACTAAGAAGGGAGGTCAGGGCCACAGCGAACTGGACGCCAACTTTACAGTTAGCCAGGCGCAAAAATCTGCAGGTTAGTTTGATACAAAAATGGGATTATAGTATTTTTTTAATCTTTATTTTTAAGGACTTTTATACAATTAGTACATGTCAGTACCCTTTTACTTAATTCTAAACAAATTTTCATATTATTTAAATAATCTATATCCTAAACTATTTATGGCAAAAATATATAGCATTTTAGCTCGATCAGATTTGGGATCAACTAAAATGCTATTTATAAAGCCAATATCCATTTTAGCAAGCTTATTAAAAGTTTCCATCCTCATCTGACCATTTTGAACACAATCCATTAAGTGTTGGATATCTTCATATACCCCACACGATAAACAGTTGGCTGAGTATACTTTTTCATAAGATATCCAAATTTTCTTAATGGAATATGTCCAGATCTTAATCTAAAGGCCATCACTAAGTACTTACGGCGCGGGGTTATAGTATATACATATGATTATTTGGATAAAATGGGAACACTGGAATAAAAAATAATAAGCGCGGAAGTAGAATATAAAGCAGAGGTGCTTGATTTTCGTCGTCATAAGTAAACAAGCATTTTGATATACGAGGTATGTTCAAAAAGTATCGCGAATTTTGTGTATTTTCAAAAATTATTTATTTATTCGTAAATATCTATTTTGTCCCCTTCAAAGTAATCCCTCTGGGATATTATACACAACGTTTTTACAAATCTTCAAAGCACTTCAAAAAATCATTTTTTTGTATCTTGTTCAGCTCCTCCTTCGATGCCGTCTTTATCTCGTCAATCGTGGCGTAGTGTCGTCCTTTCATGGGCCTCTTCAGTTTCGGGAACAAGAAAAAGTCACAGGGGGCCAGATCTGGGGAATACGGTGGCTGCGGTATCATTGGTCTGTTGTTTTTGGCCAAGAAGTCGCGTACAAGCAGGGATGTGTGAACAGGGGCGTTATCGAGGTGCAAAAGCCAATTTTTGTTTTTCCACAAATTATCGATTAAAATCGAATGGCACGAGCCAATCAATATGCCTAGGTCCTCGGCAATTTCTCTTTCGATGATTCGAAGATTGGCCAATACCATTTTCTTCAATTCATCAATTTTTTCGTCTGTTGTTGAAGTGCTCGGGCGTCCGGCACGCTCTTCGTCATTCACATCTTCTCGGCCTTTTAAAAACATTTTGTACCACCGATAAACGTTGCTTTTGTCCAAAGTAGCTTCTTCATATGCCACAGTCCACACTCGGAATGCATCCGCGCACTTAATTTCGTTTTTCACACAAATATCGATACAGGTTCCTTGTTCCATTTTTTGAATAGGTAAAAATCGAAGACGAACCAAAACACGTGCAAGCAAAGCAGCTGTCAACAATTAACCGAACATTCAAAATGGCCCAACTTGTCAGCATAAGTGAGAGACATATGTACCAACATAACGCCACAAAAAAATCGAAATTGGAATATATGTAACTCGCGAAAATTCAAAATTCGCGATACTTTTTGAACACACCTCGTACATCCGATTACGATCAGAAATTTTTTACTATACTAAATATATGTTGTTTTATGTTTACATTACCATATTGCAAAATCGCATAATACGCCGTGTGGTATCCGTCTGAGTAGAATAGTACCTCATTTCTTAACGAGGTGTCGTAAAAGGCGACTAAGGTAAGTCGACCCGCCGTGTGGTATCCGGCTGAGTAGAATAGACCAACCTCATTTCTTACCGAGGTGTCGTAAAATACGACTGAGGTAAGTTGACGATAGGCAGGGGAACGGTCGTAAAAACGCAGCCAAATCATGTGACAGCATGTTTAAAACATGTTGTGATGACCCCACTTAGAGTGGGATAAGGGCAAGAAGATGATGATTGCAAAATCGCATAATATTTCAAGAAAAGTTAGAATAAAAAAGAGAACTTTATTATAACGTAAATAATCAAAAGAAACAGTTTATTAACAAGTCAGGGTAACAGTTTTTTAAATTTAATAATCTAAGGGCCTGTTTCACAAGTTACCAATAAACTGACAGTTAGCTTATTCGGAACATATCTGACACATATTTCTGAATTTTGCGTCTCTCAGGTGTCTGATAGACTTATTCAGCATTTAAAGTCCCTAATAAGTTAAGAGGTAGATCATGTGGCTGTCATTTTGTTTATCTGCTGGATATAAATACCTATTTCAAAATGGCCGCGATTTTATTTAATTTTTTACTTTTTCGAGTCTCTTTTTATAGACATTTAAAATAATTTAATCTGCTACTTAGTTTATTTGTCGGTTATCTATCAGACTATCACTAACTTGTGAAATAGGCCCTAAGTTTATTTAAACATTATGTGTTCAAAATTTTGAATTTTGAAAATTAAATTTAGAATTTGAATATTTTGATTTGAAGGTCAGATGGCGGCACTCGAAAATGCAGTTGACATAAAAGTGGAAAATTTCTCGATCAGCGCCAAAGGGAAAGATTTGTTCGTTAATGCGAATTTGTTGATTGCAAATGGTCGTAGGTATGGTCTAGTCGGACCCAATGGTCATGGGAAGACAACTTTGCTCAGGCATTTGGCGCAGCGCGCCTTTCCTCTTCCCTCGCATATAGATATACTGTTGTGCGAGCAAGAGGTGACTGCTAACGATACAAGCGCTGTTGAAACGATACTGGAAGCCGATGTTAAGAGAACAGGTAATTTTGTGTGTGTGTGCGTCAAATTTTGTTAAGTTCGATTACTTAACAAAATTTTAGCCGCTCTTAAAAAAATTATGAATTCGGTCGCGAAAGAAATAAGGTAACTTTTAAGTTTTCGTGGTATTGATTTTTCTAATTTCTTAACAAGATTTTTGCTGCCCTTTAAACATTATGATTTGGTCGCGAAATAACTTTAAGCTTTCGTTATTTGATTTTTCTAATAAAAAAAAACTAAATCTCTTTCTAAAACCGAGATATTTTAAAAGAAATTTCACTTTTATAACGAAATAATAACTAATTGGCTTTTATTTCTGTTTACTAATGCAATGAATGCATTTATATCAATCTGTTGAATAAAGTTCTTATACTATATTTTTTTTAGAACTTCTCAATGAATGTAAGGAGTTAGAGGCCGAAATTGAAAAAGGAGATCTCAAAAAGCAGGATCGATTGAATGAGGTAAGATTCGGTGCTAAATGTTATTAGTTTTATTTTATATTTTATCGTTGTCCATTGTACAGCTTTATCGTGATTTCATTATGTATATATTTAGGACGAAGCTATAATTTATTTTTAAAGAAGCGGCATATTAAATCACTGCTAGTCATTACTACTTACTTACTATTACCTGACCTGATACTTACTATAATATAACAACTAGGCGAATATCGATTTCTATAGCAAATATATGCAGAACACATAACACTATTAAATATACGGGCTTCCCTTGACAGGACTATCGTATTTTTTACCTCCAACACTAAGCTGAGCCAGAACCTTTTCATTTTATATAATTTCTTGTTTCTATTGCTTCTCTTTGTATGTAAACTTTTTATTTTGTGTTGTTCTATTATTATTTTTGAGCTATTCTATTCTAAATTTAAAATATATACAAAACATTCAAATTATTAGTTTGGTAACGACTTTGCGTTCTATTTTTAAATTTAAAAGTTATATACAGGTGTACGCAGAGTTAAAAGCGATCGGTGCTGATTCAGCAGAACCGCGAGCCCGTCGTATATTGGCTGGTTTAGGATTTAGCCGCGAGATGCAAAATCGTGCCACGAAAAACTTCTCTGGAGGATGGCGCATGAGAGTTTCTTTGGCAAGGTGATTTTATTTTTATTTATTTTTGTATTTTTATTTGTTGTTGTACAGATTAAATAAAACAAGCTATGATAGCCCAGCAGACCTTGCGACTTTTTCGAGGTGGTCACGAGTTAAAACCCCAGGCGGGCACCACTGAGTTTTATAATTATTCTATTAAAACTACATTCTATATTCTATTAAAACTTTTGTGTCTTAAAAAACTTTTATGTTTTATAAAACTATATTCTATTAAAATGATTTTGGCTAATCACTACATATTATAAAACAAAGTCGCATTCTTTGTTTGTCCATATAACCCTATGTATGCATAAAACCTTAAAACTACGCAACAGATTTTGATGCGGTATTTTTAATAGATAGAGTGATTCAAAAGGAAGCTTTATATGTATAATAACATTCAATACGGAGTAGAGAAATACTGTAATTTTTGAGGTTTCTGTAAAAAATATTTTTTTTGCCGCTTACATTGCAATCGCAGGCTAAACCCTACGAGATTTATCGAAATGATGTACTATGTATGTAAGTTGTACACCTTGAAAAGGTCTACAGAAAAGTCCGCGATAGTATATGTCTATCTCTTATGGATAGCCCACAATAGCATTTTTTGTCATTTACTTTTTACGAAAAATAATGCCTTATTTTTGAAGCAATTTTTATACAATACAGCATTAATTCTTATCCAATTAAGTAACTTAAATAAATTGTTGATTTAATATAGATCAATATGGCCGTTTACAGCATGTAATTCAAGTGAACATTTTCGGAGATATTACAGATTTAAAATGCATACTTTGCATTTAGCAGCTAGGTTTATGTCGTTCTTTTACGAGTTTGTTTAAAGCTGTGAATGTTGTTTATAAAGATATTCTGTAATTAATTGTAAAAATAAAATACATAGGGAAAATGTAAAAGTAAATAAGTAAAAATGTACCATATGAATTTAGATTTTCCAAAGATGGCAGGAAATCTTCTTGGTATAGGGAGAGGAAATTGTTTTTCTCCAAATTTAACGCTTGCGGGCCACGGGCAGTAATGAATAAATCAAAACTACTGGATCGATTTTAATCATTTTTTTTACACTGACTGACATGGGATATATATTTTATACCCGTGCGAAGCAGGGGCAGGCCGCTAGTCATAATATAAAAATAATACTATGTTTATTTCCAGGGCTTTGTATATAGAACCCACTTTATTACTACTCGATGAACCTACAAACCATTTAGATCTGAATGCTGTTATTTGGTTAGATAAGTAAGTATTTCATAATTATTTTGCGTATTTTCTATTATTCCTTTTTTTGAAGCTTGACAATTTATATAAATATTTTTTGTGTTCTTATTTATGGTTATTTCTGTATTGGCTATTTGATTGTCATATCTTTTACATACACTTTTAGGACTAAATAAATAAAACAGAACCCATACTGATGGCAAATTTAGTAAAAATCTTGAAAATTTCGTTTATTTTTCGAGGCTTCGGAAATTGAGACTTCTGCTTTGTAATCGCTTATTCGCTATAGTTTTTTCAAGTATATAATAATAATAAATATATGGGACACTTACACACACGGTCGTGCGTCCCCAAAGTAAGTAACTTAATACTTGTGTTATGAGTGACAGACAACTGGTGAATATATACTTATTTATTTTTAAAATAAATACTTAAATACAAATATAAACTCAGGCTCAAAGACCAACAAATTCATTTTTGGAAAATGTTGGCCCTCGGTGGGAATCGAACCTGTGACTCGGGGAGCTGAAGGCAGGGTCACTACCCACTGTGCCAACGGGCCAGTCATATCAGTAAATATGGAATCTAAATTTCAAAATGCCTTATATTACAGCTTTTACAAATACTTTTAAATTATGAATGTAAATTACCAATCTTGGGCTCAGAATAATGATTCCAATACCAATATTAATAGCCAATAATTTGCAGCTATTTACAAGGTTGGAAAAAGACTTTACTTGTAGTATCTCACGACCAGTCGTTCTTGGATAATGTTTGTAATGAAATTATTCATTTAGACCAACAAAAATTGCTGTACTATAAGGGGAATTACTCAATGTTTAAGAAAATGTACGCACAAAAACGCAAAGAACAGATAAAGGAATACGAAAAACAGGAGAAGCGATTAAAGGAATTGAAGGCGCACGGGCAGTCCAAGAAAGCTGCCGTGAGTACTTATGTATTTTTTTACAGAAATTTATCTAATTACAATCTCATTTACAACTACTTAAAATAAGCACAACAACAATTTGTACTTACAAGCATCATTTAAAAAAAAAATTCTTTTAAATTATTCTCAAGAAGTCTTGATCTAATTTCTTTAATGTTTGGTGAATAAATTTGTAATAATAGTCTCTTTATTGTCTTGTCGTTTGGAAAAACGTTGATTGGTTGTTCTTAATCAATATTTTATAATTAATTGTCTTTGGAGTTATTTTATGTATAGAATTTCGGTTGAAAGGTTCGCTCATGACTGCCTATTTCATTCTCTTAGGAAAAGAAACAGAAGGAGGTATTGACTAGGAAACAAGAGAAGAACCGTAGTAAATCTCAGCGCGAAGAGGCAGAGGATGGAGCAGCTCCAATTACGCTGTTGCAGAGGCCAAAAGAGTATCTGGTCAAGTTCTCTTTTCCAGATCCACCTCCTCTTCAGCCACCTATATTGGGTCTCCACAGTAAGCTTATTTGAATCTATCTGCAGTCTATTTTATAATCTATCATCACGCTGAGGCACAACTAACCTAACCTTCAAGAAAATAACCTTATAAAGCCTATTATGTCGTCTTATTCAAATGGTAGCAGGCCACAAACAAATTTGTGTGCAAATATTCTTAAACTTTATTCCTTGTCCTTAGACGTGGACTTCAATTTCCCGGGACAAAAACCTCTGTTCAAGCAAGTGGACTTCGGCATCGATCTCAACTCACGAATAGCCATAGTTGGGCCGAATGGTGTCGGAAAGTCTACCTTCCTCAAGCTTCTGGTTGGAGAACTGAGTCCCATTCGCGGTGAATTAATTAGGAATCATAGATTGGTGAGTATATCGAATAGTCTCCAATTCATCCAATTCTCTAATAAACATCGCTTATGCTCGAGGGATCTGAAATTTGGTGGCTGACTATGAGTTTCTCAAAAAGGTTCAGCCTCTGATCATCCTTTACTTCCAGTTTGTATGATCAAAATGATATAAGCGATGTCGTGCTACGAAGTTTATGACTTTTCGACGGCCTTAAACGTGGCAGAACCAATGGACATATTGGTTCCCAAAACTTTGGAACATAGTTAAAATTATTAATTTGACGTGTTGATTCACGATCATATGTTTATTTTGGTGATTATACAATAGAAGTTCCAGTTAAGTTGTAATTGAGATTGAAATTTTTCGCCTATACTCACAATAACATTTTTAGTATTGTTAGGTACATATACGGTCTAAACACTATTTTATATGTATACGCTGATATTTTCTGTGAAGCGATAGTCGGTGGGTTTTTAGAATAATGGTTCTGAATTCTGGTTCTATGGCGTATGGTGAAAGCTGAAATCGTTGTTAACGATGTAATTTCTTATATTTTAATTACAATAGCTGTTTCATTAATAAAATATTGATTGATAATGAGATTTTCATGCCTGCAATTCTACTTTCCTCCAATCAGAGAATAGGTCGCTTCGATCAGCATTCTGGTGAACATCTGACGGCTGAAGAATCTCCGGTAGAGTACTTACAGCGCCTGTTTGGATTGCAATACGAGAAAGCTAGAAAGGCCCTAGGTACTTTCGGCCTCGCCAGTCACGCGCACACCATCAAAATGAAAGACCTTAGCGGAGGGCAGAAGGCGAGAGTTGCGTTAGCAGAATTAACTCTAATGGCGCCCGATGTTGTTATTTTGGTGAGTTTTATTGGTTCTAAGAATATTTTTACATAAGCATTTTATTATACGAATTATATGTTGCATTGTGAGAAAAGAACAATAAAAGGACTTTATGTATGAAGCTTAGAAAATTTTTACTTATTCATATTCTTAATTTCAATATTTCTATGTGAATCAGTGCTTTTTATCGATGATTCGTAGGTGGTTAGTTCAAGCAAATTCAAATTATTCTTTATTCAAGTTGGCTTTTACAAGTACTTTCGAATCGTTAAATTTAATTGAAGCTACCACTGGTTCGAACAGGTGGTATTACCAATAAGAACTTGCAAGAAATTTAGCGACCTATAAATAATTATTAATTACGATTTTATTATATGTATTGATTTGTTTAGATTTAAATAGCTTTTGCGTCCTAATGTACATTTTTAAAAGCTTTTATTCAACTTGCAATGTATGTATGTGAAGGTAGAATCTTGCAAGTTAAATTGACCCACTTCCCAGGTTTCGATTGACCTGAAATTTTACATACTCGTCCAGTCTCGATGACAATGCATGTTTATGATAAGCATGACCTAACGCTTAGGATTAGCTCCAGACGAGGGAACACCTCAACGGTTAACAGTAGGGACATAGAATTTTGTTAAAAGCTTTCTTAACTTGACTTGTTAGATTGCTATATTATTTTTAATGTCTGTAGGATGAACCGACGAATAATCTCGACATCGAGAGTATAGACGCGTTGGCTGAAGCTATCAATCAATATAAGGGAGGCGTTGTCATAGTATCTCACGACGAGCGTCTCATACGAGAGACTGACTGCGCTCTCTATGTCATCGAAGACCAGACCATCAACGAGGTACAATTTTATATATTTATTATTATTTTTTTCATTTTCTATATCTAATTTCGTCATTTAGTCACTGACTATGGGCCTTATAAGAAAACTCAGTCTCACAGCGGGCGATGAAGCGAGTTATGTCTGGAGTTTCTCCACGCGGTCAAATCATTCCTGAGAAACGTAGTATATCCGTAGTAAAATATATACATACATAATATATTTAGAATATATACGACATAGCTCAGCGTGTCGCGAGCCTGCAGTGAGTCGGTATTCCAACATTTTAAGACCCTTAAAGTACTGGATCCAAGCGGCACAAGATCGTGTGTTGTGGATATCCCATAAAGAGACCTATGTCCAGCAGTGAACGTCCGTCGAAAGATGATGATGATGACACATAATTTACTAAACATATCACCTAGAGCCATCAGACTTTAATTTGATATTTGGGATTCGTTCAATAAATATTTCTGCACATCATTATCAGCGTTAATCGTTGATCGTGTGATCGTCTATTATCAGCGAAACCATAGTGCAAATATCCACACGATCATCTGTATTTTATCTAAAGACAAGCATCAAGTTACACATAGAGCTATTCTCTTTGATGCGTGTCCGAGAAATCGACAATTAAAGGGTTGTAGGCGATCATAGACAATGATTGGCGAGTGTAACTAAATATAAGTATGCCGTCTACACGATCGCACTTGCGTTTAATCGTTTGTAATCGCCAATTATGAAGATGAGCCAATAGAGTCAGGGGCTTAAAAGTGCCTTAAACAAATGAGCGTACAATTCGAAATTCTGATTGTGATAGACCTTATTGGGAAATGGCCTGCAATGAGTAAAAACTCCTCAATGCTTCTCTAATACAACAATTTATTACAGGTCGATGGAGACTTTGATGATTACCGTAAAGAACTCCTGGAGAGTCTTGGAGAGACCATCATTTCTCCATCCATCATCGCCAACGCAGCTGTACAGCAGTAACTCAAATATATTATGTTATTAGTCAATAATTAAATATACGCAGATCACTATTCATTTACGTGAGAACATCACTATTCATTTGTTCACTCACTATTCAATTTCGTTCACTGAATATATTTTTACATATTTGTATAAACTACCCAGAAATATATTCTTCCCAGCTTTCAATGTATGATCATAAAATATGATTCGATAATTTCGATACGATTCATACATTATATCTAATTTAAAGGAATCTAAACATAAATACAGGATGCGGTAATAAAAAAAAACACGTAAACATTCTCGCATATCGATTTCCGTTTAATAAAAAACAAAAATATTATTTTAAATATATACATGTATATAATTAATTCATTTATTTTTTTGTCATAAATAATAAAGTTTTTATTTGTTTGACTTGATTGAAAATAAATTAGTCCACGGAAATATATTTCGATTTTTTTTTAAATTAGCAAATGAGACTATTTGCTTTCTCTTTATTGTAATAAGGCACATTTGAGGTTCATTTCTAATATAATAACTTTATAAAAAAAAGTTCAGATAATATTATTATATTTACTTGCAAATTCAATTGTTAAAAAAGCTCATATTGGCTTTATAGTAATTGTATTTTAAATATTAATTATTTACTAGCAAAAATATTTATTTAGGAAACCAATTTATACTAGTACATCTTTTAAATTGTGAGCGGTAATTTCAAATAATTATTTGTCTGTCTAAATATTTTTTTGAGAGTCTGTGGTGAATATAATTGTTTTTTCCATGTTCATATCTTTCTATTTTATTATTATTATTTTTATTCCCAATTTACCGAATCAAGCACTTGCTGCTTGTGAGAATCACCCCACTGTATAAAAGGGTTGTTAGTTAAAAAATTTCAATTCGTAGTATTTTTTCGAATTCCATAAACATGGTGGTTACGTCTAAGTAGTCGTTAAGGTTGTGCTAACAAACATCCAGAATATAGTAAAATAAAAAAAGTCTATTTACTCAATGAATTATTAATTACATTTTCTTGTATTATATCAATAAATTTATGTGAATAAATAAGTAAATTTTTATATGATTTTAAGTTGTTTAATTTATCCGTTTTGTCCGCTATACTTACATTTTTAGTAACACCTCCCTTAGGACAAAAAATTACGATGATTATTTGAACGTCTAATAAGTTCATATGATAAGTGAGTTATTTAATGTCGTATCCTTCTTACCATTTGTTATAATCTTTAATTGTAACTTTTATTAATCCTTCAGCGGTATAGCAGCGAAATCGTAAAAGACAGAATTTCGCATTTATGGCCGGCCGCCTGCCTTACGTCAATTTAACGTAATTTTACTCGTATCTTACGACACATCGGTAAGAAATGAGGGTGGTCTATTCTACTCAGCCGGATAGCACACGGTGGGTTAACTTACCTTAGTCGTCTTTTACGACGACTCGGTAAAAAATGAGGATGGTCTAGTCTACTCAGCCTAATACTACATCAAGTATTCATATATCATTTGTTATTTAGGTGTTACTATTATTTCATAACTCATTATTATAAAGTAAAGTTGCGTTGTTACTATTTAAATTCAGGATAAATGCTTTTTTATCTCCTTTTGGAGAGAAAACTTACAAGTTAGACCAAATACACTGCTCCATGCGGTTTAGTAGGTTACAAATATACTTATTATTTTTTAGACATGAAAGTTTCCCTATATTATTTTCTTTCATCGTAAATCTCGTGCTAGATTTTAAAAATCAACTACAGACATACTTCAGTTTTTATAGCAATTAATAAACTTTGGGTTTGTGTGACCCTGATGAATATATGATATGATGATGACCTTTCTATGAAGGTTTGAAAACGGACGCCATCTTTGTATGCACTACCAATTATTAACACACGTTATCAAAAAAGTTACTATAAAATGTTACTGTGAAAATGTTTTATGTTCAAACTATTTTTCTGTATATAAGGATTATGGTGTACAATAAAGTTTATTTCTATTCTATAAAAATACAAGAATCGGTCATGTAATATGTTTTAGCTAATAACAATCCTGGCATGTCAACACGACGTTTTTCTTTCATTTTTTTTTCCTCAATTTGTTCTGTCTTCCGCCCCTCCATTACAAACTTCTCAGCTTCATTAGAAGATTTAAAACGCAAATTTCCTTTTCGATTGTAACTTTTTTCCACTTTTTGAAAGGAAGCTTCTTTAAAACTTGAAAGAAAATTAGTGTCCTCCCCTTTGAAAGCGGAAACATGTTTTTAAGAAATTCATTTGAATTTCTATTTAAGAAAATCTGCTAGAATAATTACATTTTCTACTTTTTACACGATAACTGTTTTGCTCCATTTTCTACTTTTTATTAGGGAGACTACTGTATAAAAGCAGTATTTTGCATATATTATTTGAATTATACTACAGGGCTTTTAAACTGAAACATGGTTTCATACATTTTTAACATTAAATATGAATTAAATTTAATAAAATGAATTTGATTTTTTATCCCAATTCTTTACGGAACGGAATATAAAAATTTTCCGTTGCATAAAATATTGTACAATTCAGTTTAACTTAATTAATTTAACTAATAAGATATCTACACAATCTAGTAATTAGACTTCATTTGAAAAGTTATTAGACTTTCTTTTAACAGAAACGGAAATAACTGCAATATGAAGAGAAAATCAATATTAACATGAAGTAAACCATATTATATCATAATATTTCCCATCAGATTTTACCACATAAGATACGACGCTAAATGCATTACACCGAATTATCCGCTAACAAGCCCACAATAAGAGGTATGCCTATCACCCCGAGAGCTTATTACTGTCTGGAGAACATGTCCGCCCCTTCTTAAGTTATTCTAACCCTAATACAACCTTTTCACAATCACCCCAATAACACAATATAGTAGGAGATCCAGAAAGATTTTCTGTGACAAAGTCCTAAAGCTGAACAGCGCCATAATTTCGTACAATGTGTACACAATGGAAGCGATTATTCTCCCCCGCGACATGATTTTATTTGTGCAGTTATTACGTCGTCGAAGAGATATTTAAATTTCATTAGGTTTGTTTTACACTTAATTTGAGAGGGAGTGTTGGATCTGAGGGGTTGGGCCCCGTTATTGCTTTGAGTTCTTAACTTATTCCGTACTACCCCCGTGCGTATGTATTGTATCGGTGATTTAAATTCGAGTAGATAAACATCAAACAACCACCCGGTCGTGGTGCTAAGTATTTAATCTGATTGGTTATCTAGAAATTGATACTAAAATCATTTTATTCTCATAGTGCAGATTATATAAATGTAGTTCGCAACAAATATACTAAATAAAAAAGGAGTCGTAAATTTTTCGTTCGACTTCAGGGTTAAATTACTCACAATTGTATTACATTGTTTTGTTTCTATTTTTTTTATTCTATATATTAGACCGGTATATAAGCTTGAATCATAACAAATTTCATAAATATTGCTTCAGCGGATTAGGCATGAAAGGGAGACAGACAAACTCTACCATTTATAATTTAAGTATGAATATTAATGATATATGTACTTAATAAATAAAACGAAACAACTAATTTAATTAAAAAAAGAAAAAAACAATATTTTAAATTTGAATTTGAGTTTACTGTAACTTATACAATTTATTCATGAATACCTTTTCTTATAATTTTTAACTGTAAAAAATATAAAAGTAAAAAGTAAGATAAAAGTATTCATGTTTACGCTCAGGAATTACTGCTTCGTTGTTTTTTTGAATCTGTTTAAAAAGTAAGATAAAAGTATTCATGTTTACGCTCAGGAATTACTGCTTCGTTGTTTTTTTGAATCTGTTGAATTGTATTCACAAGTGTTATTCAGTCTTCATTATTGTAATCAGATAAATACTGAGAAAATACCTATACGAATATATCTGTAACAATCCACTGAACTTTTTTTCTGTAAATGAGGTCCATTGTAATTTGTTCAGCGCGCGGGCCCTGTGTTATAAGTGGCAACATTTCGCAGACGCAGACTCCATTAGCGGTGTTCGCCGGACTGTCACAATCATTTTTCTTTCCCGCCGCCGCTAATTCTCGGCCGCGCTTCAGTGAGCGTATACTTTAGCACGCAATTTTGGTCATAGCAATTATTTATTTATTTATATACATATATCAAGATTATAATTTAAAACAACAAGGATGATATTGCAATAATGTAAATTGTGTCGCATATACTATTCCCACAGTCATAAAAAACAAAAAGTTAAGTCACTGACTTCTCATCAAATTTGTATATAAGTATACAAATTATAGATAGAGGTATTCTTAGGGGATGGGGATTGAAAGAGAGATCTATTGTATTTAGTGAAAACGCAATATTATTCAATCCTCTTCATTTTTTTACAAGTATACCTTAATATACTCATAATTTATTATCAACGTTTTAACAAAATTTGTATTTATTTTTATTCTTCCACAGCCATGGAAAACCATAAGTTCGTCAATTCTTGTTGGCCATTTTAAATTTATGAATTGGATTACCCTAGGACACTCCGAAATGATGGTAGGTCAAACTCATATTTGCATTATAATAATTATAATGAAAATAACATTTAATAATTGATAATGAATAGTTTATTTATATCAATTATATAAATAAACATTTATATAATTGGGCATAGATAATTAGAAAAATGATACCAAGGAAACTGTAGAAGCATTATCTGCAAGCCTTACAAGAAGCTTTTAAGAAATCTTTTAATTTTAAAAATTTTAGATAATATATTTCCGTTTACTATATTCTCATTATTCTCCTGCCCTTATCCTACTCTTAATGGGGTGGGATCGGCACAACATGTTTCAAATATGTTGGAATATAATTTGGCTAGGTATTTTACGATCAGCAGCCTGCCGCACGCCAACTTACCTTAGTCGCCTTTTACGATACCTCTGTAACAAATGAGGGTGGTCTATTCTACTCAGCCAGATATACTCGCACGGCGGTTCATTTAATGTATTTTTTAATATAAAATATTTCAAGTATCAAGATTTTTAACGGAATGGTCAGAGTGCGGAGGTTGATATCGACTTTTATTACTCTGGAGGGGTTGGTCATTAGCGAGATAAAGCTCCTGCCACCTGATAAAGTGCGTTTTGTTGCTCGCTTATTTCTCTATGCTCAAACCGTAACATATTAAGCATTTCTTGCTTATTTAACAATTTATGTAACTTTTTTTTAATCGTGTGCGATGCACAGATCTAGGTGCGATGTACGAAACTGTAAATTGCATTTCTCTTAGTGAATGGGTACACTTTGCTCCTTTATCGTACAGTGTTCATAACATACAGAGTTCATAACTTTGACAATTCCAATATATAATACGTGGAAAATCTACCGCAATCAACCATAAACTACACGAAGAAGTTTATTAAATTAATGCAATTCAAAGTAATTTTTACCTTTTTTCTATGGTTCAATGATTTAAATTAAATCTTTTTTGTATTTATTACAATGAAATTTTGTGGCTACGTATTTTACGATCGGCCGCCTGTCTGACGTCAACTTACCTTAGTCGTATTTTACGACACCACACTAAGAAAGAGGGTGGTCTATTCTATTTAATCGGATTCCACACGGTGGATCAACTTACCATAGTCGCCTTTTACGACACCTCGGAGTGAAATGACGGTGGTCCATTGTACTCAGCCGGATACTACATAGCGAGTCGACTTACCTTAGTCGCCTTTTACAACACCTCGGTAAGAAATGAGGGTGGTCTATCCTACTCAGCCCGATAGCACAATTATATCGCCGATATTAAATCCGGTATAGGTGTATCCATGGATTAGGCAATCCAGCTAAAAGCTTCTTACGATTGCCGTTTGACTAATAGCCTCTTTCACATAAATAGACACTATACTAGACTACGTATATAATGTATATAATTGTATTTTATTTAATTATTTATTTATTATGACAAGCCAATACCATTTTACACATACTTATTAATATATCACTACATATTATAAAACAAAGTCCATATTTCCGTATGTACGCATAAAACTTTAAAACTACGCAACCGATTTTGATGCGGTTTTTTTTAATAGATAGAGTGATTCCATAGGAAGGTTTGTACGTATAATAACATTCAATACGAAGTAGAGAAATACTGTAATTTTTGAGGTTTCTGTAAATAATTACATTTTTTTCCGCTTACATTGCAAACGCAGGCTAAACCCTACGAGATTTATCAAAATGATGTACTAAGTATTTGTACACCTTAAAAAGGTCTACAGAAAAGTCCGCGATGGTATATATCTATCTCTTATGGATAACCCACAATATACTGCGTCCATCATATTATCAGTCTTTTGACAGCTCACGCTCATTAAGTTTTGTATTGCTTACGTACAAATATCATACAAATAATATTTGTACTTTATGGATGGGTACCGCCCACTTAGTGATGTCACACATAATGGTTACTACGATTATGCCACAGATTAAAAATAATCGGTAGAAATCGATGTTACGAGTATTAAAAGACATTTAATAACATTATATAAAGTTTTACTTTCTTCTTAGTTAATACATGAATACAAATAAAACAATCAGGATATTTTAATTTATTTTATTAGCACGAGTCGTCGGAATGATAATCAACACTAGACTCCTCCGATGAGGAGTCTTCAGTAGCAGTTATTATTAGCTCTTGTGTAGATAATATATTATCAAACGCAATATCACGTTCCCAATCAGAGAATATTACTCTTTTAGTTCTTTCCACCACACTTGCCCAGTTCTCGGCCGTTACGTGGGTGCAAGCATTTTTTAGCAATTGCAACATTTTATTCGCTGTGAATGGGGGGCTTGTATTGCATCTCGCAGCATGCCCTTTTACTTGTGCCCATATAAGTTCTATTGTGTTGTACTGGCAGTGGTATGGAGGAATCCGAAGAACAGTATGGCCATATTCTGCTGCCATTTCATTGATTACATAGCGTTTTGCTCTCTTTTTGGTTTTTAATATTTTTATTAATTCAACTTTTAACATTGAGTCGTCCACATTTTCTCCATTGTCCCGAAGCCAATTAATTATTTCATGCTTTTTATTAGCCTGTGTTGGCATTTTGTCAATTTGACGGGAGTGGTAGGGCGCATTATCAATAAAAATTATTGATGGTTCTTCCAATGAAATGAGCATTTTTTTGAACCACTCTTCATACACATTTGCATTCATCTCTTCGTGGTAGTCATTTGATTTCTTCGATTTAAATGCCAACAGTGCGTCTTGTACAAATCCTTTTGCTGTACCTGCATGGCAAATGATTAGGCGCTCACCTTTTCCCATTGGTACTGAGGAAGTGGAATCAGCAGTATCATCAGTCCAGAAACGAGATAGTGTGTGGTTAGCGTTGAGCCATGTTTCATCCGTGAAAACAATATTTGCCCAATCTTGTATTTTCTTTGCCTCTCTTAAAAAATCACAACGTGCTATAGCTATATCTGTGCGTTCCATTAATAATTTTCTTTTATTTAACTTTTTATATGAAAAGCCAATTGTGTTCAAAACTTTGACCAAAGAAGATTTTTCACCATGAAATAGACCACTTCTTTTCAAAGAAACAATAAGTTTTCTCAAAGTTGGAATTTCTTTTCTCAAGTAGTAATCATATACATGACGACGAATAGCGTCAGCGTCAAAGTCATCAACAGCTGTCACCTTATGAGCCCGGCGCTTTCTTTTTGGTGTAGATGGTTTGTTTTGCTCCAAGCCGCTCCTGCCGTAGGCATCAGTAGTGATTTTAGTCACAGTTGATAGACTGATCCCCAACGCGGCTGCAACACGGTTTCGGACTTGCGTGATAGGTATAAGAGGTCCGCCATTTTGATTTTCTTGCTCAAAATACTCATGAAGTTTTAACACTAACTGTCTCGATTGTGCTTTCAACACACGTCCTTTCGGCATTTTCACGATCAATTAATATAAGTTTCACAAAAGTTTTTCCGAGGAATAAAGCTACTTAACTCAAGGTGTAACAGATGCGAGAGAACACTCAGCGAACGTAAATGCGTGTGACTATCACGGGCGTTTCGTTGAGAGTGACAGATCACGTCAAAATGGCGGCCGAGCGAAAGGTCTGTTGATGTTGCCAGTTGATGTATAATATATTTTTTATGATTATAATAAATACACACGGATTAACATTTATTTTCAAAAAACTAAGGCAATATTAAATCAAAATGTTGATTTCTATATCTGTTATTAGTTTACGTAGGTTATCATTAATCGAATTACTTAGGTACGTAATTCGATTAATGATAGTAGGTACTATAATCGGAATGGTATCGCATACGAGAATCTTTAGGACATCACTAAATATGTAAATCGTCAATCTGTCAAAAGATGGTTAATATAATGGACAGTGTATAGCAGTTTTTTTCATTTACTTTTTACGAAAAATGATGCCTTATGTTCAAAGCAATTTTTATACAATACAGCATTAATCCTTATCCAATTGAGTACCTTTAATAAATTGTTGATTTAATATAGATCAATATGGCCGTTTACAGCATGCAATTTAAGTGAACATTTTCGGAGATATTACAGATTTAAAATGCCGTGAGGACGCCGCGCTTCACCCTATAGCACTTCGAATCTTTTAGAGTTTGTTTAAAGACATTCTGTAACTAATTGTAAAAATAAAATACATAGGGAAAATGTAAAAGTAAATAAGTAAAAATGTACTATATGGGTTTAGATATTCCAAAGATAGCATAAAAATCGTCTTGGTATAGGGAGAGGAAATTGTTTTTCTCCAAATTTAACGCTTGCGGGCCACGGGCAGTAATGAATAAATCAAAACTACTGGATCGATTTTAACCATTTTTTTACACTGACTGACATGGGATTTATATTTTATACCCGTGCCTTCGCACGGGTATAAAATAGCAAGGGCAGGCCGCTAGTTTATCATAAAGCAAGTTCTAGGTAAAACACATTTTAAGGCGACTACAGCGTTATTGTAAGAAGTTAGGTATAAAATTATTTATATTAATAAAAAAATATAAATAAATAAATAGTAATAAATATATGGAACACTTACACAAATGGTCGCCCGCCCCCAAAGTAAGTAATTTTTATTTAAGATAAGAATGTGTGGATATAACTCTCTTTGAACCTGTACAAGACAGTAACGACATAATGTAAATAGTATTAAGAATTATATTTTTAAAAGAGCAACCGCCGAGTTTCTTGCTGGCTCTTCTCGGTAGGAACAGCTTTCCGAACCAGCAGTAGAGTTGACGATTCAAAAGCACTTGTTTACAAGTTTATTTGAATAAAGAATATTTTGAATTTGAATTTAATACTTGTGTTATGGGGACAGACAACTGGTGAATATATAAATATATAATTTTTAAATACATACTTAAATACAAATATAACCCAGGCTCAACGAGCGAACACATTATTTTTATAGATAATGTTGGCCCTCGACTGGAATCGACCCACGACCCGCGCTGAAGCCAGGATCACTACCCACTGCGCCAACGGACCAGTCAAAGTTAATAAAAAGTCAAACAGTTAATATAAAATAATTATAACCTATTTATAGCAAACAAATTCGTCTCTTGGCCTACTAAAAAAAGCTTTGAGCTGAATTAACAATATTCCCTAATAGGGTTCTAGCACAGAGCGTCTTAAACTGTGGGACGCCTACCCCAGGGGGGTCGCGAGACTACTGAAAGGGGCGTCGCAAAGATCTGATACTTTTCAATCATTATTGATACAACTACATGGCTGCAGCTGTCCTTTAAAGAACTTTTCTAACAAAGATTTATTGATATTTCTCCTCCTAAGTTCCTTCATTATCCCTTTTCATTAAATTTAATTAAATAGATTTTATTAAATTTATGATTGGTTAGCTTACAACAATTATAAATAAAATTTTAAAATTAGTATACACACTACGTACAAATATAAATACAAATAAAAATCATACAAAATACTATTGTACTTTTATTATAACTATTTTTTGAAAAATATTTATATGGAGGAGGGGGTCGTTTAAAATTTCCTAAGCTTGAAGGGGGTCGCTATATAAAAAAGTTTAAGAAGCCCTGTTCTAGCACCAATCAGTTAGCTCTATCAAAATTTAATATATAACAAGACTAATGTTATAAAAGGTCGATACGGATCAAATTCAAACACGAATAGGTAATGTGCCTAATAAAGAACAATAGTGGTGGTAGCGATTAACACTTTACGTGGCGCACACCGATGATTGATGAGTTTACCGCGCACAATGACTAATAGAGTGCCACGAACATATGATATTCGTTACAGAGAACCGTTAAAGTACCTATATTGTTTCCGTGAATTAGCGACTGCGTCGTCTTGGAATTGAATTTTTATAATTTCAAATTTAGAACCAGCCACACCTTTATTTTATTCTAACGGAAATTGAACTTTATTCTACAATTATAAACGTCTCCTTTGTAGAGCATTATACAGAATGTATCTTGCAACTTCATTCGCGCCAATTTCTTTGTTGAAATAACATCAATTATGTACTAGGTATTTACTTTTTCGTAGTTCCTGTAGGAAACACGGGAAGATTTGTATTCTATATGTCGGTATTTAAGCTTTGATTCTTCGAAATCTTATCAAAGCTGAAATCTGAAGCGTTACAGTTAGACAGAAATACAGATTTTCACATTCATATAATAATATGGATATGGAGTTTGATTCATCAATTGGTGTTTAATCACTCTCTCCTTAGGTAAATGTGTTGGTGTAGTAGAGAACTGCTGGTATTTGATTTAGTAAGGTATAAGTAGAGGTTACGATCGTCCGATTTCAGGCAATGATGATGAACCAGGTTTGTTTTTTCGTTTGTGATTTTGTTCGTTGGTATTATAAAAAACGACCGAAGATCTTTTACAGACGGAAAAATCGGGATTTTTAAATATGCTAGCACAATAGATAAGCTTGAATTGTAAATTTCATCAAAATTGCATGTTTATTAGAAATACAAATTTATTACCACAATTTTTATACAGTTTTTATTTTTGGAAAGGTAGTGAATAATCCATAGTCGTAAATAAACTTGTTTTCGCATCACTATTATATTGATATGTAATATGGGAATGGCTCACCCCCTGTGCTCCGGGGCGAATAATCCCGGGTCGGGGCAATAAACGCGATTAGACAAACATTTCCTGACGCGAGCCACTTTTTCCAAAACTTGGCGAATAAATCAGATCGGTGGTGCGTCGCAGTTTTCGCGTCTTCTTGCCAAATTTATGTACCGATCGTCCCTTTCGTATGGAGATGTGGCCTCCTATTTACATATAAATACCTCGATTATTTGAATTATTCAATCGAGAGGGGGCGGCGCTGACAAATCACTTCCTCAGGAGATGGCACAAGTCAGTAGGCTCGAGTTTGACGTGTGCTGGCTACGTCGTGCCACTGAAGTTTTTACGACCCTTTATAATACGGGGTAACCATAAAATACAACAATAACAAATTATTTTCTATATCTCATCATCCTTCTACTCTTATCCCACTCTGAGGTCGGCACAACATGTTACAAACATGTTGTCACATGATTTGGCTAAGTATTTTACGACTGGCCGCCTGCCTAACATCAACTTACCTTAGTCGTATTTTACGACACCTCCGTAACAATGAGGTTGGTCTATTCTACTTAGCCGGATACTATACGGCGGATCGAGCTACCTTTGTCGCCTTTAAGGACATGTCGATAAGAAATGAGGGTGGTACTATTTTATACAGCCGGATAAGTTAAGCCAGATAATTTGACCTGCCCTTTGGTATTGGGCCGTATATAATAGACCACCCTCATTACTTACCGAGGTGTCGTAAAAAGGCACTAAGGTAAGTTGACCCGCCGTGTGATATCCAGCTGAGTAATAAAATATATTTTAAAAATACTTACAATCCGCAATAAAATTGTATCCACGATTTGCAAATATCGAATTTTCATTATTGTAGTATAATGGACCTTCACAAAGTAACTCTACAAATTATATTTGAATTTGAAAGTTTAACGTACAATAAACTCAAAAGTAGATATAAAATTATTAAAACGGAAAACAGACGAATATTAGAATTGTTAGTGTATAAAATAATACTTATCCAGTTTGTACTGATTCGATAAAAGGATAACATAAAAGTAAATTGTTGTTGTAACAACTAGCGGCAGAGCTTTGTGTAGTTTTCCCGCATTTTTATGTCCTCTCACGTGCCATTTAGTTCGGGAAATAGAAGTTTTTGTATGGAAATCGGATGCACTAAACCTCCGAGCCTCTGGCACTCTCTCTGCCTATTGTTGCTACGTAACAGCCCCATAAAACTTTATCATTGGCGAATAGCTTGTCCGTTTTTTATATGCGCTATTATTTATGTCTCATATTGCGTAAATCTAAATTGATTTGTGATATTTCTTTTGTCTTTAAATTTATATTGTTTGAAGTAAATTTAACATTACATATTGCTATAATTTGGTATACATATACTTTAAATGTTATTTAGATACAAACTTAAATTGATCTTAAATTGGTTACAGTTTCTTGACTCACTCGTATATTTAAATATTGCTCGAGTTTTTATTCCTCACATATATGTTATATGATTAGCGAATAATAGTAGTTTTTAACTACATATTATAATGATATATATTCGACTGGCCCGATGGCGCAATGAGTAGTGATCCTGCCTATGCAATAATAAAATACAATTTTTCCAAAGTCAATCTATTTATTCTTTCTCAACAACTCAATGACATATAATGGCAGCCAAAATTTTTTTTTCTCATATTAATAACCGACTCTATCGACCTGCTTTAGGTTGTAATAGAAAAATGTTGTAACAAGCGACCATCCTGACAACATTTGCGACCCCGCAAATCTCATAAGCTGACTTCTGGGAATGAATCTACCACCGATTCGGAACGATGATTGTACTGAGAAGAATCGGCAAGAAACTCAATACTTGCTCTTTTAAATCTGTAAAATAAGAAATAAGGGCAGGAGTGTGGTATCCGGCTGAATAGAATAATACCATCTCATTTCTTACTGAGATGTCGTAAAAGGCGACTAAGGTAAGTCGACCCGCCATGTGGTATCCGGCTGACTAGAATAGTACCACCCTCATTTCTTATCGAGGTGTCGTAAAAGGCGATTAAGGTAAGTTGACCCACCCACCGTGTGGCATCCGATTTAGTAGAATAGACCACCTTCTTTCTTACCGAGGTGTCGTAAAATACGACTGAGGTAAGTTGACATCAGGCAGGCGGCCGGTTGTAAAAACGCAGCCAAATCCTGTGACAGCATGTTTATAACATGTTGTGCCGACCCCACTTAGAGTGGGATAAGGGCAGGAAGATGATGAAAAAAAAGGAAGGAGAAAAAAAAATGATGACTCTTAACTTGGAGGATGTGCTAATCACAATTATTAGTAGTTATGTCCGATGGTTTGTTACAAAAAGTACATTACAGTAAGTAGGGAATTAACCCTTATAAAAATACTGTGTCGGAGCATAAAATCGATACAGATTTAGAACATGGTGCTGATAAGCATCGATAATTCGGCACATCCCTTCGGGATTGGGTTACTGTTTCACTAATCGCGTTATTGTCTCGAGCTAGCGAGACTGCTGCTGAGTGTTCGTTGGCCGTTACATCAGATAAGCGTATGGTAATGGTGATGGCAACTGTTCGTTTAAAAAGCATGTGACGGTGATCCTTGTGTTACTTTTGATGGATCACACACGATCAGATTTAGAATTAAAACTAAGGAATTAGAGTCCGCTTTGTGGTATTCGGCTGAATACTCGTAGAATAGACCGCCCTCATATCTTACCGAGGTGTCGTAAAAGGCGAAAAAGGTAAGTCAACCCGCCGTGTGGTATCTGGCTAAGTGGAATAAACTGCCCTCATTTCCTACCAAGATATCGTAAGACGCGACTAAGGAAAGTTGACCGACCGTGTGGTATCCGGTTGAGTGGAATAGACTACCCTCTTTCTTACCGAGATGTAAAATACTACTAAGGTAAGTTAACGTCAGGCAGGCGGCCGGTCGTTAAATTCGTAGCCAAATCTTGTGACAACATGTTTATAACATTTTATGGTATGGTAAGAAAAGAGGTTGGTCTATTCAACTTAGCTGGATACCACATGGAATCCAGGGAAAATAAATATTATTATATTATTAATATTATATAGAATCAAATATATACTACCTACGGGCTTTGTAGAGTACTCGTAGACTGGCTACGGAATTCTACGATGAGCGATTACCACTGTGATACCACATTAACACCCTTGATATTTACAATTCTTTATAAAGTTGAAGGAAAATTTTGGTAATTACTGCATATACTTGAGAATTACTTTTTGTAACCTTTCAAAGTACATTGCAGTACCATGGTGGATTTTAGTTCCAAATCATAGTTTATAGGCAAAAGTAATGTTTGAAATCTATCATTAGTTTTGTTCCGAATTATCTTTATAAAGAACTAGGTGGCTAGCAAAGAGAAAACTAAAATAAAATATCAGTTATTTTTTATGCATTGAACTTAAATTTTAGTAATCGTATGTTAACTGGTAAAATGCCGAGTGATATCCGGCAGAGTGATATCCGGTTAACTGCTAAACTTAAAACAATAATTGCCACATTAAAGCTTAGTACTGATATTAACATTACGGACAGTGGGGAAACTATGCGTGAGCAAATGCATCCCTTGTAATACAAGAGTTGGATTAGATGTTATCGCGATTGTAACGAGCGACGCTCTCGCGACTGATGATCGGCTCTAGAGCCACCACTAATGCGTCCTAATACAACTATTGTTTACGCTTTTAACAAATGTGGGTATAATGGTGGGTAAGTCTGTTTTATTACTTATGTATGTATATTCATCTAAATTATACGGTATAAAACTTTCAACTAAGCCTTTTTTTAGGCTTAGGACGTATCCAGGCATTTTAGAATACATAAGAAAGCAAACGGATAATATAAGTGCTAATAGATACGCAAGCTTCTAACACGTGTGCTGTCGCTAATGATTTCTGCTTTGTATTTTATAGCATCACAATCGTGAAACAAGAGTATCGCGCCCTTTCTGATTAAAATGGTGGCAGCACTGCCGTTGTTGTTTCCGGTGGGGTCTTCCTGTTGATAAAACGTTTCAGTGACATTCATTCTGTGTTCGTCATTCAAGAGAAGTGCATGTTCGAGCGGGAATGGTAGTGTTATGTTTTATCGTGTTATTGTATAGACTTTAATTTCTCTCCACAGTAAAGAAGTCCATAAACAATAACTACAGCACAATAAAATTTCACTCTCTTAAATTCAGTAGCACCTATAGTATGTTGTTTTCGTTAAATGCTACTATTAAATTATTACAACTACAAATAAATCTTGTGAATTAAAACTTTTCTTTAGATTATTCAGTTTTAAAAGCATTATTTTATTCGTAGTTGTTAATATGACAATTTAAACAGATTGTTATTTATTTAAATGCATCTTAATGGAAAATAAGTTCGAACTTAAAATATATCACTAAATATAATGTAAGCGATATGTCTTCAATTTTGAATTTACTTTGAACTGCTTCGACTATCTATTGATTGTGACCGAATCTCTCCTGCTACATACTTTTCCACCCTCTCTCCAAAGTAAATCGCATTTACAACGTTTCAACCTCGCTAACATGTTAAAACAGAACTAATGGACATTCGCTTCAGTCTCAGCCCGCAGGAGACGAATAATACAAGTAAAATGGTCCCATCTCCACGCTTCATTAATTTTATTGCCCCGAGGCGCTCCGCTCAAGTCGGAACGCCGCCGGCGAAAACACGACATTATTGTGTTGCCAGTGACTTAAATTAAATAAATACAAGCTATTATGCATTCTCTGGAATACGCACACGTTCTTTGTCTCTTCGACAACTGTCAAAATTTGACGCGTAATCCTTTATAGGCAGGAAAAGTAGCGGGCTGTAACAATGAGATCTACACTAATGTAATGGAGATATTAGCGAGACCGTAGCGGAATAATTCTGATATGGTTTTTTTTGTTAGCGCGTGACACAATAGGATTATTCTCCATTGATCATTACTTATTATATAAGTAGCTGTGGAGGGTGCGTTACATGAAAACTAAATTTGGTTTATCGGCTATTATGGAAAGTAGGTGTTAATGTTGAAACAGTAATTTATGATAGGATCGTGACTTCCCCGTTTCCAGTGAACTTTTACGGTCTAAGTGGAACAGAGTTGTTTTATGATAACGCGGTTATTCAGTATACTTTACAGTTTCTATTTAACATTTTGCGATTAATATAACATTACTTAGTTTTTGTGCTTTACGTTATTTTAGGTTAGTGTATATTTTAATAATAATTCACATTCTAAATTAGCAGTATTGCAAAAATATATAAAATTGATTCGCAAAAACAGTTCAGTTACAACAATAATACAATGATCTCTTTGACATTTATCTAACTATACCTTTCAGTTTACAACTTCGATTTTTAAATTTTAAAATAAGAACAATATTTTTACAATAATTAGAATCTGGTACCTGAAAGACATTTATTTGCTATGAAATATGCTTACCATTTATTTTATTATGGAACGTACATATAGTAATATATATTCTATAAACATATTTATATTTTATAGAACATATGTTTTATTTTACTAACTAACAATAATATATGAATTGAAACTATCGTGAGTGGTATTTATAATTAATGTATAGAAACCCACTATACTCGCGTCTAATTTTATCAGATGAGCCCGACTAGTTTACAATAACAATTATTTACTTTTATTTTGTTTGATATTAAGAAGTCCTTAATGCATAGAATAAATTTCTAGTTGCTTTATATAAGGACATATAAGTTATAATTTTTCTTGATAGTGGGAAGGGCATCTTCTATTAGCTTTGTAAATAAATTTTCTACTGCAAAGAGTTTTTACAAAGACAAAAATATATCAAAACAAACAAAAGGTAAGGGCAAGTGGAAGTTATCTGGCCGTAACCTCTTAAGCCGCGGCCCACAATGGCCCCAACTACTAATGTTTACCGAAGCCGGAGCGACAAAGGGCCGGAACTATTGTTTGTTGGGAAAGCTTTATTTCGCTACCCTCACCCGCGCCGCTCGCCTCCACAATAGGTTACCCAACTTAAAAATGTATTATCTCACTTGACGTTAGCTAAGTGTGAATATACTACACTGAAATATTTTAAACTTGTTGAACTTAAGATAGCAGCTTTATTTTTCAATCTATATGTATACTTTTAACTTACCTTCTAAATTGGTATTTACATTTTTGATAAATAGATAATCGCTTATTGTTTGAAATAAGGTACATAAACTGTTCTAGCAATAAAATTGCTGCAGGTTTTCTATTTTTGATAGCTTTATTACTATAAAGGATGCCAGGAACCACGCTCTCAACATGTTCACACGAACTTTTTAAATAGAACAAACGATGATGATACAAAAGGTGATTGTAGAATTAGATTTGTATAAAATGATCATCATCTTCCTGCCCTTATCCCACTCTAAGTGGGGTCGGCACAACATGTTATAAACATGTTGTCACATGATTTGGCTACGTATTTTACGATCGGCCGCCTGCCTGACATCAACTTTCCTTAGTCATATTTTACAACACCTCGGTAAGAAAGAGGGTGGTCTATTCTACTTAACCGGATACCACACGATGGGTCAACTTACCTTAGTCGCCTTTTACGACACCTCGGTAAGAAATGAGGTTGCTCTATTCTACTAAGCCGGATACCACACGGCGGGTCGACTTACCTTAGTCGCCTTTTACGACACCTCGGTAAGAAATGAGGGTGGTACTATTCTATTCAGCCGGATACCACACGGCGTAGATTTGTATAAAATAAAATAATTTTTATTATTTTTAGGGCGTATCCACACAATAATGTCATTCGGGCGAGTTCGAGAGTTGAAAATTATCCTTTTCACGAACGAGCTTAAGCATAATAGAGAAAGCACTTAAGCCATTTTCTCCGCCTTTAAGTGGCGTAAGCGAGGACGTTCGCAGCGGCGTCGTGAGCTAGAAAATCAGCCATTAGAGCCCAGAAGGCTAATTCGAGTGTTTGCCAGCTTCAGAAAGGGGTCGGAGGGCGGGTGTATGAGGTGTATTTCAGGCTAATGTGGCCGCTGGGCGGTGCTAATAGCAATTATACTACATGCGAGCAAATGGATTGTGCATTACCGACGACATGGATTGATTTATTGGCCTCAGTGAAACATTCATTTAAATCGGCGATCACCTGCGATATAGCCATTACAGAAATAGTCATCGATAGGTCTTTATTATTTAATGCATTCCGTGCGACCTGATGTCGGTTGCCTGCCATTTACGTCATGGTTTGCATTGTTGCTCTTTTATGTTATTTTAAAGACATTTTCTTTTATATAAAATTTAAATAAATCTGTGTTGAGATCTATGTAAAGATGTAATGAAACCTAGTTTTTCATTAACCATCGACGGTTTATTGAGCTCTACAAGTGAGGTTAGCTTTTATGAAAACAAAGATTGAAAGCTTCATTACATTCCCTTTAATACATTACTATAATCTAGAAAAACGTTTAACGTAATGCTTCTTGTCTATAAAAAATTAATATGTAGAATACAAAGATTAAATATGTCTCAAAAACTGGCTAGCAAACAACTGGTTTTTTATTCCGATAGGTACGTATATAAAATCTTTTCTCTTTGCATTGAGAGTTTTCATATTGATAACATATTTTCATATTCTTCACGTAAAAGATCATATCTGTTAGTGGCCGGGCGTGTATGTGTCTATGAATAATAAATGTGCCTCGCTGGCCGATTGGGGAAATTGAATTTTATAGTTGGTAACACATTCGAGGACAGATGTCACAAAATGGCCGCGTGTTCAAAGCGGTACATAATCGAAATGTCAAATAGAAATCAAAATTGGGTCGATTGTAATGTTAATAATTAAATAATGGAAGTGAATCACACGTTTATATGTGTGCGCCTCTAAGGGTCGGTGTTACCCGCTCCGTTATTAACAGAGTTACTTCTATTTGGACGGACAATTATCGGTCCATTACCAAGAGCACACAATAAACCACGTCGCATTAATTATTGAACGTTATTCGAATGTCACCTATGAACCAATATTTGTTATTGGTTTTCGTCAACGCGATAATTTAAAACTTACAATTAATAATCAACAAGTTTTTAATAAAATGGAAACCTTAAGTGCTTTAGGTTATCACAACAAAGTTAAGTGAATTCTAAAATAAGTTTAAATTAGTTTGTACTATTAGTACATATTTATATGTAAAGCATATTTATGTGTAATAAGGCATTTATAAACAATGCCAATATAATAAATTAATGTGGGCGGTTTATCCGTTAGGCCAATTATGACGTAGTTTGGCATAATTAAAGCTTTTAAATAAAATAATAAAAATATAAAAAGAATAAAAATACTGTTTTTCTTTTGGGAGTATAACATTATTGAAGGTACTTAAAGTTTAGATTAGGACGTTCGAAGTCGCGGGTGTTGCTAGTATTAAACCTGCGCCCCGCGGTAGTATTCGCAGCGAATTGGCAGTTACGAGTAAATTGGATATGTGGATTATTATCAATTTATTTATTTATTTTTCTTAACTTTCGTTCAATATATATTTTTTCTTTAATAAGATAATAATTAACACAACATCTGGTCACGCGTGATCCCAAGGAAAATAGGGACACAAATTTATTTTTGTCGTCTCTAATCATGCCAATACAATTATATTATAGTTAAAATATAAAATTCCTGTTTATCGAAAACTTTCAATTCTAACCTATAGACACAAAATCAGTGAAAGCTTTACCGTACGCTATCTCGTTACAACAATAATTCAATCTGAGTCGGATATATTGTTGTTAATTGATTTCCCCTCAGCGCCCATCTCCCTGAGCGCTACTAAGTTAGATAAATTCACGCTATCCGTTTACATCATTAAATTTTATTAGCAATACAACGAAGCTATTGGTGGACTATAGGGGGACTTTTCCGCTTTCAAAAGCGACCCTCAACAATTGTATTTCCTTTAGCCCGAATTAAGCAGGCTATTAAGTCGCTTCGGAGACGTATGACGAATTATAGGCCGGACATTCAATAGCGGTACTTACACACGCGTGAAGATTTAGACGATTTTGGGATGAAATATGGTTCCTTTTTGCCCTAGGATACCTCTAATATTAAATACTGTACTCTAATATTAAATACTCTAATAATAAATACTCTAATATTAAATACCTCTAATATTAAATACTCTAATATAAAATAGCTGTACCCGTAGAGAAATCAGTGTTTCATAATTTTTTTTCCCGAATTGAAATTTTAAACATAAAAGTACTTATCGTGAGTTAATAATAAGAGATTTTAGAATAACTTTCAACCGTTATTTAGCGCACGTAAGGAAAGCTTTAAATTTTGCCGTTATCGCAATATTTTTAATTGCTGCTCCTCTCCTATTCATCTTAGCGTGATGTTACATAGTCTATAGCCTTCTTCGATAAATGGACTATCTTACACTCAAGGATTTTTTCCTATCGCTCTAGTAGCTCCAGAGATTAGCGCGTTCCAACAATCAAATGAACAAAAAAAACTCTTCAGTTTATATATTAGTATAGATATTTGAAAACAAAAATTGAAAAAAGTAATAATTAAAAACTAAACATTTATGCTTGGTCTTATTAATTATATTACTTATTAATTAGGAAAAATATTGCTTATTATTTTTCCTAATTTATATCAATGTGATGGTATAGAGGTTTACTAATAACACATGTTTAGCGACATGATTCGAGCCAAGGTTAGATTTTCAAAAAATCTTTAGATTCAGTCATCATTGAAGAACGCCTAGGTTTTCTTTTTAAATATTTTATTTTTATTTTGCGAAACACATTTGTTTCTATTAAAATATTTTCTAATAACTTTTCGAACAATATTTTGACTGACACGAACCTTTAATTAAACTAACATAAGGCAATTCAAAAGGGCTTCTTAAAATTCAATTCCGTTACAAAAGATTTCGATTTGAGTTCTCAAAGTAAATCGGTGTCATGATACATTTTCAACTATTACTCAATTAATTGAATTCAATCTTAACCGTAACACATAAATTGCCTCACCTAATAGACAAATTGCGTGTACCACGATTATTATTTGTGGAATTATAATCTGTCATAAATGTCAAGCACAAGCGATGCGACGAGTTCATAACTTAGTCTAAGATACGGCAGTAGTACTCGTATATGCTGAGTTATATGCACAAATGGCCACGATTTATCCAAAATTTTATGGATCAGTACTACAACTTTACGCTAATAGATTTGAATTAGTTTCCTTTAAAATTTAGCTAAAATTTTCATAAGGAAAACAATACTTTCAACTGTGTATATATTAAAGCTCAAAATTATTTGTAAACATCATAAAACGCAAAGGCATGGAATTCTATTCTCTTTTTAAATATGTAAAATAAACCGTTGGTATTGAGCAATAATAATTGTCATTACAGCAGTTTAAAAACACTATTAAAAAAAAGCTAATACATAAAGCCTAAATGACTGTGACTTAATGTAACTAGTATATATGTAATGTATCTATATATATAAAAGAAAGTTGGTCTAAGTTACACTATTTATAACTCAAGAACGGATGAACCAATTCGGCCGAAAATTGGCGTAGAGGTTGCTTAGAACCAGGAATCGGACATAGGATACCTTTTATCCCGTTCGACCGCATTTATTTTATCCCATCAAGTTACTATAAAACGTGGTATTACAAGAACGACTATGACATTAAATATCAAAACGCAAATGTCAGTGGAATACAAAACATAGATGACAGCTAAACGTAATTTGTCTTTGGTGAAGTATGGTAAAAAATTTGACAATTATCACAATAATAACTAAACGTCACTACATAGTATAAAACAAAGTCGCTTTTCTCAGTCTGTCCTTATATACCTATGTATGCATAAAACTTTAAAACTACGCAACAGATTTTGATTCGGTTTTTTTTAATAGATAGAGTCATTGAAGAGAGAAGTTTATATGTATAATAACATTCTATTTGAAGTAGGGAAAAACTGTAATTTTCGAGGTTTCTAGGGCCACTAGTAAGAATTATATTTTTAAAAGAGCAACCGCCGAGTTTCTTGCTGGCTCTTCTCGGTAGGAACAGCTTTCCGAACTAGCAGTAGAGTTGACGATTCAAAAGTACTTGTTTCCAAGTTTATTTAAAAAAAGAATATTATTATTATTATAATGTATGAATAGTAAGTCTTAAAAATTAAGATTTTACATTCGCTTCTATAATTAATCAAATCAAAAATAGTTAAAATTTTAGATATTAACGTCATATTTAATTTTACAACTGTCTCTTCATTATTATTCCACAGCATATCCTAAATGTGTGTATGAGCCGTTGGAAGCACGCAATCTGATTTACAAATTATAAATTCCATGAGACAGTGATTTTTAAAATTGTCGTATAATTGACTTGTTATAAGTAAAAATATTCAAGATATCTTGAATACTGTAAACTCGGAAATGGAAATTTAATAATGTTTATTTTATTAGATCCGCCAACAAAATAATATTTTTTTAATTATTTGTTTTTATAATTAAAAACACAAAAGCTTAAGGTTTATAAATTTACACCTAGTGCCATTTATTGGCAGATACAGCAAGCCACTTAAACATGTACGATAACATTCTAATAATTAAAAATTAACTAAGAACGAATTTAATGAATAAAAAATAATTAAAAAATGGAAAATTACAAATTTTAAAACTGGATCTTCAAGAGAAAACATTACAATGATAATGAATGTCTCATAAATATTAGAACCTGGGTGACCAAGCTTCACTCAGTATTTTTTTTAAAGATTAAAAAAAGATGCGATATGAAAAAAAAACAAGTAAGACCCCGGACTGGATCCGTGGTATTCACTTTTTTAAGTCTGCCCGTACGAGCTATAATAACTTTGCAAGTGACAGCGTAATTAATCTTTGTTTTCTAATAATACTGTAGCTAGCCGTGTGGTATCCGGCTAAGTAGAACAGTACCACCCTCATTTCTTACCGAGGTGTCGTAAAAGGTGACTTAAGGTAAGTTGACCCACCGTGTGGTATCTGGTTTAGTAGAATAGACCACCCTCCTTACCGAGGTGTCGTAAAATACGACTAAGGTAAGTTGACGTCAGGCAGGCGGCCGGTCGTAAAAACGCAGCCAAATTATGTTACAGCATGTTTATAACATTCCGTGCCGACCCCACTTAGAGTGGGATAAAGGCAGAAGGCTAACTTAATTTATAAAGTAAAAATGAGATATTTATTATTTTAATACTAATTACATTATATCATCATTTACATAATCATGAAAAGTACAAGTGTTCTATTCAGTGTCTCTAAGTATAGGTACACCGTCCAGTTTTGTGATTTGCTGAAGGCGGTTCGACGCTTGAGTACGCCACGTATCAATGTCAGGTTGATTTTCACTGAGAGGATTTCCAGTGAAAACGAGATCCCTCAACGCTGGACATTCCTAAAAGTTATAATATTATTGAAATGTGTATTTGGTATATCAGGTCCGATACACGACTGATATTTTACTTTGATAATATAACTCATATTAACAGTTAATTACAGTAGGGGAATCATAGACAGGCCTGTAAGTGAGTGTGCCACAATACATAATGAGAGGGAAGATTAGATTCGTATACTTGTCTTTGTCTAAGTGTTCTTAATTTAAAAAATACTTAGAACATTTTGATTCAAAATGACGTTTTGTTACTACACACGCGCAAAAAGAGATAGGTGATAAAACTTATTTGATTTCTCTATATTGTAATATGGCTCATTTTGGGCTGGCTTCCCTATTCTAGTATAATAACTTTATGTTTTTTACTCCTTAAGAAGGTGCCTTATATAATAAAAAAATAAATATGCAATAGGACTATAGAATATAACAGATTATAAATATCTTAACATTGTCTATGTCAAAATTATGTTATAAAGTAAAAAAATAAAGTATAATTTGTGTAAAAAATTAAATTAAATTAATATTTACAATAAAACAGATTCTTTTATAAGTACATTCCAATAACATACCTGTAGTCTATTGAATTCCACCCATTCTTTGATCATATTATTGGAGATATAGAGTACTCGCAAGTTTTTAAGTGTTCCTATACCCTTTAGCTTGTCTATTGGATTGTAACTTATCCACAGTTCCTCCAATGTCTCTGCGACAGTTTCCTGAAATCAGGCAGAGGTGATGCTATTTGGTTCAAATGAGCATTTTTGTAAAAAAGTATTTTATTTATGCAGAGAGGCATTTTCAACAGTGTGGATTGGGCATTACGTACGTAGGTTTTTAGGGTCGGGGCCCACTTCGTTTTTCTCTCTATCTCTCTTTCTCGTGACAACCAATAGACATCAGCTGTTGAACATGTCTCTTAAAAGGACTCCCTTAACTCTCTCCCTCTTAAAGGATGTTGTACGATCTTATGCCGCTTAAATCTAGCGGCTCCTCGCGACCTTTTTGAGGTCGTCTGTCCACCTAGTGGGGTCTCTCATTTTCTATATTTACTATTAAATATAGGTCTATAAAAGTAATAATAAATGTGGTATCCGGCTGAATAGAATAGTACCACCCTCTTTTCTTACCGAGGTGTCGTAAAAGGCGACTAAGGTAAGTCGACCCGCCGTTTGGTATCCGGCTGAGTAGAATAGACCAACCTCATTTCTTACCGAGGTGTCGTAAAAGGCGACTAAGGTAAGTTGACCCACCGTGTGGTATCCGGTTTAGTAGAATAGACCACCCTCATTCTTACTGAGGTGTCGTAAAATACGACAGAGGTAAGTTGACGTCAGGCAGGCGGCCGGTTGTAAAAACACAGCCAAATCATGTAACAGCGTGTTTATAACATGTTGTGCCGACCCCACTTAGAGTGGGATAAGAGCAGGAGGATGATGAAAAGTAATAATAAAATTTCGCTATTATCCGCGATCATTTTTAATATTTTTTAATCCTTGATTAAATTAAATTATAAAAAATATTTTTATTATTACACTTGATTTGTGGATCTCCGAAAAGTAACGCTTAAATATATAAATTATTTATGTCTACACTTATTCTAGATAAATATAATTTAATTCCAATAACGCTTTATCAGAGCTACATGCTTTGAAATAGTAACAAGCGATTATCTCTTATTCGCTCGAAATAAATTAAATTTAAATAAAATTTGAAAAGTATAATTGTCTGAGCTGTTACTATAGTTTTAAGAAATAAGCATAATACATAGGCGTCTAGCTTAATTCTTAATTAAGGGCGAATGGCGATAGCATCAACGGTGACGTGTAATAAATATTTACAACCCTGAATATAGTTTCTATAACTTACTATGCCAGCTAATGATTTTATATAGTTCCTCCCCAACGATAAAATCTTTAGATTTCTCATACCAGCGATTCCCACTATTTTATCTATCATGTTCGAAGACAGGCTGAGTTTCCTTAAACATACATTTCCATTATTTTTACTTATACAAAGTAATACTAGATATGTTTAACTCATATCGCATATAATACAGATCATTGATCTCACTCGCAATTGACGAGAGTGGATAGAGCTCCATCCATTTTTTCAATCGGTGGCCATTGAAATTGTAACTCTAATACTTTCGCATCAGCAGCAACCTCCCCTTTCTCCTTTTCCCACCTCGCTATTGCTTCTTTGCACGTTGTTGGTTTTAAGGCCATGTTAAATGATATGATTTAAAATTGATAAATTGATAAGATTTTATTTAGCCTCACTGCAAACCGTTTAATTATTCAGCTTTCAACGTACAATTGTCAAATATCAAATGTCATAAATTGTCGTAACTGAAACATTTTTTAAAATCCATATATTATATGTATTGTAAAATCTATTTTCATTGTTCCTTGTATCTATTTTCATTGGTACAATGAAAATAGATATAGTGGTGTGATTTTTTTTAAAGTAGTAAGTATTGTTTTATCGCATTAACGCTCAAACTAATGGGACGTTCTAAAATTATGCATATACTCGTAGGTAGTATGATAACTGCAATAAAACATTTTTCTTCTTCTCTTCTTTCTCAATCGATGGACTTCCACTGCTAGCCATAGGTCTCTTTAAAGGATCTCCACACTCCACGATTCTACGTACTACGTGCCCCGCCCATTGTCACTTCAGCTTCGCGACACGATGAGCTATGCCGGCTACACTGGTTCTTCTACGGATCTCTTCATTCGCGTTCATTCATTTTATCGCGTAGAGATACACCAAGCATACCTGGCTCCATCGTCCGCTGAGGGACTCTGAGCTTTTTTATGAGGCCCATAGTAAAACTATGAAACACTAGTGTTCGTCTATGACTATGATAAATGCGTTTGTGTGTGCACTCAGATTGCGTTAAGATTTTTCCGTTCCATAGAAATTGATCGTTAATGAATACAACTTAATTATATACTAGGATGTTCCCCTACACAATAATATACCTATATAAGATTATTATATTTCGCTAAATAATGTCGAAGATACTACGATGAATGATATTTGCTTTTAACTTTATTTATGCACTCTGTTCAATCAATGGTAATAACAAACTCTGAAATGTAAGGAAGCGCAGAATCACTGCACTTGAAATTCCGTGTGCAAACATTGGAGGGAGGGAGGTGTAAGGGCGAGACGTGATTATCGCCGGCCAACCGGGACGACCCGACCTCGGCCTGGATTGTAGGGAAAACGGGAAAGAAACACGATTTGAAAGCACAGTATTTCTTTATAAAAACAAATGTTTTAAAACAAAGATGCATAATTATTGAGTTTCTTGTACTGTCCAAAGAAATTACCTTTTTACATTTTTACTTCTTTGATAAACTCTACCTCTGAATTTATTTAGGTACCGCGCTAATTGTCTAGGCTAAAAGATTGATTTAAAAAATACTTGCCATGATTGAATATACTTTTTTAAAATATTTTTTTTAATATATGGTTATATAGATCATAGTATCTTTAATATTTAAATGAGTTAATCTTGTATATGTATATAGAATCTTAATTTCGAAAACGGTTCCAACGATTTTCAGGAAACCTAGTGGATTGGGGGCTTCAGGGGCGACAAATCGATCTAGGTAAGTTTCATTAAAAAAAAATGTGATTTTATCCCTGTTTTCAGGCACTGAAAAACTACTTTAATACTATTTGAAAACATGGGCTAATTAGACTGTCATGTGTATAGTTTTAATGCTCAGTGGGGTAATCGGGCGGTCTAGAGGAGTGAAAATACCTCGTATCAAGCCTCACCTGCACTATTATTTTTCGTTTCTTTTAAGTTTTATTTTTTTTATATCATCAATAAAAATACCGAGCTCTGTAACCCAGGTACTTTAATTTATATGATAAGCAGATACTTATGTTTATTTAGAAAAACCAATTATGAATAAGAAGAGAACACTTTGCGGATGAGAACGTCATTTGGACCACGTGCCTGGCGCGTGTCCGTAAAGCATTGCTTTTTGACGCCTATGGGGTGGAATAAATATTTGTAATTTGAATTGCTATGTTTGTATTAAAAGTGCCCCTGTTATGTATGAATAGGATCATTTAGGAACTAAAGCTGTAATTGATCAACGTAATGGAACCGGAAAATATATACGTATGATGTTTTTTCTTTTGAAGTATTAGCCTGTTTATGTTTATGCTCATCTAGATGGTGGGCGCAATTTCATATATTTCTCAATATATTTTCTATAAATGATATTTTTTAGTCATTCATTAAGATTAGTTCAGATAAGGTCTGTTAGGGTGTGTAAACTGAAAAGACAGACACAATTACTTTCGCATTTATAATATTTTTAATAGTCTATATTAAAGACAGAACTTATGAGTGACGATTTTCAATTTTCGTTACCATAAAGTTTCGCGAAAACATCATTTAATATCGTGTGCCGAATCCTTTTAACCACAATATTTTAAACAACTTGCAAAGAAAAGGTTTGGTTAATTATTAGACGATGTTGCAGCATGTTTCAAATGGCTTAATCCAAGAAAAGGAGATTCTTGGCTACAGTTGTCTGAGAATAACTTTTAAACACATTAAGTGATTAAGCTAAGAAATCTCAATATTATATATCTAATTACAAAACCAAGTTATAGATGGCGTTAAAAATATAACCGTAACTTCAGGGTAAATAATATCTACAAGGCTGCAGAACAAATTAACATACTGGTTGAAATTTTTCGCATAAGTTTTGTTATTCTATGCCAATTTTGTTCAATGCTATTGCCATTTTTTGATCTTCACATTTGAAGAAACAATGAAAAATAATTTTCCTGGAAAAGGCTGCGAATATTAATTTAGTATTTACATACGATTATCCACAAATAAAATAGACTTTGTCAATAAAAAAATTGGTCGTAAGTTTATAAGCTGTAAGTGGCCTTAAGGTTAATAATTTACTAGGTCGGAGGCAGTTAATCTCATATTTAAGATAGAAAAATGACAGAAATAAAAGCTATGATAGCTAAGCTACTCATCTAAACAGCCTGAAGCAAATATACTTATTAACATCTACCTCTTTAAAATTAAGACTCTAAGTTTTCTGTTTATAAGGAGAGGAGAGTCACAAACATTAAAAAGGTCACTGTTTAATAGTCTGCAACCTGTTTAAACGTTATTGTAAAATGTTAAAATGCTTAGTTACTGAACGTTACTAGTAAATGTCAAATAACAACATTTCCAAACAAATGTCATCTGTAAATGTCATAATATGTCACATGTGTATAACCTCAGTGTTCTTAATAATAACAAATATTTTTAAAAATGGATGATATGCAACTGAATATATCTGTCTCTAAAAAGGTAAGTGTTTTTTTCTGACAACTGTAATTAGATTTTACGTCGTTTGTAATAAATAACATTTATTTTAGAATACAAGCAACAAAAACAAGAGACAAAAACCTTTACAAAACAATGCGTCTGATTATAAGTTTAAGCCAAAACCTGACTTTAGTGGTAAAATAATTGCAAGGAAAAGACCTCAAAAGATCGGTCAAACAGTTTCGGTTAAAAATTTAGATGAACCTCAGAATAAAGTACCTAAACTTACACATCCTGGTACCTCGAAACGTGAGAACTTATCATCAACTCTACGTGACCTTAGCGAGAATAAGGGTAAATTTCATAGAAAAAATTACCAAGATATTCATGACGATATCGCAATTAAACAAAAATCACACAGTAGCCCATGGATATCATCTTTGTTCAAAAATAACCCTGACGTACCCAAAATAGGGCAAAAAGCAGTAAAACCACTAGTGGAGAAAGTTTTTGCTGGCACGACATTTTCAGATTTAAATATTCACCCGCACAGTGTTGCCAATCTGAAACAAAATCTTAATCTGAATGAACTGATGACTATACAACAAAAAGCGATTCCAATTATCTTGCAAGGTAGAGATGTGTTGATCAGGTTGGTGAGCAGACTCAATTGTTATAACACATAGTATGACCACTTCGCGGGGCTTAATTTAAAGATAAGTTAAAGTTATAAAAAAATTCTCCGATCGCTACCAAACTTTACAGAATCATCCACTGGGTGATTGTAAAGATTCTTTGAAAATTTCATTAAAATTGGTACCATAAAACAATTTGTAAGGAATATAAAAGAAATTAAAGTACTTTATTGCTAGAATGTATTTAAATATTTAGGATTTGTAAAATACTATACTATAAAATTAATCATGCTTTATTCTGCATTTATGTTATTTTTTTATTTCAAAATTAAGGCAAAATACTTTTACCATTGCTTTTGTAGGAACTATGTTATTTTTTTTTATTTTATTAGGTCATCAACAATATTATGGAATATGTTGTGGATGTCATTTAAATCATCTAACCACATAGCAAGCACTATACTGAGATATATCAGCCCAACTTTATAGTGTACTAGCCATCTGTAGGACATTGATAGGCTTTACTTTCCTTATAAATACATCTTCTTTTATAAGAAGCTAAGAAAGAAAAATATTCATATAAGAATAATTTAATTCATATATTGGAATCAACTAATAACACATTTTTCTCTAATTTTCCAATATTTTGCAAAAAAATTTCATCCTTTAGGTCACAGACAGGATCAGGAAAAACTTTAGCATATGCACTTCCAATAATTGAAGGTTTACAAGCAATAAGGCCAAAAATAAATAGACATGATGGAATAAGAGTCATTGTAGTAGTTCCTACACGTGAATTAGCTGTACAGACATATGAGTTGTTTGTGAAACTTGTTAAGGTAATTTTTTTTATTATTTTGATTATCATATCAGCATATTTACATATGCTAATCAAGACAATGCTTATAAATTTGTGCTATCAAGGTATGTTGGTGACTTTAGCTCTGTATTAATAATAATTTCTTGGTATTGATTAATAATTGAGTTGTGATATGATGAAGGTGTATTATGGACTGTATGCTTTTTGATAACATGAACTGTGGGCATATGACACTGGAATCTCAGAAGAAATACTTTACAGCTCATTTTTTATCACAGATTCAATTAGTACTGTTATAAAGAAATGTGAATTATTTTGTATATAAATATTGATTTGAATAGTGTAACTGTAATTGTATTGTAAATTTGATATGACCACTTTTGATATATGTAGTTGTTAATAAAAGATTAAAATTCATCTTTGACCAATTAAGAATACTGTTTTGACTGAATGACTTTAATTAATGTAATGTAACGTAAGATAATTTAATGTTACAAACATGCTTGGTTATATAAGGTATTATATTAGTCTTTAAACTTTACCAGGAATGTTAAATTCAATTATCTAATGATTGATTATTAATGATCTCATATCTCATTGATAGTAAAATCCTGATATTTTATTAATTCTTAGCCTTTTATCTGGATTGTGCCTGGTTTACTGAGTGGTGGTCAAAAGAGAAAAGCTGAGAAAGCAAGATTAAGGAAGGGGCTAAGTATATTAGTTGGGACTCCAGGTCGAATCAATGATCATTTAAGGCACACTCATTCTTTAAATTTTTCTAAGACAGGGTAAGCGTTTCTTTCATTTTTATGATATAAATTAATATTGTTTATTGGAGCTTTATTAATGTTATCTGGATGTTTAATTTATGCTAACAAATACCAATTAAAATATTGATTAAAATTCTAAATAGGTAATGTTTTGGGAGCTTAGTTTATGCTTTTAATTTGTGTAAAATTCTTTAAAAAAAATTCTTAGGTTTATTAACAAAATAGTTTTTTTACTTTTGAAAAAAATGAAAAAAATTAAAAATGTTTGTATAGGTGTCTTGTGTTGGACGAAGCGGATCGTTTGTTAGATATGGGATATGAAAAAGATGTAGCTGCGATCGTGAAAGCTATTGAAGATCACAAAAAGGCAGCAACATATGATCCACTTACCCTAGTTAAACAAACTTTAAATAAGAAATCTTTCAATGATAATAATAAGCAAAGTGATGAAACTCAAACCGTTGAACTAAATGAAGGAACTTCAATTGAACATCCATTAACACAAGTGTTTTTGTCAAAAGAAAGACAAACTATACTTCTCTCTGCTACACTTACTAAAGTATGTTTTATATTTTTAATAAAATAAACATAATTTGAATTAAATTTTTAAGTTAATAGAAATCTAATTCTTGTATTATGAAGTTATGAATTTTGATGAAGCATAATAATCATATAATACTTCTTCATAATGTAGTTAAACATCGAAAATTTAATGTCAATTTATAAAAAAAACTTTATATTATTTAAAGGCTGTTGAAAATTTAGCGGGGATAACTATGAAAGATCCTGTATTCGTGGATACTTCGGATGGTAAAAGTGTTGTCGCAGATTCCTTAAAACAAGAGAAACAATCTGATAATATTAACCAAAATGATAAAGCTATAAATAATATCAAACAAAATACAGCTCAAATTCAAAAAACGAATCCAAAAGATTGTGTTACTAAAGAGAAGGTACTGAATAAAAGTGAAGACAAAGAAGAATATCGAGCAGGTATTTTTTTAGATAAATTTACTAATATATACACAACAAAGGTATATTAACTGCAACTATCTAATGTGTTTTTTTAGGTCTAATCGCTTTTAATGGATCAAAATATTCTGAGTTGTTCACTAAAGTTGACCACAATGTAACACCAAATATCTCTAAAATTGCTAATGCAAAGAAAGATGCTGAAAGTGATAGTGATTCAGATTATGAGTATTTTAAAGTACAAAAAGAGATTGAAAATAAAAATAAAAACGCGGAGGTTGCAAAAGATAGTGGAAAGAAAGAAGAATTGCCTGAGAGTAAAAACACATTTGTACAAGCAGTTAAAACTGCTATAGTGGAAGATGAACTTGTGTTACCAGCTACTGTTAATCAGACATTTCTCATAGTACCGATGAAGCTGAGACTAGTAACCTTATGCTCTCTTATAGTAGAACACTGTATATTAAATAAGAAGGGTGGCAAAATGATAGTTTTCATGGCCACTTTAGAAATGGTTGACTATCATGCAGAATTAATAGAGATAGTTTTAACTGGTAAAAAAGTTAAAAATAAAAACTATTCAAAAAATTCAAAAGCAAAGAACAAAGTGTCTAAAAAAGATGAAGATGATAATGAGGTAAGACATTTACTCATATAATATTTTTCGAAAATGCTAAATTTCTTTTATTTTATTACCTTGATGATCTATGTCAAAGAATTTTCTTTTTTAAAGGAACATCCATCCTACACAATCAAGGTGGAATCAATTTTAATGGATTAAACTTATTAATTAATGCCACGAAAACAATTATGCGTTTATAAAATAAATATTTAATTCCTTTGTGTGTTTCAAGTTTTACTAAACAAAATGTTTATTTTTTGTTGAATATTAATTTTAAGTCCTAGTTGCCACTAATGTGACTTTTAATCATCAAAAAAACTTTGTATTATGATTGTGTATATATATATTGTGTATATATCATAAATTATGAGTGCATAGGTTATTAATATTTGTAATAGACAAAATAGAGTAATATCAATTTCTAGACCAAATCAGCATCAGAAGAGTCTGCTTCAGAATATGAGATGGATTACGAAGTGCCAGCCGAAGGTACTTTGATACCTTTCGAATTAGATGTTTTCAGCTTACATGGTTCTATGCCTCATGAACGAAGAATAGAAGTGTTTAAGCAATTTCGCGCTGCAAAAAGAGGCTTACTTATTTGTACAGTAAGTATGTTTATTTAATTGTAACATTAAATGTTATTTTTTTTTCGTTGCATCTAGCTGACCATAATTGGTGTGTCACCTTTCTTAGCAGGAACATGATCTTATATCAATGACAGCTTCTTGATACAATTTGACAAGCTCAGGGGCGTCCTGATTCCACTGAGCCCTGGGGCTCTGTGTGGCGTACAGCCACAAATAATTCACAAGCAAAACCATAGCTCACATGTTGTATAGTTTTAAACAACTAGTACGTGAGCTATGGATAAATAAAAATGTTATGCAAAATAGGCATATAAGAAATATAACGTACGTGACAATGTATTTCCTGTATTTCGCTCCCCCCGTTAAAATTCGTATTATATAAGCTAAGGTATTTTTCTTTGTACTCACTCTCACTTACTTTAAGCTGTTATTATCATGTAGTCAATTAAATATACATTTGTTATTCATCACGTCATATCATTGAACACCTTCGGTTCCATTGCGTACCGTACCTCCCACAAACGCAATACTCTGCCCCTTCTAGCCTTCCGGTACTTACGTCACTGTATAAAAGTAACCTGTTTTTATATCACTGCTGGGCAAATGCCTCGTCTTTCCTTTTAGCAGAGTTGAAGCTTACTTGAATCACTACGCTGCTTCAATGTGCATCGGTAGATGTCCTTGGTCCTTGGTCTGATATGTGTAAATATATCCTAAAAATTCCCCAGATGTACACGTTGTTTCCGTCCGTTTCCGATAAACGCGTTATAAAATTGTGTCTGTTAACATGTTGTGTACCCCGATTTAACCCCGTTATCCCCGCGACCATAAAAAGTCTTTACTTATATAGATTTATTAATTAAATATTTAGGATGACTCAATACTAAATAACAAAATAAAAAAAAGGTTTTTTATTAAATTTAAACTATCGCGAGTATTATTCATAGTTAATGTATAGAACCGGCTGTACGTATCGCGTCTTATTCTATGGGGCTAGCCCGACTAGCAGACTCGAACCCATCCGGGGCACTTATTAATGATTATTTTTTCTTTATATTTTGATTTCGAAAGGATGTAGCTGCAAGAGGATTGGACTTACCTAAAGTAGATTTGGTCCTGCAATATTGTGCGCCAGCTTCCGCAACAGACTACGTCCACAGGTAAGTAAGGTTCAATCTTGAGTGTTTCGTTTGTTTTGATCTCTTTCAGTGGTAGTATGACTGTGAGGGTAAGAACCCACGACTCTCTCGAAAGATCTACCCTTTCCCACCTTTCGGCTATCACACCTTGTATCTCATTGTCTGTTACAGAAATATAAATATCTGTTGTCAATGAGCAAAAAGAGTCAACTCTTTTTGCTCATTGACCCAAAATATGTGGCTCAATTTTCTTTACTCAGTTCGTCCCGGCACTTCCGAATTATTGGTTTCTACACTATACTATGATATTAAATATAAAATCAAATTACCTTCAACTCCGTTATATCTCATGCTATGGATTGCTAAGTGATGATGTTCCGATATTATTCACTCCTGTTCCAACCTTTGATGGGATATCCTGCTATACTTATATCATAACTTACTCCTAACCAAAATACGTAAATTTAAATACTGAAAATGAGATGGAAATAATAACTTTGTAAAACAAATCAAGGGTCTACTTTATTGCTCGTTAGATTTTCAAGCGACCTAATTATAAATTGTATTTTCTTAGAGTGGGACGTACAGGTCGAGCATCGCAAGTGGGTGCCGCGACATTATTTCTTCTCCCGAGCGAAGCAGAATTTGTTAGACACCTTGAAGAAAAAAGAATAAGGTAATATATCGGAACTATATTTTAAATAAATCAATAGTTATATTTAAGGAATTTATGTTGCGAAATAGTTAACTTTTATGACATAATATTTTAAAACTGAACTTTAAAGCCGTGAAATAATCTTTGGTTTTGAGCTTAAAATAATTGACATTGAATAAAAATTTCTATACCTGCGGCTTCGCTCGCGTGGCGCGTATCATTGTATTTAATTGAAATTTTAAATATAAAAATAGTTATTGTGAGTTAATGATAAGATATGCAGTCATGCTGCATGCTGTCGCGGACTTTTTTTTAGCATTTTTGTAGATCTACAATTCTATAGTACCTTACTTTACTGTATCTGTGTTGGTTTATGCGGCGCACACGACTAAAGCTCCTAACAGGCGAGTTTTTTTAGCTATGCGACCTTTTCAACACAATTTACATGAAACCGTAATGTACTATAGACCGAAAAAAGGATACATAAAGTTTTCCTAAGTCGTATCATATTGTTGAAAAACATGTTTTTTATGTCTCGTGTTAAGTTAGAGGCAATATTTACAGCCAATCACTGTACATTTTAAAATCGGTTAGTTAATTAAGTTTGATTTTATAATCAGGATTGCCATAAATTTAGTCGACTATATCTTGCTAATCATCATCTTCCTGCCCTTATCTCACACTAAGTGGGGTCGGCACAACATGTTATAAAAATGCTGTCACATGATTTGTCTGCGTTTTTACGACCTCTCAGTCGTACTTTACAACACCTTAGTAAGAGAGAGGGTGGTTAAACCGGATACCACACAGTGGGTCAACTTACCCTAGTCGCGTTTTACGACACTTCGGTAAGAAATGATGTTGGTCTATTCTACTCAGCCGGATACCACATGGCGGGTCGTCTTACCTTAGTCGCCATTTAAGACACCTCGGTAAGAAATGAGAGTGGTATTATTCTATTCAGCCGGATACCTACACGGCGTCGACTATATCTTGCTATTACCTTTTTTTAAGAATAATCTTTAAATTCCCACTTCCATTCCATTCTGTGGTAAGGTTGCGACAATCAGATGAATCCCGAGCGTTGGATGCCTTAAGAACAGTAGCCCCTTCAGCACCTACCTGTCAACGGGCTGCAATCGCAGTGCAATCAAAACTAGAGTACACTGCGCATAGCTCGCGTGAATGGCTGGCGAGGGCTAGCAGAGGTATGGCCTATCTTGATTATGAAGTACAATAGCTATTTGTTTCAATTCAAGTACAATAGCTATATATTTAGGTATATTAAAATATTTAATTAGTAATAGAACCATTGTTTGTTTCCCAAATAAAATAAAATAAAATCATCATCCTCCTGGCCTTATCCCACTCTAAGTGAGGTCGGCACAATATGTTATAAACATGCTGTCACATGATTTGGCTGCGTTTTTACGAACGGCTGCCTGCCTGACGTTAACTTACCTTACGACTCGGTAAGAAAGAGGGTGGCCTATTCTACTAAACTGGATACCACACGGTGGGTCGACTTACCTTAGTCGCCTTTTATGATACCTCGGTAAGAAATGAGGGTGATACTATTCTATATTTATATCTACTCTAAATAACTTAAAGCTTACAAGACATGCCTACGTAGAACGGTCCCTAAAAAGTATAATGTGTTTGCGCGTGTTATCACTGAACTTATTATTTGTGTAGATTGACTGTAATATTAAAATTAAGTTGTTTTTTTATGATAATATTCTTTATTGGACTTAGATATCCGATTTCTTTAGTATTTTTAGAATGTTATTATTATTATTGCTTGTGAATCTTAAAAAAAATGTGGTTTTACCAGATAAAATGTTTCCGTAGAAGTTTAATAATTCAATAAATAATAACAATGTGAGTGTCAGAGAAACCCATAACTTGAAACAATAAGAAAACACTAGCTTTTGTAATAGTTAGTAGCATGATGTTAAAGAATTCATCGAAATAAGTATTACAATGTATGTATATAACTCAATAACGCCTAATTTTGAATTCGCTCACTTTAATACTGATGCGATATTATCAAGCTTAAGTTTATTGAAACTTGAATTTTCGTGATCAGAATCTTAAGTTTATCAATTCTATTAAAGCATACACGTCATGGGTACGTTTTTACTCCGGGTACCCGCGTGAAGTTAGAATGTGGCTCGACGCACGCCTCCTGCATTTGGGCCACGCTGCTAAAGCCTTTGCATTGAGAGAAACACCCGCAGCTCTAGCGAGACGAGCAAAATCAGATCCTAAACTGCATAAAGAGAGGCCCACCAATCGTCTTACAGTACACAACGAGGACCAAAAGAAACGACCTGGGCAAGTATCTGGTTATTCTAACAGCGTTTCTATATAATGAATTTGAAATTACGAAATCCGTTGGATATGTAAGGACTCATTATATCGGGATACTGACATGGGCGTAGCCAGAATTTAATCCAGGGAGGGGGGGGCATAAAATACAAGACAATATTGCTTTAGTAGATTTAATATTATTTTAATCCGAAGATTTTAACATATGAGTATGTCTTGCTAGTAGTAGAAGAGAGGTAAAACTTATAAAGTGTCGTTTTATATAAAGTGTTACTTTGTTGTGAGTTTTCTAGCGATTAATTCTTTTAAGGGGGGCAACTGCCCCTCCCTTGCCCGTATCTCGCTACGCCCATGGATTCTGAAATGGAAAATGCTATAGGCGTGCCGCATAGTATGGAGAAATTTACGTAAGGGTTCCAAACTGACTAAATGCCAATTTGCGCCGGAAAACTGAGTTATAAGACCCTATTGTATAATTTATAAAATTAGGCGTTACTTTGCGGAGATCCATAATACAAAAGTAATAATATAATTATTTTGCTATAATCCGCGATGAAGTAAAATAGAAAATATATATAATGCTAAATGTAGAGTGGGCAATCGGTTATCATACCTGATACATACAGGAGTCGTAAAAAAAAAACACATACACAAACCTCCACCATCGCCACCATGATATCACCTCCACCACCGCCACCCTATTGTATCGACAGACGACCGCAAGAAGACAAGTAGTCGCGGGTATTTATTCAGAATTATAGAAAGTTTATAATTACGTTTCTTTTTATAGCTATTGAAGGTCTAGTTTTACATTTTCTGCGACAATCAAGCTATTCATTCATTAGTTTAAATTTTAAATGTATTTTTTACAGTTTCCCAAAAATGAAGGTCGCTGTGTTTGGACATAAAATAATCAATAAACAGAGTTCCATGCATACAGCTAGTGAGTTTGATAGTGGCTTGCCGTCAGTTGACACTTATACAAAGAAGAAAAAGAATAAATGATATGTAAGATTAATTTACTGGTACCACTGTTGTAAATAAAGTTTTACGTATAATTTGTTTCTTTTATTTACTTCACTCTTCATTTTTTGAAAGTTAGTTGAATTGTGAAAATTAATTAAAATAAAACTGATTGAGTTGACATAACATTTTATTTTAACGTTATAAGGTGTTATATCACTGAAGAGAATATGCAAAATATTTTTATATTTGAATAAAAATTGATTATTATTAATCAAGTATTATTGATTAATTATTATTATCAGTTTTATATTTCTCTAATTTATACGTTTTTAGGGCCAGTCAATCCTTAATTAATTCTAAATTAATTAATAAAAATAGAATAGTATTTTTTAATTTGACTGATAGAATTAGCTTTCAAAATTTTTAAGCGACAGTAGCTTTGTGCTATAAATAAATTGTTAAATATTGAGATTTTAAAATGGCAAACTGCAAATACCTAACATATAATTATGTGTTCATTATTTAACATTAATATTCTTGCGTTATAAATGTAAGTAAGGTAAGCCAATGAAAGATGGCCCTGCCCGAAAATTCTGACCGCGAGACAACTTGAGATTAATGGGAGGACGGACGATGGCTACCGTTTTCATTTCTGACTCACAAGTGACTCGAATGAAAAATGATTTTAAACCATTACCGTGCCTCGTCCGGCCTTTTGATATTTAAATTTTTTTCAAGCGGCCGTCATTACGACGGGATGATTTGCGAATTTCGCCCCAGCCCGCGGTTTTTGTTAGTCTCAACGACTTTTTTGTCGTTCTCATTTATGATGTTTTTATTGTTGCATAATGAAAAATTAAAAGAGTATTGTGGGGCGCTTTCATGCTGTAATCAGTCTTTTCAAGGCTGAGCTTTTCTCGTCGGCGACATCGTTTTAAATGACTTAAACGTGACGATGATAAATTCGTTGATTATTACATTCTACGAAGAATGTTATCTGTACATTTATTTAATTTGCAGATTTCCAAGATTAACATGTGTTTAGGAAATGTTTTAAGAGTATTTACTTCAAAATTAATCGTGGTTAATACAAGTTCTTTTATAATATATTTTTAATTACAAACATATGTTTAGAATCGTACATTTAAGCGAATAGTAGGTTTTTTAAAACGAACATACACTATGCTTGAATTTTTAAACAGGCTACTTTCTTGAACAGTAAACCGAGAACTCTTTAAATCTCATTTTTGTTTGTTTAAAATAAAAGAAAATATAATGCTTTGTCACAGTGAAAATCAATAAAGTTTTTTAAAGTTAAAACGTATTTAAGGTCATTATTTAAAAAGTATTTAAAGTATTTATGGTCATTAAAAAGCTGTAGGTACCTAATATCTAATCAAATCAATTTTGATACAATGTTAAGTTTACACATAATAATTTAATATTAATCGCTAAATGTAAATTTGTAAAAACTTGTTTTTATAAATTGACTAACAAAGATATAATGAATGAATAAATTAACATTACACTTTTATTAAAGAAATTGTTTTGTAAGAACGTGCAGTATGTAATGTTACCTTTGAAGCATTAGTAAATTGCACAAGAATTAGCATATTCAGTTGTTATTATGTATTGCATACATTCTTGGCTCTCGAATTTGCAATTATATTATCTGTGCATTAGGCTTTGTATGCACAGTTAGTAATTAAATTGATTAAAATAAATTGTTTTTAATTTATGAATGGTTTTTTTATTATCATTTTCTTATCTGTATGCTTTTTCGATGAAGAAATCCGAGTCTAAAGCTACGAGTATATTAACCGATACCATCCACGCCACTTGACTTTAAGATGCTTGCATCTTTTCAAACGTCATCATCGCAAATGATGTTTTTCTGATGACGATGATTGTCTGTACCTAGTGTGGGTTCTATCAACTGAGTGGGTCGATATTTAAGCAAATTGAAACCAAATTGGAACGCCAATGTCTATGGGTTCTTCGAATTGTGCCTAAATATAACCGATTCAGCCTTGTATCACCATAATTCTGCTTCTTTCACCAATCACGTGTTATACGAATGTACAAAATTTTCTTTTTAATATGTTGTGCTCGCGACGGAAATTAACTTACCTAATATCAAGGATAAAAAACCCAGTATTTCTGGAACGAGTATAACATCTATGGTCCAATTCTAAAAATGAAGTTTTAATTAGACGATAGGAGTATACTGAAGTACGCCGAGTGGTGTCCGGCTGAATAGAATAGTACCACCCTCAATTCTTACTGTGTCGTAAAAGGCGACTGAGGTAAGTCGACCCGCAGTGTGGTATCTGGCTGAGTAGAATAAACCACCCTCATTTCTTACCGAGGTGCCATAAAGGCGAATTAGGTAAGTTTACCTACCGTGTGGTATCCGGTTTAGAAAAATAGACCACCCTCTTTCTTACCGAGGTGTCATAAAATACGACTAAGGTAAGTTGACGTCAGGCAGGCGGCCGGTCGTAAAATACGTAGCCAAATCATAAGACAACATGTTTATGAGTACATGTTGTGCCGACCCCACTAAGAGTGGAATAAGGGCAGGAGGATGATGATAGTAGTATACTGAAGTATATATTCATAGTTTCCACATTCCATAAGAAGAAATAATAAAAAGCTGTGATAGCACAGCGGGATCACGGGATTAAACCTCGGCAGGCACCAATGAGTGTTTCTGTTAAAACTTATGTGCCTGATTGATAATTGCAATTTATCACACGCTATTTGGTGAAGGAAAACCATGTCAAGAAACTTGCATATCTCTAGAGAATTATGAGAATATGTGTAATCTACCAACCCGAATTGGAGCAGCGTGGTAGGCCTTAGTTCCCCTCTCTAAAAACGGAGAGAGGAAGCCTATGCCCAGCTGTGGGATGACAGTAACAAGTTACTCTAAAGAATGTGGTAGCCCAGCGGTAAAACCGTGCGACTCTTTCGAGGAGGTCATGGGTTCAAACCCGGGCAGACACCAATGAGTTTTTCTGTAAAAACTTATATGTCTAATTGATAATTGCAATTTATCACACGCTTTTCGGTGAAGGAAAACATCATGAGGAAACCTGCATATCTTTAGAGAATTCTGAAGATATGTGTAACCTACCAATCCGCATTGGAGCAGCGTGGTAGGTCTTAGCTCCGATCCTTCTCTTCAAAAACGGAGAGAAGAGGCCTATTCTCAGCAGTGGGATAGTAACAGGCCGCTACTTACTTACTTTAAAGAAGAAAATGAATCTCGAATTATCACGGATATTGTTAACACATTTTAGTATTCTCATATCTATTTATTCAGCTTTTTGTTATCGGTAGAATTGTAGTTGTGTGGCCGAGCTTCGCGCATCATTAAACAGCTCATTTGCATGTCGGCCGGCGCCAAAGCTCGTGAAAAGGCCTTTTCATTAGCATCAGCTCTACTGAAAAATTGTTTTGCCAGATATCACTTATGTAAAACGAGGTCTATATTATTTGATTTAAATTATTACGCCGCGCCGCTATGACTCAATCTGGTTTAAATGCGTGTTCACACGCGCATATAATATATGCTTTTGATTAATGATAAGTGACGTTTATTACTGTTTCTGACTAGTTGTTGAATGTGACATTGTTTGTCTATTATCTATATACATAATTTCGTTAATATGTACATCTGGCCATCGTGTATATATAGAGAACTACATGAGGGACATTTTCAAAGTTCCGAACATATTGTATTGGACAGATTGGCTTGTTTTTGCAGTTTTTTTTTGTGCAGTCGGTATATCGCTTAGATAACTTGATAGGCAGAACCTCTTCCTTTTTATCAAAGTATATTTACAACATAATAGGTACGATAATTTCAATTTAATTTAATATTTTGTTTAAAGTAGCTGCTTGAGAATTTTTTTTAAATTGTTCTTTTAATAGTATTTGAACTTTTTCACTGAGAATGTATGTCGAACTTCGAAAATTATTAACATACCCTTATCGCTGTTTGAACTCGTCACGTGGATGTAACTATTCAAACGTCCCGTTCGTGTCAGTCGTCAGTCGTCGCAGAGGGTCACATGTTCGAGTCCTGCGTAGGGCCAACATTTTCTTCAATTTTTTTGTTAGTTCTTAGAGTCTTGGTATATTTAAATATTAAGTTTTACCCGAAAATTCGTTCGCGTAGACTGTTGTCGCATGACATGTTGATAATAGTTGGCGCTTTTCAATGTCATTTCATTTCAGGAAAATCGTTGGAGCCTACTCGAGATTCAGAAAATATATTTATACATATACATACAAGATTAACTTATTTAAATATTAAAGATTTACCAGTTGTCTGACTCAACACTAGTAGTAAGTTCCTTTGGAGCGGTGTGTTATTGGCCCATATATACTTATTTATATCTATTAGTTTCTGAACTGTCACAATGGTATTAAACGAATAGGTACAGACTATATAACTCGAGTATAGAGGCGCTCAAACAGTTGGCCTATGCGTTGAGCGGCAATAACAAACGCGCCGAGTCATGACCCACCGAATTACAAGCACAAAGCGGCGTTGATGCCGAATATTCCATATAAATATTGAGCTAATCGCCCTTTCAATAAAGCGGCCCGCTTTTTATTAATAATTGATCGCAGAGCGGCTAGTCATGCGCCGTATTGTATGGACGAACATATTTTTTGCCGTACCTCAACTCATTAATGAGTGCCTCAGCTCTGCACATGACGGCGAGGGCGTGTTCCCGTGAAACTTGGCCGAAACTAATTTTCGATGAGTACGGGATGCGTTTTAAATACTGTGGAACCAATTTTGTTTACTTTTCCAATTGCCTTTTATTGTTTTTTTTTACTCACGTTGCCTGTTCATACGTTTGTTGACTTATCTGTAACTAGCAATTGACAGCGGCTCCGCTCGCATGGAAAGATTAAAACTGTAATATAGTATTTTGATAACCATAAAAATGGTTAAAGTGAGTTAATCTTAAAAGCTAGACTTATGTTATCGTGGACTTTTATTTAGAACTCTTAGATAACAATTTTGTGGTACATGATTTTTGAACAACTTTCACCGTTTACTTGGCGCATGCAAAGCTTTAAATTTTGTCCTTTTCGTAATATTTTTTATGCTCCTCGCCTATTCATCGTAGCATGATGTTGTATAGCCTATAGCCTTCCTCAATAAATGGACTACCCTACAGTTAAAGAATTTTTAAAATCGGTCAAATATACGCTCTAATTATACGCCACTTACTCTAATCCTGGGCTTTCTGCTTCTGTCCGCTGTCCTACGTATATCGTCACTCCTTCAAGCCTCAGGGTGTCCTACACTACGTTTCCCGATTCGCGGTCTCCACTCTAGAAACTTCTATCCCAACGGTCATCGGTTCTGCGACAGATAAGGCCGGCCCATTGCCACTTCAGCTTGCATATGGACTGCTAGAAAATCTGTATTGCGCATTATTTGTAAAATGGAATCACTCAGATTATACATGCATCATTAGTCATTATGGGGAGTACATGTATTATTTAATAATCTGGTGCACATAAAACTAGAGCGGATACGTGAATAATGTTTACTATAATACCATAATAAGTCGTTTATCGATTATTATTGCAAAATTATTTCATTTCTTGCCTACATGCAACTGAAATACGAAGAACCGGTCTTAAAGGCTAAGGATACAAACACTGTAAAGTTTTAAAGTAATAATAGGATTATTTTGCTAATTATATTATTAACCTCGTTTTTTAAGAAAATCTATGTAACGAAGCAAAAACTGTTCTCATACCTTACATGCAAGATTGGTAACCGCACGTAGCACTAGACACCATAAACAATAACAAGCTACACAAGGACTACACACATTCGCTACGACAATCTCAATGATCGCCCCGTAACCGCAACATCGTCAAGACATAGGCTCCACGACAAAATCGCAATGCACAGCGGACAGATCCTTTAGTTATAAATAATGCGACTATAAAAGAAGATTGTCTACCAATAAGTGCTAATATGGTCATGATGAGCTAATTGGGAGAGCCTACATTTTAAGAATAATTTATCTTTATAAATGACGTGCATTCTAAACTTTAAAATATAATTTCGTAAATTACTATTGCTCAGAAGGATGTCAGGCTAAGGGCAGCTTAAACGCAAGATAGCATCCATGTCGTGTCCTACTTTATACGAGAAAATCAAGTAAAATGGTTGTAAACTTACGGTCTTTATGTTGATTCGTTTGAAGAACGTTCCATTAAAAGCGGCATTATTGCCTACAACGATAAGTGAAGTGTAATTATTTTTTCACTCAGCCAGTTTATTGTTCCCGCGAAGTTTAATGTTCGTTTGTATGTGAGCTCACCGTTAACTCATGAATAATAAGAAGCAGACGTTCGTACCATTAATAGCGATCGTTTTTCTCCTACACTATGATTATTTCTTGCTATAACTTACTGTTTTACAAAGTGAGCACTCAGACTATAAAGTTTTTTCATTATAAAACATCAAATAGCTTTCCACATCATTAGGTATCATGCCAGTCGGTTTATTAACCCGCGGTGTGGCCATAGCGAAAAAATCGGACTGTTTGCTTAGTTGTGAGCTTATAATTGCAACGGTCTAGCTGGGTTTCTCATTGAATGTATAATTTTATTGTTATAGTCATTTTGACACTGTTTTTCAATAAATTATTCTATTATTGTGGTAAATGCGAAAGTTTGTACGTTTGTACTTGTTCAATTCTTAACGGCGATACTGCCTAATAAAGACATGCAACTTACTCATTATTTATTATTTTCTACTATCTGTATACTATATATAATAGCATAATGTCTAGAAATATCTATATACTATATAAAAAAATAAAACTCTATTTCCTATGGCCATTAAATCATGCATTTTTTTGTGTTTATTATTGTCAGGAAAAGGTTCTAATGAAAGATTTTTTTTTGTAAGTTTAGCAGAACACTAGAAAATTCAAGTAAAAAAAAATAACATTATTGTCTATAATCTATGTATATCTCCTTATTCCTAATCCGTTAATTTCTGTTAACTACCTAATCGCCACGCGTTATTTAGTACTAACTAACTAGTCGCATCTTTTGAAATTTAAAATCCACGCATTCGTAAATAACTTGCTTTCCCTTTTCACGCAATATTTGCATTAATAATGTACACATATCTTTATCTTCACGAGGAAGTTATAAAACTAATTAGACGGAAAATTAACACAATTCCAATGTTTTGCTAAAACTGTACAATGTCCCATCTACCGTGTTATGATAATCATAATTGATAGCGTTTCTCATTCACTCAATTATATTAAATGGAGTGAATGTTGGTTGTTTCCCGCTTTGGAACAATAACGATAATCAGACGGCAGCGTCTCGTGAACAATGACACTGCGTTTTGATGGGGTAGCCATGATCTCTGTCGACTACTTTATATTTGACTAGCTGTGCCGGCGACTACGTTCGCGTAGAAATCAATGTGTCGCTAAATTTTCCCCAATTAAAATTTTAAAGAAAAGTAGTAATTGTGAGGTAACAATAAGAGATAAGTAAATAAATACTAAATAAATATATGGGACACTTAGACACACGGTCGTCCGTCCCCAAAGTAAGTAACTTAATACTTATGTTATGGGTCAAGTACTACGGGTGGAATAGTCTGGAATAGGAGCTGACCACCCGCCCTGCACCGACAGGCGTCCCCGAAATAGGTAGATGGGTGACAGACAACTGGTGAATGTATACTTATATATTTTTAAATATATATTTAAATACAAATATACACCCAGGCTTAACAAATTTATTTATAGAAAATGTTTTAAATTTACGTTATTTCACCGCAGTGTCTGAAGCTGAAAGAATTTTCTAATACAAACATTTGTATCATTCAAATAATCTCCAATTGTGTTATATGCTTTACATGTAAGCATAATATTTATAGTTCGTACGCAGTGTCGTATCCGGCTGAACAGTAGCACCCTCATTTCTTACCGAGGTGTCGTAAAAGCCGACTAAGGTAAATTGACTCACCGTGTGGTATCCAGTTAAGTAGAATAGACCACCCTCTTTCTTACCGAGGTGTCGTAAAATACGATAAAGGTTAGTTTATGTCAGGCAGGCGGCCGGTCGTAAAATACGTAGCGAAATTATGTTACAAGTTTATAATATGTGCCGACCCCACTTAGACTGGGATAAGGGCAGGAACATGATGATGTATAAGCAGAGTTCGTACACTTCATTTAAACTCTTTTGTAGATAAGTCTAAATCGGATTATATACAATATCTGGGTGACCGAGCCTTGTTCGGTAATGTTGTACAAAACAAAAAAAAGAAACTTAAAAAAAAATAATAGGGTGGGTGGGGCACGATCAGCTATTTTCATTTCTCGCGACCACCCGTATAAGCTACCCTGACTTGACATTTAACGGCAAAAATTCCACTCAATATAAATTTTAGTACTTTTTCAATGCCCAAAAATAGGGATAAAAAGATTTTTTTTTAAAATAAAACCTAGCTAGATCGATTTTTCTTCCCCAAAACCCCCTACATGCTGAATTTCAGGAAAATCGTAGCCGTTTCCGAGATTCTCGAAAAAATATATACATATATACATACAAGATTAACTCATTTGCCCGTTGGAGCAGTGGGTAGTGACCCTGCCTTCAGCACCGCGGGTCGCGGGTTCGGTTCCCGCCGAGGGCCAACATTTTCTATAAATAAATTTGTTGGTCTTTGAACCTGGGTGTATATTTGTATTTAAGTATGTATTTAAAAAATATATAAGTATATATTCACCTGTCTGTCACCCATAACACAAGTATTAAGTTACTTACTTTGGGGACGGACGACCGTGTGTGTAAGTGTCCCATATATTTATTTATTTATTCATTTAAATACTAAAGATACAGTTCATACAATGGCAGATAGTCCCATACATAGGTATGGGGATATGGTTAACGTAAGCTTTTAGCCGGCTTCTCACGGAGCTGTTATACTGTTAACCTAACTACCTGTAAGCGGTGCATGCATAACACTTAAAAATTAAAAGTTATTGTTTCATAAAATGCGTGAGAATGTTTAAATAGATAAGTGGGATAAACGGAAATAGCGATGCGTTATTTAAGATGAAAGTGACACTAATATTAAATTAAATAATTGTGGTCTTACGTTTCTGTCAGTCTTAAGCCTTTTACAATATAACAATAATAATATAAAGGTAATATATAATATATATGGGATATTAATACAGACGGCTATCCGTCCCCAAAGTAAGTAACTTAATACTTGTGCTATGGGTGACAGATAAATGGTAAATATATACTTATATAATATTGCAATACACACTTAAATATATAAATACAACCAGATGTGAAGAATCAACAATCCACTGATCCTACTGAGGAGAATTAACACCCTTTACTTACCACTTATACTTAACTTATACTTAACAACCATTACCTACCGAGGTGTCGTTTACGACAGTAATGAAGGCGACTTAGGTAATTAGGTAAAACTCCTTTTAATGCTTATAACACGTACAGGGCAGTTCGTTGAGAGAAGTAATGAAAAAAAAAATTATACATCATGATCCTTCTGCCCGTATCCCACTCTAAGTGGGGTCGACATAACATGTTATAAACATGTTGGCACATGATTTGGCTACGTATTTTATGACCGGCCGCCTACTGGACATCAACTTACTTTAGTCGCCTATTACGACACCTCATTAAGAAATGAGGGTGGTCTATTCTACTCAGCCAGATATACACGGCGCGCGGAGGGTCGACTTACCTTAGTCGCCGTTTACGACATCTCGGTTAGAAATGAGGGTGGTCTATTCTACACAGACGGATACCACACGGCGGGTTGACTTACCTTAGTCGCCGTTTACGACACCTCGGTTAGAAATGAGGGTGGTCTATTCTACTCAGACGGATACCACACGGCGGGTTGACTTACCTTAGTCGCCGTTTACGACACCTTGGTAAGAAATGAGGGTGGTCTATTCTACTCAGACATACCACACGGCTTTATTAATTACATATGGTATCCTAAGGAAATTTTATTATTATTTTTTAATCGAAAGTCATTTTTGGTTAACAAGGTGGGCTCGCTTATTTGGACATTGTATCACTGCTGGGTGATCACTGATAACTTATTTCGTTAAGTATTGTTCAATCAAACCAGTTACAATAAAAACTTAATACGGGCACAAAAAGTAGCGAATGAATACTTTAAACAATTTTTATCGCTGTCACAAATGATTAAAGAGGACAGTATCGCATGTCGATGTCGAAGTGTGAGTTGAGGTAGCCGCACGCTGTCTCGGCTTACTGGACATCGATACATTAACCAATAGTTTAACGAGCACGTATCGTTTTACGATCGCCCATTTAATGTAGATTATTTGCATTCTTTTTATATAACTTGTGGAATATCATAAAAAATATTTAAAATATCTTCATTATTTAAGTGAGGTAATCTTGTACCTCTCGGAAACGGCTCCAAAGGGGGTTTTGGGGAAGAAATATTGACCTAGCTAGGTTTCCTTTAAAAAAAATGTTGCTTTATCTATTTTCGGGAAAATGCTAAAATTTATGTTGGATTTAAAAGATAATTTTCGCTATCAAATGATAAGTCATGATAGCTCTTTTGGGGAACGAGAGAGGTCTAGAGTCTAGCTAGAGTTTAGAGAGGTGACCACCAGGTCCACCTCCTCAACTATTTTTATTTATTTCATAACTTTAAAAAAAATTACAAGACCGAGCAAAGCTCGATCACCCAGCTACTCCTACTTAATATTACAGAAGCGTAAGTTTGTGAGTATGGGATGTACCTTTGTTACTGATTCACGGCGAATCCGCTCAACCTATGTTATTTGGCATAATTGTTCCTTATACTGCGGGATCTCATTGGTTATAGAAATCCTGTTAATTCTACAGGAATAAAATGACACTGAGAAGTGCCATCTATTATCAACATATCACGCGACAGTCCACGCAAACGAAGTTGAGGGTAAAAGCTATATCCACACTAAAAAAAATAAGAAAATGACTGTTTATCTGTCTATTTTTACGGTTTTAACAAAAAAACAAACTAAAACTCTCTCCACTTCTCCAAAAGCGTTAGGGAAACATATTGAAGGATATTTAAACGCTCAAGTTGGCGCGAACGAAGTCTTGTGTACCACTAATACTAATACTAAAACGTAATAAAAATCGCAATTCTGTAAAAGCGGGGAAAAAGAACGGGTTGGCGGTATTAAGGTTTCCATGTGATAAATAGCCCAGGGCGAGCAAGAAACTCGGTTGTTGCTCTTTTCAAAATATAATTCGTATTTCTAGTTACATTTAGTCATTAACGTTTTATATAAGGGCGAAGAGTAGCTGTGTCTCCAACACTATATGTGACCAACAGTATAGTAGGCTTTCCGTATTAGCCTCTTTTTAACAGTGTTGTAACCTGCTGTAATGGCAAAGCTAAAGTTGATTGCGGAATTTCATTATTGAATCTTATACCTAATTATAATACTGTACCCGGTAATTTTATACAAAATAAAAAAAGAAACTTAAAAAAAAAGAAATAAATAATTATGTAGTTAGGGATCGATCCTAAATATTTACATTTCTCGCGACTGCCCCTTTCACCCGAATAAGCTACGCTGACTTGACAGTTAATGGCGAAAACTCAATTCAATATAAATTTTAGTGTATTTAATGCCCAAAAACAGGGATAAAACTTTTTTTTTACATTAAACCTAGCTAGATCGATTTTTCTCCCTAAAACCTCTACATGCTGAATTTCAGGAAAATCGTTGGAGCCGTTTCCGAAATATATATACATACAAGATTAACTCATTTAAATATTCAAGATAATCGAACTTCAATCTCCCTGGAAGATACAACCAATCCACTATATACCGTGGTCCACCAGTTGAGCAGTGTTTAGTACATATTACCGTCGTTTACCGGCGGCCGCGTTGACCGCAACGCACTCACACACAAGCGATCTGTGTGTAACCGATAAGTGGAAGTTAGGTTCACTCGGCGTTGTATTACATGGACAGTGCCTATACAACTATAATATAGAACGCCCTAGTCATTACAATATGTAGATGTCAATTTCAAAAGTTGCTTGTTCGATTCCCAGGCAAAACTTCGATTTTCAAATGAAAACTTCACTTTTTTTATTAACTTCATAAACTTATGACATTATATTGCCAGTACTCAGAGTCTGTTTTAATTATATTAGCTTTCGCTTTTCACATAAGCTGCCAATATCTAATTTTCATAACCTTCGGATAATGTCTATGCTAAGGTAAGAGATTCTTTACTCTATTGTTTTTATAAAGTCTATATGAATTAGTTTATTTGTAACGTTATATATTTACTTATTTAGTAGACTCCACATTTGCTATAATACTAGTGTCGCAACATACTAGAAGGCTCCGTTCTTCGTATATAACGCGATAAATGAACGTGCTTAAATATTTTTCTTAGAAATTGCTTCGAGATGAAAATTTGTATAAATAGATTTTGTTTACAATAAGGCAGAGCCTCTGTAACTGGTGTAACCTTCCAAGCAACGTTAATGATTGGAGTTCTAATTTTAAGTTTTACTAAAAATTATAACTCATTACTAAAAATGACGGATCTATTTTGTAACTTTGACCTTGTGTCTTCGACAATAATAATAATAAATATATGGGACACTTACACACACGGTCGTCCGTCCCCGAAGTAACTTAATAGTTGTGTTATGGGTGACAGAAAACTGGTGAATATATACTAATCATCATCCTCCTGCCCTTATCCCACTCTAAGTGGGGTCGGCACAACATGTTATAAACACGCTGTTACATGATTTGGCTGCGTTTTTACGACCGGCCGCCTGCCTGACGTCAACTTACCTCTGTCGTATTTTACGACACCTCGGTAAGAATGAGGGTGGTCTATTCTACTAAACCGGATACCACACGGTGGGTCAACTTACCTTAGTCGCCTTTTACGACACCTCGGTAAGAAATGAGGTTGGTCTATTCTACTCAGCCGGATACCAAACGGCGGGTCGACTTACCTTAGTCGCCTTTTACGACACCTCGGTAAGAAAAGAGGGTGGTACTATTCTATTCAGCCGGATACCACACGGCGTGGTGAATATATACTAATATATTTTTTAAATACAAATATACACCCAGACTCGAAGAAGAAAAATATTACTAGTTATACCCCCAAACCTCGATCGTGTCAACTTAAGCCCTAGTACCCTAAATAATAGAATATGTTTTTTTCTTTTTCCCGAATGAAAACGGTAATTTCTGTACTGTCTTTTTTTTTGTTCCCAAACGAAAACACGATTTTTTGTCTTTTTAGTTACCCTGGTGTATATAGTTTTTAATTGTGCCAAATTTTATCAAAATAGATTGATTTTTTCAGCGGATAAGCTGCCAAGGCGTAACAGACAATTTCACATCTATAATATTAGTATATACGTCTATACAATTATGAGATATAATCTATTTAAACTGATCCCGAACGAAAACAAATGAATAATAATCTGTGGTCGGCATTCCATATGTATGTTTATCTATGCCTAATAGAGTATGTGAACACGTCTCCCGATGCAGTAAGCAGGAGTTTTCGACCCACTGAGCTGACGATGCTGCGAAGATGGCTTGATTTGATGGGAACGCGAAGAGACGTGGAGTCGCTCTGCGGTTGTCAACCACTGAAGAAGCTAGTTTGAATTTATTTTTTTGAATTTATAACCTGATATCTGCCCGATTCTATTTATAGTGTAATGATCTTTTACAATCTCGTTAAGACTTCATTATAATACTTTATTTTTGTACACATCTTTCGATATAAGCCGTGTGGTATCTGGCTAAATAGAATAGTACCACCCTCATTTCTTACCGAGGTGTCGTAAAAGGCGACTAAGGTAAGTCGGCCCGCCGTATGGTATCCGGCTGAGTAGAATAGACCACCCTAATAATTACAATTACAATTTGAACGAAATAGTGGAGAGATATTCCTAATACACTCGTTTCAGTTTTATCTCACATCAATTTTTATATATTTTTTTTGTATATTCTACTTACCCGAATATCACACGGCGGCGGTTAATGTAAGCTATTGGTATTAAATATTCTTTTGGACTTTCCAATTGTAATTATTGTGCAATTGTCATGATAGTTGTATAAAACCGCAGTCCTTTAAGACAATCACACACAATATTAACCTACATTAACTCACACCGGAGCCGTCAAATTGTCCGCTCGTTAGTTTATGTTACTTGAAATCGAAATCGTTCGGCCGCAACGCGACCGCAAGGTTTCTAAATTTTAGCGATTGATTTTCTCACAACATTGCCTACTATTAGAGATAGTTGGCATATTCTGTAACCCGATCAGCTGAGAGCGTCGCGCGCGATGGCGCGGGCGCAGCCGAGCGAGCGACACCGTCTTCCTCATTATCATTTTACGTATAGTCAATGGATATTGACAAAATCATAACTTTAGCTTTTTTGCGCAACTGGCAAATTTATTGCATTACTAGCTGTGCCAGCAGCTTCGCCCGCATGTACTGAATAAATAGAAATATTTATATGTTATACAAAGTATCTGGTAGAGCGAGCCTTGCTCGGTAATTTTTTACAGAAAAAAGGAACATCGAAAAAAAGAAAAAAATAATGGGGTAGTTGGGGCTCAATCCTAGGTATTTACATTTCCGCCCGTTCGCCGAATAAGCCACGCTGACGCTGACTTAACATTTTACGGCAAAAATAGTGTTTTATATTCAATGTAAATTTTAGTATTTTTAATGCCCAAAAACAGGGATAAAACGATTTTTTTTAAATAAAACCTAGCAAGATCGATTTTTCTTCCCCAAAACCTCCTGCATGCTGAATTTCAGGAAAATTATTGGAGCCGTTTCCGAGATTCCAAAAATATATATAGATACATACAGGATTAATTCATTTATATTTTAAAGATAGATGTTGGCCCTCGGCGGGAATCGAACCAGCGATCCACGGAGCTGATGGCATGGTCATCCACTGCGCTAACGGGCCAGTCTACTAATAACCAGTGTACTAATAACTATATTCTACATGTATATGCCTATATGCAGGTTTCCACCCAATTAATCATGCATTATACACATCAGCCTTTATAAGGAATTATCGATGTGTCTGGATAGTATTAGCCTTCATATATTTCGCATCGGCATATCTTTTTCCTGTACAGTAAAAACAATGTGCTAACAGGTTGCTTAGTATTTGCATATTTTAATTGATTGTATATTATGCAAAGCAAAGTAACGGTTGGTTAGACGTTGTTAATACAACTGTTTTTAGTAGAGGTGTTGAATATTGATTAATATAAGAGTGTCCCACTTAATAGATTTATTAAATTATAACTGAAAATTAGACAATCATATCATATTAGCTGTACCAAAAGAGTTTTAAATATGTGGATGGATGTATGACTAGGGGGAGGTCGAAAAAAAGATGGATGTGTGAAAAATGAGTGCATATTAAAGGACTGGCACCAGAGTTGACGAATGATAGAGGAGAATGGAAGAAGATGAGATATTGTGCCGACCCCACTTAAAGTGGGATAAGGGTAAAAGAATGCTGATGATGATCATATTAGATGTGCTCAACATCCACAAACCTCCTCCAGCATGTGTTTTTACAAATCCTGCATGTACCTATCAGGTATGAAAACGGATTGTCCACTCTACATTTAGCATTATATATAATATCTGGGTGACCGAGCTGCGCTCGGTAATTGTTTGCAAAAAAAAAACTTAAAAAAAAGAAAGAACAATTATCTCGTTGGGGATCGATCCTTGGCATTCACATTTCTCGAGGCTGCCCGTTACACGAATAAGCTACGTCGACTTGACAGCTAATGGCGATTTTTTTTTTTTTTTTTTTTTTTTTTTTTTTTTTTTTTTTTTTTTTTTTTTTTTTTTTTTTTTTTTTTTTTTTTTTTTTTTTTTTTTTTCGGACACTAACTAATGCTGTTAGCCATGGAGGCTTTGACAGCGTCACCGGGAGAGTGGGCGAGCGCAGAAGCATCGCCGGGGTGAAGTACTAGGAGAGCGGGTCTCGAAAGAGGCCCGCAGCATCCTGGGAGCGTCGCCTTAAGGGTGCCTCCCGTGAGGCCGAACCTCGGCTTAAAGCGACGCGCTGTGGAGGACTATTATCGGACTGTGGAAGAGTCCTAGTGTCATAACGGACGGGGTTGGACGCCCCGGCCGCTAGACGTGAAAAATCTGGGACCTCGTCTCCGCCGGCGAAGACGCTGTGTGTGTGAGTGTTTGTGCAGTGTTCTGGCGATGGCGATCGTAATAGGATCGTCAGGGTCAGTAAGGACGCTCTTAGGGCGTCTGTAAACACGGGCTTTGAATGATTTATCAAAGCATCGGTAACCGGCCATCCTTGCGATCAGAGGGTTGGCGTTTACCTCCGCTTTTTCGAAATAATTTTTCGAAAATTTCTTAAATAAGCAGTCGATGGTGGGGAGTCCTAAATCTCTATGGAGGTCGAGGTTTCGCAAGAACCATGGGCAGCCTGTGGCTGCTCTCATAAATTTGTTTTGCAGAGTCTGCATGGGACGCAGATATCTTTTCGGAACATGTGCGAATATGACGCTCGCATAGGTCATGATAGGTCTTATGCAAGTCTTGTAAAGTGTCACTTTGTTACGAAGTGACATTTTACTCCTCTTGCATATCATCGGAAAGAGTCGACCCAATGCATACGCTGCCCTATTACGGACTATACGTATGTGTCGTCTAAATGAGAGGTTGGGCTGGAGCGTGACCCCAAGGTATTTGACTTCATCCTGCCAGGGGATGTCCCGGTTATGTATGGTAATACATTTACGGGGGATGCGTGACCATCTGGGGTGTATTCTAAAGAACATGGCCGCGCTTTTGTCTGGATTTATGGCTATTCTCCAGCGAGCGAACCACCTTTCGAGGTTGTCCACTTCCTTTTGAAGACAACTGACAATGATGTCGGGATTTTTGTTGGTATTAAATATAGCCGTGTCGTCCGCAAATAATGCTAACGACGAAAACTTACTATTGTGTGGAATATCGCTTGTGTAGAGCGAGTACAGGTACGGTGCTAATACCGAACCTTGGGGAACTCCAGCACGTAAAGGCCGTCTGGATGAGAGAGTACCGTCTATGCGATATCTAAAGCTGCGGTTTGTGAGATAGTCTCTTAAGAGAAGTACGAACCTATCTGGAATGCCTAATTGCTGGAGCTTGTAAATCAAGCCAGCATGCCAAACCTTATCAAAGGCTTTGGCGACATCGAAAAAGACGGCACCCGTGGATTTCTTTATGGAGAAACCCTGCAAAACGTGTTCCACCAGGCGGTGAGCTTGGTGAGTGGCCGTGTGGCTAGATCTAAAACCGAACTGTTCATTCGGTATGAGGTTTTTAGAGTCTATGATTGCTTTAAGTCTAGAGAGGATGACTCTCTCGTAGACTTTACCCAAACTATTGAGTAAGCTGATGGGGCGATAGCTATCTGGGAGATTCCGGGGTTTACCCGGTTTATGAATTCCTATAACTGTTGCCTCCTTCCACTGGTCCGGGAAGCAGCAGCAAGACAAAAGGGCATTGAAGATCAATACCAAGAGGTGCACGAGACGGTCAGGAAGACACTTGAGTGCCTTGTTTGTGATAAGGTCGGGACCTGGGGATTTACGGGGTTTGAGCGTATTTAGAATGGATCGTACCTCATCTCCGGAAGTGGGGGGAATCGGTTCGCTTTCGGGAACCGCTGCGGAAAGACTAGCCAATTCCGATTCCAGTTTGGCATGGAATTCGGCGTGGTTGGGAGAGCTGATATTGGGGGAACACTGGGCTTCAAGGCTGTCCGCCAAGCACTCGGCCTTATCGATATCCTCGAACGCGGGTGGTAGGTTATTCCGCAACAGAGGCGGTGTGGCTGCGTACTGGCTGCCTCTCAGAGACTTCGACAGTTTCCAGAAGGCCAGATGACTTGGCGAGATCTCTGAGAGTTTCGCATCCCATGAATCACTAGAGTGGAGGGCAAGTTTTTCTCTTACCTCTCTCTGTAATCTCCGGAGTCTGATCCGGTTCTCGGGGGTTGGATACGCAGCATTCGCCCTAGTGGCGGCGCGTTTTTTGGTGAGGAGTGCTCTTAAGTCGTCAGGAAGTCTCAGGCGACCATGATCATCGGGTATTTCCCGGGAGCATGCTTTGATCGTGTCGCACAAGTGAGCTGTGAGATGGGAGGAGGCCGCCTTGGCGGCCTCTTCTGAAACTATGCTATCCGGAATTTGGTCCAAGTGGACTGAATCAATCGACTGAAGTTGCTCATTGAGCTTCTTCCAGTCTATGATGGTTTTAGTGCTAGGTGCCGCGGAAGCGGACCTGCCTAGCTGGAGTAGAACCGGTCGGTGGTCAGAACTGAGGTCGTGGATGACCTCGATAGAGCGTAACTGGAGTGTTACGTTCTTGAGAAGAACAATATCTAGGACGTCGGGCTCGTGCTCACTGTTGAGGGGATAGTGAGTCGGCTCGTCTGGAGCTATAACCTCGAAACCGAGGTGGGCGATGTCACTTAATTTGTGGAGAGTGCGACCGTTCTGATTGGTATTCAAAGAATTCCAATGACCGTGCTTCGAGTTGAAGTCGCCGGCCAAAATGACTGAGTTGCCTAGCGCCAGAAGGGCGGCTAGGTCGCTTCTAAGCACTTTTTTCTTAGGACTTAAGTAGACCGATGCTACTATGACGGATGGATGACCCGTCATACCCACCTGACAGATTGTGGTCTCCATGTTTTCTAACTCAGGGGAGTCTACTGGGGAGACATGGAGGGATCTTTTATAATAAATGACCGTGCCACCCAGCTTGGATCTGAAGCGGTCGTGTCTGATCATGTTATAGTTGGCGATTTTGGGATCGCGTCTACTTGGTTTCAAGAATGATTCTTGCACCAACAAAATGTCAACGCTGTGCGCAACCACAAATTCTCGAACTTCGCTAATTTGATCGGTGAGGCCGTTTGCATTCAGCGTAACGACCCTGAGCCCTTGGGGTTTATTCCTTTGGGTCGTACTACCCATAAAGGATTATTTCGAAATTTTCGCGATGGCCTGGACGAGCTCCGCGTGCTCGAGCAAAGCCATTAATCTGTTTTGCGGCTCGCGCCTCAGCTTGCCCGCCAATATTGACAACTCGTCGGTGTCAATGTTGGCGACCAATCCGCTAATCAGCTTCATGTCTTCCATGAAGCTGCTCACGTGCTGAGGTACGGCCACTTTGGGTTTGGGGGGTGCAGTCTGAGGGGCGGGGGGACCGCTGGTTGCCTTGGCGACGACCGGGGTCATCGCTTGAGCCTGCGGGGGCGGGGGGGGTGCAGCCGACGCGGCTGCCTGTCTCTGCTGCCACACGTTGACCGCGGGCAGCGGAGCGGGGACAAAGCGCTCCTTCGGGGGGGCCACTTTTGGAGCGGTCCGAGCGGCTGCCTTTTTACGGGCCGCCGCTAGACCACCCCGCTTTGCTCTAAGCGGGACTTTGGGGCATCCGCGATAACTCGCGGGATGCCCCTGCTGTCCGCAGAGAACGCAGCTAGGCGGCTCCTCTGAGGGGTTCGATCGGGGGCAATCCACAGTGCCGTGGTCACCCAGGCACTTCACGCATCTCGGGCGTGCGAAGCAGTGGCGGGCTGAGTGCCCGAACAACTGGCAGCGATGGCATTGGCCTATCGCTCCTCTATTATGGGGGACCTCTACGCGCAGACCGGAAAGTCTACATACGGAGGTGATATTGAAAATTTTCTTTCCTTCGGGGGAAAGGTCTAGGATGACGAGACAAAGCTCGTACGGGGTCTTAGTTCTACCATGGTACATTCTATGTACCGCGCGGATCGGGAGACCTTGATCGATGAGGTCTTGTTTAATGAGCTCCAAATCGAGCTCAATGGGGAGTCCCTTAATTACGACGCGTAATTCGCGTTCGTCCTGAAGCGCGTAGGAGTGATATCCTACGTTCTCTTCACCCAGAAGGGATGTGAGATTGCGGTGATCCGCAGAAGACTGGCACTCCACTTTGATACCTATAACAGTGGAGCGCGCGTTTTTAAATGCAATATTTTGCATCATTATTTTTGGTAGTAGACGCTGCCATGCGTCTTTTTCTCTTATATAGAGAGGAGGGACTCTCTCCCTTTTTCCGTCATAGTGACGTCATCTATTACAATAGGGCCAGAATCGGTTGTCACAACCTTATTAGACTTGGCAACGGAGGCGGGGGGGTGGGGGCGCTTCGGGGCGCTCTCTAGGTTAATCGCCCTTTTGGACGGAACGGTAGTCGGGGCCTTCAGCTTTCGCTTCTGGCTCCGTGACTTGACGGTTTCGAAACCGTCATTGTTGTCGTCCTCCTCGCCTTCCGAGGAAGACGGAGAACGTTCGGAATTTGATTCCGCTTCCATGTCTGAGGACACGGAAACGGGAGGCGGAGGACGCTTCTCCGGTGACGGAGAAGGCGATGGGGACGCGGGACTATCCCGCGGGGCGAGCGTCGCCTGAAGGGCGGCGAAGGCATCCGGGAAACGTTCCCGGAGGAAAGCAAAAATGGCCCCGAGGCTCGGGTCCATTTTTCTAATTTTTAAAAATTAAAAATTTAAAATACTGTGTTTGGGTCCTAATGGACCCAAACAACAATTTAAAAGAGATGTCCCCCTGCCGGAGGGCAGGGGGGAGTGTGCCTACTTTACACTAACTAATTTCAAAAAACTAGTCTGCGTCCCGGTGAGGACGGAGGTGTGTACCTAATTAAACTATGTGTGAAAATTGGGCGGGACTCACCAACCGTGCGTCTTACGACAAACGACGAGCGACGAACGACGAGCGACGAGCGACGTAGCACTAAAAAGTGCTAACGGTCACTCCCCACAACGGCGAACACCCGGCGCTCTGCAGACCGCTGCGGCACGTCAACGACGCTCCGCTACAGTCGACAGCGATCACAAAAACACCAAACACAGAATCACCAAAACAATCCGGACAATCGAACACGTTTGCGTAAACGATTATAAGGACAACCGGCAACAATCTCGAGGCTTCGAGCATCGGACGTGTGAGCGCGGCAAGTGTGCGTTGCTCTCTGAGCTAATGGCGAAAATTCAATATAAATGTTAGTGTTTTTTGTAATGCCCAAAAACAGTGATAAAACAATATTTTTTTTTACATAAAACCAAGCTAGATCAATTTTTCTCGCCCAAAACCTCCCAAAACCACATGCTGTATTTCAGGAAAATCGTTGGAGCCGTTTTCGAGAATCAGAAGATATATATATATATATATATATATATATATATATATATATATATATATATATATATATATATATATATATATATATATATATATATATATATATATATATATATATATATACAAGATTAACTCATTTAAATATAAAGATTTTCTATTTTACTTCATTATTATTACTTATTGCGGACTATAGCAAAATATTTTTTTATTACTTTTGTACCATTAAATAAATTAGTTTGCAATATTGATGAATAATACTGAGAAAAGAAGCTTTTACCTACCTTAAGCTACCATTTAGCTTCTTAAGGTAAGCAAGATACGAAATTACATTCACTGATAAAAAATATTTTGCTTAACTGTATCACTTAGTCACTCTAATTTTTAAAGTTGGTGAATATTCTCTAAAAAAATTACAGTTAATTTCAGCAAATACCTAGAAGAAAGCATTTTAACTGGATTCGTTTGAAATAGACGTTCAATTTTAAACAGGCTAAAGTCAATAAAGCGAACGCTTTTATTTACATGATTTGTGAACATAAAAGGGTAAATTTACATTTTGATACTCGCAAGTGCTTCGGGGACTAAAGCGGCATTCGCTCCCTAAAATTTTAAAACATCCATTTGCATATGCTTTGAGTAAATAAACGACACTTCTGGAGCACTTTGCCTGGAGGGGTGGTAAAAGTGGGGGGCTATTAAAATCTGTTAAGTTGTTATCTTTGTATCACTCAGCGTGTTGCTGTTGCGATTACGTCTGGTGTAAGGGTGAGTGTACACTTTCAAGAAAATTCAGAGAAAATGTATCTGAAAGAACCTTTGTCTAAGACGACGATTCATAAATTTAGGATGTTTGGAGTATTTACTTAAGTCTATTGAATCATGTGAAAATTAATATACCTAAATACATGTTTCTGGCTTTCGAGTATTATCAGGACTTCAAGATTGAAATTCAATATAGTATTATTTATAACATCGAAGAAGTAAATAGTAATTTTTTGCAAAAGGTATAGGGAAAGTTAGTAATACTCAATACTTTTCTTTACATATGCCCACCGTGTGGTATCCGGCGGAGTAGAATAGGCCACCCTCATTTATTACCGAGGTGTCGTAAAAAGGCAAGTAAGGAAAATAGACCCACCGTGTGGTATCCGGCTGAGTAGAATAGACCACACTCGTTTCGTACCGAGGTGTTATCTAAAGCGGCTAACGTAAGTTGTCCTGCCGTGTGGTATCCAGTTGAACAGAATATACCACTCTCTTTCTTATCGAGGTGTCGTGAAAGGTGACCAAGGTTAATTGACGTCAGGCAGGCGGCCGGTCGTAAAATATGTATCCAAATCAAGTGACAACATGTTTATACAATGTTGTATCGACGGCCGACCCTACAAAGAGTGGGATAAAGACAGGAGAATACTGACTTTTCTTTACATATGTAGCAACAAGTTCATAGGTAAACTTGTTTTAGAAGTGATTTGCATACGTTTACATCACTTTCTGGAACGAAAGAGGAGGGCGCGTGGGAAAGGGGAAGGGGGATAATCAGCGTAATACCAATCATGCAAATGCCGAGATCCGACTGAAAGCCTCAACCGGCTTGTTTCAGGAGTTAAAATGGAGATCCACTTAGCGGGATACGCAACTCACATACGCAATTGATGGCTGCGTCAGAGATTAACAAATTGTTATAGAACCTCATTCAAATATTTACTACTAGGCATAAAATAAATAAATTCAATATTATTATTTTTTTTTTATATTTACAAAAAAAATGTACAAATTATATCTATCCTAAACTACTCACACGACTAGGACTATACAAATCATGCCCACGTGGAATGGTCCCAAGAATGCTGGTTGCGTTTCCGCGCTGAATCGCTAAGCTGATTTTTGTGCCAAAAAGGATCCAGCCCTCTGGTCACCTAAAGAGGCAATTAACCGAGGTGTTAAAATGGATAAAAAAAATCGCACTTTGAGTCCATGGACCTAGGGGTTTCACCTGCAAACGGCACAAATATATAACTCTCGATGAGAGATGCATACTTCCGCCGTTTGCCGTATTCGGCCATTTCCGCCGGTTTCCATTCTTATTATTAATTTAAGTTTTGTATATTGCAGACGAAAAATTTCGAAATATGTGATACTGACATACGAAACATATAGAATCATTTGTACTTCATTAAAGTTGTTTTAAATTTTTTAATAAAAATAGCAAAATTGTGTAAAATTTATTAAAATATATTTTTTTTAAGTTGAAAAATTGTAGATGTTTTGTAAAAATTTAAAGTAAAAAATTTGTATTTCTATACCTACATATTATAAAACAAAGACCCGATATACGATGTGATTGTTTTTCTCAAAAAATTCGTTCATTACGAACTTTACGGATTTATACGGATTTTGTTCAGTTTTTATTAAAAGATAGTGTGATTCTCGAGGTTTAGGTGAATACATATGGTTAGTATATTATAGTTAAATTCGTGCGGGTCGCGATTTACGCAGGTAAACTGTGGGACCCAGTCATTTACACGTGGGCGAAATCAGCGGGTTTCTCTAGTATTCAAATATTTTTGACAGTTTAATGTAATAATTTATATGAAGAATAATGAATAAAATTTTTATTTACAATTTTTTTTTGTACCTAATCTGTAACTCTATTTTGGATACTGAATACCGCTTCTGTGAATAACATTCACTATTGAAACCGCGAACGAATACAACATTACCCGCTCCTAACGAATTTAAACGCCGGCATAAACTGGGCTGTATACTGCTAATTGGGGATTTGTAACACGAACTCGTTGGCTTTGCTTTGAACAAACTTATCAGATACTTGCAAGAAAGTGTCTTATAAATATTTCATCTTAACAAAAAAAACATTATAAGTCTTAATAGTCATATCGGATGAAGACATATACTTACTATATACAGGGCGTTCTGTAATCAATAGATAGCCTTGTAACATCTAGATCTATTCACGACTCAAAGTACATTTCAAAAATATATATTTTCCAAGTAGTAACGAAATTATGATTTTATTTTCGAAATCGTCGAACTTTTTCACACTACTTTGCGTTTCTATTTACCACAACTAGTTAAGGTATAAGGTTATCCATTAATTACAGTACATCCTCGGGCAGGGCACATCGTACGGGGAATCGATGAGCGATGGGGTCTTAAGGTGCTGGAATGGCGAACCCGTACAGCCGTAACCGGAAAACGCAGCGTCGTTAAACCCCTACGAGGTAGACTGACGAGCTTAAAAAGGTTGCTTAGTTTGGAGATCTGCTGCAGACACCTATGTCCAGCGGTGATCTATCGGTTGATGATGAAGAAAAACTCGCAAATGTTTCGTTTATTTGCGTTTTTCATTACACTTATAATTTTATTTAAACCGCTATACTCACTTAGATTGATCGATTTGTCGAAATAGCTACTAACCCATCCGTGGATCTTTTCACAAAGTTGCATCCGTAATTTTTTCGTCAATTTTTACGTTTCATTAATAATACAAATTTCAATAACGTTTTTAGTTGTCTCAGTTGAAAAATTCGAAATTAAGTGAAAGTAATATAGCAAGTCGTTCAATTCCATAGCGGATTTAAGATCCTCTTTTGTTAAAGATATAATAGATCATAGATCCACTACGCTACTTCAGTTCTTATTGGAAGGTTAATCTTAGATCCGAAATTCTTTATGTATCTTTTGCTTGTCACTTTTATCATTGATGTTACATTAATTCTACTTATTATTGAAACATTTGTTTCTAAACGAAACGCAAAGATGTTGCATGTATCTTTTTTAAATTGGTAGTATTTAAAATTTATGTAGGTATGAATCGTGATATTGGAAATCAAGCTTAATATCTATAAATTTAGTATTCAATTAAAAGTTTATACATATTCATAATCAGTAACATTCTTCCATTGATTAGAAAGATGAGGAGTCTTTTATTTTATAATACTTTCCATTAAAGGGTGCTAAAAGCAATATGGCCGCCGTTTCGCGCTCTTCCCGTTGTGATTTCGTATTCAAAACATGAACACGAAGAAGAGCTTGGGTTAATGCTGCCGCTTTTAAATATTTAAATTAAATTATTGTATCGCGACAGAAGTGGCATAAATTGGTCTGACTATAGCATGAACGTGATGAAGTTATGCTGTTTTTAAATAAAACTTATTCACACTGTACAAGAGTCATATCGCACGTCATATAAAAACGAATTCAATATTAGGCTTAATTAATATTACGGTACTAACTATTAAAAAAGTTTATGATTTCTCGTTCTACCAAGCTACGGACCTATTTAACACTTTAGAGTTTTGTAGGCACTGTACTACGCTTTATTACTATTTGCCGCACAACAACTTTTTGTATAAATATATACAATTATAATTTTAAATACATACTTAAGTACATATATGAAACCAGACTAGAAGAACTAACAAATTGTTTATAGAAAATGTTGGCTCTTGGCAGGAATCGAACCCGTGTCTTTTGTAGCTGAAGGGTCGCTGCCACCTGCGCCAAGGATCAAGTGGCTTTTTTATACAATGGGCTTTTATTTTTCAATTTTCTGTTAGGATTAAGAGGTTTTGGTGGCAGTAACAAACTTCCGGTTGATGTATGTATTTTTGCAATGCGGTATTGCTATCTATAATTTGTTTATTTAGTGTTAGAAACAGGAGAGAACTAGCGTAAATTGAGTCTTTTTGACAACATAAAAATATATAAATATACATAAAATTCAATCTTTCCTCGTGGGTGTGTCCTTAAAGCCACCTCTAGGCTTTAGTTAAACGGTCGCTAAACGTTTGGGCGGCCCGCCCTAAGTACTTCAATGTGACACGTGTGTTCTATCATTTTTCTTCACGGGAAATTAATCTCTATTTTTATAATATCAAAACTCAAATTGATTAATCAACAATTCTGAGCTATAACTTTGTCACATTAACTTTAATGTAATGTCTCTACGTATAGTTTAAACGGTTTGATTATTAAGGGCGTTTCTCTTTAACTTGTATATTTTTATGCTACTATACTTTTATGCCTACAAGTTTCTAACAATTTATATCTTTAGTAATTTAATTTTTGTGCATATAAGTATAAATAAATAAGTGTTGCTATCCCACAGCTGGGCATAGGTCTTTGTTCTCCGTTTTTCCAGAGAAGGATTGGAGCTAAGACCTACCACGCTGCTCCAATGCGGATTGCTAGGTTACACATATCTCTAGAATTCTCTAGAGATATGCAGGATTCCTCACGATTTTTCTTCACTGAATAGCGTGTAATAAATTGCCATTACCAATAAGACATATAAATTTCAACATGAAAAACTCGTTAGTGCCTTCGGTTTCATCCTAGGAATCATGGGTTCGGTTTCGAACCCATGATTCCTCGATATAGTCGCACGGTCTCATCGCTGGGCTATAATAGCTATGCATATAATGCTTAAAAATATAAACAATTATTAAAATGGACCTTGCAAAAGTAAGTAAAATTACACAATCAATTTTAGCTTTGCCATTACAGCAGTTTAGAAAATATTGTTTTAAAACTGCTTATTATTAATTTCTGGATTACTGAGATTACTTGGATGATACAGAAAGCCTACTATACTCTTGAAGATTATTTAGAAGATAAGAATGTGTGAATGAAGAAGAATGGATATAGCTCTCTTTAGACAATAACGACTTAATGTTGATAGTATTAAGAATTATATTTTTAAAAGAGCAACCGCCGAGTTTCTTGCTGGCTTTTCTCGGTAGGAACAGCTTTCCGAACCAGCAGTAGAGTTGACGATTCAAAAGCACTTGTTTACAAGTTTATTTGAATAAAGAATATTTTGAATTTGAATTTGAATTTGATAAGAATGCGTGGATTTAGCTACTCTTCGACCCTGTACAAGATAGTAATACTAACTGTTACTACTTAGAACTGTACTAAGAATTGTATTCTGAAAACCTGGCAACCGCCGAATTTCTTGCTGGCTTTTCTCGGTAACAGATTTCCGATCTAGCAGTAGAGTTGACGATTCGAAAGCACTTATTTGCAAGTTTACTTTAATAAAAAAGATTGAGAATTTGAATTTGAATCTAAGTTTCTTATTAATAAATTATGATTTTCACTTTTAATTGGAATTTTGGAGTTAAAAAGAAGAAATTTGTCTCTTATAAGAATAAAAAGATTTTATTTTAACGGATTGTTCAACTTCGCTTTTCGACTAAGATTGATCTTTACTTTATTTGTATTTGTAATTCCACATTAAATGATTCTTTAACAGAGAATTTACTTCTTAATTTACTTAAGTTTGAATATGTCTTTAAAAATAGGCGCAATTCATAACTTGTAATCGATAATAATATAAAAAAGTAGCTTTTACCGGCAACTTCGTTTGCATGGACTGTTGTGGCGTGATAAGTACACAATAGATGGCGCTTTTCAATGTCATCCTATTCCTGTAGAATTAAAAGGTGCTACTCCGGTGTATAAGGAATACTTGTGTTAAATTTCATCAATATTGGTTCAACAGATTTGCCGAAATGAAAAATCTTTAATATTAGTATTTAAAAGAACAATAAAGTGGTTTTTTTTAATTTCTTTATAATGACCTCACTAATAGAAAGAAGGGGAGACCTACAAACGTTCACAAAAGTAAATTATAAAACCTTTCTCCTGCGACTTCGTTCGCGTGAACTGATAGGTTGATAATACATAGCGCTTTTTAGTGTCATCTTATTCTTGTAGAATTAACAGGATTTCTATAGCGTATATGTTACTCCGGTGTATAAGGAATACTTGTGTTAAATTTCATCAATATTGGTTCAGCAGATTTGCCGTGAAAGACTAACAAACATACATCCATACTCACAAACTTTCGCATTTATAATATTAGTAGGATAGGATAAGTAGGATAAGGATATTATGTAGGTATTACTAAATCGTTAATTAACGTTATACAGCCGTAAATCTGGGATGTTTTATTCCTATTAAAAGTTATCTAAAATCCGACTCTGAGTATTTCATCCTGCAGTACTCCGGTAGGTATATGACTTTTTGCATTAGCCAGGTGTCATAAACATTTTATATTTTGACAATCTTTACTGTCGATTTTTTTCTGGCTAGTCAGTATCGATAATAAGCTGTTGTATTCTTCAAGTAAACGTAACTTATTTATTTTACGTATTTTTGGTTTATTAAAAAACAATAATAATGAGTTGTCGTACTTAACTGAAAATTAGGGTTCTCTCGAAATTGTATCTGTTATTGATTAATGTAATAGGTATATACAAACGAATGTTTGTCTATATGACCTTTATAGACTTCTAAACGGCTGAATTTTTATTGAAATTTTCAGACAATCTTTAGAATGAGCCTGTAATGATTGGTGGCGATCGGAGAATCTTTTTAACTGTTGAGTTCTCTGTCGAGGGTATTTCGAAATCAGACTGACAGCTAGTCACTAATGAAAACATGAAATGAAATTACTTTTTATTTTTTTTTGTTTATTGAACAATATCCATTACCTTAACAGCTAACCAATGCGTTAATGGTTAAACTTATTTTTTCTCTTAAAAATCTGTAACGGATAATCTATAACATGTTTTGCAATAGTCACTTTAGTTTAATTTCTTGTTTTTACCATTAACAGCTACTATATATTATATAATATAATATACAAATAGTTTATTGAAATCGTTCCTATTATTTGGTACGAGTACTGTCTATGCGCAAACAAGCATGTTTATACGAACACAGAAAATACCCATTTTAATTAATTAATTAGGTTTTAATAAAGATTGGCAATTAAATATTTTTGTATCAAAGGCCAATCCAATAAATTTTTAATGGTTATAATATTTGTCACTGTCACCAAAGGTTGCCTACACCTGTCTGTATTTTTTGCACGCCTAGTTAATAAGCGTCTACTGGCTCGTGAAATATTACAAATTGCGTCTCCCTCTCTGTCCTCCCACTTTTTACATTACCTTTTTTCATGCCACTTCATCAGGGGTATTCGATCCCCAAAGTGTTAAGTGAACGCTTCTGTTGATTTATACACACGTTTGATTAAAGTGCTTATTTTGTAATGGAATTTGTATTTTAATTCCATATTATTTATATTAAATCCATCTCAGTTATGTCTCTTTTTGACTAAAATCTCAATACTGAAATTCTATTTTATTTTATTAGTAGTACCTCGCTCGGAATTTTTTTAAAGATACGAATCCTGCATGTATCAGGTATGAAAACGGATTGTCGACTATACATTTAGCATTATATATATTTTCTATTTCACTTCATCGCGGATTATAGCAAAATAATTTTATTATTACTTTTGTATTATGGATCTCCGCAAAGTAACGCCTAATTCTATAAATTGTTTGAAAACCGCACGCAAGGAAAGCTTTAGAATTTAAATTTTATATAGCCTTCCTCGATAAATAGACTATCTTACGCTGAAAGAATTTTTCAAATCAGTCCAGTAGTTCCTGAGATTAGAGCGTTCAAACAATCAAACAATCAAAAAAACAAACAAACAAACTCTTTAGCTTTATATATTAGTATAGATATGTTTGGAAGATATAAAAATATAGTATTGGCAACACAAGGCTTTTCTATGTAATCCGTTAATAGAACCAATAAATTTACTTAAAGGATAACTTCATAAAAGCGTCTGGGCCTAAGAAATTGGGAAAGTGAATTAAGCACCCCGCAAACTGGTTATATCAATCATAAACTTATTCGATTAATTACGTTTTGCGGAGTTAATAGCGACATCTAATATCGGTTTTAGTGATGGGGTTGTAAAGGGTCGATATGTAGTCATGAAAATAACAACAGTATATTTATATATTAAAGTGTACGCAACAACAGGGTTTTTAGGATAGAAAGTAAGTAAAGTAAGTAACAGCCTGTTACTATCCCACTGCTGGGCATAGGCCTCCTCTCTCCATTTTTGGAGAGAAAGGTTGGAGCTAGGACCTACCACGCTGCTCCAATGCGGATTGGTAGGTTACACATATCCTTAGGATTCTCTAGAGATATGCAGGTTTCCTCAAGATGTTTTCCTTCACCGAAAAACGTGTGATAAATTGCAATTATCAATTAGACACATAAGTTTTTTAATAGAAAAACTCATTAGTGTCTGCCCGGGTTTGAACCCATGATCGTCTCTAGAGATTCACACGGTCGTACCGCTAGGCCATCACAGCTTAGATAGAATAGAACAGGATAGAAATATTCTCTTATATTCTCTTCTACTGTTAAGCTCTTTAAGATAGCATTGACAAATTTAGCTAGTTGTAAGAATTATATTAAAAAAGGAAGAACCGTAGTAGCTTACTAACTATTCATTAGCCAAGTGCTTTTGACTTTTTTTCTATAAAAACTTTTTTTTTACTAATATTATAAGTGTAAAAGATTGTGAGTATGTATGTATGTTTGTTACTCTTTCACGGCGAATCCGCGATTAAATTTGGCACAATTATTCCTTGTACACCAGAATAATACAAAGGCTATAGTTATAATAATACATAGGATACGAATATAAGAAATACTACAGGAATAAGATAACATTGAAAAGCGCCATCGATTATCAACCCATCAAAGTTTTGTCACAATTTGCAGCGTTTGAGAATGAGAAGCTTCTGGTTTAATATTATATTAAATTTTAAAATGTAATAGAAAATTATCATTACTTTTTTTATAAAGGAACGTGGGATTAATAGTATATTTACTTTATAATATTTATTTTATATTAATATCATCAAATTTAATTAGATTATACACGTTATACGCGTGTTTTAATAATGCCACTAAATATAAATTTATGGTGGATATACAAAAGACAGCACGTATAACTTTGGTATTAATTGTATTTTTTCTGACACTTAACTCTCTTAAAAGCGATAGACGCGTCAGAAACGGTAGCCAATTACCACTCTCACCTGTAGGTGTCAAATAACATAGCGGCGATTACAATGAAATCATTTTAGAGGCGGTCGCAATATTTGGTACAGTTCGAATACAAAGGAGATAACAGTAATGCTTATAATGTGCCTGGAATAAATGGAATATGTTATGAATCAATCAATACTAATATATAAAGCTGAAGAGTTTGTTTATTTGAACGTGCTAATCTCAGGACTACCGGGCCGATTAGAAAAATTATTTGATTGTAAGATAATCCATTTATCGAAGAAGGCTGTATAACATCACGCTAAGATGAATAGGTGAGGAGCAGCAATAAAAAATATTATGAAACGGCAAAATTTAAAGCTTTCCTTACATGCACTAAGTAAACGGTGAAACTTATTAAAAAATCATGTATTACAAAATTGGTCCCCTCTATAAGTTCTTAATAAAAGTCCGCGATAGCGTATGTCTAGTTTTTAAAGTTAGCCCACGTTAACCATTTTTATGGTTATCAAAATACTATAATACGGTTTCAATCTTTAGACACTGACGGAGTCGGATACTAGTAAAAAATAAAAGAAAATAATCGGATATATTCTAGACGTTTTTTTGCGTTAAAGATGCAGTGAAGGCGATAATGATAAAATCATGGCACTAGTAAATTATCCATAATTGCTAAAAATACTTTAGCATCGTCTTAATTTAATCTTTGTTGTACATGAAAATATTGACTACATAATTTACTGTATTACATAATTTACTGGAATTTACGGTACTGGTGTTCTTTTTCCACTGAAATTAAACCATATTTGTGTCCAAGGTTTTATGAATTACAGAAAGTGGTGAATTTTGTGAAAACTAAATACCTCTACAAGTACATTTAGCACACATTTTCTTTTCTATAACACATTCTATATTTAAATTGATATAACATTTAACTATGCATGTTGAGAGTTTTTTTTAGCTGTAGGATAGCTAACAAACTTCTTTTATATAATCTTTCTTTAATTGTTTTATTGTATATAAAATTTTATATATTAATTTAGTATATTTTAACAATATTTATTGTTGTAATTTTCTTGTTAGCACCGGTTATTTTATGTATCCGATTGATTATAAAACTCGCAGCTGTCTCTCGTTGTAGAATCATCGATAATCGTTGCATCACTATGCCCATTTCGGCGGTGTCATTAGGCAGGCTGCGTTAATGATTAATGCGGCGCCGTTCCAGGGCTCACACGTCCCCTCTATCCCCCCTCCCGCGGCAAATAAAACTCAAACCGACACTTAATCGAGCTACCCCTTTTGATGGAGCGGACTGCCCTCGGATTATTTTTATTTGCCAACGTAGTCGTGACTAGCCATCGCTATGCGAATAAGGAGAAACGTAAGCGGTTGAGAGTAGCAAAATTGTTGCAGTAACAATATTTGGCTGGAATTGCACAATATTTTTTGAGTAACTGGTAATTTGTTTACTAAGCCAGATCATCATCTTTCTGCCTTTATCCCACTCTAAGTGGGTTCGGCAAAACATGTTATAAACATGTTGTCACATGATTTGGCTACGTATTTTACGACCGGCCGCCTGCCTGACATCAACTTACTGTAGTCTTATTTTACGATACCTCGGTAAGAAAGAGGGTAGTCTATTCTACTTAACCGGATACCACACGGTGGGTCAACTTACCTTAGTCGCCTTTTACGACATCTCGGTAAGAAATGAGGGTGGTCTATTCTACTCAGCCGGACACAACACGGCGGGTTGAATTATCTTAGTCGTCTTTTACGACACCTCGGTAAGGAATGAGGGTTGTATTATTCTATTCCGCCAGATACCACACGGCGTGTTTACTAAGCCAGATAAGTATTGTTTATCAATTTAATGTTTGTTTATGATTGCACTTTAATCTGGTTTAACGTACCTAATAATTTTAATAACATTTGTCCACATCAACCAAGTAAGACTCAACAATCTTCCGTTACTTCAAAATGCTTATACGCCATGAAAGATCATGGATTTTTTTGAGACACTATAAAACAGACGGAAAATAGTATAGAATCTATATCAATTATACAAATATATAAGCCTGATATCACCAGAAAAATTTGCAATATAAAGGTTTAATTGTCATAATTTATAGAATTAGGCGTTACTTTGCGGAGATCCATAATACAAAAGTAATAATAAAATTATTTTGCTATAATCCGCGATGAAGTAAAATAGAAAATATATATAATGCTATATGCAGAGTGGACAATCGCAAAAACGACCAAAATCGCAAAGCTTTGCGATTTTGGTCGTGGAGTCTATCTCCTGACGATGCTTCGGTTGCGGGGCGAAACGATTGTTGAGTTTGTGATAGTGAACGTACATAGTGCTTGTGTATCACGGTGGCGGTGGTGGAGGTTTGTTTTTTTATGACTCCTGCATGTATCAGGTATGATAACCGATTGTCCACTCTGCATATAGCATTATATATATTTTCTATTTTACTTCATCGCGGATTATAGCAAAATAATTTTATTATTACTTTTGTTTAGTTGTCATTTAAGTTTAAAGAAACTGAAAATAATTTCATAGTATGTTTGAATTTCATTACTAAATTTCATCATGACTGTTATAAACCAAGATTAGCACTGATTGAGCAAGATTACTTAAATGATTGCAGTGGCTATTAGAAGTAGAAAATTGCGGTCTTTCCCAATATAGATAAAATGGTTTTGTACAATTTCTCTCTATGTGTCTAGTCTATAAAATATTAATAGAAGACTTAATTAAGTTAACGTTTAAATAGGTTTGAGTTGACCTTCGTTTTATAATTACCGTGAGGAAAATGAACTTCGCAATAAGCCGCATCGCTCTCAAGCAATTACACATCGCGTCAGAGGTCGTCGGAGGACGAATGAAATGGATAAGAGAGGATGGCGAAGCAGGTAGCAGGCAATCAGTCGCTCGGATGATGGATGACGCCCTTCGATATGTGACGGACACAAAACGAGCAGTGCGCTCGTACAGCTCATTATACGCCGTTGATAACGCGGTATAAAGTTGTAGTTAGATATGGCTTCTTGATTGCCGCGCGCTTTTGAGATTATGTTCTTAAAATGAATTTGACTTTTAAATATATGCGTATATCTGTGCAGATAAAATAAAAAATTAATATGCCATACGCCATAGATATAGGATATAGATTAGCAACTCCTTCAACTTAGTCAAATAATGAGAGGAAGCTGTTTTACGTCCCGTCTCAGAGATGGTACTGCAACATTACCATAATAATTCACGAGATGGCACTGTACTGCTTCGTAGAGTCTCTAATGATCGACTGGTTCAGGTTGGCTCGCTTTAAGTCGTTTGGCTGGACATAGTTTTCTGCCGCCATCGGCAAGCCTGGAAGCTCAGCAAAGGGAATGGATTTTTCGGGTTGCGAGGAAGAAAACCTCTATTAAAAATTACCCGGTGGTGGAGGAAACTCCCATCTGGGACGCTGGGGTCCCTACTTGGGGCGTGGTCTCTCTTTGTTCACCGTATCATGAAGCATCGGTGATCGCGGGCAGCGATGGCTTTCTTCAACTCTGCGGCGGGAGGCGGCAGAGTGGTTTCGGAGAACTCTTGTTCTGGATCTAATCTGCGGCTTGTGAGTCCAGGTGTTAGTGATTTGCCCAAGCCCATCGTCTGGCGCCCTAACAGGGGACCTTTGGGCGTTCCGAACGGGGTATATCGGACGCCTGGATTACAGGTCACCGAGGCGATTGGTGCATCTGGTGCTCCCGATGATTCGGTTAGCGGAGGGGGAATTATTTTTTGAGAGTTGCCTACCCGGATGAGGTGTCTCTGGGATAAGAAAGGCTGTTGGCGGGGATGGGGCAATGTGTACAACAATACCACTGCCATCAGCAGCGTGGTGGAGCACACAGTTTGTTTTAGTCAGTGCGAGTCCGACAAAACCGCTGCCTGTCCCTGTTGGGTGACGGTACCCATAAGGGGTACTTCCTGTACAAAAAAATATCGGGAATCTGATCAAAGATAACATGAAAGTACGGTAGTCTAAGGGCGTCTATGAGCGAGATTCGACATGCCATTAGAGTAAAACAGAGGGCATTAGAAAGCATTAGATGCGAGACGCAGGTGTTGCGTTAGCCACGCTACTGGATTGTGGGCGGTTAGCTGAGCTTTGATGGCTACTTGATGTTAGCGTCCAAATGAACATGGTAGGCTATATGTGAATGTTATACATGTTTCTCATTGAAGACAGCTTGCAGCTTCCTTCATCTCTTTATTGTATGAAGATCGAAATCACATAAATATGTCATACATGTATTCGACTCATGGTAGGTAGATAATATTCCTGGATAGATCTGGGCGAAGAAATTGAAGGGTTTCATGAGATATTTGATAAGGTAATGTTTGTTATATCGAAGGTTTATTAATTTATTAATGATGAGCCAATGCCAAAGCCTGTTTTTGGGTAGTGATTAACGGTGACTTATCAGATTTTTAAGCTACACGTTATTTCACAGGTCAGACACCTTTCCTAACTTAAAATATTATTTGCGCGTTCTTAACATCATCTCACGACATCTTTCCTCTATTCAAACTATGCACTATTATATAATATTTTGAGGATCTCTGCATTTACCTAATGGGATTTCTAACCATCATCTTGGTTTGTTATAAAATATGAAGCTTTCTTGTAAATCAGCCTGATTTTTTTTCATTCAAGATCTTAAGTTACTGAAAAGGCTTATTAGTTAATATTTATAGTATTTTACACTTAATCTTTATATATTTGTGTTGCGTAATAAACTTAATTTAAAAAAGATGTAACTGTTATCATTATTAAATAAATTTGACATACGATCAGTTTTGACTATGAGCGCTATCTCCACTACAACCTGTTAATTGTAAACTTGAATCGAATAATCTAGGAAATAATTTCAAATTAGCTTAACGATTGACAACAGGTGGCGTTAGAGATAAAAACGGGAATGCCAGCTTATTAATTGTCTCGGAACATAGCTTCTCGTATATCGTTGATAACAAAGGTTTTTAGGATTAGTGACGCGATGCTGTCATATCAACCTCGTTCTAGAATACTTCAGTATTTACTTTCACCTGTTTTAGTAACATATCGAAAATATTCACTGTATGTACCTTGCTGAGCCAGGAGGAAAGAGAGTTACAGTTGCATAGATAACCAAAGGAGCTAGTTTTGCTCCAGAGAAAAGTTTAATGCTTCAGCTTAACTATTCCGTAACTAAACTGTTTTAAATTCGATGTACTCCAGGGGCAACCTCCAAGCTTACGGGACCTCCCGAGCTGACTAGGTAGCTTAGTCTTAGCTAGCTTGAGTAGGTAGTAGACATACTCAAGCTAGCTAAGAAGATCAATTGGATCTTAAACAAAGAGTCACGGATTCATAACACTTTTATGGAAATTTACTTTGTTATTATCGCGACTTATCTCCTATTAAGCTATGGAGATGGCAATGTAATAATATAGGGCAATGGAGATGCTAGCCGTCCGACATATGGCAAGTAGTGAGTATTGAAATAAATAAATAAATAAAGATTTAAAGATACTCTTGTCCATTTTTTTATTTATTCGGATCTCCAATAGTATAACATTTGATAGTATGACATTGTCCGCTGATTTCTTTTTCTATAACTTGTTACACTATTAACTGTATATTTCATATACAACCTCCTTTATGTTGTTGGTCAATAATATAAAAAACATTATCGCCGTCAATATGACACTGAGTTTTTGAGAAAGAATATATGGGTTTAATTTTGAGAAAATTGTTTTTATTTATTGAATAAGTGTGAAGTAAAAACATCGTTGGTATAACATTGTTTTAATCTATGTATCTATCTATGTATTTAGTTACGCTTACTAGCCAGTAGCCGAAAGCTATAGTTAAGCAGAGGATACACCTTAATGTTATTTACGTGAAAATGACCCGTGAACAAATGATTCGCTACAACTCAAAATCGGTTATGCGGTAAGAAAGACAATTTACAGGCTCCATGCATGTTGCGATGGATGTAAAACTTGATAATCAACCTTAGAGAGAAATAGTTTGTTTGTTAACATCTAATGTACTTTAAAATTAATATAGTTTAAAAAACCTATAAAAGTGATAAGTAAAGTACTGTTTTTATCCTACCGTTAGCATACGACTTTTCTCTCCTCTTAGTTAATGGTTCGAGCTTAGACTAACCACGTTGCTCCAATACGAATTGGTAGGTTCACTTTCCACAGAATTGCTCCAGAGATATGCTGATTTCATAACAATGTTTTCATTCACTGAAACGCGTGTGATAAATAGCAACTATCAATTTGGGATTTAAGTTTCAATTTCATTGAGACACTTTCGAGGGGGTTAGACTTGATACAACTTAGTGAGTTTGGTGAATACCAATGAGTTTTTCAATTCTGAAAATAAAATGTGAATAATAATTGCAATTTATCACGCGGTTCGGCGAAGGAAACCATCGTTAGGAACCTTACCTTACCTACATATCATCTTTAGAGAATTCTAGACATATGTGTAACTTACCAATCCGTATTGGAGCAATGTGGTGGTTCTTAGCTCTAACCCTGACGGAACTTTTTTCAAAAACGGAAAAAGGACGCTCGTGCCCAGCAGTGGGGTAGGAACCATTTCTATACTTTCATACAATTTTAATGGGGCAAAAATTTAAGTTACATACATGCATAAATTACTGAGAAATAAACTCTAATAAAATATTAAAGAAATATTCTAAGATAATATTAAATTAAGCTGTGATGGCCCAGCGGTGCGACCGTGTGAATCTCTAGAGACGATCACGGGTTCAAACCCGGGCAGACACCAATGAGTTTTCCTATTAAAACTTATGTGTCTAATTGATAATTGCAATTTATCACACGCTTTTCGGTGAAGGAAAACATCGTGAGGAAACCTGCATATCTCTAGAGAATCCTAGGGATATGTGTAACCTACCAATCCGCATTGGAGCAGCGTGGTAGGTCTTAGCTCCAACCCTTCTCTCCAAAAATGGAGAGAGGAGGCCTATGCCCAGTGGGATAGTAACAGGCCGTTACTTAATATTAAATTAATATTAAACAAATATAATAAGAACTCTAATAAAATATTAAAGAAATATTCTAAGATAATATTAAATTAATATTAAACAAATATAATAAGAACTCTAATAAAATATTAAAGAAATATTTTTTTAGAGATTATTTATGATTTGAATCAATTATTTACCGTTCAAAGTTCACCTAATGAAACCTGTGACATGCAAATTACAACGGTTCACAATTTGTCTTATTATAGGCGGCGAGTATACAGGCGCAAGATGGAAGCCATTTGTCATGTGCGCGCCTATTTGCGTCACACTTTCGCCCAATTTGCGGTAGTTTGCAACGCGACATTTTGATTGCTGCCTCTTCGGAACTACCGTCACCATTTTATTATTATTTAGCCATTTATTTTATTTTTATTATGTTAACTTACTCTTAAGGGAAGTTAGTGATATGAAATATATACTGCATAGTGGCCCCCTCCGGCTTTGCACGGGTATAAATTTATACATAGCATCACTCAGTGAAAAAATGATTAAAATCAATCCAGTAGTTTGATTTATTCATTACTGCCCGTGGTCCACACGCGTTAAATTTGAAATAAAACAAAAACCGCTGTGCCCCTGCACTTTAAATCTGTAATATCTTCGAAAATATTCATTTAATTGATGTGATAGCCGAAAGATAAGATCATACGAATTTTTTTCAAGTTCAAGGGTTCAAACCTCGGTTAGGGACCAATAAGTTCTTTTGTTAAAGCTTGTGAGGAAACCTGAATGCAAACGATAGAGTTTTTTATGGTGTGGAAATCCCTTAAAGAGACCTATGTCTGTCTATAGGTGAATTTACCTATAGCGGTTGAATAAAAAATATACACGATACTCATAGGTGCCCATCCAGGTTTTGAACCCACGCCATTCTTGTAACGATTACTAAATCTCACACCAACTATTACGAGACGAAGAGCCAGTGCATTCTAATGGTCAATTTTGGTATTTTTAAATGCTAACATAATTTTTCCTAATGCCAAAGAAAACAATAGCAAATAAACTACAATAGTTTATTATCTGTAATCAATTTCCTCAGTCTATTTCCTTACCGATACTCTAAGGCTTATATTTCATTCCACGCAGGTAAAAAGTAAGATAAATTTCAATAGATAACAGAACACGTAGGTCGTGAAAGTGGTAAGTACTCGGGCCCGATAAGCATCTCAACCTTTAAACGCTCCAAAGAAAATGGCGAACGATTTGAATTTAATCAGTACCAAACGCTGCAGATGTGAAGTAAATTGATAAAAGAGAAAAACTGTCTGGATTTAACATTACTCACACGTGTTATCTGAGTGTACACGGTTTGCCCGCGGGCGATAGGCGATACACGTTGCACGTACTATAGCCCTACCTATATAGAACAGATTGTGTTCTGCGGTAAAGCGATAATTCAGCTCAATCTATGTCGTGAGCGCTCGCGCTTTGTTTTATCCGTTGGCTTCTGTGCGCCTTTATTTAGAAAATTGATGAGAAATGGTTTCCATTACGTACCGCCTTATAAAAGATATTACCCCGATCCGCTATAAGCCTATAAGTACGCCCGTTCTGAGAGAAAGGAAATGAACGCAAATTTGTTTTCGTGATTGCGAGCTTTAGAACGTGTATTGACTTGAATAAAATTGATATCGATATCGATTTTGTACAACAGTACCTCCCATTATATACGTATGTGACCCGTGAGAGCCTTTGGCTCTGTGTCCACTATTATTGCCAGCGATATATCTTTACCCACTTTTGATACTTTGTAACATAATTGCTGCTGTTTGTTTTTCACTTTTTATTTTCCTTGTATTGATATTCGATGTTTATTTTCAAATGTAGCATTACAATGGATGTTATATCCATTCGTATAAAGTACGTGTAAGATCGTTTACAGGTAAATAGTTCCTGTCCAATTTGCCCATTCGCGTCTCACCACGGACAATCGCTCGCAAATTGCCGGGCCTCTGATTGCTCACTGGCGTTTATCGTTATTCTAGCTTATGGTACTCCACGAATTTACTCTACTTCCTATGGTCTATAAAGGTTTGTAAGTTGTCTATATTTTCTGTATAATCGAAGCTACTAGGATAAAGAAATATAATTAAATACATGGGAATGTTCGTTGGATACACAATGAGAAAAACATTAATGTCTCTATCTAGGCTGATTTATTTATTTTTTTCTAGTTTCTAGAAAATTCGCTAGATATGTATAAAGCGTAATGCGCGGTATGTTGAAGCGACTTTTCATATCGGTATTGAAGTATTCATTTCCCTCCAAGAATGCTTCCATATTCGATATAATCTGTATATGTTTTCTGTACGTGCCTTAGAGCATATAGCAATTTAAATCACATGGCGCCGAGTATAAACATAAATGACAAATTAGTGAACTTAGTAGTAAGTAATTTATTGACGAAAATTTTATTATTTATCATTATATTGTATAAGTGGTCCAGGTTTATTCTTTAAGCTATTGAAATGTAAACACTAGCCATTGCACCATAACTTTTAGTTATACAATTGGTCAGGACAATTAAAAAACAAAAGATAACCTTTTGTTTTGATCTGATGGTCATGGTGGCAGTGTCAGGTGGTATTTCTTTACATCATGCATGATAGTGGTAGTGGCATTTTGTTCAATAAAATAAAATTGTAAATGAGAGATTTTATAAACGAGGTGCCTTAAATTACAATTTCAATAGACGAAAGGCTGTTACTGTAACGAATTTGTATAATGAGTAAACGAGATTATCTATCATTAAACAAGACTAAAAAAAAAGCGTGAACTCATAATCAATAATTACGAAACGATATGATGCATACGCGTAACAAATTGAGTTCCTATTTTCGTGTAACGTGTCCCGATGGGAGTCAATGGTGCTCAGCGGGCCACCGCGCCGACAATGCCCGGGGTCATCCCACACAATACCGTCACGTTTACCGGCGCGTTCAAATCGAGCATTCATTGCCGATACCGATAAAAAAAATATCGATTTCCGTAAATAAGTGAGTGTAGCACATTTATAATAATGATGAATGGATGTATCGGGTGTTGTACGCATCGATATTGCGTATCGAATCGTGAAACCGCTCGAACGCAGCAACTAAGATATTCATTGAGCGCTAATTGAAAAGGAATTATTATATTCCCGCTATAAATCTAACATAAACTGGGGCGTATTCAATATAATCTGTTTCTGAACGTTTTCCTTTTGTCAATATGAAGTACGTGCTATCGTAAATCTTGCATGGTGTTCTTGTAAATTATCTACATTAAATAAAAATGTAAAAGATTATGATTTATATATTTTCTTGACATGGATTTAATTAGGCTTCTTCAATATTAAATATCTAAATCTTATTTTCATCTAAATCTAGATTCTTAATACTCGTATTTTTATAATTATTTTAAAAAATCCATGGAACTATTAAACATTGTTAATTTTTTCACAAAATATGTAGATTTTAATATATTCAGCCATATATGAATCAATATTGAAAAAATGTAACTGAATCATTATGGATTTTTTAGAAGCAAGGGTGTTGTTATTTAATAAAATGCAATATTTTAAAAACAGTCGCACATTCAGTATTAAAGTGACCGAATGAAAATTAGGCTTAAATGAGTTAGACACATTGTAATCCCTATTTCAATCCCTTCATAGGTTGATAATAGATGGCGCTTTTTAATGTCATCCTATTTCTGTAAAATTACCAGGATTTCTATAGCTTATACATATGCTACCCCGGTGTATAAGAATAATTGTACCAAATTTCATCGATATTTGGTTCAGCGGATTCGCCGTGAAACAGTAACAAACATACATCCATACTCACAAAATTTCGCTTTTATAATATTAGTAGGACATCATCATCATCCTGCCCTTATCCCACTCTTAGTGGGGTCAGCACAACATGTTACAAACATGTTGTCATATGATTTGGCTACGTATTTTACGACCGGCCGCCTGCTTGAAGTCAACTTACCTTAGTCGTATTTTACGACTCCTCGGGAAGAAATGAGGGTGGTACTATTCTGTTCAGCCGGATACCACACGGCTGGTCAACTTACCTTAGTCGCCTTTTACGACACCTCGGTAAGAAATGATGGTGGTACTATTCTATTCAGCCGGATACCACAAGGCGTAATATTAGTAGGACAAATTGTACATTTTACCAATTTGACATTGCAGTACATTTTTATAGGTATTCATTTAATAAATTGTATATACCGTGTGGTATCCGGCTGAATAGAATAGTACCACCCTCTTTTCCTACCGAGGTGTCGTAAAAGGCGATTAAGGTAAGGCGACCCGCCGTATGGTATCTGGTTAAGTAGGTGGTGGACCACCCTCTTTCTTATCGAGGCGTCGTAAAATACGACTAAGATAAGTTGACGTCAGGCAGGCGGGCGGTCGTAAAATACGAAGCCAAATGTTAGCGCACACTATATACAATAACACGATATAATAGTAATACCACAATTCACGTTCCGAGATGCAGTTCTCTTGACGAACAAAGACTCAAGTCACTGAAACGTTTTATCAATAGGAAGACTAAACCGGAAACAACAATAGTGTTGCCACCATTTTAATCAAAAAGGGCGCGAATCTCTTGTTTCATGACTGTGCTGCTATAAAATACAAAGCGGAAGTCAGTGGCGACAACACAAATCATGTGACAACATGTTTATAAAATGTTGTGCCGACCCCACTTAGAGTGGGATAAGCACAGGAAGATGATGATTTAATAAATTGTATAAAAATAATTAGAAATTAATTTATAAATCAATCATTGTAAAGGCCCCATTCCAGGAGTAAGTAATCAATTAGGTTTGAACATAGCGGCACAAAATTGCGTGTGACCGCAGGCTAACCTCGCAGCGCCAAATGTCGATAGCTAACCCTTCACAACAGCGTGGCGAATAGGCACATGTAACGACAGTTATGTAGGCTCGCCTTTAATAAAATAAGCGTAATTTATACAACTTAATCATCATCTTCCTGCCCTTATCCCACTCTAAGTGGGGTCGGCACAACATGTTATAAACATGCTGTCACATGATTTGGCTGCGTTTTTACGACCGGCCGCCTGCCTGACGTCAACATACCTTAGTCGCCTTTTACGACACCTCAGTAAGAAATGAGGGTGGTCTATTCTACTCAGCCGGATACCACACGGCGGGTCGACTTACCTTAGTCGCCTTTTACGACACCTCGGTAAGAAATGAGGGTGGTACTATTCTATTCGGCCGGATACCACACGGCGTTAATTTATACAACTTAATATAGGCTATAAATATATAGTACGTGGGTAATAAATAAATAAATATATGGGACACGGTCGTCCGTCCCCAAAGTAAGTAACTTAATACTTGTGTTATGGTAGACAGACAACTGGTGAATATATACTTATATATTTTTAAATACATACTTAAATACAAATATACACCCAGGCTCAAAGACCAACAAATTCATTAATAGAAAATGTTGGCCCTCAGTCGGAATCAACCCGCGGTGCTGAAGGCAGAGTCACTACCCACTGCGCAAACGGGCCAGTCAACGACCAACGAGTCAACGTGGGTGACCGAGCCTTGGTCGGTAATTTGTTACAAAATAAAAAAAAAAACTTCAAAAGAAAAAGAAAAAATAGTTGGGTGGGTGAGACTCGAACCTAGGTATTTTCATTTCTCTAAACCGCCAATTCCCCGAATAAGCTACGCTGACTTGACAATTTACGGCGAAAATAAATAAATAAAAATAAACAGTGTTTTATATTCAATGTAATTTTTTTAATGCCTAAAAACAGGGATAAAATGTTTTTTTTTTTTAAAGAAAACCTAGCTAGATCGATTTTTCTCCCCCAAAACCCTCTACATGTTGAATTTCAGAGAAATCGTTTAAGCCGTTTCCGAAATTTAGAATATATATATATATATATATATACATATATATATATATATATATATATATATATATATATATATATATATATATATATATATATATATATATATATATATATATATATATATATATATATATATATATATATATATATATATATTCTAAATTTCGGAAATATGTATACATACAAGATAAACAAATTTAAATATTAAAGATTTAAGTGCTAAAAAACAGGGATAAATATTTTTTAAAAAAAAGTAAACCTAGCTAGATCGATTTTTTTCACCTAAAACCGAAACAAGATTAAAGAAACTCTGTATTTATTTTACTTTGCGAAGATCCGCTTACGGGGCGAACCAATTATTGAGATTGTGGTAGTGAGTGTCCAGTGCTACTACTAGTTCTACTTAACCGAATACCACACGGTGGGTCAACTTACCTTAGTTGCCTTTTACTACACCTCGATAAGGAATGAGGATGGTCTATTCTACTTAGCTGGATACCACTCGGCGTGTCGCCTTACCTTAATCGCCTCTTACGATACTTCGTTAAGAAATGAGGGAGATCTATTCTACTCAGGTACCACACGGCTAAACAAAATATTATTATTATTAAATTACAATACGAATAAGAATAAATTTATTAGGTCACACATTATAGTAGTAGAAATAGGAAAGAAATAAAAAAAAATAAGATTAATACATAAAAAAAACAAACTATCCTAAATCATTATATAAACAAAAATTATTATTCAATATTATGGATGTGACGTGAAGAGGATTACCACTCAGACTATCTTGGGGGGAGTTGCCCCGAAACCTGATTTTCAGTGGCTCCTTTAAGTCGTGCGCACGACAATGTTATATATAATACAAACAATAAAACAAAAAGTAAAATAAAATGAGTAGTGCTATAAAATATAATAATAATAATTAAATATATTTATATGATCCTTGCAAATTTATCAGCAAACAAGACAAAATTCTCCATTTAACTTTAATGTTACGAGTAATTACTGTGTTTTTATAGTAAATATATTATCATATTTATAATTTCAAGTATTTCCTACACGTTTCTCTTAGATTAAGACTTATCTATAAATTAATCTTAAAAATAATTAACAACATTACTTAACTGCTAAGCGCTGAGTTTTGATTGTAAATAATATTATTTAAAAATAATATTGACACAAAATTGCAGGCCAGCTTTCAGATCAGTATATAATACTACCTATATATAATTTTCACTATATTATATTAATATTTATTTTTCTTGAAAAAAACATACATCCTCGTGTCCTTATCCCAGTCAAAGTCCCGGCACAACACGTTATAAACAAGTCACATGATTTGGCTACGTATTTTACAACCAGCCACCTTCCTGACGTCAACTTACCCTAGTCGTATTTTCCGACACCTCGGTAAAAAGGAGGGTGGTCTATTCTACTCAGCAGGATAGAACATAGCGGGTCAACTTGACTTTGTCGCCTTTTACGACACCTCGGTAAGAAATGAGGGTGGTCTATTCTACTGAGCAGGATACCACACGTTATCCCTTTCCTAAAATAAAATTAATTTTAAAATTTAGTTCAACTTTTCTATAGTCACATATACAGACAACAAGATAAAAACGATTGCAACAACTCAGTTTTTTTTTAATTTCTTATATAAAAATTGAAACAATTTTATAACATAAATGCTATTTGTAAAATATACACCCTAACTTATAATTAAGGATAAGGAAAAGAAAGTCTTTATGTCAAAAGTTGCAGAAATTAACCGAAGAACAGCTGTCACGAACAAAACAAAAGCGCGGCGCGCGCGCATTCCGACCGCGGACAAAAGGACCCACAACGTAAATGCACTTCAATACATCGGCACTAATTACGTAATTATGGGGGGGAAATATAATGGCGCATTCTCGGCGCCGACTCGACACATTAGTTTATGACATTTCTTAACGTTATTTTTTTCTGCAAATTGAAAGTTTTTGAATTTTGTAACAACGCCGCCTTGTCGCTATTGCAAGCAAGAAAGCAAGCCATGACGTCACACCTCGCCACAGCCATTCGCGCCATTTTGACGTGGGAGATGGGACAGCCGCTGTCATTAGCAGCTAGCCCGCGAATATCGAATGAAAACAATAAAACTGAATTAGAATATTTCTTTTATTAATACTAGTAGTTTAGTAACATAACATAACTGTTCATTTGTATCATTCATGATAAAGGTATAGTGGTAAAGACATGACCGCATATCATGTGTGCATGTGTTTAACACTTTGTATAAAAATCATTGGCATCACAACCAAGGCTTATGTTGGGACTTCCGATAGCGTGATGACCAATCATATTCAAATTCAAAATATTTATTCAAATAAACTTGTAAACAAGTGCTTGAATCGTTAACTCTACTCTTTTATATTATTATATTACTAGCCTATTCATTTTACAAGCTCTCCAGTACACATCGCCCTAAGTCGTGGTCCGGTCTCACAGGAGGCGTCTTACGTACTTAGTACGACGTTCCCGAACGCTAGTAGAGATTCGGCTCTCTACTCCTCGCGTTTCGCAATTTCGACGATGCCTCTGCGCTCGCCTGGCCAACACGACAACGTTATTAAAGCCGTTAGATATACAGCATATAGTCAGTTCTAAAAGAAATTTGGCCAAAATAAACTATGGAGTTAAAACATTTGCACATCGCGAACTAAATCGATTTTAAATTTATATTCAGATACGGTTGTAATGATTATATTAGTTAAATTTTAATTTATTAAAAGTCCATACCACTACAAACATTCTCTGGGACGTCTGAATGAAAGCTCTGCCACTAGTCTTGCCATAATCGGCCAGTCCTAAATAAAACTTGGTAAGACCTTAAAAACTGAAAAACCTATAAATTATAAAGTTAAAGAGCGAAGCGAAACTGTAGCACTTTCCGCTAGGTTTGCCCCACTGATAAGCTGCTAGCTAGGACCCAAAAAATTCTTTAAAAAAAGGAAATTGTAATTATAGCACAATTATATAAATTTGTTCCACTAAACATGACCATATTATTTCTGTCTTACAATTAAAAATATTTTTAAAGTAAAACTATGAATTTTGATACTTGTCATAATATTTATACAAAATAACATAAGTGGCTGACAAAAAAAAATACAAACGTAATAAACGCTTAAAATGCAAATTTATACTATATTTTTATCATAATAACAATCAAGTTTTATTAAATTTTAATGTTATTTAACGTTAGTTAATTATGTTCTTATAATAGATATAATATAAGGAAAATTGTTGTGTGTTATCACGATTACATTATTTCTTGATAAATAAATAAAATATGAAAATTATAGACTTGTTCAGATGATATTCTTTAACATAGGTACACATTTAAATACCCGCCGTGCGATATCCAACTGAGTAGAATAGACCACCGTCATTTCTTACCGAGGTGTCCTACGACACCTAGGGGACTTAGGTAAATTGACCCGCCGTGTGGTATCCGCCTGAGTACCCTCACTTCTTACCATAAAAGGCGACTAAGATACCCCATGGGAATTCTAGGATAAAAAGTAGCTTAGTAGTAGTAAATGTTGCTCTACATTTTCCACTATCTTCCAGTGAAATCGGTATAAAAAAAAACTTCCTATTGAAATCGGTTCAGCCGTTCCGAATAATGTACTATTAACTAAAACCTTCTATAAGAATTGCACTATCCTTTAGTTACAAATTACAAAAACCCGTTTAGTAATTTTTGAGAATATCGATCACATACAGACAGACAGCTTTTAGGAACTCTATTTTATTATCAATACATTGATTGTGTATAAACTTTATACCCGTTCTAACCCGATATGAACTTTGTAATGTAATTGCTTATAATTGCATATTGTTTTTGATTAGTCTGTGAGAATACTTTGTTTGCGGTCAATTGGAATTTATTGCAGTAATTTCAAGTTATCTATTATGAGTGTTTGTTCAGAGCTTTACATGGAAACCATGTGAATTATTAAAATTAATAATAGTCTGCCCTTTCATATACAAATATAAATAAAATAGTACCCGATTGAAGGATCCTTGCTTTTTAACTAATTTTTTACAAACTACAAAAAAAAGCTGTGGTAGTCCAGCGGTAACACCGTGCGACTCTTTCGAGGAGGTCACGGGTTCAAACCCGGGCAGACACCAATGAGTTTTTCTCTTAAAACTCATGTGTCAAATTGATAATTGCAATTTATCACACGCTTTTCGGTGAAGCAAAACATCGTGAGGAAACCTGCATATCTCTAAAGAATTCTGGAGATATGTGTAACCTACCAATCCGCATTAGAGCAGCGTGGTAGGTCTTAGCTCATTCCAAACCTTCTTTCTAAAAAAAAACGGAGAGATGAGGCCTATTCTCAGCAGTGGGATAGTAACAGGCCGCTACTTACTTACTTTAAAAAAACACAAAAAAAATAATTGGATAGGCGCGGCTCGACCCTAGGTATTTTCAGTTTTAATGACCTACCAATAAGCTACGCTGACTTGACAGTTAACAGCATTAATTTAAGTTTAATGCCCAAAAACAGGGATAAAACGATTTTTTTTTTAACTTCCAAAAAATATACCTATATATCCAAATCCGAAGTAACTTACCACTTGTTATGTGTGAGGGTGAGGAACAACAAAACAAATATGTAGGTACGTTTATAACTTTAAATACATATTCAAATACGTAAATACATACCAACAAATTGTATTTTGACAATGTTGGCTCTTGGTGGGAGTCAAACCCGCGACCTATGGCAAAGCCAAAGGCAGGGTCACTGACTTGCGCCAACGGGCCATTCAATCATAATGAATATCAAATATTAAGTAAGTAAAAAGTAATGAATATAGTCATTTCGCTAAGGCAATATTTATAATCAAAACCATACAAATATAACAAATGCGGAAGTCTGTTTGTTACGTTTTCATGGCCAATCTCCAAACCAATATAGATGAAATTACAGTTTATTCCAGAACTACGTTCCAGGCGGACGAAGTTGTAGATAAAAGCTAGTAATTAATACAAAAAAACATCATTCTCCTGTCCTTATCTCACTCTAAGTGGGGTCGGCACATGTTCTAAACATGTTGTCACGTGATTTGGCTGGGTATTTTACGACCGGCCGCCTGCCTGATGTCAACTTACCTTAGTCACCATTTACGACACCTCGGTAAGAAATGAGGGTGGTCTATTCTACTGAGCCGCATACCACACAGAGGGTCATTTTACCTTAGTCGTCTTTTACGACACTTAGGTAAGAAATGAGGGTTGTAAATTCTGCTCAGCCGGATACCACACGGCAAAACAAAAAAACAACGATTTTGAATTATGAAGTTCTATATAAGAAATAAAACAAAAACTTTAAATGATACTAAATATTACTTTACTTTGTTTATGATTTTAAAATAAAGCTTTAATAAAAATTATATTTGCCATCTAAAATGTTGAGTGCCGGAACCTTTAAAAATTATGTTTCCTCTGAAACTGTTTGTTTAAGGGTTCAGTAAAAAGTTTATTTGTTTTTAGTTAAGTTCAAGAGAGTCTGAGATTACGAAACGTCAGATAAATAAACAATATAGCGTAAGTTACATTTTGTATTTGCAATATTTTTTTTATTTTGGTGAATATAGCTAAATAATGCTAGATTTTATCTAGCAGATAAAATCGAACGTTTTTTCTTGTGCATGTATATTTAACGTACTTAAATAATCTTTATATACTAATCTTTTGTATAAATATCCCATATTTCTTTGGCTATAATAACTAATTTTGTACGAGAATTACATGCTAAGTCGATTGCGATATAAATCTGGATTCTGCAAAGCTTCTGAAAAACATATTTTATTCGAAATTTAATATGGCCGTTAATAAAAATAATATTATAAGGAAATTAATTTATTATTTGATAAATCTTTTGAAGACGTTTTAATAACAAGGAAGGTTTACATTTTTTAACAAGTACTTATTTATCAAATATCAGACATTGTAATTTTTTTTGATTTTTTAAAATTTCAAAAGTCTTCTTATGTAAATATTTTTTTCAATATCCTCTTGTCCTTATCCCACTCTAAGTGGGGTCGGCACAACATGCCGTATGCAATATACGCAATATGTATGTCTTTTACGACACCTCGGTAATAAATGAGGGTGGTCTATTATTATACCACAAGGCGGAATGATTAACGAACTATAACCTTCAAGATAATTTACTCTTTTACTATTACTTCTTTCTTCTGCCCTTATCCCACTCAAATGATAAGAAAAATAATTAAAACATGTTGTGGAGGCGGCACATGTTTAATTTATTTATATCATTATTAAATATTTTGTTGCTAATGTAATTAAAATGAAAAGTTTATATGGCTTTCAATCTTTGAGACAAAATATTAAATTTTGCAGTTTTAATATTTTTCTGTTGTAACCTGTGTTATATCCACAATTGAACCTAAAAAGGATTCAAATTCAAATTCAAAATATTCTTTATTCAAATAAACTTGTAAACAAGTGCTTTTGAATCGTCAACTTTACTGCTGGTTCGGAAAGCTGTTCCTACCGAGAAGAGCCAGCAAGAAACTCGGCGGTTGCTCTTTTAAAAATATAATTCTTAATATTATTTACATTAAGTCGTTACTGTCTTGTACAGGTTCAAAGAGAGCTATATCCACACATTCTTGTTTCTAATATGATGTAAATAATTTTTATCCAAATAAATTTATCATTGTATGAAATTAACTTATTATTATGAATCGAATTCTAATTAGCTCTTAATGCACTTTAGTTTAAGAAAGCTCACTAATTAGCATAAACACATGCCCAATTGTCATGTCGTGTACGCACACACACACAGGTGGGCCCCTGACACCTGACGCCTCGGAACCGGCCACTTCCGCCGGACGCGCCAATTAGTGACGCACACACGCACGCCAGTGACAATTACAAAGTTAACGTTGCTATTGTTCTTTATTTGAAATACGGATTGTAATAGACATGATCTTTACAAAATATGTGGAAATGTTTTTTTAAAAACAATTTAAATTCGCGACAAGCTAGATTCTTTATTGTTGAATGTGTAATGTAATTTATTAATGATATATACGTCTTCCTGCCCTTATCCCACTCTAAGTGGGGTCGACACAACATGTTATAATCATGCTGTCACATGTTTTGGCAGCATCTTTACGACCTGTCGCCTGCCTGACTTCAACTTACTTTAATCGTATTTGACGACACCTCGGTAAGAAAGAGGGTGGTCTTTTCTACTAAACCGGATACCACACGGTGGGTCAACTTACCTTAGTCGCCTTTTATGACACCTCGGTAAGAAATGAGGTTGGTCTATTCTACTCAACCGGATACCATACGGTGGGTCAACTTACGTTAGTCGCATTTTACGACACCTCTGTAAGGAGGGTGGTCTATTCTACTAAACTGGATACCACACGGTGGGTCAACTTACCTTAGTCGCCTTTTACGATACCTCGGTAAGAAATGAGGGTGATCTATTCTATTCAACCGGATACCACACGGCGAGTCGACTTACCTTAGTCGCCTTTTACGACACCTCGGTAAGAAATGAGGGTGGTACTTTTCTATTCATCCGGATACCACACGGCGTTATAGATAAATTATACTATATATCTTAATATGCAGCTTTTTTAAAATAATTTATTGATATTAGAAGCCGAGTGGTTGTTTAAAGGAACTGTTACTATATGGCTGTAGTTAATTCATAATGTAGCTATCTCTAAATGAGTTTGTAGTTGAGGCCAATGTTGTCACATAAAAAAACACCACCCCTGCAAATAAGTATACGACACAAAACTGGTATCCCACGCCCGAGTCTATTGTTAATTAGCCATCCTACGACGTTCGTAATTATTGTCAGTTTATACAAACTTTTTTTACAAAAGCTCATTTGACTGACAACATGTAACGAAGCTTCAAAATTCAACCTCATTATTCATAAGAATTTTGATGTGTTCCGACTTAAAACAGAACCAGTTTATATGATAATTAGGCATGCCGTTAAAATTAGTGGGGAGGCGATTCTTGATATTATTAATATTTTTGGTGACAATGGCAGTAATGGCCCATTTTCAATTGTGCTAGAAAATTCTAAAATTTTTATTTCCGAAACAGGTGGTTACATTTCTTAGATAATCTTAACTTAAATAGATGCTCAATATATAATGTAAGTAATGATTGAGATTTACTAGTAGCCCCCAAACTAGGTAATCCTGTATTTTGGGAGACCAGAATTTGCCTTTAACGTTATAAATATAATTATAATTACCGTAAGTAGAACAGAGTGGGATATTTTCTATTATATTAATATTCTCTATTATATATATATTATACAAGTGAGATTCAATTTAAAAGTTGTTCCATATCCAGATAACTTTGAGTGTGCCATTTAATTAACACTCTCACTATTTTTAAGATTACAGATATAAATATAAATAATAATAAATATATGGAACACTTACACACTCTGTAGTCCGTCCCCAAAGTAAGTAATTTAATACTTGTGTTATGGGTGAGAGACAACTGGTGAATATATACATATAATTTTTAAATTCATACTTAAATACAAATACACCCAGCTTCGAAGAAACAACAAATTCTTTTTATAGAAAATGTAGGCCCTCGGCGGGAATTGAACCCGCGACCCGTGGAGCTGAAAGCATAATCATTACCCACTGCGCCAACGGGCCAGTCAAAACGGGCCACAGATGAATGTAGGCATTTAGATAGGCCATCACTATTTAGATTACATATTCCTGCTTTTCTCGTTCAATGCCGTGTGGTATCCGGCTGAATAGAATAGACCAACCGCGTTTCTCACCGAAGTGTCGTAAAAAGCGACAAAGATAAGTCGCCCCGCCGTGTGGTATCCGGTTGATTAGAATAGACCACCTCGTTTCTTACCTAGGTGTCATAAAAGGCGACTAAGGTAAGTCGACCCGCCGTGTGGTATCCGGTTGAGTAGAATAGATCACCCTCTTTCTTACCGAGGTGTCGTAAAATACTACTAAGGTAAGTTGACGTCAGGCAGGCGGCCGGTCGTATAATACGTAGCCAAATCATGTGACAACATGATTATAACGTGTTGTGCCAGCCTCACTTATAGTGGAATAAGGGCAGGAGTATGATAAGTTATCATGTTCCTCCCTTTTATTTCTTGTACTAATGTACATATGTACATTACTACTTTCCTTTTAGAAACTATGTTATATAGACAAACAAATTATGATGAGTTAGTACTACGATACATCATCATCCTCCTGTCCTTATCCCACTCTAAGTGGGGTCGGCACAACATGTTATAAACACGCTGTTACATGATTTGGCTGCGTTTTTACGACCGGCCGCCTGCCTGACGTCAACTTACCTCTGTCGTATTTTACGACACCTTGGTAAGAATGAGGGTGGTCTATTCTACTAAACTGGATACCACACGGTGGGTCAACTTACCTTAGTCGCCTTTTACGACACCTCGGTAAGAAATGAGGGTGGTCTATTCTACTCAGGCGGACACCATACGGCGGGTCGACTTACCTTAGTCGCCTTTTACGACACCTCGGTAAGAAATGAGGGTGGTACTATTCTATTCAGCTGGATACCACATTAGTACTCGATACATGAGGTAGGAAAAATTATATGAAACCCAATCTTTTCAAATATATAAGACTTTTTACTTGGAGAACTTGGAACTTGCGTAGAGATTAACTTAAAAAAAAAAAATTAAATTATTCTATCCAATATCACGCCACTAATCTAGGTTTTCAGCTCTTAAAAAAAGTTAAAGTTCTTAAAAGTTTAGGTTATGAGTATAAAATTCTGAAAATTGCTAAGACGCAAAATATTTTAACATATCCAACATATCAATATGAAGTTTAAAAAAAAAATTGTACATTATTTGACAGTTCACAGAAATTTATTTTGTGAGAAATATTTTTGAAAATTACAGAAGGCTAGTCTACAACTGTGTTGGCCAAGCGGTAACACCGTGCGACTATTTCGAGAAGGTCATGCGTTCCAACCCCGGGCAGACACCAATGAGTTTTTCTGTTAAAACGTATGTGTCTAATTGATAATTGCAATTAATCACACGCTTTTCGGTGAAGGAAAACATTGTGAGGAAACCTGCATATCTCTAGAGAATTCTGGTATGTGTAACCTACCAATCCGCATTGAAGAAGCGTGGTAGATAGCTCCAATCCTTCTCTCCAAAAACGGAGAGAAGAGGCCTATTCCCAGAAGTGGGAGAGTAACAGGCCTGTTTGTGCACACTTTCTACAATAACACGATATAATATAATACCACTATTCCCACTGCGAGCTACACTTCTCTTGAATGACGAACAAAGACTGAAAGCTACTGAAACGTTTTATCAATAGGAAGACTCCACTGGAAACAAAATGACAGTGTTGCCAACATTTCAGACAAAAGGGCGCGAAACTCTTGTTTCATTACAGTATATATCCTCCTGCCCTTATCCCACTCTAAGTGGGGTCGGCACAACATGTTATAAACATGCTGTGATATGATTTGGCTGCGTTTTACGACCGGCCGCTTTCCTGAGGTCAACTTACCTTAGTTGTATTTTACGAAACCTCGGTAAGGAGAGGTTGGTCTATTCTACTAAACCGGATACCATACGGTGGGTCGACTTATATTAGTCGCCTTTTACGACACCTGTAAGAAATGAGGGTGGTCTATTCTACTAAACCGGATACCACACGTCAAGTCAACTTACCTTAGTCGCCTTTTACGACACCTCGGTAAGAAATGAGGGTGGTCTATTCTACTAAACCGGATACCACACGTCAAGTCAACTTACCTTAGTCGCCTTTTACGACACCTCGGTAAGAAATGAGGGTGGTACTATTCTATTCAGCCGGATACCACACAGCTTACTAAACTTACTTGTACAATGTTATTGGTCACTTTTTTACTATTTACCCAATTCGTAGTTTGGAGAATCGGTGCGAAAGTCCGGTGGACACGGTTCGGTGGCGAGGGGACCTGGCGCAGAGGGGTGGGGGGAGGGGAGGTGATAAGATCACGATTATGCGGTACAAAACGACCGATATCGCGGGCTCATTAAAGACCTACCCGCATAATGGATGTTTATGAACTTGCCGGTTTTATGTTCGCCGAGCGCGTGTGGTGAAGTGATTTTATCTAAGGCACCTTGGATACACGATTTACAAGATCGAAGCATTTGTTTTACCTTTTTCAGTTACATGCACTGTTTACAGTCACAAATTTAATGATGTTGTAACAAGATATTTTTCCTTTACACTTAATAAGTTTTTGACTGCGCCGTTGGCGTAGTGGGTAGTGATCCTGCCTTCAACTCCGCGGGTCGCTTATAAGTATATATTCACCAGTTTTCTCTCTACCATAACACAAGTATTAAGTTACTTACATTGGGGACGGACGACCGTGTGTGTAAGTGTCCCATATATATAATAAGTAAGAAGGAATTTCCTCCCATTTATACTTTCTCTATATATTAATGTCATATTGACTCGGACAATATTTTTTTATATTATTGACCAACTATATGAAGGAGATTGTATTTGAAACAAGTAACAATGTTACTTACTTGTTGCATACCATATATATATATTACCAAGTAACACTGAACATTATACATATGTGCCTAAGCAAGGGCCAACCTAATTAATATTAAAATACAGCAAAAGTCGAAAAGTAATGCCTAGTCGGGTCGCTACGGGCCCTAGAAGACAAACAAAAACATTCGTACTACATAAATTTTTGAGTATCTAAGCCAGGGATGAGCAACATTTTTAATCACCAGCATTTAATTTAAAGTATATAATTTTATAGGCCGCTTATAAAGTAACACTTATCAATAATCTACAAAACTTTATTTATAATAAAGAGTAGAATTTTTTTAAGAGTAAAGAATTCCGTTTAATTCTACTACTAAAAAAAGAAAAAGTCAAGTACCACCTTGTTACAATCCCACTGCTGGGCGTAGGCCTCCTCTCTCCGTTCCTGGAGAGAAGGGTTGGAGCTAAGACCTACCACGCGGCTCCAATACGGAGTGGTAGGTTACACATATCCCCAGATTTCTCTAGAGATACGTAGGTTTCCTCATGATGTTTTCCTTCACCGAAAAGCGTGTGATAAATTGCAATTATTAATTAGACACATAAGTTTTAACAGAAAAACTCATTGGTGCCTGCCGGGGTTTGAACTCGTGACCCTCTCGAAAGAGTCGAACGGTCGCCCCGCTGGGCTATTACTGCTTGTTTTACTACTAATTTATATTAATTGATTGTATAAAACATTTTAATAAGAGAATGATTGGCAGACCGAGTGTTGCTAATCTCTGATCTAAGGTGTAATGTCATTTAGAATACAATTTACTTTAATACCCACAACTCCACTATTGAAAGCAATTACAACCTTACGTACTTGTTCAATTAAAAACATAAAATATCCCATATCATTTTAATTTTGGAACAATAATATTACAAAATGGCGTCACGCGATCGAAGGTAGCTAACCGCGAAACGTCCATTACGTATCCATAATTCAACCAAATGATAGATTAAAATTGAAAAGAGCTGACAAACGGGCGACTGTGGCAGAACAATGTGCATCCTTTCCCGCATTATTCAATTTGCTTGTCAAAAATGTTGCGCGCGCGCATCGGGGCCACAGTTAACCTCATTACAGCTAATATCATGATTGCGTATTACAATAGTAAGATACTGGCGAATTAATACATATTATAACCACGTTGTACAGTTTGAGAGATACTGACATAAATGCAGTTTTTCCTTTTTTATCTGTTTGCATCTTCTACGGTATTCGGCTGAGTAGATAGACCGCCCTCATTGCTTACTGAGTTACCGTAAAAGGTGACTAAGGTAATGCCGTGTGGTTAAAATATTCGGGTGATTACAATACACCACCCTCATTTCTTACCGAGGTCCGCTGTGTGGTATCCGGCTGAATAGAATAGTACCACCCTCTTTTCTTACCGAGGTGTCGTAAAAGGCGACTAAGGTAAGTCGACCCGCCGTGTGGTATCCAGCTGAGTAGAATTGACCAACCTCATTTCTTACCGAGGTGTCGTAAAAGGCGACTAAGGTAAGTTGACCCACCGTGTGGTATCCGGTTGAGTAAAATAGACCACCCTCTTTCTTACCGAGGTGTCGTAAAATACGACTTAGGTAAGTTGACGTCAGGCAGGCGGCCGGTCGTAAAAACGCAGCCAAATCATGTTACAGCATGTTTATAACATGTTGTGCCGACCCCACTTAGGGTGGGATAAGGGCAGGAGGATGATGATTTCTTACCGAGGTGTCGTAAAAGGAGACTAAGGTAAGGTGACCTGTCGTGTGGTATCCGGCTGACTAAAAGAGACTAAGCTCATTTCTTACCGAAGTATCGTGAAAGGAGACTAAGGTAAGTTGACCCACCGTGTAGTATCCGGTTGATCAGAATAGACCACCCTCCTTCTTACCGAGGTGTCGTCGGTGGTAGTCTGGTCTTTCTAGTACAAATAATTTAAATATGTCATCTACCACAATCATTCATAGTCATTAAAAATCAACTACGCATTTCAGCTTTGGTTTAACGAACAACTACACCGACATCGTTTTATAACTCAATTAATTAATGTTTCTTTTTAGTATTAATTAATTATCAAAATTAAAACTTTATTCAATTATATCAAATACATTAAAGTAACGCCATTATGTTAAATTTATAGATAAGCAAATGTACACGTGTGAATAATAAAATGTCTATTGGTTATTTTCTATGTGCTCTTAAATTGTATTAACAATTATACTAACCATTGTGGTATCCGGCTGAATAGAATAGACCACCCTCACTTCTTACCGAGGTGTCTTAAAAGGCGACTAAGGTAAGTTGATGCGCCGTGTGGTATCCGACTAAATAGAATAGACCACCCGTATTTCTTAGATAGATAGAACATTCTTTATTGCACCACATAAAATTACAATATACAATGTAAAGAAAACGATGATATCTTAGTGCAGATACAATAAGGCGGCCTTATCGCTTAGTAGCGATTTCTTCCAGGCAACCTTTGAGCTAGAGACATTAAATTTAAATTCTTACCGTGGGGTCGTAAAAGGCGACTAAGGTAAGTTGACCTGCCATGTGATATCCGAATGAGTAGAATAGACCACCCTCAATTCTTATCGAGGTGTCGTAAAAGGTGATTAAGGTAAGTTGACCCTTCGTGTGGTATCCGGTTGAGTAAAATGGAGCATCCTCTTTCTTACAGACGTGTCGTAAAATACGACTAAGGTATATTGACGTCAAGTATGCGGCCGGTCGTAAAAAACGTAGCAAATATATGTGACAACATGTTTATGACATGTTGTGCCGATCCCACTTACAGTGGAATAGGGGTAGGAGGATGAATCATACCAAACAAAACCAATTGTATAGACCAGGGCTTCTTAAACTTTTTTATATAGCGACCCCCTTCAAGCTTAGGAAATTTTAAACGACCCCCTCCTCCATATAATGAAATATATATTAACCGTAGATGTAGATGTAATATCGCACTATTTTACAATGTAAATAACAGTTTTGCATTGCCACTTTTTTCAAAAAATAGTTATAATAAAACTACAATAGTATTTTGTATGATTTTTATTTGTATTTATATTTGTACGTAGTGTGTATACTAATTTTAACATTTTATTCATAACTGTTGTAAACTAACCAATCATAAATTTAATAAAAATCTATTTAATTAAAGCCTGCAGCCATGTAGTTGTATCAATAATGATTGAAAAGTATCAGATCTTTGCGACGCCCCTTTCAGTAGTCTCGCCACCCACAGTTTAAGAAGCCCTGGTATAGACCACAATAAAGATATGTTAAACAAACAAAATATACAAAAGTAATAATAAAATTATTTTGCTATAATCCGCGAAGAAGTAAAATAGAAAATATATATAATGCTAAATGTAAGTGGACAATCGGTTATCATACCTGATACATGCAGGATTCATAAAAACACATGCACAAACCTCCACCACCGCCACCACTATATAGCATTATATATATTTTCTATATAAGTCCATCCCGGATTATAGCTAAATAATTTTATTATTACTTTTGTATTATGGATCTCCGCAAAGTAACGCCTAATTCTATAAATTAAACAAAATATACATACATATATGGTAAAAAGCAATAAAACGCATGCAACCGAAGTGACGATTAAAACGAATCAATCGATATAAAGGAATTAATTATAAAAAAGCGCATACAAAGTGTGCAGCGTTATCGCATAAAATGAACCGACTAATTACCAGCCGGTGGGCGATACGATCGACTGTGTTTCAGACCATTGCGGTAATGGTTTTGATTGAAATAATAGAGGGACATAAACTTAAAGCTCTTTACTATAAACCACTAGCTGTCACTTGCAACTTTTTATTGGTGTTCCGTATTGACATGTTGTTCGGTAGATAACTTTCGCGATTTATTTTGATTACTATATAAACGTTCATCCTCCTGCTCATATGCCACTCTTAGTGGGGTCGGCACTATATGTTATAAACATGTCATATGATCCGGCTAGGTATTATACGACCGGCCGCCTGCCTGACGCCAACTAACCGTAGTCGTCTTTTACGACTCCTAAGTAAGAAAGACGGATTATTCTACTTAACTGGATACCACACGGCGGGTCAAATTACCTTAGTCGCCTTTTACGATCCTTCGGTAAAAAATGAAGGTGATCTATTCTACTCAGTCGGATACCACATGGCGGGACAACTTACCTTAGTCGCCTTTTACGACCCCTCGGTAAGAAAGGAGGGTTGTTTATTCCACTCAGTCGGATACCACATTGCGGGTCAACTTACCTTAGTCGCCTGACGACCCCTCGGTAAGAAATGAGGGTGGTCTATTCTACTCAGTCGGATACCACATGGCGGATGAGTCAAAACGAAACAAATTAGAAAAAATATTTTTTATCGTCATTAAGTTAAACTGATTTTTATTGTCGTCATTAACCTAAACTGAGTAAATATGCTGCAAAATTAATGTACTGATGGCGAACGAGGGAAAAGTAAATCAACACTAGTGTCTACCTGAACGAGCAAACAGAGGATATCTCTATCTATGTAATTGCTTACTTTAATGTACTGATCCGATAATAATCTATAGTGCTTTCTTTTCACAGAATAATAAATATGCTTTAAGGTGCAAACTTTCAGCATCTGCCCTTAAATTAAAAAGAATGGGTTTAAGTATATATAATTTGTAAATAACATACCATCGTTGTTATTTTTGTATTTACATTGACATGTTAGATTAGTTTCCGTCACCGGCCAAAATAAAATTTCGGTAATCTATATTAATACTGATATTATAAAGAGGAAGAATTTGTATGTTTCTGAAATGTTTTCACACAAAAACTACTGGAACGCTTTTAATAATTCTTTCACTATTGGAAAGCTGCATCTTTACTGAACAACATAGGCTTTATTTTATTAAAAAATTTAGGGATCCGTTATAAAAATGTAATAAGGTGTAAAAAAATAAAAATTACGCGGGTGAAACTGCGGGATATTACTAGTATCATACAATAAGCAAACGTGTATTATGTGTAATAGAAGGAACTCGGAAGGGATACTTACATACAATTTTAGATCCAAGATATAAAAAGAAAAAAAATAGGGCCAATTCATAACTTTTTTATTAGTTATCTGTTACTCAAAATTTGGCTTATTCAAATTCATTTAGAATCTAGTAGCAGAGTTATAAAATTAAAAAAATTTAGATTTAAATAAAGATTTAGTAAAAGTAAAGTTATAAACTTCTAATATGTTATACAGCTGATTTTTGAAGTATGACATATTTTTTAGTATAGATAAAGCAGCATATTATTTATTTACTATTATTTTGTAGGATTCACATCTATACTAGACTAGACTAGCTGGACCGAAGTTCACATCGCTATAGTCAAATCGGTAAGACATTAATGTATACCGTAAGTGACTGACGAGGAAATTGGTAAATGATGCTGGGAGCCTTCTAATAATATAATTCTATTTATTCAGCCTTACATAAGTGAGCAAACAAAAACCTCAATACTTTCGTAAAATAGGTACAAATCGCAGTAGTTTAGGCCGTTAGTCTCGCCATGATTGTAATTAAATCGGCCGATTTGAATAGCAAAGCGAAGCAATTTTTATTTAACACGAAAGCGATGGTATCGCGTAATTAACAGTACCGTTTAGTTGACGCCGTAAACTATTTCAATGCTTTTTGTATTATAAACCTTTTAATGTGCCACATTTACTTTGTACTTTAAATGCTATATAACATGACCAATGAATTAATATTAAAACAAAAAAAAAACCAGGTGGTACTCCAATGGATCAAAGGTCAAAGCGGTTTACTGGATAAAGATGTAGCGGGGAGCCGCTGGATACAAGCGGCTCAAAATCGTGTGTTCTGGAGATCCCATGAAGATACCTATGTCCAGCAGTGAACGTTCATCGGTTGAAGAAGAAGAAGAAGAAGATGTAGCAGATGAACTAGCTAAAAAAGGCTCAAATAGCACTATTGATGGACCTGGACCTATTGTTCCTATTTCCCTTCAGCTTACTAAGATCATGACTTACAGAGATGACCATTGAAACACACAGTACACTTTGGACAAACCGGAATCAGACAATTTAGGGAAGCAATTCCGACCCTGAATCTTGTCTAACAGTCTTCTTCGCATTAATAGACCCAACTTGCGAAGAATGATAAGCATTATCACCGGCCATTGTCTGCTAAATAAACACTTATTCTACTTAAGGACGACTCAAAGCCCAATTTGCAGAGGATGCAAGAGCGAACCGGATATATCATTTCACGTCATGCTGCATCGGAGATGGCAGAACGTCGGCAAACAACCCTGGCTCATCAAATACATTGTAAGAAGCTTTGAGGTTTGCATGAAACAAAGTGTGGTCTACCCTAGAAAACTTTTATCGATGGGTTTTTAGCAATAAATTTTTGTCAATATTATAGCTGCGCTACGCTTTTCTACCCTCGAGTTACACATAGTTAATAAGCACTAAGAGCAAGATGGAAATGTAGATTATAGATAATCGAGCTTTGTTTTCTAATTTAGTAATGTTTGTAAGAATAATTATCTGAAGAAGGTTCCTGGTAATAATTAATGAAAAAAGAATCAGGGCAATTGTTCTATTCGTTCACGCGTGATTCGATGCTTAAGAGAAATACCTAGAGAATAATTTTAAATTATACACTGTCCATTATATTAACCATCTTTTGACAGATTGACGATTTACATATTTAGTGATGTCCTAAAGATTCTCGTATGCGATACCATTCCGATTATAGTACCTACTATCATTAATCGAATTACGTACCTAAGTAATTCGATTAATGATAACCTACGTAAACTAATAACAGATATAGAAATCAACATTTTGATTTAATATTGCCTTAGTTTTTTGAAAATAAATGTTAATCCGTGTGTATTTATTATAATCATAAAAAATATATTATACATCAACTGGCAACATCAACAGACCTTCCGCTCGGCCGCCATTTTGACGTGATCTGTCACTCTCAACGAAACGCCCGTGATAGTCACACGCATTTACGTTCGCTGAGTGTTCTCTCGCATCTGTTACACCTTGAGTTAAGTAGCTTTATTCCTCGGAAAAACTTTTGTGAAACTTATATTAATTGATCGTGAAAATGCCGAAAGGACGTGTGTTGAAAGCACAATCGAGACAGTTAGTGTTAAAACTTCATGAGTATTTTGAGCAAGAAAATCAAAATGGCGGACCTCTTATACCTATCACGCAAGTCCGAAACCGTGTTGCAGCCGCGTTGGGGATCAGTCTATCGACTGTGACTAAAATCACTACTGATGCCTACGGCAGGAGCGGCTTGGAGCGGCTTGAAAACAAACCATCTACACCAAAAAGAAAGCGCCGGGCTCATAAGGTGACAGCTGTTGATGACTTTGACGCTGACGCTATTCGTCGTCATGTATATGATTACTACTTGAGAAAAGAAATTCCAACTTTGAGAAAACTTATTGTTTCTTTGAAAAGAAGTGGTCTATTTCATGGTGAAAAATCTTTGGTCAAAGTTTTGAACACAATTGGCTTTTCATATAAAAAGTTAAATAAAAGAAAATTATTAATGGAACGCACAGATATAGCTATAGCACGTTGTGATTTTTTAAGAGAGGCAAAGAAAATACAAGATTGGGCAAATATTGTTTTCACGGATGAAACATGGCTCAACGCTAACCACACACTATCTCGTTTCTGGACTGATGATACTGCTGATTCCACTTCCTCAGTACCAATGGGAAAAGGTGAGCGCCTAATCATTTACCATGCAGGTACAGCAAAAGGATTTGTACAAGACGCACTGTTGGCATTTAAATCGAAGAAATCAAATGACTACCACGAAGAGATGAATGCAAATGTGTATGAAGAGTGGTTCAAAAAAATGCTCATTTCATTGGAAGAACCATCAATAATTTTTATTGATAATGCGCCCTACCACTCCCGTCAAATTGACAAAATGCCAACACTTCGGCTTCGGGACAATGGAGAAAATGTGGACGACTCAATGTTAGAGTTGAATTAATAAAAATATTAAAAACCAAAAAGAGAGCAAAACGCTATGTAATCAATGAAATGGCAGCAGAATATGGCCATACTGTTCTTCGGATTCCTCCATACCACTGCCAGTACAACGCAATAGAACTTATATGGGCACAAGTAAAAGGGCATGCTGCGAGATGCAATACAAGCCCCCCATTCACAGCGAATAAAATGTTGCAATTGCTAAAAAATGCTTGCACCCACGTAACGGCCGAGAACTGGGCAAGTGTGGTGGAAAGAACTAAAAGAGTAATATTCTCTGATTGGGAACGTGATATTGCGTTTGATAATATATTATCTACACAAGAGCTAATAATAACTGCTACTGAAGACTCCTCATCGGAGGAGTCTAGTGTTGATTATCATTCCGACGACTCGTGCTAATAAAATAAATTAAAATATCCTGATTGTTTTATTTGTATTCATGTATTAACTAAGAAGAAAGTAAAACTTTATATAATGTTATTAAATGTCTTTTAATACTCGTAACATCGATTTCTACCGATTATTTTTAATCTGTGGCATAATCGTAGTAACCATAATGTGTGACATCACTAAGTGGGCGGTACCCATCCATAAAGTACAAATATTATTTGTATGATATTTGTACGTAAGCAATACTAAACTTAATGAGCGTGAGCTGTCAAAAGACTGATAATATGATGGACGCAGTATATATGAATGTTACAAGGTCTTGGTGAAGTCATTAAAATTGTTTTATTTGTATTTTGTTAACCTTGTCTCTCTGTGTTCGGTAGTCGGGGGACAAAAAGGCTAAAATGGTTGGTAATGAGTAATTACAAGGCGCGCGGCAGCGTACAGGAAGTTGATATACATCTACACCGGCGAGGGGGGGTCGGCCATTGATTTAGTGCTAAACACCCGTTAAATAAGTTAGTATAATGTTATTTAAAATATTTTACGCAATCAACTTACGATCATTTTACTTTTTACAGCTGGGCTAAAGGCAAAAATAAAATCCCATGGTCAATTAAAATCTTAAATCAAAATATAAATAAAATAAAGTAGTTTGCAAATCTGTATTTTAATATATAAAAATTACGTATTGAATGTCCTATATAGTCTCTGAAACGGTTGAACCGATTTCAATGAAATGAAAATAATTTTTGGAATGACCAGCGGACGATCCTGTAAAGTTCGGTGACGATCGGAGAAGTTTTTTAATAACAGTTTTTTTATTACTGATATTTTTAAATTAAGCCTAGACTATAGCTTTGCGGCTAGGGGCTGGGTATGATAGTTTGTTAAAAGTCCCAAAAGCTCTGTCTCTATGTGATCGATTTTCTCAAATGTACAGATAGAATAAATCATAAATACAGTTAATAGATTTGTATATATTTGCATTGATACGGTTCTAAAAAATATGTTCCTTATTGCATGCGGTTTACGAACCCTCCATGTATAAGGCATGAATACGGATAGTGCATTCCACTTTTAGCATTACATACATTTTCATTAATTGCGGATTGTAGCAAAATAGTACTTTTATTACTTCAGACATTATCTTTAATATTAGGTCCTTACATATGAAATTGGCGTTTTGTCGTATTGGCCACTTTGATCTCAAATATTACCTTTATGGTTAGGAATTTCAAATTCTAATTCATACAGCTATTAACTCATGCATTTGTGTTTCAAACCCCCTAATTCATTTGTTTTTTCCTCTTTTGTTTTTTTCTTTGTGTCACTCTGTTTACAAAATGGTAAACATGAAATATCGCGTTATTTACGAGTATGAGTTCCACCGTGGCACCAGTGCTGCAGAAACTGCTCGAACGATTAATGATGTGTATGTTGACGGTGTCGCAAAAGAAAACACAGTGCCGTTTTGGTTCCAACGTTTTCGTTCTGGAAATTTCGACCTGCAGAACTAGCCTCGTGGACGGCCGGAGACCAAAGTTGATAATGAAGAATTGAAGGCTATTGTGGAAGCGGATCCATCGCAAACCACGTCCGAGTTAGCTACAGGCTCCGGTGTTAGTGATAAAACTATTCTAATCCACTTGAAGCAAGTTGGGAAGGTGAAAAAGCTTGAAAGGTGGGTACCTCATAAATTGAGTGAAGCAAACCGACAAACGCGCGTCGACTGCTGCGTTACGTTACTCAACCGGTACAATAATGAAGGAATTTTAAATCGAAACATTACCTGTGATGAAATGTGGAACCTCTACGATAATCGGAAGCGCTCATCGCAATGGCTGAACCCTGGCGAACCAGCCAAATCCTGCCCTAAGCGAAAATTGACTAAAAAAAAGTTGCTTGTAAGTGTTTGGCGGACTAGTGCCGATGTCGTTCACTACAGCTTTCTTAAATCTGGCCAGACGATTACGGCAGATATCTATTGTCAGCAACTGCAAACCATGATGGAAAAGCTAGCTGCTAAACAACCGAGGCTGGTCAATCGCTCTAGGCCACTGGTGCTTCAGGACAACGCTAGACCACACACTGCACAACAGACGGCTACCAAATCAGAGGAGCTTCAATTAGAATGTCTTAGACATCCACCGTACTCTCCGGACCTTGCTCCAACAGATTACCATTTTTTTCGCAATTTGGATAACTACTTGCAAGGAAAAAAATTCAACTCCGATGGGGCAGTCCAAACCGCCTTCAAAGATTTTATTGATTCCCGCCCGAATGGTTTTTTTAGGAAGGGGATCAATGAAGTACCTATGTGATGGCAAAAGTGCATACATAGCAATGGTACATACTTTGAATAATTAAATATATTTCATTAAAAAAAAAACGACTTTATTTTCCTCCCATAGAAAACGCCAATTTCATATGTAAGGACCTAATATTTAAAGAGTTAAGCTTGTATATATTTGGAATCTCGGAAACGGCTCCAACGATTAGGTTTTAAGGGAGAAAAATTGAACTAGCTAGTTTTTTTTTTAAATTCGTATTATTCCTGTTATTGGGCATTAAAAAAGACTAAAATTTACATTGCATATAAAACACTATTTGCCGTAAACTGTCAAGTCAGCGTAGCTTATTCGGTGGTGGTGTGACGAGTGGTCGGATGAACGGGTGGTCTCTCGAAATGAAAATACCTAGAATCAAGCCCCATCTACCCAATAATTTTTTCTCTTTTTATTTTTGTAAAAATTTACCTAGCACGGTCACCCAGGTCACTAGACTTATAATATGAATTGACCGTATTAGGTAAATGTAAAGATTTTTTTAATTTCACTTACTTTAATCAAAATTGCACGAGCCAAGCAGCAATTCCATTATATTTTAACCGTGATAATTAAGGAAACGAGTTATTATAAACGGTTCATAATAGTTATGAATGTGCCTCGACGGCAATAATTGTTTCGATAAATAGTCTACTTACATAAAACTCCGGAAGCTGCACTTAACGCAAGCAATAAAATTGATTACGAAACCGAAAACTACACCAACAAATAATAACATAAATGTTTAAAAGATATATGAGTTATATTTTAATTACTAACTTATTGATTTTTATTGATATAAACGTTTATCACTTACTTTTATCATTTTGCTTTTTCATTTTTCACTTAGTGTATAATGATTCTTTCTCCTGCCCGTTTTCCATTCTAAGTGGGGTCGTCACAACATGTTTTAGACATGGTGTTTAATAATTTGGCTAGATATTTTACGACCAGCACCCTGTCTGACGTCAACTTAACTTAGTCGCCTTTTACAACACTTCGGTTAGATCTGAGGGTGGTCTATTTTATTTATTCTAATGCCACACGGCTGATTATCTTACCTTAGTCGCCTTTTACGACAACTCGATAAGAAATGAGGGTGGTCTATTCTATTCAGCAGGTTACCACCTATTTATTTATTTATACGTATTTTCAACAGCATAACATATTATTTAACCCAAAAATATCCAAATAGTCTTAACTTAATTATGTAGCACTAATCACAGGAAATCACATCATTCTTAGTGACAATTTTACAATTATAAGCCTAAAAACGAACAGAAAAACAAAGAGAATGAAAACATTAAAAAAATACAACAATAAAGATCAAACTCTGAACTTAAAATTTTTGTACATTTGTACTTACTGTATGCTGTTGTGTTTTTTCTATCGTTTCACTGAAATCAAGTCAAGTGTATCATTTGAATGCTTGTACAATAAAGTAAGTAAATAAAGTAGCCCTTCTGAACTCGCACTAGCCGCGAGTCTGAAATCAGTTCCTTCCTCTAAGATATATGTAATTTACTGGCTATTACAATAAAAATTAAGATCACGGAGAATGGTCCCAAGAAAGCTGTGTGCGTTGTTTTGCTAAACTGGTTATTTGTACCAAAAACGAGCCAGCCAGTTTGCCACATGTGTGCTTAGTACGAGAATCGCGTTAGCGTAACGCAATTTGTATGGCGCTTGATTAGCGACCACTAGATGTCTCGATGTAGCGTCATACAAATTGGCGTAGCGTCAACGCGATCGAGTAGGTTAAAAAACTCGCACTAAGTACACTGAAGACGCTGAAGATGTTTTTCATGGTTCTGTTATTCATTTAGTAGTTTTAGAGTTTTTTATTTATAATACTTTGTTTTTGGTATTTAAAATTATGTTATACATTGACAGGCCCGTTGGCGAAGTGGGAGGTGACCCTGCCTTCAGCTAACTAAGGGCCAACATTTTCTATAAACAATTTGTTGGTTTTTTTATAGTTAATTTCATAATTAAAGTATAGAAACCGGCTATACTCATGTGTTATTTTATTGGATGACCCCGACTAGTTTCAGGCCCATACGGGGCTCTTATTCATGAGCTCTTTTCGCGGCGTTATCGCGCCGGGAACTGACCAGTGAGTGAACTGAACGTGAGTATTTTACTCTCACTCTTTCTTCCCGCCCGGTGACGCCGTAAAAGCCGTTAGGGCTAACAGCATGTAGTCAATTCGAAAAAAATAAAAAAATAAACCCTCTTTCCTACCGAGATGTAGTAAAATACGACTGAGATAAGTTGACGTCAGGCAGGCGGCCGGTCGTAAAGACGCAGTCAAATCATGAGACAGCATGTTTATAACATGTTTTGCCGACGCCACTTAGAGTGGGATAAGGGCAGGAAGATGATGTTATGAAGATATGAAAACAATACTGTTGATTTAACTACAGAATAGATATATTAAACGGCTATTGCTCACAGACACGAATCGTCGGTTAATGAAGGCGCCGATGCTCGTGATTAAGGAACGTTTAAACCGTATAAATATTTATGCCATGCGATTGTATAGCGTGTTCACTCCTTGTTTAACGTTTTATGTAATATCTCATTCGGTTAATATTATTAACACTATTATTTTAATGTATGAAAAAAATTACTTCAGTGTAAACGATATATTAATCATCTTCCTGTCCTTAACTCTAAGTGGGGTCGGCACAACATGTTGTAACATGTTTATATCGTCGTATTTTACGACACCTCGGTAAGGAAGAGGGTGGTCTATTCTACTTAACCGGATACCGCACGGTAGGTCAACTTATCTTAGTCGCCTTTTACGACAACTCGGTAAGAAATGAAGGTGGTCAATTCTACTCAGCCGGATACCAAACGGCGGGTCGACTTACCCTAGTCGCCTTTTATGACACCTCGTTAAGAAATGAAGGTGGTACTATTCTACTTAGCCGGATACCACACGGCTAACACACGGTTAATATTATTAACACTACAATATTTTATGTATGAAAAAAATTACTTCAGTGTAAACGATATATTAGTTTTTTTTTCCTATAATAAAGTACATCACAATGGAGGTACTTTATTGTAGTCACAATCTACCCTTAAGGCTAATAAGCAACTTAATTTTAACCTAAACTCAAATTAACTTATATCTAAGAACAGGTCCAATAACTTACCTTAGTCTTTTTTCGTTCTTGTGTCCTTTTTCAGTAGCACTAATACTACACTACACTTTCACTATATTACACTAACTCAGGCTTTGTTCTTTTAACTAGTCCCTTAATATCGAGAAGCTGGATAGCCTTGATGTTTATATGATCACGTAGCCTCTGTTCGTGGGCTTATATTATAATTAATATAAGCCCATATAATTTAATATAATTTAATATGTAAAGCAGAATTTAAAAATATTATTTAATTATTTAAATATTTTTTATTTTATTATTTAATACTTCGATGATGTTAATTCTACAGGAATAGGATGACATTGAAAAGTGCCATCTATTATTGACCTATAACACAACAGTACGCGAACGAAGTCGCGGGTAAAAACTAGTTATGCATAAATATACATTAAATGGTAAAAATCACTAAACAACTTACCATATTATTCGACTTACGCGCACATATATCCTAGTTATAGTCTATTATTTATAGTCTGTAGTCAAATTGAGAAGATATGAATATTATTTGTTTATAGTCTTACTGATTGTCTAACATAATCATAATTATGCCGGCCTTGAATGATGAAGATAAAATTAAAACCAATTAACAACGGCAGGACATATGTTCATAATTAAAATTTATTTAAATGTCTACCCTCGACATATTAACGAATTATTCTTACCGTATATATAGTGGCAATAAAATTATAATATAAATTTCTTAATAAGTATATGTGAAATATTTAAAAGTTTATTTTCCTTTGATTTTATTCCAGGTTGCTTAATCAGAGCGTTCAATAATTTCATACTTTTACCAAACTTTTTAGTTTGCAAAGTGGATGAGTAAAAAAAATTAACTGTCGTCTATGGCCCTATTTCTTTTCTCGTTGCTCTGACCAATTAAATAGCCTCACTAGGCACTTATGGGCTATTTAATAAAATTATAACATTATGGGCAGTTGATTCTGCAATCTTCAACATGTCAAGATTTTACTTATCAATTTTTTTAAAGATTTCGATAAAAAAGTGATAAAATATCTAGATATTATTTAACAACACGTATTGCAGTTTTTAGTGGGCAAATTTATATATTTTATCAATTTATAAGAAAATAAATATTTTATGACTAAATGAAGGTCGCGATAATATTTTTTTGGCAAAAATAACTTTAAAATATGCAAATATATTTACTATTAAAAATAATAATAAAGAAATAAGCAACGTCTAAAGCCAGTTTAAGGCGTAGAAAAGAAATACTTAAATATCAAAATATACTTCAGTAGTCCAAACATTATTCGTTCTTGTCGGCGAAGCTTGACCACGCCGCCCCCGCGATAAAACACGCAATAGTTTGTAGAGGCGATTCCAGAAAACGGTCGTTTTATGATTAGATCAGCAAGGCAACGAGAGGGGAAAGCCAAGGGGTTGTTAATTGCTCCGTTTTGTGAACACGGTCAGTAGCGTGCCAGCCGGGTAATCAGCGGCTGCTGACTGATTGCTTTTTAAATAGGTTTTATGCCCACTAAAAATGTTACCAATGAAACCAAAGAAAAGCCCGAACACGAATGCGTGCGATATGGAACAAAACTCATTTCATAAAAGTTGACGACCGTGACATATCAGGAGTAAGCGCTCATGAAATCAAAAACGTAAGCGCACACGCTTATATTAAGCAAATTTTGTATGGTAGTAACATGCCTATGAAATAATTAAATATCGCAGCTCTCAGAAAACCGCCAACATTATAATTGCTTCATTGTGTAATTACTTCAGTGCTTGGAAATGTTGATGAAGTATGTTCGTCAGGATCGACATTTCTAGAAAAGTAATATTTCGAGGACTAACAGCCTTAAATAACATAAGTAATATTATCTCTTTAAATTTGACAAAGAAATAAAATAATTGATTTAATATTCTTTTTAAACTTTCAAATGTCGCTTCTAATTTTAATTTTGACTAACTACTAATTTCGGTACAAACGTTGTTTGTATCGGCTATATTTAAAAAAAAATAAGGCTATCCTATTGCAATTTTTTATAGAATGACGTCAACGATAATAATATTTCTGTTCAATGATTGCATCGAAGATTCCAACTTCAAATACAATGCCTGCGATTTTAAAAAAGCTTATTTACGTACCTGACCGTGCCGCAAATTTATGTTTATAGTGTGCTGTAACTTTAAATAAACCAAACAGCTCATCCTCTGCGAACTACATGGGCTAAAGTACTAAACATATAAATATCATATACTGGAGGAAATTTGATCACGACACTAGAAGGCCTGATGATTATTTAGTTAAAAAATGTTTCGCAATACCCACGAAAAATGAGGTAGAAGCCTTTTACCGCAAGTACTCTACGAAGAAGACTATAGTAAGAAAAAATGGCGCTGGATGGTAGGAAAAGCAGATCCCGTACAACGGGATAATGTGAGGAAAATGATGGTGATGTAAATCGTAATGTTTCAAGTGAAAAATATAGGTATTACAAATATTCTTGCTAAATATTCATAACTTTCTCAAATTTTTTTACTGTGACCCAATTATGATTTCAGTATGAAGGAATTATAGGCTGTATTATAAGCTGATTTATCATAGTTCGATTCAAGCTGGTCAGTGTTTGGTCTAGCGTTGATCCTGATAAAGCTTAAATAATGCGCAAAAATATTGTAAATCAAACTATTGTATCATGTTTGATTAAATTATGAGAAATGTGACAACACTAACATTCCGAACATGTTTGTAACTTATTATAAATTAAGCATTATTTGCTAGTTTCCATTAAATATAGTTACACAGCACACTTTCGCATCATGTCAGAAATAAATTAGCACAGAATTTATCATCAGATTTTAAATATAATTAAGATCTCAGTTACAATAACCAGGTAATCTAGGATGTAAAATCATATACGTTACAACATCTAAATGAAATTAATTTCATAGTTTTATTTCTGTAAATTACGTTTTGGAGTAGTCAAATGTGAGCGCATAATTTAGTCATAGCTCGCCTGTTACGAACAAGCTCTAAGTTATAATGAGTTGTTTAGTATTGTTCAGCAATGCTTTATTTGCAACCTCGTTTGCTAATGTTAGTAATAATTATTCATTTGTTCCCATTTACTTTTCAACAATTAAAACCATGCAATCGTTTTAATTTAATAACATAATTATGAATACACACGACTTCTCTGTATTTTGTTGCTTTTAATTTGACTGTTACATGATATATTTATTCTCAACCAACCTTTTCGTTTTGGTTTCTGGCTTAGACTACATCATGATTTAGACATGATCTGAGCAATATCTTTAGGAGGTTAATAATAATTTGGTAACACGTCATTCATCCTGCTCTTATACCACTCTAAGTGGGGTCGGCACAACATGTTATAAACATATTGGCACATGATTTGGCAACATATTTACGACTGGCCGGCTGCCTGACGTCGAGTTACCAAAGTCATATTTTACGACACCTCGGTAGGAAAGAGTATTCTACTCAGCCGGATTCCACTCGGCAAAATAATTTGGTAACACAGCGGTATTGAAATTCTTTTGTGATTATTCCGCCAAAACTTGTGCGTTAACTTACCTTAGTCGACTTTTGCGATATCTTGGTAAGGAATGAAGATGGTCTATTCTACTCAGCCGGATACCACACGGCGCGTGCTTGATGATACTGATGAATTACTGATATTTTTCCTAACAATGTTGCTTACGTATTCACTTTGTTCTAAACCCCAACGAGTTTTCATCGGCAATAGAGATAGCGAATATAAAACTGGCTTATGAGCCCGATGGCGTGACTTGAGGGAGTTTGCTCACCATGGTTTTTGTTACGAACGCTAACTGCCAAATTGCTGTAACATATTTAAATAATTCCCTTACACAAATCTACGATTGTAGGAATGTTTATTTTAGTCCACTAATTGTAGTATTACTACGGGTGCTACGGAAAAGATACTATGAGAATTAAAATTGGCGAATATTTGAAATTTTTGTTTTAATGTTTTAACTCGAACACCTAATTAAAAAAATAAGTGGTTCTGTATGTAATATACTCTTAAAAAGGCACCAGCATCTTTTTAAAGCGCATTGCCCTCTTTTCTAAGTCTGCAAAACGTCATATCATCTCTTTAGGGCTTCTCGAAATCATACTTCTAGACTTCAAGTGGACCGACGTCGAAACCTTGTTATATTCAAATTCAAATTATTCTTTATTCAAATAAACTTGTAAACAAGTGCTTTTGAGTCGTCAACTCTACTGCTGGTTCGGAAAGCTGTTCCAGAAAGCCAGCAAGAAACTCGGCTCTTTTAAAAATATAATTCTTATCACTAGTCACATTTAATCAGTACTGTCTCGTACAGGGTCGATGAGTAGCTATATCCACGCATTCTTATCATCTAAGTAATCCTCAATAGTGTAATATTCCGAGATTTAAGGTAAATAACACCATACAACGTCTTATGAAACCGTTTAATAGGCGACTGACGCAGTGACCGTTGCCTGCCGCGCGTCTCGCATTATTTGTCTGTATACCTAAATTGCATCTCCGCAACTTATTATAGGCTATAAAATTATCTTACATACTTTCGGCGAGTTCACTCGGTTTCGGCTGTAAATAGCAGCCCATAATGGCGGTTATCTCCTTAAAAGTTTTTTTGCTAGGCTTATCTGGCGTACATAAACACACTAACAGCTCGTAACTTTCCACTCCCATCACTGTTATAAGCGTTGGCACTTGTAATTCCGACCCGATGCTATTAACTAAAAAATATTGTTCAAGCCGTTCGACATACAGTTTCCAATTATCCGATTGCACTTTAAATTCCGATATCTTACCGATCAACATATTACGGTTTTTTCTAAATAATAACACTGTGCACGCGTAAACTAAGTAAATCAGTCCTCGTTGCCATTGTAATATTCCGAGATTTAAGGTAAATAACACCAAACAACGTCTTATGAAAACGTTTAATAGGCGACTGACGCAGCGACCGTTGCCTGCCGCGCGTCTCGCATTATTTGTCTGTATACCTACATTACAAATAGAATAGGCTCTCTGTATTAGCCTTTTATTAATAGTTTTTTTTAATTGCTGTAATGACAAAGCTAATAAGTGGAAAGAAAACAAAAACCGAGGTAATTGACAACATTTTAATTACAAAACACCACAAATCTATTCGACATAAAATGTCACATTTCAGATTGCTTAAGTACATTGCCATATAACTATTATAGTTTCAGGTATGGTAAATACCTACTCCTAGTTTATTAATTTGTATTTTATACTAACAATACATACAATGTTATAATTATACACTTTATATTATACAAGTTTTTTTGCACATCCATTATAGAAATTAATGTTAGGGTTAGGTGTATATTTTTCAACAGTTATTTTAAGTAATACTGTTCTAATAACATATTTACATTATCTTTCAATTTAAGTACTAAAAGTTTGTTTTAGAAAAATATTGAAGCTAAAGTCATTTGTTTCTATTTTTTATTAGCGATTTTAATAGACGCAGTCGTTGGTATAATTGCTTGATGCTTGGGTAGTCACATCGATCAAGATAAGATAACCTTAAAATTTTTAACAAATTAGTAAAACTTTTTATGAGTTTATACATTAAAATTATACGTAAAAATTGGTTTATCGTCTTGATTTGAACTCTCTTTAGTCATCATTTGGTAAGATAGATGTGTATCAGAAGTTGTCGTGTCAAAGTATCTCTATAAGTTTTTAAATTGCTTGTGTATTGCTTTGGATTCCAGGCAATTAAATAATAATAAGGCAAATATTTGAAGAGTGTGGAAAACTTGTATTATTTCAGGAATCCAAATTTTTTCTGACATTCTTGATATCATCAAGTATTTTTCCTATTTTTTTTTTGTTTTTTGGCATAAGTAACAAAGACTAACGAAACTCTATCATAGGATCGAGTACGTCACATAGAATGTGGTTGTATGACACAATAATATTTTGTAATGACATAAAGTATATTATTTGTCTGACGTTAGATAGCGTTAGAATTGAAAAAATGACAAAAATTAGTTATTGGTACCTATGCGATACACAATCCGGAATTATATTATAACCTATTAAATATTGACACAACCACTGTATTAATCAAGACCAGCTTGTTGTGATTCTCAAGTCTTTGAAGCGTTGTTTTACAATTTTAGCATGAGTTATACGACATCAAATTTATATTATACAAATAAGTTTCTACAACTATTCCTTAATTCGACCTTATAATATCACATAATTATTTCGGACCACGTTTGTCCGTTATTAGAAATAATTTCCAACGGCACAATGTTTGTGCAAAGTTTTTTATATATATTAATGCAAATAAATAAAGATTGTCTTTTACCATCGAAACGTGAATTACACTTCACAAAATCCGTTACGCACTTCTAAGTTTTCAGTTCCGTGATAATACACTTGTAAGTCTTATGACCACGGGGAAACTTTTTGTTTAAACGAGTAGAAATTGTCTTTTTTTAATACACAGATCACTGGGCTTACACGTGTATGGGTTCATCGTCATCTTCGTCGTCGGTGCGACGTTCTATGGAAGGTTCTCGCGGAGAGCGCGGGGGTGGTGCAGGGCTGCCCGGGTCAAGGTCTGGCGAGGGCGTGCGTCTCGCCTGAGCGTAGTATCCGAGTGCACCCAGTCCAGGCGCCCCGAGGGATCCGAGGTGCGCTGATGGCCCCGGAAGTCCGAGACCTAAAGGTGGGACGCCTCCTAGAGGCGCGCCTGGATATAACCTGTTGAGTGATTTAAAATTTATTATCGTGGTCTATCCAACTCTGAACGAGTCATCGAATATTAGCAGTCGATGTGTCGGTAAAAGTTGTCTGATAGATAAATTGTCTCCAATGATATATTTTATCATTAAGGAGTTGTGAATGAATGGATACTACAGGCGTACTTCCTAAAACCATATATCAATTACAAAGGTATTGTAGTTGAGAATGGCAATGGCATAATCGACACATCGTTATAGCGAGTATTAAGCAATTACGGCGCAACAGTGATCTAAAACTATATGTAACTGGATAGGTGAAGCATTTATCAGGTCTATCAATTATCTATTTCCAAGAACTTTGGAATTACCAATTCATTTACCTATGCATTTACGTTTTTGTTGCATTACCTATGCTCCTTTCCTCGGATAGCACTACAAGCCGTTGATCCCGTATCTTCCGTTATTGTAAGGCATCTAGTTATTGTTACCTACGTAAAATTTCAATCTTTCCTCATGGATCAATTTAAGTTATCTAAGGTCACATAGCAGTTACTAATCTAACCATTATTTGCATGTCACACATGGGTTAATATAAGAAACAGACCATGTTTAATCTTCAGGGACATGCTATCAATGAAGATGAAGGCTATTCTAAATGAACGCATAAAAAGGCTATTTTTAATAACTTCACTTACCGATAGGGTAATGGTTTTTGCAACGTGTTTGCAGAAGCGGAAGCAGCGGCTGCAGCTGTAGCCGCTGCCTGCCGGTAGTAGAGGTCAGCGGCTGGTGCTGGCTGGGCTGGATATGCAGGTACTCCTGCCCAGTAACCTCCGTATAGCCGCTGCAATGCTGCATAGTTTCCTGCCTCAGCAAGAAGCTCCAGACCCACAGCAGTCTGCCGTTTCCATTTCGTCCTGCGAAAGAAAATACGTTTAAGATGCTATAAAATTCCTATGCCGTGTGGTATCCGTCTGAGTAGAAATGAACACCCTCGTTTCTTACGGAGGTATCGTAAAAGGCGGCAAGGTAAGTGTGTTATCAGGTTGAGTAGAATATACCTCCCTCGTTACTTACAGAGGTGTCGTAAAATATGACTGAAGTAAGTTGACGTCAGGCAGGCGGCCGATCGTAAAATCCGTATTACAAATCATGTTACAACATGTTTATAGTATAAAAAATATCCTGGATTATAGCAAAATAATATTTTCATTACTTTTTTTAAAAATACGGATATGTGAGCGGATATTATTGATAAAAAATAAGTTATTCGGTTTAATAATAGATAATGTACAACGAAGAAAAAACCATTAACTTGATATATTATGGTCGGTATCGATAGTATTGATAGACATGGTTATAGAATGTTGTGACGACCCCACTTAAGTGGGATAAGGGCAGGACAATGATGATGACTTAAATAATCCTGAACTTAATTATAATATTTTTTATATTATAATTCAGTTTAATTATTATTCAGTTTCAAGTATTATTCAGTTTCAATTATTACTTTTTTAGTAAAATAGCATCCTGTTACTATCTCCGATCCGCAATGAGAAAAGATCCTTTTCTCATTGCGGATCCTACCGAAAAAATACCTACAAAAAATCATAATTATAGGCTATTTTATAAAATTTTATCAGATTTCAATGGATCATTGCGTCTTGTAAAAGACGGTTTGCAATCAGGCGTATATTATATGAAACCATCTGTACCGAGAACATTTATATTATATTGAAAAACTTAAATCGCGTCTGTAATGTTCAAAACTGTCGTTTATGGACCCCAGAGCAATAGATCACTAACCCTAACACGCATTGTGACCCCAATCGTCATCAAATTTGTCACAGACCACTCAAAAGTACAAAGAGTACACCACAATAGTGTAAGTAATAAAAAAATATAAATAAAATAATAAATTTGACAAAACGTCTTGGGCACTCGTATGTTCGCTGGAGCGTGGTCCAGTGCTTTAATTTGATTTATTTGATTCACTCGGAAAGGGTGAGCTGGTATAAATTACAAGATATTGCAATGGGGATCCGGCAGAGTTTTTAAACACTATTTCGTTTTTCCCAAGTAGCAATTTAGGAAGAGTTAAGAGAAGTCTATCGATACCGACCATAATATATCAAGTTTATGGTTTTTTCTTCAATGTACATTATCTATTGACAAATCGCTGGTGCAGAACTTTTATCGATAATATCCACTCATTTATCCGTATTTTTTTTTTTAAAGTAATGAAAATATTATTTTGCCATAAAAAAAAATTTATCGCCGATATAGCAAAGTAATATATTTAGGTATTATTTTTGTATTAATGACCACCGTAAATTAAAAGCTAATTCTATAAATTGCCTTAAATAATTTGAAATGTAATCTTATGTTTACAAATATCTTTATATAAATAAAGTTAATACGAAGATATTTATCAAAAATTTATTATATGTGTAATACAATTAGGTACCCTGTTATTATTATTAAAAATTTATTCCCGTTGGCAACATGACTTAAAATGTACTTATTTCTTGATTAGCTAACATAAAATAAAAAAAACTATCTGTTATTTTAATTCGGTTTAAATAAAGTTTTCTTAACTATGTATACTAATATATAAAGCTGAAGAGTTTGTTTATTTTTTCGATTGTTTGAACGCGCCTAATCTCAGAAGCTACAGGACCGATTTGAAAAATTGTTTGAGTGTAAAATAGTCCATTTAGGCTATATAACATCACGCTATGGAGAGGAGCAGCAATAAATATTGCGTAAACGGCAAAATTTAAAGCTTTCCTTGCGTGCGCTGAGTAAACGGTGAAAGTTATTCAAAAATCTCTTATAATTAACTTACGATAACTTCTAATATAAATATTAAAAATTTCAATTTAGAAAAAGCTCATAACACAGTGATTTCCATGCGGGCGAAGCTGCTGCAACAGCTATTGTATAAATGGATGGAAATGAAATGTAAAGTTTGCAAATACTTAACAAAAATTCTCCCGATCGTTAAATTTAATTTAGCTCAATTCGAGATCAGTTGAAGAGCGGTTATTGTCAATGAGTGAGGTTTTTATTAATTCGTAGGGTAGCAATGCATTATCATTGCTATTATTATTTTATGTTATATTCGTGGGGAAGACGCCATTGTGTGCGGTCGCCGCGGTTGTTAGAAACCGCTTCACTGGTTACCTCGTTAATTAATTTCTCTAAATGGATCATTTAATTTTATTAAATGTAAATGAGGGGGAGTTTGGATGTTTTGTTGCTCGTCTTTCACATTATTTATGATACGCCATTAATTAAGTTGTGAAAAAAACTTGAGCGGTTTTGTAATTAGAGAGCTTATTGTGAATTTAAGTTTAGACTTGTTTAACGTATTTTTTGTGGTATTGTTTCTGAACGAATTATTGAATGTCTGATTAGAAAAAGTGAATTTTAATTTAATTTTGTATTTTCTTATTATCCTAGTAAGGCCAGTATTTATATGAATTTATTCGATAAGTAATTTTGGTAGATACCAGGCAGTAATAAATGAAACTTAAAAATCCTGGAATGGATATTATACTTATATACGAATATGTAATATAACTCTAGATAAATATAATATATGGATTTTATTTTATTTGATACACTTTAATCCTCTTTCTTACCGTCTTTCTTACAAAGGTGTCGTAAATTAGGACAGAGGTAAGTTGACGTCAGGCAGACGGCCGGGCGCAAAAACGCAGCCAAATCATGTGACAGCATGTTTATAACATGTTGCGCCGACCCTACTTAGAGTGGGATAACGGCAAGAAGATGATGAAAACCTTTTAATGTGGAAATAAATGACGAATACCTGGCAAGGAGCCATATTTTAATAATTTTATCAAGTGACATAGCAATGTTACTTGATAAAATTATTAATTAGAAATGCGATTGGATATTCATAGCCATTTAGAACATGCCGGGGCCGGGCATGCGTAAATGGATTTTAATTTTTTTGTATTAATTCTCTTTTTTATGTTTTCTTGTAATGTTTTCTCCACCATGAGCATTGCATAATTTATGAATATTAAAACTTTATATTAGTGACTAGTAAATTAACGATTAAAAACCTCTAAAATCAGAGGTTCCTAATATTAGTTGTGAGCGTAAAATAATTATAATTTTGCATTGCATTGGATGGCATATTCGGAAATATTCAAACTAATATTCTGTTTATGTAAAATAATAAGAAGTATTAAAGTTCTGTTTGTATTCAAATTAAAGACATTAATTTAGTAGGGCTTTCCACAAATACCTTCTGACAAACCTAATTGACGCCGAAGGTAATATTGTGGTAAGCGTTGTTTTGTTTTTAATGCTACTGCATAATTATCAGTAGCCCACACTTGATTGATAGAAATCGTCCGCAGTACATTAATCATAACTTATGACGGGCCATTCTCAGGAGCGAACATTCAAGAGCACTTATTTAATTGTCAAGTGCTGAATGAGGCAATCTGCTCAGTGACACTATTCTTTTTATTATATCCGCGGGCGAACAAAAAGCTCCGAGAGCGCACTTAAATTCGGCCCGCCATCTCAAGACTACTCAACAGACGAAGCTTTTTCTCACTCGCACATACACGAGACGTCGTAAGAACGAGTTTTCTTTATCTCTTTTCCCCGCATCCCCCGGCGGAGTCTGGGTTCGCTCCGCCCAGTGGTTTAGTGATTTGATGCTGCGTGAACTGATTCAATTGTTGCTAAGGAATTCTCATTCTGAAATGATCTGTAATAGCTACGTTTAAAGACTAAAATCGTCTGTTAAAACGGTCGCTCTTAGGACATCTCGGTAGAGTTGGTTGTTTATCTCGATTTAAGTTTTTGGAAGACGTGATGCGAATTCCGCTTGTATAGTCGACAAACAAGGAATACATTCATCGATCCAAACGGTTTTCGTTTGTTTGGTGCTTAAGCTTCTTAGGATATAAGGCGTCAGGCCCTTTTCGAGTGTTCGTTGCTTATACACTGCTTGGAAACTTTGTAAGAGTATTCTTATGGGAATTGAGTAGTTTAAGAGATTGTAAGATGAAAGTGATGGGGAGACATGTTTATATTGTCTTTTGTGCCTATAAGTAAATTAATATATCAAATCGTAAAGATTATCGAGTAGTATTGCAATTCGGGGTAGATTATTGCTTATATAAAATAGTATCAAACTAGATTAATTCAACAATTTTGGTTAGATTTCTTAATCAGCTTACCTTCCTATCGTGCTTTCGAAAATACGATGAGTTGTCGGTTTTGATTTAATATCATTTTAAATTGAAAATTTTTGTAGTATATTGTAAATATTTTTTTCATTCAGAGTGAATAACAGAAATTTATATCTTTATAGTTAATCATATATGTGTATATATATATATATATATATATATATATATATATATATATATAACATATATACATATTTTAAAAATATATCTATCCGTATATCAAATAAGCATTTATTGGTCTGAAGCTACTTCGAAGCTGCTACTACACAGAGATCCGTAAAACATTATTGTAACCTATACTAATATATAAAGCTGAAGAGTTTGTTTGTATGAACGCGCTAATCTCTGAAAGTACTGGTCAGAATTGAAAAAATATTTTAATAGTGTAGGTTTTCCATTTATCGAGGAAGGCTATAGGCTATATAACATCACGCTAAGATGAATAGGAGAGGAGCAGCAATAAAAAATATCGCGAAAATGGCAAAATTTAAAGCTTTCCTTGCGTGCGCTAAGTAAACGGTGAAAGTCATTCAAAAATCTCGTATAATTAACTCACGATAACTACTTTTATGTTCAAAATTTCATTTCGGGAAAAAAATTGTGACACACTTTTTTAAATGCGGACGAAGCTGCTGCTACAGCTAGTATATTTATATTTCTGCTATGTACGATATATTCATATTTGAAGACTAAAGACTCTATATCCTCCTGCCCTTATCCCACTCGAAGTGGGGTCGGCACAACATGTTATAAACATGCTGTAACATGATATGGCTGCGCTTTTACGACCAGCCGTCTGCCTGACGTTAACTTACCTTAGTCGTATTTTACGACACCTCGGTAAGGAGAGTGGTCTATTCTACTCAGCCGGATTCCACACGGGGGGGTCGACTTACCTTAGTCGCCTTTAGCTACACCTCGAAATGAAATGAGGGGGTGTTCTATTCTACTCAGCCGGATACCACACGGTGGGTCAACATACCTTACTCGCCTTTTACGACACCTCGGTAGGAAATGAGGGTGGTACTATTCTACTTAGCCGGATACCACACGGCTACGAAGGCTAAAGACACTGTCATAAAGAAAAATTGCACATATTTGGTATGATTACGTATTTTTATGCAAATGAACAAAATACTATTCTATTCGTAGCCACGATCCATGTAACTGGTTGGAAACACAGACGAATAAAACAAATTATGACTTGTTATATGCAAAATTTGATTAATATCAGGTAAACGTAATAATTATAAAACATACTTGAAAGCTATTTTTAGTTTTGCCTATCTAAATATAATTAGACCGTGAAAAATAGGTCTAAATAAGCGTTTACGCTGATTCAAGAATACATATAAATAGATTTTCATAATATGTTTTTGAATTTTTGTGCAATATGAGCTATAAATATAACATTACACAATTAAAAGTATATTACATTTTAGCCCTGACTTGTTTTGTGCGAGCGTTTACTAAACCATATTTATTTTTAATGTTTATGTTAATTGCAGAGATTGTAATTTCAATTGTTAAACACTGAATAGAAATTAATTATGTAGAAATAATACGTTGATGTATCTAACTGTAACTAGTTATATTTTAAGATTTAAAATTTGCAAAATACTAGCTGTCCGAAGAGCTTCGCCCGCATGGAAATATCAGTGTTTCACAAATTTTTTCCCGAATTGAAATTTTGAACATAAAAGTACTTATCATGAGTAAATTATAAGACATTTTTGAATAACTTTCACTGTTTACTTAGCGCACGCATGGAAGGATTTAAATTTTGCCGTTTTCGAAATATTTTTTGTTGCTGCTCTCCTATTCATCTTAGCGTGATGTTAATAGTCTTTAGCCTTTTTCGATAAATGGACTATCTTACACTCAAATAATGTTTAAATCGGACTAGTACTTCCTGAGATTAGCGCGTTTAAACAATCAAACAAACTCTTCAGCTTTATATATTAGTTTAGATAAACTTGCTTTGTTTATTAAATCAAACCCTTTTTTAATAAAACAAAATATACGCTTATTGCTGATGATTGACGATGGATCCGAACCCTGTTGACTTAGAGTCTAATAAAAAGTTTAAAATTACTTAATGAATGAAAAGAACTGTTTCAAGTTCTAAGTGTGTATTTTCTTATCAGAAATTTAAATTGTCAAAAATGAGAAGAGTAGTGTAGAAGAATCATAATGGCCGACATAGTGATATGAAGATGTAGACTGGTGATAGACTGATAATTTCAAAAACCAATGGCAGTTTAAAGAAGGGATGGACAATCGGAAGATATATTTGGGTAACTTCTCTAGTGGATGGATCACTTTAAACGAATCGTAAGTAGCTGTATTAAGGTGACAAATAATAATATGGCGTATGTGCGGCGTGGAAAATCCCTAAAGCCATAATATGTAGTTTACAGATCAGTTCAAGATTGGAGCTTCATCTTTGTAATGTTAATCTTTTATAGAACCTAGATTTTTGGTTCCAATGTATGTATATCAAATTTGTACCGAATTCGATAACCCGACTTTTAAGTTCAACATAAAAACACAATTTTCTTTACATTTTGAAAGAGTACGATGACTAAATTAAAAAAAGGTCAATCAAAGTCTTTAATTTGGTAAAAAACTGAACAAAAAATGACATCTTTGACCGCTTCACTAAGGACATAAATTAGACATCGCAAACCATTCAAATGAATATACAAATTACTCCTAATTCATGACTCCATTGACAGACCTTATTCGGTCACAAATGTCTTTACTAAATTGCCGTTTTGGCCCCGCACCAAAATTGGAGCAATAAATAACATACAACGAATTAAGACGACGCAAAATCCTTTATTAAAATCCGAAGTTGAAATGGCATCTGCGGCATAATGATTAGTTTCTAAATGATAAAGCAGGCGACCTCCGCGTCCTTGGTTCGATTCCCGTGTCTCTGAAGGTGTAATTTGGTTGTTCGCTATAAACGATTAGCCTTCTTCTTGGTAGCTACCGCGGAACCCTGATATTATATCATTACCGACGCACAGTCACACGTATGGCATTTTCGTTAGAAAAACTATAGTTGTTCAAATACAAAAATGTTAAAGTTTATACTTTTTTTATATTGACTAGTCCGTTAGCGTATATAACAGTGACCCTGCCTTCAGCTCCGCGGATCGCGGATTCGAATTCAACTAAGGTCATCATTTTCTAAACACAATTTGTTTCCATTTCTATTTTGGGTGTATTAATCTATTTATTAAAAATTATTAAATATATGCATATACTATTGGGGACGGTCAACCGTATGTGTAATTTTTCCATATAGAAAAAAATAGTAAAATAACGTCAATATGGATATTTTAACCTCGATATCAACCAAGGCTAAATCTTAAATTTTTTACACTCCTTTTCCACGTACTTACGAACGCTGAAGCTAGGCATAGCAAATTACAGGATAGGGTCTTTCGGCTTTGACTTGGTAAGAATCTATGAAGATTAATGCTAATTATTCGATATAAATCACTATAACATGGCGTACACCTCCTAATTACTGTTTCAATGAGTGTAACATTCTTGTGTGTCACATCCTTACGAAAGATTTTGCATGTTGTAGTAAATTTTTGTACACTCGGTACTTATAATATCTAATATCTAATATGTAATGTAACTTATTACCAGATTTGTTGCTCAACTAATCATAACTAGTCACATCGCGTAAGACAAAACACTTTTCATAGAGTATAGCAGTGCAGCGCCATACTATAAAATGAGCAATTATTGCCAACTCTAGTTTTGCAACTAGTCGAGCAACAAATCCTTGGATTTGTTTTCGTTTGACAGCCGTCACAGCACGCACACATGCGTTACGATGCGCTTTGTAAGAACTTTCACAAATATTTTCAATCGTTTTAATTTGGGGGGAGGGGGGAGCATGTTATTGTAGTTTCTCGTTACCGCATTTGCCATGCGTGGTAATTACGTACTAGATGTTACTAGCCACTGTTGATATTAAACATTTTTGAAAAGCTAGACTGGAATAACCTTAACACTCCCCATTATATTTATCGTTATACTGCCACGAGCTGATGGATTATCAGCGATTAAAGTGTTTTGGGAGCTATAAATATAGTGACTATAAATTTCGAGTTCCTAGATAAGTTACCTTATTTAATTTTTAGAATTATGATTTTCTTTAAACTTGGAAGTAGTCAAAAACAACGTTCCTACAATGATTATTTTATGTTCTCCTATTATAGGTATAGCAATTTCGAATTGTTTATTATTATTTTTTTTTATAATTTCGCCATTTTAGACGCAAAGACGTATTTAATGCTTATTTTTAATGTAATGTTTAACAAAAAAATACATTCCTATGTAATAAAATGTACAACGTTTTCAACGAGTGTGTTTAGATTTCTGCAATCACATTTAAAAGGCTGTAAAATTTAATGTATTGCTAAACTGACTTTTATTCTTTTGAACTTGAACTAATATCAATCCAATAACAAGTGACTTTTACAAAACTGATGAGAATATTATTTTGCTATAATCCGCGATAAAAGAAAATATAGGTATGTAATGCTAAATGTAGAGTGTACTATTCGGTCTCATACCTGATACAAGCAGAATTTGTAAAAAATCATGCATTACCCGACACCGATAACACCACAATACACAAGCACTGCACACATTCACCACCACAATCTCAACAATTGTTTCGCCCCGTAACCGAAGCATCGTCAGGAGATAGACTCCACGACAAAATCATTACATATATTTTCTTTTATCGCGGATTATAGCAAAATAATATTCTCATTAGTTTTGTATTATGGACCTCCGCAAAGTAACGCCAATTCTATAAATTAAGTGACTTTTACATTTCATAACTTTTTCGTTTTGAAACCAATAATTTTATGATTTATTTTAGATAACTACAAAACTAGAATCTATATAAATTTGTTCTATACCTCTTATCAATTCACCCGAACATCAAAGCATTTATATACATAAAAGAGTACAGAGATAGCTAATACTTTTTAATGATGCACAAATATACAAATATCAATAAACACACATCCCTCTGACACACACCAACATATATTCTACTCTTTTGATTATGGTTAGAGTGTGAATTAATCAAATAAAGAATACCTTGAATCATAATTATGATTCTTTGACGACGAATAATATTAAAGACAAATAATTAATCACTTTTGTATTTGACCACAGACTTTCACCATAAACAAAAGAGTACATATATGTGTCAAATGCATGGTAGTGTGTGAAATAATTTGTTATTGATTTAATATTATTTTATAAATTAATAAGAAACATATTACGATTTTGTACTCAGTAAATATAACTTAGGGATAAAGGTAAGTACTCGATGAAGTAACAACAACTTTATTATTAGGGCGAGCGAGGGGAGTTATTACATAGCTCTGCAATCTGTACATTTATATGGTACACTTAACGAGAAAAGTATTACATCCCTTTGATAATTATGATATCAACATGTGGCACACATTATATTTTTGTAACTAAATATTTGAAGCAAAAATAAAGGAAAAAAGTGATAAATATTCTATACTTATTCCTTATTAATCCATACTAATATTATAAATGCGAAAGTTTGTCTCGTTCTGTTCTGTACGTTTTAACAACCTATTTGCAAAAGCAATATTGTAAAATTTGTTAAAATTTGGCAATATAGTAAAATTATCAATTGCCACGCTCAGCTTACGCCCGTACAAAGGGCGTAAGCTAAAAGGAAATAAATGAATTAATGTAGTTGTTATATAAATTAAATAATGAAATGAATGTTATAGGTAAGATTTGGAAAATTATAACTAGCTTTTACCCGCGACTGCGTTCGCGTGGACTGTTGTTGACTATAGAATTGACAGGATTGCTATAGCCTATATGTAATTACAGTGTATTTGGAATAATTGTACCAAATTTCATCAATATTGATTCAGCACATTCACTGTGAAAGAGTAATAAACTTACATCCATACTCACAAACTTTCGCATTTATAATATTAGCAGGATAGGATTTGGTAGTGTTTTCCTTCCACACACTAATCTCTCAAAAAGAACAAAGACTTTCCTATAGCACTGTACAATAATCCGTCCATTACACAATGCGTCATTAGATAATCAGCGCGGATTACACATCGCCGACACTAAACGTCGATAAACGATCGCCGGCAGCCCCGCGGGCGTATTATGCATTTATGACTGGACAATCGTACATCGATTTAGAATTTAATGTTTCTGTTCTGCCATTGATTGTTGGTTACACCCAACACGCATACCAATAGTAACGGCCTGCTACTATCCCACTGCTGGGCATAGGCCTTTTCTCTCCGTTTTTTTGTGGAGAGAAGGATTGGATCTTAGACTTACCACGCTGTTCCAATGTAGATTGGTAGGTTACACATATCCCCAGAATTCTCTAGAGATATACAGATTTCCTCACCATGTTTTCGTTCACCGAAATGCGTGTGATAAATTGCAATTATCAATTAGACACATAAGTTTTACTAGAAAACTCATTGGTGCATGGGGTTTGAACCCTAGACCTCCTCGAAAGAGGCGCACGGTGTTACCGCTGGTATACCCATAACTTCGTAATAAGCAGTGGCGTAGGCAGAGGCTAAACGGTGCCTTAGAGCCCCATAGCTCAGGGGATCCTCCCCTGGAGTAAATCAATTTCGGAAATAATAGTTCTGGAAAAAATGTTATTTAGGAAAAAAAATAGTACGTGTAAAGAGCTCATGAATAAGTGCCCCGGATGGGTTCAAAACTAGTCGGGTTAACCCGATAGAATCAGACGTGAGTATAGCCGGTTCTATACATTAACTAGTTTCGGAATAGTTTAGTTCGGGCTCTACTGTATTTTTCACCTACTATTGGTTTTCAATTTTGGTTACCTAGCTATGCAACTGGTAATACGGTATTTTCTCAACTATCATAAACTATGTTTATAATAAAAATGAAAATATTTTGTTTAATATAGCCTGTTGAATAGAATAGACCTCATTTCTTTCCGAGGTGTCGTAAAAGGCGACTAAAGTAATTTCACCCGACTGTGGTATCGGGCTGAGTAGAATAGACCACTCTTTTTCTTAACGACGTGTCGTAAAAGGCGACTAAGGTAGGTTGACGTCAGGCAGGCGGCTGTTCGTAAAATACTTAGTCAAATCATGCATCAAATTATCATCATCATCATCATGACAGCATGTTTATAACATGTAGTGCTGACCCTACTTAGAATGAGATAAGGGCAGGATGACATATTAGAGAGAAGATTGCAATCACTTTATTTTATGAAATGGTTGATTTCTGCTTATTTTATTAATTACTTCATGAGTAATACGGTCTTGTCAATTCTAAATCCAAATCTTTATCAAACTAATCATATTGTATTGCATCAAATTAATTGTTTATATTAACACGATATCATTGAATTAAATATGAAGTTTAAAACAAAAATAAATTGTATCGGATTAATAACAATTCACATTCACGACTAATAAATTTTTCTTGGCTTTTCATATTGTGTAAAGGAATACAATAACTCTAACTTCTTAAATACATAACAACTGATATAGAGATCACGGATTTTTTTTTTAAACTTGTTTAAACTTGTTTTATAATACCTATCCGTATTCATAACTTTCCTCAGTAAGAACGCAATAAGCTCCTATTGAACTGAGCAATTTATTTAAAAAAAAGGCTATCAAAAAATTCAATAGCATTCGTTTAACAAAAGTAGCAGATGAATTATCACTCCACTATCCATCACACAATGAATCATTTTAAAACAATTAAGTAAATAAACCATTGAATGATGTTAAAAAAAGCATCAATTTGGACGGCGGTAGCTTTATAATAAACGGCGCGGCGGCGCCGACTTGGCCGTGACTTGCAGGCGCTTTGGTCAAGTGCCGACGTCGATTCACACGTAACAACAATCTGTTATCCCAATCCGAGTAAATCCTTTGCTTAGAATACCATTCAGAGTGGATAATATCTAACCACTGTCAATTTTGAAATCTTTTTTGATTTTATTACATAGGTTTAGGGTTTGTCAAATAAACAAAATAAAATAAAAAATTAATATGTATTTACAGTTAAGAAGCTGTTTGTTATAGCTCAGCGGTGAGACCGTGCAACTTTTTCGAGAGTGTAGCGAGCTCAGACCCCGGGCAGGCACTAATGAGTTTTTCTATTAAAACATAAGTTTTAATAGAAAAGCTCATTGGTGCCTGCCTGGGACATAAGTGTTTAATTCATAATTGCAATTTATCACACTTCTCGGTGAAGGAAAACATCGTGAGGAAACCTGCATATCTCTTGGGAATTCTGGGTATATGTGTAACCTACCAATGCTAATTGGAGCAGCGTGGTGGGTCTGAGATCTGGATGGGTGAGAGCTTGAGTTTGGAGCTTCAACCCCGCTCTCGAGAAACTGATGATAAAACCATCTCCCCAATGACGTTACAACCCTCTAGGTAAGAATGTCATTACATAGGTGTAATAAGTAATTTATAAAAGATTAAAAAAAATAAAAAAAAATAAAAGAAGAACGAAGACACCGGTGATATGTGGGACTCGAACCCGGGTTTTGAACATTTTCGGTTTGCCCGTTGCCCATCGGCTAGATTACATTACGTTTAACATTACGTGTGACAACTAAAAAAATCGTCGGTTCGTCGTGCGGTATCCGACTGAGTAGAATAGAACACCCTCTTCGTACCGAGGTCTCGTAAAAGCCGACTAAGTTAACGTCAGGCTGGCAGCTAGTCGTAAAATACCTAGCCAAATCATGTAACAATATGTTTAAAATATGTTGTGCCGACTCCACATACAGTGGATTAAGGGCAGAAGAATGATGATTTTTATTGGTTCGTCATAGACCATGCTCATTTCTTACCGAGGTGTCGTAAAAGGCGATTAAGGTAAGTTGATCCGCAGTGTGGTGTCCGGTTGAGTAGAATAGATCACCCAACTTTTTACCGATGTGTCGTGAAATACGGCTAAAACAAGTTTAGGTCAGATAGGCGGCCGGTCGTAAAATATGTAGCCAAATCATGTATATAACTTTTTGTGCCGACACTACTTAGAGGGGGATAAGGGCAGGAGTTTGATATATGGTTTTTAATTAAAGTTATCATATAAATATTGTTAAAATCCGCCAATACGAAGAAAATGTATACAGTGCTAAACAAATACTGCGCACGGTTTATTTTAATTTGCATTTTGTACTGCGCGTTCGCGGTTCGGGTGATGTCTTATTTTCAATCCGATATTAGAAACGAATTCTAATAGTCTCTGCTTATATGTCATTAATACCTAATGAAACAGTGATTTTTTCAAGCACACTTATTAAGGTCATTTAATAAAAAATACCTACTACTATCAAATAAACTTTGCGCTTGATAAATGTACGTTTTAATAAAACTTATAATTTACGCAAAAGTCTTATCGCGATGTTAATTTTTGTTGGGTAATTACGTCAAATTACCTTTGCTTAATTTTAGAACAATTATAAAACTTGTTGGAATTATGAAAATTAATTAAAACTAACAAATATTTTTACATAAAAACGCGTGTGACGCAAAAGCAACAGGTTGATCATGAACTAGAAGTAAAGGATTTTAGTTTTTCTAGCCAAAATATATTTAATACTTAAATGGGCTTAATCTTGTGTATATATATATATATATATATATATATATATATATATATATATATATATATATATATATATATATATATATATATATATATATATATATGATATGTATATTCTATATATTATAAATATATTCGGAATCTCGGAAACGGCTCAAACGATTTTCCTGAAATTCAGCATGTATTCATCATGCAGTCATTTTATTCCTGTTTTTGGGCATTAAAAAATACAAAAATTTATATTTCAATGAATTTTTGCCATTAACTATCAAGACAGCGTAGCTTATTCGGGGAACGGGTGATCGAAGAAATGAAAATACCTAATCCTAGGTATTTTTCTTTTTTTTAAGTTTCCTTTTTTAATTTGCAAAAAATTATCGAGCAAGGCTCGGTCATCCAGATATTCTAGATTAACGGATATAGGGCCAAATTGATGAATACGAAAAATGATTAATAGCCTAAATGCTTATACGTACATAACCATCGTTCACGCTATTTATTTCAGCGGATATTTATTAATTAACCATAAATAAAATCGTGAAGGAAAATCTCCCGTAATAAATTTGTCTGGGAATAAATTGGTCTCATAATAAAATTGTCGTAGGATAGTAACTGGCCGTTATTTTACTTTTAGTTAGACTAAGGAATAAAAATGCTGGAAGCGCTTTCTTATGAATATTTTTAAATCCTTAGTCGCGTGATAGGTTAATAATAGATGGCGCTTTTCAATTTCATCCTGATCATGTAGAATTATCAGGATTTCTATAGCCTATATGCTAGTCCTGTTTAAGAAATAATTGTGCCAAATTTTATCGATATTGGTTCAGCGAATTTGCCGTGAAAGAGTAACAAACATACATCCATACTCACAAACTTTCACATTTATAATATTAGTAGGATAGGATAAGTAGGAAAGGATTTGCAGAAGACTAAGTTAAACCAAACTTGAAAAAATTGAAGTACGCAATCAGGTACTGTTTTATACATACACCCCGATTTATGGCGAGATTATTTTTTATATTTGGAAAAAAGGTTTTAAACTGTGTTAATTAAGTTGTATAATCAGGAAGAGATATCTCTGTATCCGTGAGAAAAAGTACAGCCTCTTTATCATTCGTCGGTGACAGAATGTTGGACGGTAAAAAAAATCACATGAAAGCCTTTAGACGTTCAGTGTGATGTTACGTTGACGTTGACAAGCATTTATGTGAGACTAAACAGAAGAAGATTATTTTCGTTTAATTTTAATATTATTTAATATAGGACACAAAGTCACTGATATATTGACCTTCTTATTGTGTATTAGTTTCTACTAACGACAATTCTTTAGCGCTATTAATGGCCTTATTAAAGTTTCAATATATTTCTACACCAAATTTCACCAAAATCAATCTTAAGGTTAACTAAAGTGTCAATAGATTTACCTTGCATTTATAATTTCACTAGCATTCACCTATGACTTGGACTGCGTGGATTTTAACTTAGATATAAAACATAATTCAGACCCTCAAACTTTCACCATATTAAAAAACACATGTCCCGTTGCTTCATTGAGATTTTTCTTTCTTTATAATATTAGAAAGAAAATTATACTCGGATTCATCTGCATGGATTCGCTATTTCGGGTTGCCAATGTCCTTTTCCAAGTCAAATCTACATCTTCACAAAAATATTTATTCGACAGGTGTGAGTACGTAACAAACCAGCATTTCATTTTTAATCTGTGCTTATTTCAAAAATTCGAAAATTTGTTTATTTGTCTGTTATGATTTCGCGTTTAATCCTTTGGACCGATTTTGATCAAATTTGGCACAATTAAAGCTTTATACACCGAGTTTTAATATAGGATTTAAAAATACCGTTTTTTTAGAAAAACACATAATGCATTATTGAGGATAATCAAACACTTTAATAGGTTTAATAGAAGTATCGAAGTAGGTACTAGTGAAATAATCATCTTCCTGCCCTTATCCCACTCTAAGTGGGGTCGGCACAACATATTATAAACATACTGTCACACGATTTGGCTGCGTTTTTACGAACCGCCACATGCCTGACGTCAACTTACCTCAGTCGTATTTTACCACACCTCGGTAAGAAAGAGGGTGGTCTGTTTTACTAAACCGGATACCACACGGTGGGTCAGTTTACCTTAGTCGCCTTTTACGACAACTCGGTAAGAAATGTGGTTGATCTATTCTACTCAGCCGGATACCACACGGCGGGTCGACTTACCTTAGTCGCCCTTTACGACACCTCGGTAAGAAATAATGGTGGTACTATTCTATTCAGCCGGATACCACACTGCATAAGTAGGTACTAGTGAAATGTTGTCTGTAGACAGAATAGTGCGTGTAACTACAGATGAAAATGACCGAACAAAACTCTACAAAAGCTATTAAATCCTTCAATTAACTTTGATTTCACACTCTTTCACGAACCGAAAAATCGAAGCCCAAACATTAGTTTAACCGAAATTATAGAAAACCAACAAAAAGTATGGCAAAAAGTTGTGACAATAGAAAAAGCACCAGACGGGGCGGGCGACGACTTGTGAGGCGCCTGTGAATCTTGTATCTTTCTTCATCCTAGCATTCACGGTATTTAAACAGAATTAGATAATTATTCATATTTCTAGCATATCCAGTCTTATCATAGCAGTATAAAAACTGTTTGGTACGAAATTACTTTTTTTTTGCATATTGACGAGTATATTCCCTACACCGTGTAGTATCCGGCTGAATAGAATAGTACCACCCTCATTTCTTACCGAGGTGTCGTAAAAAGCGACTAAGGTAAGTTGACCCACCGTGTGGTATCCGGTTTAGTAGAATAGACCACCCTCTTTCTTACCGAGGTGTCATAAAATACGACAGAGGTAAGTTGACGTCAGGCAGGTTGCCGGTAATAAAAACGCAGCCAAATCATGTGACAGCATGTTTATAACATGTTGTGCCGACCCCACTTAGAGTGGGATAAGGGCAGGAAGATGATGATTGACGAGTATATTCCCGAATACTAAACTACTAAATACTATAACAAATGCTATCCTGACAACACTCTCGTCACTCAATCTAGCGAAAAATTCTAAAGTGTTGAAGATATATATAAACCTTGATAAAAGCAAGCTTGTGTAAATGTGATCTATAATTTTTATTTGTTACAAAATAGTTTTTTAGATTTCTTTTAAAAATCCCTATTGAATTTATAACCCACAAAGGTGGTGGTATATCATTCCAACACTTAGTGGTCGAATAAGTTTAAAATATCAGCAAAAGGCTGCAGTTTTATGTCTCGGTATAGACAACTGAATTCAGGAGTGGCGTGTTTTACTGGTCAATCATACCTTGCCGAAAGAAGTATAATGTTTTTTTTTTTTTAAATTCTCATTTAAAGAACTTAGTCACTTACGTGACTATGTTGCTCTGGTAGCTATTAACTAAAACTTACACTACTTTTATTAATTTCGCTTACCTATATTATGTCTAGTTAGTTACTCTATACATATATTTTGCCACGTCAGAAGTCGGAGTCGTCAAGCTAATGTTACGCGACCCTAGTGTTCTATCTGTCTTAAAAGGTACGTTTCGCACACATACCACTAAAATATGATGTACATCTTCTATTATACCACAATCTGGACAATTGGGTGATGAGACCTTTTTCATTAAGTGCGCAAACATATTCAGTGGAATGTGTCCGGAACGCAAACGGAAGGCGGTAAAGTATAATGTTAAACCTTGGAAAACTGACTAATTGTTTGACAATAAACTAGACGTAATTAAATAATTTGTTAAACGCGATTTTAAAAATTTGTATAGAATAAGTTATACTACGTTGTGCTTTTTTTTTCTAGGGCATAGATTTAATAAATTTGTAGAAACTATCTAAGAGTGTAATGAGTTCATAGACATAAAGAGTTGTGTGACGAAAAAAAGGTTGACTCTATTCATCTTCGGTAATTTTACGATAAAACTTATGTAAATACGTAGAATTTACTATAAGATTATTATTACTAACATTGATAGTTAATGTATACAGCCGGCTATACTCATGTCTTATTCTATCGGGTTAGCCCGACTAGTTTCGAACCTATTCGGGGCACTTATTCATGAGCTCTTTACACGACGTTATCGGGACGGGAACTGTGAATTGACATTGATGTTTTCCACTTGACTTGAGTATAATTGTGTTAATTAGTGGCCATAAAAAAATTAATGCATCTACACTTTAATAATATGCGCCATTTATAAAATGTTATAAAAAAGGCAATAGAAATCCTGAGGTAGTCGTTTTTATATGAGTTTTTACGATGCATCTAGAACGTGGCGCGGTCGGCGGCCGCAAAGGTCTAATTATTGACGTTTGTTTTTGAAATAACCGCTCTTGAGTACAGTCGCCGCCTAATGTTGTTAAGTGATTTATAATAAGTATTAATATTCGAATGTAATTGGGTCCGCTGTGTGGTATCCGACTGAGTAGAATAGACTACTGTCTTTTCTTACGGAGGTGTCGTAAAAGGCGACTAAAATAAGTTGACCCGCAGTGTGGTATCAGGCAAAGTAGACTAGACCATTCTCATTTCTTGCCGAGGTCTCTTAAAAGGCGACTAAGGTAAGTTAACCCACCGTATAGTATCCGGTAAAGAAGAATAGACCATCCTTATTTCTTACAAAGGTGTCGTGAAAAGTGTAAGGTAAGTTGACGTCAGGCGTGCGACCGTACCGAGCCAATCATTTAACAACATGGTTACTACATGTCGTACACACCCTACTTAGAGTGGGATAAGGGCAGGCGAATAATGATTTTCAATTATTTACGAAAAATAAAATAAACTGACATATGCAAAAAATTAAAAATTTGCGATCTTATCGCAATCGCTATCAAAAAGTGATAAAAAACCTGTGGCTATCCAACTGAATAGAACTGGAACTTAGAACCGCCACTCACGAACTCTCCAGAGATTTTGTTTTAATAAAATTTTCCTTCATCGTTAAAGCTTGTATAATATTGTATTATACAATATTGTGCTTGTATTATAAAGTAACAAAGAAGTCTGTAATACTAAAACAAATACATAATTGAATACTGAGCAGTCTTACAATTAGTATTAAGAACATTCTCAATGCATATCTCTTCAAAATTTATTGTTTCACTCACTGTCGTCAAATTAATACAGTTGCAAACAGACGATGCTGGTAGCTGAATACAAGAGATGCTGACTCAGCGCGCTCTCTGTGACTGCCGACTATCTCACGAACTACGTCATGGATCGCCGATGCCGTAATTTGCAGACAGAAGCGTTTTTGGCAAATATTAGTTTCTTTATATCCATTTGTGAACGATGAAAACTTCTCTCGCAAATCGCAGTACAATAAAAAACTTATATTCGTCTTCACATGGAAAATTTATAAATTAATCAAGCAAATGATTGTTAACATACAAGTAATAAAGGCAATATTCTCAATTTGGTTTTTTTTATTTTTGGTTGTTAAGGTAAAAGATTTTTTCATATTTATTTTATACATTATTGTAAAAATAAATTCTAATAATGAATTTCGTTGTGTTGTGGAATATACTCTTGTATAAAACTCATTTATACATATATATTTCACACACTCCCGTACCTATATATCTTTTTTACAGTTCCATCTTTTACCTCGTCCTCTAGTTAAATCTAATCTTCCTCTATTAGAAGCTCCATTATTATACAATAAGGCATAGTCTTATAAAATATCCTTTCCATGGTCTTTTAATGTCTCCGACACTTAAGCAAGCATTTGCTTGTTAGTGGGGTATAATAACACAAAGCAAATTATTATAAAAAGAAACATAATTCTTATTAATGATGCAAAAGTATTTATATTTTTTTACGTCCGAATAACGAATTGATGTGATTTTTGTAGTCCAAAATAGAAGAAGAATGACGTATCTTATTTTTACTCGGTACTGAAATCCATGGCGATGATTCGTATTATGAATTAGTTTTGTATTAGGCTAGTTCTACTTCCTACTACTAATATTATAAATGCGAAAGTTTGTGAATATGAAATGTATGTTTGTTACTCTTTCACGGCGAATCCGCTGAACCAACATCGATGAAATTCGGCACAATAATTCCTTATATACCGAAATAAAATATAGGCTATAGAAATCCTGTTAATGGTACAGGAATAGGATGGCATTGAAAACCTATCACGCGACAATAGCCCACGCAAACGAAGTTACGGGTAAAAACTAATTTAAATATAAAGTTGAGAACTTAGAGTTGATAAAATAGAAAGCTTTAAAATGTTAAATAATTACTTATAAATTTAATTTTTAATTTAATCGTCATATAAATAATGTTGTTAATTTGAGTTTTAAATATAGGGTTTTTGCTATTAACATTAACATTATTACGTGATATTAACATTTGATTACGTGATATTACTTATTAAATAAGAAGTGTTAGTAATCAGTATGTTATCCAAATTTATTTAAATCGCCTAATGTTCTTGTCTTAAGCCCTAAAGGCGCATCCGATAATTGCTTTCTTCATTCGACCCGTCTTACACGTACTCAGTCTTATACTCGTAAACCCATTACGGTGTGGGAGGTGGAATACTTAATAGTATTTCTATACAATTTTATATATAATAAAGGGATTTATTATTATACAGACTTTGTATCAAATTTCTATAATAATCTACTAATAAAATGAGCTTATTATAATATATAACTTACTTTAAGTAAGTCACCTTTCTCGCATGGTGACAATATTAATAACTTTAATGAAAAAACTTGAAAATAAAAATGATTGTTAATGTAGGTTAGCGATTCTACGCGGCAACGTTGCCAGTATTCTTGGGAATATTTCACGTGGGCATGATTTGTATATTCCTAGCGTGTAATTAATTTATGATAGAAATAACTTGTACATTTTTGTTATAAATAAAATAATAAAGGTGGAATAAATAAATAAATATATAGGTCACATACTAGGTTTTCCGCCACCGAACAAAGTACACTTAATACTTGTGTTATGGGTGACAGATAATTGGTAAATATATGTATATAATTTTAATACATAAATACAAATATACATCTAGGTTCGAAAATCCAACAAATTGTTTATCCAATATCACCATTTACCAAAATTGCAAAGCGCCTTTGCGATTTTGTATGCATTATATATATTATGATTTTTTTTTGTATGTAGTGCTTGAGTTTTGTGGTGGCGGTGGTGGAGGTTTGTGCAGGTGTTTTTACGAATCCTGCATTCTACATTTACGATTATAAACATATTTTCTATTTTACTTCATCGCGGATTATAGCAAAATAATTTTATTATTACTTTAAAAAAAACATATATACAACTAAAATAAAGCGTGTGAAAAAGTCTCACCTCCGATTTTGATACCAAGTCTTCACTTGTGTATCCGTAAGGCCTAGTTTAGCGGCTAACTCCATTCGGTCCTGCACGCTAAGGTACTTCTGTCTCTCGAACGACTTCTCCAGGGTTTGGAGCTGGTGGTCCGTGAAGGCTGTTCTCGCTTTCCGTTGCTTCTTAGCAAGGCCAGAGGCGTCGCCGCCACACGATTTGCTTGATACATCATCTGAGTCATCTTTTACACCTGTGAAAAAAGTTTTTATTTAAATGTATGCACAATGACTAGGTCAGCATAGCTGTCCTGCGCGCATATATGCGCCATAGAGCGCCTCGAAATAAAACTGTCAGTAACAGTATCAAAATATACACCATAAAACTTTACAGCATTATTCTCTGGGTCAATCTAAAGATTATCAAAAAACTTCATTAAAATCGGTCCAGCCATTTCTGAATCTATAAGGGATATACAGAGAAATATATATTTTTTTCTACATATGCGACTATATAGTATAATATCTTTCCAGTTACAAAAAACAATAAACCTTTATTGAATCCGTTAATTTGCAAAATATTCTTTATTCAAATTGGCTTTTACAAGCACTTTCGAGTTGTGAAATTTAAAATCTGCTAAGCGGTTTCGGATATTTTTCAAAGAATTAGCCGGCAAATAAACATAGTAAATGATATTATATTTATTGCCCCCACGTCGAATTATGTCTTTTTAAACATTTATTTATTACGCGTGTTTGGCAATAGCAATAAATTCCAGTAGATCAACGTTGACAAATACCTCAAAGGCTGCATTGTATTAAGATAGCAAATGATTTACGATAAATGGAATTGCTAAAACAATATACGAATATATCTCTGTCTATGTTTCATAACCGTTAGATCGTTTATGATTATATTTGTTAGACAAATGGAACCTGGGTGAACATAAGTACAGTATGGTAGTGGGGAGGAAGAATATATTTTTAACACTGATTGTATGTGGCATATATGATATTAGGAGGCCGTAAAAATGGTAGGATTGTGTGAAGTATGACATGATAAAAGGAGTAGCACAAGAATTGACGAATGATAGGAGAGAATGGAAAAGAAAACACGTTATGCCGACACCACTTAGAGCAATAAGCGCAGGCGAATGATTATGGTTATATGTGTTTTTAAGATGTTATATGTACCTTTAAAAGCAAAAAAAGAAATATTAAAGAGTACGCTAGATGCTATTACAGTACTTAGAACTAGCTTAGACAAACATCGGCAATGGCTTAGTGAAATCCCGTTAATGTGAGAAGTCCAGAATAAAAGTTTGTAAAAATGGAAATGGTGTTATAAATTTGCAGTAAACCCATCAGCTCCTATTTTTATCCCACTCTAAGAAGGTTGTCGTAATAGTTTATATCTTTGCCCACGGCTTCGTCAGAAAATCAATCACATACATACAGACAACTTTATAGACTTTATTTTATGATACTAAATTCCATTCCCTTCTATAATTCGTGGTTGTAACCAAGCCACGCTGGACTCCCAGCGTCATTTTCCGTAGAAACTTCAGAATATAGTCTTTAGTTTCTATTACAAGGGTTCTTTAACCCTAGAAAGAACCATAAAGTAGAGAACCATAGAAAGTCTTTACTGTAGTTTCTCGTCATTACAAGGGTTATTCTATTTTTAATATCACCATTTATGTTAGCGTCATAACAATAACAATCCCTACAAGAAGTACGAGCGGTAATTAAGTGTAAGGAAGCGGTCCCAACCGCAGGAAGCCCTACAACAAGGCTTCATTCTCGTCAGACGTCTTGCGACAACTTGATTTATACTTGAGTTACAAAGCTCTAAATTACACAGCTTACGCGACGAACCTTACCGTCCATACTAATATTATAAATCTAAAAATCTGTTATGCTTTGGCTAATCCGCTAAACAATTAAGTGGCCCAATATTTCTGAAATTTGATTGAAATAAAGCTTACATACCAGGATAACATAGGATTTAAAATCGTTTTTACAACACGAAGTATTTTAAATTCTGCGCCATCTTAAGTGGAAGAACACAAGTGAAAAAATTAAAGAAATGTCAGATTAAATTTAAAATATAAATATAAATTTTCTCAAAATCTACTGAACGTATTCTTGTACGGTTTTTACTAAGAGGTAGTGAAATTCTTCTGGAAGGTGTTGAAGAGGTCGCGCAGTTGTAAAAAAAACTTAGCTGCTGGGAACTTAAGTCGTGTGTGTCGCATAGACTAAAAAAGCTACACTAATGTAAATATTGTAGATCAACAAAAATACTACAAAAAGTCCGCGGCAGCAAGTCTCTATCTCTTATGGCTAACTAGCAATAACTTTTATTATTATTCAAATTTCAATTAAAAATATTTAGTTATTTACACAGGAAAAACTTTGTGACTTCCATTCGAGTAAAACCGCAGGCACAGCTAGTTTGTAATAATTGCACTAAATTGAAATGAAATTAAGTCAAATTCCTAACAGTATTCGCAAATGTAAATGAGTTATATAAAAAATCGGATCAATTCAAACAAACGACCATGTTTATCGCAATATGAATTTATTAAAGTGCTTTTTTTCTGAACTGATAATTTAGCGAAGTTAAAAGCAAAATTTAGGTACGAGATAAAGACTAAAAAATCATCACTTATCGTTGAGAATGTCATATGTTAACCTCTAATTATATTAATGACTAACATTTTATCTGAGGATTTGAATTTAAGAATTGAAAAAAAGAATTCGCATATAATTTTATGATAAGCAGGACAAAAATATGACATAGGTATGGTATAGGTATTCTGACATACTTAAGAGAAAAATCTACAGAAAATCGATCACTAAAATGTCTACACCATCTAAAAGTTGGCATCTAGGTATATTAGATTTGACTTGAACTGTTTTGAACATATACAAAGAAATGTAAGAATAATGTTGCTATAATCTTCGTTTTTTAGCGGAATAATTACTGTTTATAATGTAATTCTGTAATTAATGTAAGTAATGTAATTCTGTAATTCTGTTGTACTATGAAATTCTAAAAAGTAGAAAGCAAACGGTAAAACGTCGATAACTCGAAACTCGATAACGTAAAAAACGTTATTTCAAAAATAATCTGCTCCCATCTCCTCAGACTCTAATTTAATATACATAATATTAACTTAATAATGAACTTAACTTAAAATACACAACCTCTGTAACTTAAATTAATATTTTCAATGTAGGCCCTGACTAACTTGAAGACCGCCCATAACATAAACTCTTAATAAGATCAAAACTCTATAATTTAAAATATTTTGTACTTCCCTTGGATGTGTAATTTATCTACTACCCTCGATAGGCAATTATGAGTTTTTAAAATAAACTAACAAGATACCTATTAATCTGTATTGGAACTGCATTTTGGGTCCAAGCTATATTATTTCTCTCCAAGGAGAGAGAAGCCCCAATAGGATAGTAACGTCCGCTACATTAAAAAATAAACTTAATTCGATTATTCCCGCTTAAGAGTTTTTTAGCAACCCATATTATATAGAGATCAGTGTGGTATCCGGCTGAGTAGAATAGTACCACCCTCTTTTCTTACCGAGGTGTCGTAAAAGGCGACTAAGGTAAGTCGACCCGCCGTGTGGTATCCTGCTGAGTAGAATAGACCAACCTCATTTCTTACCGAGGTGTCGTAAAAGGCGACTAAGGTAAGATGACCCACCGTGTGGTATCAGGTTTAGTAGAATAGACCACCCTCTTTCTTACCGAGGTGTCGTGAAATACGACAGAGGTAAGTTGACGTCAGGCAGGCGGCCGGTCGTAAAAACGCAGCCAAATCGTGTTACAGCATGTTTATAACATGTTGTGCCGACCCCACTTAGAGTGGGATAAGGGCAGGAAGATGATGATATTATATAGAGATCAATTAGAGCATCAATATTAACTTAACTATTTAGTTTTTATATTTACAAATACATAATTTGTTTCTAATTTTCAGGTTGACTTGAATAAAAATTTCCATACGAAATTCCCTAAGCGAAAAAATTTTTAAAAACATCTTAGTAGCTCATGTTGTGTTTTTTTGTCAAGTCGGCTATGTGTTTTTGTTCCATTACTCGAATTAAAACTCAGTAAACGTTACAAAGGTAAATACAGTAGTAATTTTGCGTTGAGTATCGCAGCCAAAAAAGCACAGAGTAATTGAACTACCAGTTCCACCATTTTGCTACACGTGTTCAAAGACAAAAAAAATTAAAAGATGGGGGTTTAGCGCAGTAGTTGGTACTATATAACTCTGCTTCCTTAGGTAATGCTTCGCTTTGCGATTTTGTCGTCGTGGAGTCTATGTCCTGAAGATGCTTCGATTAAGGGGTGAAACAATTGTTGAGATTGTGGTGGTGAATGTGTGCAGTGCTTGTGTATTGTTGCGTTATCGGTGTCGGGTAGTGCATGAGTTTTTACAAATTCTGCATGTATCAGGTCTGAGAACGAGTACACTCTACATTTAGCATTACATATATTTTCTTTTATCGCGGATTATAGCAAAATAATATTCTCATTAGTTTTGTAAATAAACTACGTCAGATACATTCAGGTGTCACAGTACTCGCAATGGAAACCTGTTCTTTAATCCATAAAAAATATATTCTACCACAGTGTTGTAGAGTGCGTTTAAAGATTCCAACAATATCGGAATTCACTTAGCCAAGTACTACACGGGATTATAGGTATAATGCGGAGGGAATTAGTGCAGCCGAGTGTACGCGTTGCGGTTTACCACCCAGGCACTAAGCGTTCACTACTACATACTGCACTGTCCACAGTTATATTATCGTGTTGGCGAATCTTTATGCTAACACAAGGTTTCATTTTCGTGATTACTTCATCTGAACAATCATTTCCTACTAATTCAAAATATTCTTTATTCATATAAACTTGTAAACAAGTGCTTTTGAATCATCAACTCTAGTGCTGGTTCGGAAAGCCGTTCCTACCGAGAAGAGCCAGCAAGAAACTCGGCGGTTGCTCTTTTTAAAAATATAATTCTTATGACTAGTTACACTTAGTCATTACTGTCTTGTACAGGGTCTAAGCGAGCTATATCCACACATTCTTATCTTCCGAGTAATTCTCAACAGTATAGTAGGCTTTCTGGATCAGCCTCTTTTTAACAGTGTTTTTAAACTGATGTGGCAAAGCTTAAATTGATTGCGGAATTTTATTATAGATTCTTATACCCAGACCCACAATCGATTTACGTTCATTAAATGGAACCAAATATAGTAATTGCCTAGATAAGCTTTGAATATTTCATATACGTCTACCAAAAATAGACAAAACGGAAATAAAAATCATCAGTGCGCCTTGTGTGGGTTATTTTGACCTACTCGATCGCATCGCTTGTATGACGTTGCAATAGCGACATCTAGCGACCGTTGTTACGTCGCTGCATTATACAAAGTGGCGTTACGCTAACGCGATCGATTTTGTTAAAAAAACTCACTAAGCGCACAGATATTTTGTACTGAACGATACCTAACTGAATCTGTTACTCCATAGATAAATATTGAAGAAGATAAGAATTCATTGAATTCTTTTTTCTCGGAAGCTGGATTTTTCAAAAATATTAAGTTATTTTATAGTTTTTTTTAATTGTCGTAACAATTAATTTATTTATGTACCATAAAAAATGTAGGAAAAAAAATCTAAAATTTATCTAATATATTATCTTAAATTATTTCTTATTTATCATATCTTATTTATTATTTCACCTCTCTTATTTTTGTCTTTCTCTTTTTTTAGTTTAATTTACTTTTACTCTTTCTTATTTTCAGTTTAGTATTAATACTTTTGGTGGTCATTTAAAATCAGAAATTTATTGCGCTTTAACATAACTAACCGTAACTTTTTATTTTTATAACTTATTTACTTGATTATTATGGCATTAATAACTTTAAAATTTTAAATATTGTGTATTTATCACAAACGGAACAATCATTCATTAGTTATAATTAACTGAAAATTCAGTGTTTTAAGTCTGGGAAATAAGTTTAGTTAAATAAGTTTAGGAAATTTTTACAACTTCGTCAGTACATTACTGTTTTTTAAAGTTAATCAACTATTTTTAGCCCAAATTACCGCTGTTAATCTGTTGTAATTGTTCCTATTATTTTGGTAATTCACGTAATTTTTAGGGACTATTGTTCATTCTCAATTCACTATGAATAGCCATATATATTTTTTTAATGTATATTTGTAAATTTTACATATCGTTGCAATAGAAAAACCGTTTTATACTTACGTATTTAACTAGAAAGTGTTGATGTTTTCTAAGATGGATCGCTTATTTAAATGATACCAAATTTATAAACGTCAAGAAATACGGATACCGGTTCGTAATAAAAATGAGATGAATCGCGTCACGTAATAAGTTATAATCATTTAACTTGCCGTTTATAGAGGTGGTCGTTATTTAGGTGTGACAGTATAGCTTAAATGTTATGGTTTTGTATTATTTTCAATTTGGTATGAATTTTTAAACGTTATACTTTTATATTATCTGTGATTTGGTATAAATTTTTAACGATATATTATTTTATTATCTTTGATTCAGTATGAATTTTTAAACTTTATTCTTTTGTATTATCTTTGACTTGGTATTAATTTTAAACTTAATAGTTTTGTATTATCTTTGATTTTTTTATTATTTTCCTTTGGGTGAAGGTTTTTATAAAGTCATAATAACTTTTACCTGTGTCCGAGTAGCTCCATATAGTATGCACTTATTTGATTTTTATAAATCAATTTGGTGGGCTACGTGTGGGTGTATATTTGTATCGAAGTATGTATTTAAAAATTCAATTATTATATATTCACCGGGTCATTACGATTTTGTTCGTGGAGCCTATCCCCCTGATCATGCTCGGTTACGGGGCGAAACGATCGTAGAGTTTGTGGTAGTGTGTGTGTGTGTAGTTGCTTTGTATGGAATATTGGTGTTGTTGGCGTCTTGTGATACGTGTGGTGGCTTGTCCTGCAAGTATGTGGTATGTGGTTGTTGCCTGCTTCATACACATAGCATTGCATGTATTCTCTTAACAAACGCGGATTACAGCAAAGTAATTTTATTGTAACTTCTGTACTACGGAGTTACGCAAAGTAACGCCTGCTTCTGTAAATCACCAGGTCTGTGTTAACCTTACACAAGTATTAAGCTTTCCCTAACACAAGTATTAAGTTACTTTGGGAACGGAGTTAAGTGTGGTAAGTGTCCCATATATATTTATATTGATATTTTAGATTCGCATTAGGAAGTCATATCCTACAATGTATTGATAAGCCTAATAGCAGTTTGACGTTTTACAGCAACATTATTGTCCACTAATGATAATAATTTTCACGGTCGAGCAAATGCAGTTGGCAGTTGGGCCTTATTATAATAAATTAATGTCGGTCTACCCTAATGGGCCTCGGTCGGTCATAATTACACTCGATATTACAAACAGGGGCGTTGGGAAAAAATCGCCACTTCGCACAGTTCCTACGACTTGTAGTCAAGGTTGTTAGGAAAAACATTCCCGATTAGACGTTATACGTACACTCGCTGTGTAGATTTAGGGCCTGTTTCACAAGTTACCAATAAACTGTCAGTTAGCTTATTCGGAAAATATCTGACACATATCTCGGAACTTTGCGTTTCTCAGGTTTCTGATAGGCTTATTCAGCACTTAGGGTCTGTTTAACAAGTTACCAATAAACTTTCAGTTAGCTTATTCAGAACATATCTGACACATATCTCGGCATTTTGCGTTTCTCAGGTATCTGATAGGCTTATTCAGCACTTAAACTCCCTAATAAGTTAACAGGTGGATCATATGGCTGTTATTTTGTTTATCTGTTGGATAGCAAATACCTGCTTTAAAATTTTTCACTTTTAGAGACATTTATCTGCTACTTAGTTTATTTGTCGGTTAACTATCGGACACTATATCAGTAACTCGTGAAACAGGCCCTTAAAAAGATAAATTATCCTCTCGCGCTTGACGTTGTTATAACATAATCGTTCTACATCAGTCTCATTTCATATATACTACTATAAACAATATAGAAGTTGCTTATTACAATTATTATAGTAAGTAGCGGCCTGTTACTCTCTGCTGGGAATAGGCCTCTTCACTCTGTCTTCACTCGGATTGGAAGGTTACACATATCTCCAGAATTCTCTAGAGATATGCAGGTTTCCTCACGATGTTTTCCTTCACCAAAAAGCGTGTGATAAATTGCAATTATCAATTCATCAATTGGAGAGATTAGAATTATTATAGTAAACAATTATAATGTACTAGCTATATTAGAATAGACCACCCTCATTTCTTAGCGAGATGTCGTAAAAAGCGATTAAGGTAAATTGACCCGCCGTGTGGTATCCAGCGTAGTACAATATACCACCTTCATTTCTTACCGTGGTATCGTAAAAGGACTAAGGTAAGTTGACGTCAGGCAGACGCCACGTGCGAAACAAGTGGTACCGAACTCACAGTGAGATAACAGAAGGAGAATAATGACAAAAAATCCTTTCTTTCTGAAAAATTATAAATTTTGTCTATATAAAACGCGTTTAGAACTAGATATAAGTAACTAACAATTATTTAATCAGCATTTAACGAACATTTTTTTTCAATTTGCTCATTACGGCGACAAATTAATATTAGCACTTAAAATAGAAAAAACAGTGCCATAAAAATGTTAAACAAACAGGTTTATAACACTAATCGTTAGCACCTAACCGCATACAAATAAGTTAGGTACTTACATTTAAAATATCCAATGTGATTGTTAGTTTATAAGCAGTATACTGTGTTTGATTACGGGTTTGAGTAAAGAAATTACATCAAAATATAGTTACAGATCAGTCACCTTTTACGACACCTCGGTATGAAATGAGGCTAACCTATTCTTTTCAGCCGGATACCACACGGCGGGGATAAAATATATTTATAAATCTAAAATATTTTGAATGTCCAAATTTGTGAACGGTCTTTGACCGTTGACGGCAACAGTTTATCTGACCGCCGTCACTAATGCACTATATACAAATTACTGTTTACATCCGGTCATTACAAAGTGTACCCTTCTATCACACAAAAATCATTCATTATGCTAATATTGTTTGTGTTCTCTAATTCCCATTCAATAGTTCTAAATAAAAATGATAATGCCATGAAAATTGCTGTAGTTAAATAAAATGTTCGTACGGTCCTTCGAATAACTTCGGATCAATTTTTTTTCTTATGTCAGGACAGCCCATTATGGGTCATCACCGCCCGGGCGGGGACGGGCGGCGGGTATGACAAACTCTCACTGGCAAAAAAAACCTGACAGTGCTCCACCACGCTGCCGGTGGCGGGGACAGGGTACCGTTGTACACATTACCCCTATCCCCACCAGCAGCCGCTCTTTACCCCGGAGAGCGCCACCTCCGGGTCGGGGCCTTTTTAAAAGTAGCTCCTTCCTCCGCTAATCGATGCATCGGGAGCACCAGATGCATCGACGACCTCGGAGACATATCTCCTGCGAGCGTCCGATAAAACAAAGAATCAACTTACCTTAGTTGCCTTTTACGACACAGTAAGAAATGAGGTTGGTTTATTCTACTCAGCCGGATGCCACACGGCGGGCCAACTTACCTTAGTCATATTTTACGACACCTCAGTAAGAAATGAGGGTGGTCTATTCTACTCAGCCGGATACTACACAGCGGATATGAAATCATTATATTGAAATGGTTTATATGAAAATAAATATATTTTACTATTACTAGTATTCTAATCGAGCTATTCTAATACGTTTTACGGCCCACAAATTGGCTGTTAAGTTTTTTTTCCTATGCGAGGATTAAAAGCGATAATGAATACTTACAATACACGTGTTAGATTGTCTAATGTATTTATAATCACGCGTGAGTGGCCTCGTTCGTTTGTCACCGCAATAATTCCAAAAGGACATCCCACGTATCTATTAGATATGTTAAGCCGTTAATTGAATATTAAGTTACTTATAAGCGGTTGATTGATTCGGGGAATATTTAATTGATTATTAAACACTCGAATCGGTACAAGAATAAATCTGTACGATTAAGGTCACTGCTTGATAATGTACCTACTTATCTAGATAAATTATAACGAGGGACATTTCACATGACACGGATGTGAAATTCTTATATTATAAATGCGAAAGTTTGTAAAGTATGTTTGTTACTCTTTCACGGCGAATACGCAGAACCAATTTGGTTCATTAAACTCATAATCAATTTAGATGTATAAAAGCAAAAATAATAACAAATACACAAGATTATAACCTACTGAAAATGAACACAACATGCAAGTATTAGTACACATAGTTCACTTACCTAAAGTAAAATTACTCTTTTAAATTACTTATGAGTTATGCAGGCATTTATACAATTTGCTTTTGAATGAGGCTAAAGAACCACAGAGAATATCTACGTAGCTTCTGTATGCGTTTAATTGAGAACAAATTTATCCCACTCTAAGTGGGGTCGGCACAACATGTTACAAACATGTTGTCACATGATTTGGCTACGTATTCCACGACCGGCCGACTGCCTGACATCAACTTACTTTAGTCGCCTTTTACGACACTTCGGTAAGAAAGAGGGTGGTCTATTTTACTAACCAGATACCACTCGGTGGGTCAACTTACCTTAGTCGCCTTTTCCGACACCTCGGTAAGTAATGAGTGTGGTCTATTCTACTCAGCCATGAATCAATACGCTGAACCAATATCGATGAAATTTGACACAATTATTCCTTATACACCGGGGTAACATATAGGATATAGACATACTGTTAATTCTACAGGAATAGGAGACTTTGAAAAGCGCCATCTATTATCAACCTATCACGCGACAACAGTTCACGCGATCGAAGTTGCGGGTAAAAGCTAGTATTATATACCTATTCGAAGTTGAACAAATCCTTCTTTATAACGTTTAACAAAAATCGGTTTAAACAATAAATGATAATATTATTTTACTAATATTTGCCATCTTCGATGATAGATTAAAGCTTTAGTTTTTCTTTTAATGTAATTTAGTAGGGGTGTTCATTTAAATGTATTTTTATAAATTTTCACACAATTCCGTCTCGCATAGAATGATTATAATGATTTTAGAATAAAGATTTTAAATTAAAAGATAGCTAACAGATAAAAATATTTTTATATTTTTTAGTACCCATAAAACTAACTTATATATTTTAAACATTTTATAAATTTTGGACGAAATTAGTTTATTATAATTTAATATATTTTTAATACCTTATTGCACATATTAAATGAGCTAGATCTTTGTATCCATTTTAAAGAAAACTGCGTGTGCATAGAGAATTGTGTAATTTAGTCTTATTAAAATTAATACAGAGATATAGGTATAGGTATGTGAAAAAATCTATTTATTAGTTTTGCCCGTGGCTTCGTCTGTATGAAAGTTAGAGTGTCACATAGTTTTTTGGAAATTCTAATGTAAGAATTCTAGCATACCGCTTTGTTGCTTCACTATCTCTTTATTTCAGTGAAAGTTCTATCAAAATCAGGTAAGGCATTCCGGAGAATGCACTATTAACCTTAACCTTCTTCAAAAATTGCACTATGTTTTAGTAAAAACCGTACAAAAATTTTTGAGTAGTAGTAAGTAATTAGCAATGCTAAGAAAATTTTATAATATTTTTTAATCCAGTCACTTTGTAGACCTCATATTTGGTCATTTTATGACCTCCGGGCATTTGCTATAGATTAAATACCTTTACTTAACACATACAGCCTAAAAAACCAAAGTTGCTTAAAAATTTGTTAGTTAGAAAATAATATTAGTTAGTGCATAAAAATAACATATTAAAATTTTTAATGGACATATTCTTTCAATTTTATTTTAAATTTTTCGAGTCAGATCAGATTTCCAACACTTATAATTAAACAAAGTAACAATTAATTATACATGTCATAGTTTTGCACCATTTTCTAGTTATGTTTTTGTGTGTTGGTTTTTTATTGAATTTATATTCCCAGTACAGTTTTGTAGAATTTTCAAGTAATTAATATTTTACATTCTGTTAATTACCTAAAAAAACTACATATTTATGTTAAAATAAATTAAATTATGTCCGTGGTCGAGCATATTTTTAAAGAACGTTGAAACTATGTTTTGTTAAAAATCAATTTTGAAATTTTTTTAATGGTTCAAAAAGATAGTGCAATTCTTCGGGAAGATTATTTAATCTATGGTATAAAAAGTCGTCTATTGGGAGCTTAAGTAGCGTGTACCGCGTTAACCAACACAGATATACTAAAGTATTAGAGATTTGTAGATCTACAAAACTACAAAAAAAAGTGCGCAATAGCATGTCTCTATTTCTTATGGTAAACACAATTGCCATAACCAGTTTATTTATTAAAAATAAATGAAAAAGTTAAAAAAAATGAAAATATTACATTTGTCGCAGAGATGCAGCGGCGTTGAATAAAACATATGCAAAAAGTCCGCTTTTTATTCAGTCGCTAAATACAAAACCGTTACTCAAGTATCTACTTTTTAATATATTTCAGAATGAATAAAAATAATTTAATTAGAGAAATTTTCTAAACGTCCATCAAAACGTACTTAATTTTTAAATTTATCATTTAGGAATGTTAATAATAAAAAAAACAAGAGAAACTTTTCAATTATGAAACAGAACGTAAAAATAATCCTCAATTTATTTTTTGTACATTAATATTATATTAATAACAAAAAATATCATAAATAATTCGAGATAATGCTAAACATCTAAAAATTTAGACGATATCTCTTTTAAACCGATGTATGAATACAGTATGAAGGTTTTAATATACATCGCAAAATAATTCTATTTTTCCAGATATCAGTATCCGGATATTAATCCGGATTAAGTATCCGGATAAGGTATTTACATAAGTAATATCTACCTAGGTATATCTATACTTATTATAAAACGAATCCGAAAAAGTCTTTATTTGATCGATTTTCTTAAAACCTACTAAACGGACTTTTGTATGGTTTTTACTAAAAAATAGAGCAAGTCTTGAGAAAGTCCGGTCAACTTACCTTAGTCGCCTTCTACGACACCTCGGTAAGACATGAGAGTGGTCAATTAAAAAAATTTTGATCTACAAAAAAGTCAGCGACAGCATGTCGCTCTCTCATAGTCGCATAGTCTCTTGTAGTTAAATCACAATAACTTTTTTATCTTCAAAATTTCAATTAAAAACTGATTTTTGCAGAGCGCAAGTTATATAGTGTTAAAAATTATTTTATATGTATATATTTCGCTTTATTGCAGAGGCATGAAAATCTCTCTTTTTTAAAATAAACACTAATCTAATAAAATATGTAGGTTGCCTATTCAACGAGTTCATTATTATTCAAATATTTTAGCAATATGTACATATATGTAAGTCTACGAACGTATTGCTTGTTAGATCCATATTATAATTATCAATGTCTGTTTGTTTGTCGCTTTTCAAATATTAATAAAATTTGACACTGTTAAAGCTTTATATATAGGGAAGCCCTATTTCAATTTATAGATATTATTTAATTAAATAACTATTTTTTTGTTTCCAAATGTAGTTTATCTGTACCGGCGAATAGGATTTTTTTTTCGTAAAACTCGTTCAAAAATCTGTTCATTCGATTTTGAGAAGATCGATCACACAGACAGATTTAGGGGACTTTGTTCTTTAATATGAGTAGAGAGACTAGATGAGATTTAATTTATAGAATTAGGCGTTACTTTGCGTAGATCCATAATACAAAAGTAATGAGAATATTATTTTGCTATAATCCGCGATAAATCCGCGAACTTTATTTTTGTAGAACTTTCTCCGATCCTATGTAGAGCATTACTTTTTTAGAATAGATACACTCACGGCTTTAAGCGGAATAAATAAAATCGTAATTTACTGCATGTATATAGAAACAAATCACAACACCAAACTTTCATTCCGTTCCAGTAGGTTTTGTTAATTAAGCGCATGAATGGCCTTCGCATGCGAGTAGATGTCGAATAATGGAACAAATTAATAGAACCGCTCACAAGGTGACCTCATGAATATATATCAATTTGTTCAAATTGTCTCCATTCATAGTTTGGCTCTTTAAGAGCCACTTAAACGGTGTAACATAAACTTAAAATACAGTATCAATTTGATTGAAAACTATTTTGGCTATTAACTAATTTTTCTTAACTGATGTTACAAAACTAATTGTATTAATAAAAGAAGTATTCTAAATCAGTTTTATTCTTTTCATAAAAAAATGCTAAAATGAAATCAAAGCAAACTCTCACCCGCTATCCGCGGGCTAGCTGCTAATGACAGCGGCTGTCACATCTCCCACGTCAAAATGGCGCGAAAGGCTGTGGCAAGATGTGACGTCATGGCTTGCTTGCTTGCTTGCAGTAGCGACACGGCTGCGTTCTTACACTGACTTTAATACCAAATTTGACTAATTTATACACTACTAGCAATGCCTTGCGGCTTCCCCTGCGCAGAAATCAGTGTAGGGCATAACTTTCATTTGTATGCATTTTTTTGTCCAAATAAAGTTTTATTATTATTCTCTCATACATTTATTTACAAATTTCATTTAATTATTATTTTTTATTATTATCATTAAGTTTTTTAAATGAACAGTTATTTTTTATTATTAAAGTTATCTATGTTAAAGAAGGGCAGAGGAAGGCTAAGGTCTGGCATAGCACTAAAAAAGTTTGGGAAAAACTGGTTTGAGTGAATTATTATATTTTATTTCCTTGTGTCCTGTCATTTTAGTAAGTAATTATACATAAATTATTGATTTAATATTTCTATTCAATATTGGAGCCGATTTGTATGACTAGTGGTTTTAGAGTTATTAAAAAAAATTCCCCTTCTATAATTTTTCTATATAATTGTCATTTTTCATAATATAAATTGGAATTTCTTAGATTAACCTTGATTAATAATTACTTTTCAAGGCTTCCGTACACCTATTAACCTCATAATAGTATTATTCAAATTTAATTAATATAATTAAATAATTATAAATCAATCATATTTTATTACTGTGGCCGCGTAAAAACTTATTAAAAATGAATCTATGTAATAAATTGTGCACACATATTTTTTCAAACTATTTAAGTTTTATATGAATTTGGATATAGCGAAACTAAATTTTTTTCTTTAAATAAGGAGATAAACCTATAATGTCATCAAGATGGCGACCACAGAACACAAATGTAGAGATTAATTTATAAATAATATCGAAATGCCGACGTTTCAAGTTATAACATTATCATACGAATTGCTTTTGCATGTCACAACCGTTTTATTAGCCGCGCTTACCGCTATTATCATATGAATATAAAGTAAATATCTATACTTATATTATAAAGAGGAAAAATTTGTATGTATGTTTGTAATGTTTTCACACAAAAACTACTGGACCGATTTCAAAAATTCTTTCACCATTAGAAAGCTGCATTTTTACTGAGTAACATAAGCTATATATTACATTTTCGAAAAAAATGGAGATCCGTAATAAAAATGTAATAAGGTGTTAAAAATTTGTCATAATATCTGTATATTCATTAGATTACGAATGTAGTGTAATTAAATAAGAAATAAAACTTTTATGTTAACAAAAATAAATCTATAGTCTGACTTAGTAGAGTTTACACTGCCATGAGATCGGTATGTACGCGGGTGAAACCGCGGGATATTACTTGTTTTATATAAAAAAAGGGGGGAGGTATTAAGTTAATCGCTGTATGGTAAGCCAGCGAATCTTCTCATGTATTGGTTTAAGCACCTATGTTAAAAATGTATATGCTTAACTAATATTTACAATTAGCCATGAGCTTTGCAGTAAAAGTAAGGAAACAAGGAAATCTATGTAACCTTTTAATTCTCCAAACATTTTGTTCAAAGGAAGTCTGTTCCCAGTGACAAGCTAACTAAACTTGACTACGCTGAGTGAGCTTAATTAAATATCAGAATTTAGTCTCAGTTTAGAATTTATAACTTCCATAGAAATAAAAAACATCAAGTCAATGCAAAACTTATTTTTAATATTTGGTATGTTTGCACATGCGTAAATTGGATATTCTGGCTTACATTATTACATTATTTACAAAGGGTAAAATTACATAAAAGTAACGGCCTGTTACTATTCCACTGCTGGGAATAGGCCCAATCTCTCATACAGTGCATGCAAAGGGTTTGCGATTTTGTCGCAGAGTCTATCTCCTGACGATGCTTAGGTTGCGGGGCGAAACGATTGTTGAGTTTGTGATAGTGAACGTGTGTAGTGCTTGTGTATTGTAGTGGTGATGGTGTAGGTTTATGCATATCTTTTTACGAATTCTGGATTTCATCATCATCTTCCTGCCCTTATCCCACTCGAAGTGAGGTCGGCACAACATGTTATAAACATCAACTTATCTTAGTCCTATTTTACGACACCTCGATACGAAAGAGGGTGGTCTATTCTACTTAACCGGATACCACACGGCGGGTCGACTTAGCTTAGTTGCCTCTTACGACACCTCGGTAAGAAAAGAAGGTGGTACGATTCTATTCAGCCGGCTACCACACAGTGTTACGAATTCTGGATGTATTAGGTATGAAAACTGATAGTTATAAAATAAATAGAAAATGTTAAATGCTACAGCATTTAACATTTTCTATTTATTTTATCGCGGATTACAGCAAAATAATTTTATTATTACTTTTGTTTTTTTACATACATTTCCATTTACTTCACCTAACACCACAAACATTCAACATGCCATAATAGTAATTCATAAAGTACACGAAAATTTAGCTACAGTATTAATTCACAAAAGTTACAGCGCAATTTTATGAGTTTTACTACGCGTGCAAAAACTAAAATCAAGATAAACAATTTTAAATGCTACAAAATTTGAATAAGTAAATGAGTTTTATTAATTTATATTTTATCATCCGTTCCGCTAAATGCCGATGCTAGCGGAATATGCGTTATTTTTCGAACCCAAAGCAATTTTTTTAACTTAATTTCGAGCAAAAATTTATTACACGAGTAACTAACTCTGATTTTGTTGTATATTTCTTATTATATTTCAGAACATTTTGAAGGCTATTAAAAGTGTAAAACAATAGATTTAATTTATGTGATTTGTTTGATAGATTCATTTTAATTTTAATAACGATTTAACTTATCATCATAATGTTACAACATGTTGTAACATGAGTAGACTAGGTATTTTACGACCAGCCTGCCTTACGTCAACATACCTAAGTCGCTTTTTACGACATCTCGCTAAGAAATGAGAATGGTCTATTCTACTCAGCCGTATACCATACGACTACTTACAGTAGTCGCCTTTATGACAACTCGGGAAAGTAATGATGGTTTATTCTACTAAACCGGATACCACACGGTGGGCACATTTTAAAACATACCTTTCTCTAATTTTCAACTGAAGCAACTTACACGAGTTTTAGTTATAACCTTTGTTTGATAAAATTCAAATTATTAAGCATTCACTTTGGCTACCTTATCGAAAATTAATGAAATTATTATTCTGCTATAATCAGCGATAAAAGAAAATATATGTAATGCTAAATGTAGAATGTTATCTCTTTGCTTTGCTTATTTTGGATGCCATGGGGGGAGGGTGGAGGGGGTATTTGCTTTGCTTATTTTGGATGACATGGGGGTGGGGGGTAAATGATTATTACGGCATCGGTAGGTCTTTACTTGTTTACACGGATGAAAATCTTTACATTGACTTTGCTTAAAAAGAAACGCATTAAAAACTTGTTTGCACTGTTACGTACTTGAATTGTTTGTGTTAGTTAAAAAGGTAAGATGTAACATTTTTGTCCTTCACTCTATGTTGAATACCGTATCAGTAAAATATAATTTATATCCTAAATCTTTTTTCTTATTTTTCAAATTATAATTATAACGTTATAATTATAATATTTAAAACGCCGTGTGGTATCCGGCTGAATAGAATAGTACCACCCTCATTTCTTACCGAGATGTCGTAAAAGGCGACTAAGGTAAGTTGACCCACCGTGTGGTATCTGGTTTAGTAGAATAGACTACCCTCTCTCTTACCGAGGTGTCGTAAAACGCGACTAAGGTAAGTTGATGTCAGGCAGGCGGCCGGTCGTAAAAACGCAGCCAAATCATGTAACAATATGTTTTTAACATGTTGTGCCGACGCCACTTAGAGTGGGATAAGGGCAGGAAGATGATGGATTATAATATTAAAAAAAAACAATACATTGATTGTTTGATTGACAAATGTTTACGTAAGCATGGGGGGGGGGGTAAGAACTTTGCTTACTTTTGCTGACAGGGGGGATGGGAGAGTAAATAATTATAAAAAATCGGCTTACGTAATACTTTAACGGCCCCATACCTTACACATCTCAATGACACACATAAATATGACAGCCACAATGCTTTTTCATATTAATAACCAACTCAATAAAGGAGGTTGTATTAGAAACATGTTGTAGCACTACCTCATCCCTCGAATCCGGTTTATAAAACGGCTTTAATTAATTGCCGCGTTACGTGCTGGTGTTTGAGAACAAACCTGAGACGCGCGAGCGCAAACAATAGGTCTACAGGCGACGACGTTATATCATAAACGTTTCGTAACTGGCATACAAATTGCTAACGAAAGATAACATAGAACAGGATATTATATTATATTTAAAAGAGTTAATCACGTATATATAATGAAGACTTAGAAAGATAGAGAAGGGCGTTGTCAGTAAGAGCGAATATCATCGCATGATCAGAGCATATTGCACTTCTTTCGACACAAGTAAGCTATGGGAAAATGTTTCCAAAAGATCATACAACGCCCTTCGAATACAGTTTAATAATGCAATGGCCTCAAATACAGAATACCAGAATCGATTCCAAGTAATATAATCCGTAATCCGTCGTAAAAACGACCATAATATTTTTATTAATGGAATTTTTTATATATTAAAAATAGAGCAAAGAGCAAAGCTCGGTCACCTATTAGGTATTTATTATTTATTGTTGAACTGAAACGTTTACACGTTTTATGAAAAAATATTATTTCTTACAATGAAGCCTGAAACGCCGTGTAGTATCCGGCTGAGCAGGATAGACCACCTTCATTACTTACCGAGGTACGACACCTCGATAAGGCGAGTAAGGTAAGTTGACCCGTCCCGTGGTATCCGGCAGAATATACCAACCCCTTTCTTACCGAGGTGTCGTAAAATACGACTAAGGTAAGTTGACGTCGGGCAGGCGACCGGTCATAAAATACGTAGCCAAATCATGTGGCAACATGTTTATAACACGTCGTGCCGACCCCACTTTAAGTGGGATAAGGGCAGGAGAATGATGATAATGTAGCCTGAACTATCTTCTTCTTCTTCTTCTTCAACCGATGGACGTCCACTGCTGGACATAGGTCTCCTCATGGGATCTCCAGAACACACGATTTTGTGCCGCTTGTATCCAGCGGCTCCCCGCGACCCTTTTGAGGTCGTCTGTCCATCTAGCAGGGGGTCTTCCGACACTGCGCTTTCCAGTGCGGGGTCGCCATTCCAACACTTTGAGACCCCAACGTCCATCGGTTCTCCGCACTATGTGCCCCGCCCATCGCCACTTCAGCTTCGCGACCCGCTGAGCTATGTCGGTGACTCTGGTTCTTCTACTGATCTCCTCATTTCTGATTTGATCACGTAGAGAAACTCCGAGCATAGCTCGCTCCATCGCCCGCTGAGCGACTCTGAGCTTTCTTATGAGGCCCATAGTCAGCGACCAAGATTCAGAGCCATAGGTCATCACTGGCAACACGCACTGTTCGAAGACTTTAGTCTTCAGACACTGAGGAATATTGGACGAAAAGATCTCGCGTAGTTTCCCAAACGCTGCCCATCCGAGTTGGATTCGGCGACTGACCTCTTTCTCGAAATTGGACCTACCTAGCCGGACCGTATGTCCCAGGTATATATATTCTTCGACAATTTCGAGTGCAGAGTTCTCAACGATGATCGGGTGAAGCGGAACATGTGAGTTTGACATAACTTTCGTCTTGCTCATGTTCATTTTTAGGCCCACCTGTTGAGATACTCTGCTGAGGTCGTCGAGCATTGTGTTAAGATCCTCCAGGGACTCTGCCATAACGACTATGTCGTCGGCAAATCGAAGGTGAGTGATGTACTCGCCGTTAATGTTGATGCCATATCCGTTCCAATCCAAAAGCTTAAAGACATCCTCCAATGCAGCGGTAAACAGCTTCGGGGAGATGACATCTCCCTGTCGCACACCACGCCGCATTTGGATTGGTCTCGTTGTTCTGTCTTGGATACGGACAGACATTGAGGCGTTTTCATACAGACACTTCAACACTTGGACGTACCGATAGTCGATTCGGCATCGCTGGAGTGATCTTAACACAGCCCATGTTTCCACCGAATCAAAGGCCTTCTCATAGTCCACAAACGCCAAGCAAAGTGGCCGGTTATACTCCTCGGTCTTCTGTATAACCTGCCGCAGCGTAAATATGTGGTCTATGGTACTATAGCCTTTCCGGAAACCGGCTTGTTCGGGAGGCTGGAAGTCGTCGAACCTACGAGCGAGACGATTCGTTACGACTCTCGAAAACAACTTATAAACCTGACTCAGCAGCGCGATGGGTCTATAATTCTTCAATAAGGTGTTATCACCCTTCTTGAAGAAAAGAACCACCACGTTCCTGTGCCACGCTTCCGGCGTAGTGCCCTCGTGAATGACGGAATTGAACAACCGCTGAAGGACTTGGAGTACCGGTTTTCCACCCGCCTTCAGGAGTTCTGTAGTGATTCCGTCATCACCCGGAGCCTTGTTGTTCTTAAGTTGTTTGAGAGCCGTACTAATCTCGTATAGGCTGACGTCCGGGATATCTTTGGTATAGTGTCGGGTCAACTTGGCTCTTGGGTCTTTTGCCAAATTGACAACAGGCTGTTGTGTTGAGGTGTATAACTGCCCAAAGAACTTCTCAACCTCTCCCAAAATCTCAGGTCGAGACGAAATGATACTACCAGTATCGGTCTTCAGTCGCGTTAACTGCCTCTGCCCAATAGACAGATCTCTTGCGAACACTTTTGAGCCCCTGTTACGCTCAATGGCATCTCGAATATATTCGGTGTTAAAGTGTCGCAGGTCGCATTTCTGCGCCTTAGAAATCTGTCTATTGATCAGACGGTAGCTCGAAGCGTCTACTGAAGACTGTAGCCTCATTTCGTTCCTCTCGTCCATGAGCTTGAGAGTCTGGGTCGAGAATTTATTGGTTCTCTTACGGTGAGTCTTATAGAATTTGGACCCCACCGCATGGACAGTTTCCACTAGCCTGTCGTTTACATCGTCCACAGAAGCGCAGTCAGCTAAGCAATCAAAACGGTTTTTCAGCTCGAGTTGAAAGTTCTCGGGGTTTTGAATATGAGCTCGAGTTGGTCGGAACGTAGACTTCACCAGTCTGGATCTTTCCAGCTGTACGCATATATTCAATGTGCCTCTAACCATACGGTGATCGCTCCCGGTTTTCACGGTATTGATCACAGAGACATCATTGAATATATGACGCCTGGTCGACATGATGAAGTCGATCTCGTTTCTCGTGGAACCGTCGGGACTTACCCAGGTCCATTTTCGATGTGGTCGTTTCCTGTAGAAAGAGTTCATCATATAGAGATCTTCTCTCTCCAAAAAATCGGCCAACATCTGGCCCCTGTGGTTCCGTTGCCCATATCCAAATTGCCCTACTCTCAACTCGGTGCCGCTTCGCTTGCCTAGCTTTGCGTTGAAATCCCCCATCACAACAGTGTAGAAGGTTTTGGAGGCATGCATGGCTCTAGATAAATCCTCATACATGGCCTCTACCTCCTCGTCCGGATGTGCCGATGTCGGTGCGTAGACCTGTATGACCTTCAGCGAATACCGTTTGGTAATTCTGAGTATCAGGAACGCGACCCTGCTCGACACACTCTCGATTTGAACAATGTTGTTGACAAGGGACTTGTGGACGAGAAACCCGACACCACCTTGGGACTGTTGTTCGCCCTCCGGTAGTATAGCAAGTTGCCGGATTTTAGGATCATCGTGTCCTCTCCCTCTCTTCGGACTTCGGATAATCCTATCACATCCCAGCGCAACTTGCTTACTGTTTCTTCCAGCTCGAGTATCTTTTCGTCTTCCCTCAAAGTGCGTGCGTTGTACGTTGCCAGGTCTAGTCGTCGGGGTTGGCAGCGGAATCTCTGGCGGAGATTCTTGACACCCCCTGCCCCGCCGTTACCCAAACCGCTGCCAGAGCTGGGAATAGCGGAGCTGCCGGGAACTAGGGGCTGTGGTTTTGGTTTTAATGCCATGAAGGTATTGCCAGTAATCACCACGCTTGGCCTGCGGGTTGGTGATCGCAGTGCTGACCATATCGCACCGACAGTGCTGCTGCCCACTGTCGGTCTGGTAGAATTTAGGTCAGCTATATGAATGGTTATACCGCCATTAGTCGGTCGCCAGAGCCTCGTTGGTTAATCTGCAGGGTGCACCGCGTGCAGGTGAGGTTGACAATTGGGGAGACTGATTGGGACGAGCCTCCCCCTTACACCCCGAACTATGATTACTTCTTTTTGTATATGATGTTAAAATAAGTGATTAAATAATGATTGAATTTCATGCGCTTTTATAATTAATTTAAGCAGAACTACAAAATTCTTTAAAACTTGTTTTGTAAATTAACGTAACAAGTCCATAACTTTACATCGGAATTATGTAGGAAAAATACAAACATCATAATATTATGCAAATAATTAGTTTATCCATTATCCAAATTTCAAACTGAAATAACTATTTTCCGGTGTAAGTTGAACGACCGGTTAAAGTACTTATACATGAATAACTTGCCATTTTGAAAAACATCTTGAACAAAATCTTAGCTAGTTTTGTCGTGGAGTCTGATCTCCTGATGATGTTTCGATTGCGGGGTGAAACGATTGTTGACTTTGTACCGAGATTCCGAAACGAAAATACACACACACACACACACACACTATATATATATATATATATATATATATATATATATATATATAATATATATATAATATATATATTTAGGTACTTTATCGTGGCTTGTAGCAAAAGAATTTTATCATTACTTTTAAAATCAAATATTAACACGATACCAGTTGCATTGATAGAGACAGTGGAATAACACAGTTTTCCCGTAATTAGTGATTGCACTCAATTAATAGTTGTTAAACAATACTGGGCGAGGCAGTGCACGATTTTTACCACGATAGCAATTAGAAAATCTGCGTAATTGTGTGTTTACGTAAAGATTACAATACAATCTCTTTAATTCTTTTAATTAAAACAACTTAGGGCATCCACGAACAAAGATATATTTTAACGATCACCGAGTAAATTTCAACACAAATAGAATAAGATAAAATTGCACTAGTGTTGTATGATGATGTACTAGAAAAGACCTTTTATAGCCAGTAGGTAGAGAAAATTCTTTCTCCACGTGGGGATCGAATCTGTTCGGATATGTACCTATTGGGAAATCTGGACGACGTTGACGAATTATAAACGAAATATATCGTAACAGCAAATGTTCAGTGCAATGATTAGTTTAATAGTGTAAAAAATAAAGTCTCTGATTTTAGAACTTGCAAAATATTGCCAACTAGAAATACCGTTATCTACGTAGCATTTAAAGTTTTGCCAAAAAACTATTTAATCTTATTTAGTTTCTCAGTTTACTGTGTTTTCAGTGAATGACTTGGTCCTTGACTTAAGATTTAGGTATATTCTCGATAACTCTTCTACAAAAGGTGATCATTGTTTATATTTTTATTAATCAATATCATTCTCCAACCCTTATCCGAATTTAATTTGAGTCGGCACCACATGATATAAACATGTTGATACATGATTTGGCTAGGTATTTTACGGCCTTCCGGACGTCAAATTACCTATGTCACCTGGACACCTTAGTATAAAATAAGCGTGGACTAATTTACTCACCCGGATACCACAAAATGGGTCAATATACCTTAGTCTCCTTTCATGACACCTCGGTAAGAAATGATGGTGGTCTACTCTACTCAGCCGGGTACCACAAGACGAATATGTGTTATATGTTTTATTAATATTATTAGTTTAAAAGCAAGCGATATCATGATGTTCTCGTTTGCAATGCTTAGCAATTTTTATATACCTACTTTGTATTTATGTACCAAAGTCAAGGACAAGGAATTTCTTTCAACCAACGGATGTAGTCTGTTGGACAAAGATGTTATAAAGAGAATTCCACACGATTGGATCTTGAACAGCTACAATTAAGCGATTCTATGCAACTCTTTTGAAGTCATACTTGAACTCGATGAATAGAAATCTTAAAATATTGCGTATGCAGCTTCACAATATATCCAAAGTTTTCTGTCCAGGCAAGTTTATGGACATTTCAGCACTAAGTATGTCATCATCCTTAACCCACTCTAAGTTATGTCGTCACATGTTATAAACATGGTGTCACATGATTTGGCTATGTATTATACGTGACCTCGGTAAGAAAGAGTATTGTCTATACTACTCAGCCGGATATTCAGCACTTAGTATGTTATTTTAAAAATAGTAACAATAAATTAATAGCAGCCTACGGGAATCATATCAAGTTAATGTATCGGATAATACATGCCTCTCAAACTTACTTTCCACATTTTCGTGAACTGAGATGAAATAGCACGGAAAATTATTCGTTTTCCGTTACTTTTAGAGAATGCGTTCAAGTGGATATTTAGATTTCAGGACATTATACGGTACCTACACTTTTTGCGCTTCGGTTGAAACGATATCAAGGAAAATTTTCCTATTGGTTTATAATGGTCTTGTGATTTTAGTGAGAAATACAATAATATGATTGTAGTTTTTTTTCATTGAGATAATATTGATTTCTTACAAAATAAAGTAAAAGTAAAGTAACGGCCTGTTACTATACCACTGCTGGGCATAAGCCTCCTCTCTGTTTTTGGAGCGAAGGTTTGGAGCTAAGACTTACCATGTTGCTCCTATACGGATTGGTAGGTTACATATATCCCCAGAATTCTCTAAACATACACAGATATCCTCACGATGTTTTCTTTCAGCGCGTTATAAATTACAGTTATCAATCAGACATATAAGCTTTAATTTTTCTATTTAATATTTTCTACTCTACTCCTATACTCTACTACTCTACTCCTCTACTCTACTACTCTACTATACTCTCTACTCTTTTTGACGTCGCATAAATCGAAATGTAACCAATTATCTATACATATTATAAAACAAAATTCCGCAATCCATACTAGACCAGTCTACAGAAAGGTTAAAGTTAAGTATAAGAGATGTACTTGTGCGTAAAGCATATTACAAAATTGAAGATCATTTGGATGATAAAAAAGCGGCGATTTGAAAATCTTTTCAGCTTCATACAGGATTGCGGTTTCATTATGTAAAATTGAAAATGTTTAAAAGATTGAGCGCCGAGTTTCTTTCTGGTTCTTCTCGGTAAGAGCAACATTCCGAACCAGTTGTAGCTTCATTAACTATATTGATCCTTGACAATTCAAAAGTGCTTGTAAGAGCTTATTTGAATAAAGATTATTTTGGTTTGATTTGATTTAATTTCTATAAAGTCATATAGTCGCAAAGTAAATTCCAATTTCCAGAAAATATCTGGAATATTTCTAAGCTGCGTATTCGCGTAGAACCAGCGCGGTGTATCTAAGATCTGTATCCTTTATGCGAGAAGGATAGAGACAGATACTTCAAATCTTTTCATCTTAAAGCAATTATTACTTTACAATTAAATAATTTTAAAAAGACAACCCTAGGGGTAATAAAATTACAGTCAAGGTTACTGTAGTAGTATAAGATTTTTTCTCTGCAATTGTAATTAAAATTTGGGAAACATTAACGTTAGATGGAAATAATTATCATACTCATTCATTCTTAATTTTTTGTATAGATTATGCGGCAGTAGCTTTGAATAAAAAAATTGTTGGCTATCAAGTACCTAAGGCTTACAATCACGAGCAGAGTTCATTAACAGAAATATGCCAGGCCGTAATGTCGTGCAAAATGCTCATGAATAAGTTCCCCGGATGGATTCGAATCTAGTCGGGCTAACCCGATTGAATAAACCGTGAATATAGCCGTTTCTATACATTAACTATTTTTAAAGATGTTGTCATATGATTCAGCTAGCTATTTTGCGGCAGTCCTGCCTGACGTAAACTTACTTTGGTCGCCGTTTACGACACCTCGGTGACAAGTGAGAGTTGTCTATTCTACTCAGCCAGATACCATACGGCGGAACAATCTAATCCTAATATAAAACTATGATATAATTTTGAAATGTCAGACTTTGCAAAAACCCGATTTTTTTGAAAAAGTTAATTAATCCATACGACATTTATTCAGTTGAAAGAAGAGCCTATTCGAAAACGAAGAATTATTATAACAAGACGGACGTCAGTCCTTTAATTTTTATTTACATTTGTATTGCCGTCAGTTATCAAACCAGTGGCAGGACAGTTTCAACATTACTACAACAAAATCAAACTGTAAATAATCCCCATAAAAAAAAAACTAATCACAAAGGTCTTAAGACGAACCTTTATATTTTTAATCGAACTCAATTTCACAGCTCACATCGCCTGTCAAATGCGACACAAAGCCGCGAATAGGAGCCGTATTATGTGAGAATTCAAACTGGGCCTATTTATTTCAATAATCTATTTATTGTCACAACTAAAAAGTTTTGATTTTATCACTTGGTGCGATGAAAGAATTGTCACCTCTCGCTTATCGAGATGCAAAAGTCACGACGCTGCTTGCGATGTTAAATTGAACTTAAAGCGGTAACAAATTACGTTTACTACCGCTTGATCTTGATCGATGGCAAACAAGGTATGCTAAGCAGCTTAGCGATGGTGAGCGTTTGAGGTTACATTTGATGTTTCAAGTAACGAATCAGTGGCTTCGTAACAGTACAGTTCAAAAGAAAAATGTTTTAAATTCCTTTATTAGCAATCTGTATAATTGACAAAATTAGAATTTTGAATTATTTGAAACACAACCAAGCATATAATATATATTTGAAAAAAAGCAAATATATATTATATGTATCGAAAGAATAAAACTTTTAGAAAGAAATAACACAACTTGTATATGTTACATGAATGGAAAGTTTGGTTAAGAAACATACAAGTAAGCAAACATAAAATTTCATGTTTGAAATCAAATCAAAATAATCTTTATTTAAATAAGCTCTTTCAAGCACTTTTAAATCGTCAAGGATCAATATGATTAATGTAGCTACAACTGGTTCGGAATGTTGCTCTTACCAAAAAGAACCAGAAAGAAACTCGGCGGTCAATCTTTTAAACATTTTCAATTTTACATTATTAAACTGCAGTCCTGTTTCATTTTGTATAAATATAGTAGAAATAAGGTAGATGTATGTAAAAATTTAATACCATTGTCAAGGAAAAAATGACTTCAAAATTGCGGGAAAATCAAAGCACTACTTTGTTTCTGTTAATTATCTTTAACTAAGTAATCCATTTAATTATGTGAGCTCGACCCCACTTATTGGCCGTGGTTTAATTGCTTTGTAAAACATCATTAGGATTTATATTAAAAGCACTAATTGTTATAAATGCTGTATTTTTCACATTCTCAGTAAATGGTTTTTTTTAATTACATCGCGAGACTTTGTATGTACAGTTGTTCGTAGACGTTAATTGCTGCGAGCCGAGGTTGAGTACAGTAATTGACAGGTTAAAATCATTAGTCAAGTCGGAAAGAATAAATTTTTTAACAGTATGACGTCTAAATATGTATATATTTATATTATGCTTATTATTTATATTATGCTTATATTAAAAAGCTGTGATGGCCTAGCGGTGCGACCGTGTGAATCTTTAGAGACGATCATGGGTTCAAACCCGGGCAGACACCAATGAGTTTTTCTATTAAAACTTATGTGTCTAATTGATAATTGCAATTTATCACACGCTTTTCGGTGACGGAAATCATCGTGAGGAAACCTGCATATCTCTAGAAAATTCTTAGGATATGTGTAACCTACCAATCCGCATTGGAGCAGCGTGGTAGGTCTTAGCTCCAACCCTTCTCTCCAAAAATGGAGAGAGGAGGCCTAGGCCCAGCAGTGGGATAGTAACAGGCCGTTACTTACTTTTTTTTTTATATTATGCTACATATCGTTGTTTACTTTTAGTTGTTTTGGAAAAATGTAAATTTGCAGTCCGTTTTGAAAAAATTTAAATTAGATAAATCTAAACAAAAAAGGAAGATTAACACAAAAAGAAAGATGGAATCTTGTAAGACAATCAAGGGAAGTTTTTTAAGTGTTTAGGCGTGCGTCATAGTGTTAGGGATAACGATCTTTATACGTGTAAAATAAGGTCGATACATCCGAAGGCTCTTTCGATTATGATGGCATAGTCTTTTGCGTTCGTAGACAAAAGGTAGGATAAATACTAAGCCGAAAAAATACGACATATTTTAAAACCTGTGTTTCAGGTGACAAGAGGGCTGGCTCCTTTTTCGCACAAAGAATCAGCTTAGCGATTCAGCGCGAAAATGCTGCCAGCATTCTTGGGACCATACCACGTGGGCAAGATTTATATAGTCCTAGCGTGTAATTTAAGATTGATATTACTTGTACATTTTGCTATAAATAATAAAAATAAAACTGTACCCCTTTTTTATTTTTTTTTTTAAACTGAGGCCGGAGCATATTATTTTTTCATATGCGCACGAGTTTTTTAAGATATTAATTAATCTTTTGAACCAATACTGGATTTAAGATTTCTACATCTCAAATATTAATTACTAGCTGTACCAGAAGGTTCGCGAGCATGGATATCAGTGTCACAATTTTTTTCCCGAACTGAAATTTTGAACATATCAGTAGATATCGTGAGTTAATTATAAGGAATTTTGAAATAACTTTCACCGTTTACTTAGCGCAAGGAAAGCATTAAATTATGCCGTTTTCGCAATATTTTTTATTGCTACTCCTCTCCTATTCATCTTAGCATTATGTTATATAGTCTATAGCCTTCCTCGATAAATGGACTATCATACACTTCAAGAATTTTTCAAATCGGTTCCATAGTTTCTGAGATCAGCGCGTTGCAATCAAACAAACTCTTCAGCTTTGTATATTAGTATAAATAGATTTCTATAAATTGTTTATTAACTAACGTTATGTATGCAACGTTACTTCGAACTGCCGAATTGTACATTCACGAACTGTTTTGTAGGTGAGCTCTTTAAAAAGCGAACTTAACTTGACATTTGACAAAAAGCTGATTATGACGTCATTTTTTTCCGCTCAACGCAGAGCCCTTTCAGGCAGGATTAATTTGGCCCGTTTTATAAGGGCTTACTTATCTCGGGACCGAGTGTTCGAACGGGTTTATTTATCGTGCCCATTATAAGTTTTATTATTTAATTTATTTAACGCTTCGAGTTTATCGGCTTGTCTATTAAATCGTCGACGGGATAATGCGATTGAAACTTAAACATTCACTCAAGATATTTTGAAAGGTATTTATAAATTACTGGTGTGGACCGTGGCGCGGGTAATGAATTATCTGTATATATAAAAAATTGGTGATTTATTGAAACAAAAACTTTAACACATACAATGATTCATGATGGATAAACATACCGTCATCAAGTTTTTTAGACTAGATAATATATACCGTTAGTATAAACGAGAATTGCTGGCGAGTGTAGAAATATTTTAGAAGTAACCAAATGCGGGAGCCTTTAATCAAAGCTCTATGCTAAACTTTACTAGTAATATAAATACTCATTAGATAACATCCCCCTACACAGACTTTAGGACAGATGTGCTAAAAAATGCTGTAGAAAGCCGTGAAATCAAAATGAGACAATACCATTTAGGATTCCCTTGATAAGTTCTCGTTTTATTCTTTTTAAAGCTTTTATTTCACTTGCCCTGTATATGTGACGGTGTAATCATGCAAGTTAAATTTGACCAACTTCCCGGTGTCCGATTGAGATAAAATTTGACATAATGGTCTAGTCTAGATGACAATGCATGTTTATGATGAGCAGAACCTAATGCTGTTACCAGAATGGGCTTTAAATAAAGAAACTCCTCAACGGTTAACAGTAGGATATGAAATTTTGTTAAAAGCTTTTTTAACTTGACTTGTAAAATTTAAGTAAGTGTCGTATACTTTATACTGTAATACACGAAAAAAGATTGTGAGGTCTCTGAAAATACAGTATATAATATAAAAAACGATATGTTTCCTTCACACATTCAATAAGTAAGAAGCAATTTTCTCCGAAGTCAATAAATTTATTCTTTTTCGACAACTTGTCACACCGACGGCGAAAATGTTTCTTTATATTATTGACCTATCTATTTGAAGGACGTTGTATTTGAAACACTTTGTAACGATATCCAGCACCCTTGTGGTCAGAGATTTGCAATTGGCACTTTGATATATAATGTACTGACTTGGAGCTAATATAACGGTCCTTAAGACTGTATCTCTAAACGGTATATGAATATAATACAGCAATCGTTAATTTACTTGAGCATGCAATTTTGGTGTTTTTGCCGCCTGTCCAAGGAAGTCACACGGTGTTAAGCATCCGTATAAAAACTGGTAATTATTTTTATCTCGTTCAGAATATTTAATAAGTAGGAAGGACCTGATTAAATAGCGGGAAACTGCATGCTCAACTAAATTTTTTGACACATTGTTGGCTGCAGAAAGGAAGGAAAGGGACATCTGTGATCGCTGTCCTTTTTCTTCTTAGTCGATGGCCATATCGCTGAAGATAAGTCTCTTCTGTGGATGTCTAAAGACTTACTACTCAAATTTAGGAGGGATAAAGTGTTGCAAGGGAAAAAAAGAAAAAATTAAATAACCTCTCAAAAATTCGTGCTGGCTGATATCTGGAAACACATCTACAATATGTTAACTGAAAATCGCAAAGAATGAAGCTGCGAAACATAATGATTAGTGTGACTTTTATGGCATAAATGCTGACTACCTTTGATTACACAGAAGTTTAAATAATCCATCAGTCACTCAGCGTCAGGCTTCAGTGCTATATTCTCCGAATTTGGCAACCTTAACAATGCTCACATGCTCGTTTTTCCACACGTTGCCGCTGTAAAAGGTATTAGGGCTAAAACAGCATATCTAGTCAACTAAAGAATTTAGTTAACTTTATTTTAAGCTTATCCTCAATGACATTATCTTGAAGTTACCGGAGTATATGTACAGATAAAAAATTACAGTCAGCAAGTATTGAGGGCTGGTAAGCTTTATTGAGGCAAGCGGTTTGCAAAAGCTTTCCTCTTACACCCTTAAAGTTAATTATCGTGTTTCAAAGAATTATTTGCCTACCTTTTGCCTGTGCGTCATTTTATTTTTGTTTCCTATATATTACCACAAAAACCTTACATCTGTTGATAATAAAACAGGTTACAGAAAATGTATTTATAATACAAAAATCTTTAAAAGATACTAAACATTAGGTTTGTAAATTAATTCTAGATAATGATCATTTTGTCTTGGATGCTATAATTAGTTTCCAGCTTGGATAAATTAAAAATTAATGAGATAATATAAATGAGTGGATATTACATGATATGTTTTATATGTATAAACACTTATGTAATGTTCGTTTTACATGCAACCACCATTTTAATAACCGACCATAAATATATTACTGGACTGAACTTATTAAGTATTTATTTGATGGAGATAAAAAGGTTTATTACTATCTCACTCCTGGGCATAGGTCTCCTCTCTACTTAAGGAGAAGGACCTTGATATTCTTAAAATAAGGAGGATTATACCATCATAATTATATCGCTCTAAGTTCACCAAATCGCCAAATCCAGGTCGAGTGGTCAGCATTTGAGAAGCTACGCGTCATCTTTTTGTCCAAAATACCTAGGTGCCTGAAGATTAAAATCTTCGAAAAGAGCTTGTTGCCAGTGATACCGTAACGTGGATGCTGATTATGGGCCTCATAAGAAAGCTCAGAGTCACTCAGCGACCATAGAGCGAACTATGGTTGGAGTATTTCTACGTGGTCAAATCAGAAATATGTAGAAGAACCAAAGTTAATGACATAGCTCAGCATTCCGTGAGGCTGAAGTGGCGATAGGTGGGGCACATAGTGCGGAGAACCGATGGTCGTTGGGGTCTTAAGATGACCTCAAAAAGGTCACGAGCGGCTGGATCTAAGCTGCACAAGACGTGGGCTGTGGAGACCCCGTGAAGAGACCTGTATCCAGCAGTGGACGGCCATCGGTTGTAGAAGAAGAATTCTATCGTTATTTTTGAATTAAATTATCGTTTAATCTCAACTGATGACTTCTGTTTACTATATCATCTTCCTTCCCTTATCCTACTATAACTGGGGTCGGCACAACATGTTAGAAACATGTTGTCACATGATTTGGTTATCTATTTTTCGACCAGCTGCCTGCCTGACGTCAAATTACCTTAGTTGTATTTTACGGCACCTCCCTAAGGAAGAGGGTGGACTATTCTACTCGACCAGATACCACACGGCAAGTCGACTTATCTTAGTCACCTTTTACGACACCGCGGTAAAGGAGGGTGGTCTATTCTACTCAACCGGATACCATACAGGCGGGTCGATTTAGCTTAGTCGCCTTTTACGACACCGAGAAATGAGGGTGTTCTATTCTACGCTTCTGTATACTAAATGAAATTATTTTAAGATACGAAATAGCATTCCGCAGCTGTAAATTGTATATTTTAAGAAATGGTCTCCTGGTAGAAACGATAAAATAAGGCAGTTTATGAGTTAGGATCACATTCTCAAGAAGACCAGATTGAGGTAAGAATTGACTCTAATCGTCGGTCGGTCGATAATCGTGTACCAAAGTAGGTATAAGAAATTGTAAAGATTTAATCTATTTAAATAAGAGCAAGTTTTCGGACACTTAATAGACTAATTTATGCCTATTTTTATATGCTTTGTTTAATTCACCTGTTAATTAGAATATAGCTGCTATTAACATTCTGATATTATCTACTCGCACTTACCCATCTCCTATTTTATCTAATATGTTAATATTTTTGTGCCGAAATTATTAAATTACAGAAAGTAGCATCTAATTGAAATTTTATGGATTAAAGTATATTATAAGCAGCCTTATCAAAATTTTATTCATAGTTTAAGAACGTGAGATACATAGTTGGCACATTATTGCGAGAGTATATCTTTACACGCAGATACACATTGAGGATAATGTCTTAATCTCGTATTAAACTATTTACATTATATCAGAGTATTAATAATAATTTATATGGTAACCAGCTTCTGTCCATTATACATTTTTAATGAATTTTATAGGAATTAGTTAGCAATTCCGATGTTGGTTCTGAAGAAGGGACAGATAGAGACTCTCTTAACTAAATTCACTACAGATCAGGACGTTGACATCGCCTCAGCATCGCGAAACGTCTGTATCATCTCGACTTTAAGAAGTCGGACGTGTTACAGCATTTAAGTAAAAAGTAAATAAAATAAGCAAAATAGTGCGTTCTCTAGTTAAATAAGTAACGAAATAGTTTTAACTAATATACTATAAATAATATTAAATTGGTCATGAAAATTGTTTCTAATATTGAACAGTCCATTGAAAGATTTTCACTAATAGACTAAGACTGGCAGATAAAGTGTGTGTGGTTTTTAATAGTAACTACAAAATATCCGTTCGCTCGCTAAGGACGTTGCAAGGTGCCTTGAAGAACCTGTACAGGTTTGTCTACTTCTGGAAGAAGCTTTTCTGGATGGAACAACCTCATGCACAATGGTGGCCAATCGTGGAAAAATGGTGGCCTAAAATGCGCTTAAGTGTGAAAAACAGCTCGCCAAAAGAAGAAGAAAACGAAGATCCGTGAGCCAAGTTCAACCAAATCTATTCAGCTGTTTGCGCGATTTCGTAAAAAACGTACTACTTTCTAATTTATTATATTAGTAGGATATAAAACTTACTTTAGTCGAGATAGCTTACGTAAACATCAACCACAAAGCTTCTTTTAATGCGATATTTAGTATTGCGAAATGTGTGTGAATATTAAATAAAAAATTTGAATATCAAAATTTGTCTATGGTTTACAAAATGTTAATGTCTTCATCACATTTCGTGAACCATTTTGTAAACCAAATTTTGTTTTGCTATTAGATACAGGGGGACGTTAAATATTAGTAACTAGTGCCCCGCTCCGGCTTTGCACGGGTACAAAATAGATAGCCTATGTCACTCATTGAAAAAAATGATTAAAATCTTTACAGTAGCTTTGTTTTATTCATTACTGCCCGTGGCCCGCACAGTTGAATTTGGAGTAAAACAATTCCTCTTTCCCTATACCATGAAGATTCCCTGCTATTTTTGAGATATCTAAACGCATACTACATTTTGACTTATTTACTTTTACATTTTCCCTATGTATTTTATTTTTACAATTAATTACATTTTGTAAACCAAATTTTGTTTTTCTATTAGATACAGGGGGACGTTAAATATTAGTAATGTAGTTAATTGCTTATTGTTATTAGTTTTGATGGGTTTTAGAAATAATATAATAAATGAGATGAAATTTGTAATAGACCTCACTAAAGAGTATTGAGATAAGCGGTCATGTCCAATCTTGACCCTGAGTTAATTAAATGTTAATTCATAAATCAATCTAATACAAAAGGGATATAGGGGTGTCCGCCGTGTGGTATTCCGTTAAGTAGAATAGACCACCCTTTTTCTTACCAAGGTGTCGGGTAAGATAACTAAGGTAAGTTGACGTCATCCAGGTAACCACATGACACTTCACGCCCACTCTCACCAAGGGTTCTAGTGTTACTAACGTGGTGCATCATGAGACCATGTATGTTTATTTGAACATCAGTTTTAGTGTGGGTATGTTCATTTATGTATTACATAAATTATGCGTTTTGTATATAAATATACATCTTAAGTTAACATCTCAACCTGCATACACTACAATATGTGTTAATTTTTTAAAATTAACTTTAGTTTTTTCGGTCTTAATTTATTGCATCGGCCTTCGAAAGGTCAAGCCATGGCTGGTTCAGACGAAACATGATCCGAATAGCTTTTATCACAACGGATAGCGAATCAGTGGGTGTAACAAATTTTGTGTGACTTTTGTTCACGGATATTAGTTCTAATTCGATTGGTACGTAGTTCGGTGATGGATTGCACAATTATCATTTTTTTTAACTCGATTTCGCATCGCTTAGCAATAAATAATAGATCGCCTCAAGGTCATAAAATGACTATTCATAATAATTATGATTGTTTGCTAAGACTACAAACAAATAATATTCAACACTTCTCGATTTGATTACAGAGTTTAACCATAAACAAGAGAGTTATATATGTGATATGAAAGAAATATATGTGCGTGTGTACAATGTTTTTTTTATTGATTTAATATATGAATTATTTATTTAAATGTGTGCATTATACACTTATTCATTCTCTATAAAATATTATAACTGCTAAATTTCGTACTCTTGCGTCCGCGTCATTTTTGATAAAAAGAGGCACAAAGTTGCCCAAAGTTGTAGTTAGACAAAAGGGGCACGCCCATAAATAGATTACATCTATATATTTACTTGCTTATCCTAATTAAAAATAGAAAAGTTTTTGTACAGAATACATACTGATATTATTAATATAAAAATAACTTTTCTTATTTTACTTATGAATGAAGAAACGGATTGATTTATTTTTATATATATTTGAAAGTTAGCTGATGCCGAATGCCGTGTGGTATCCGGCTGGGTAAGTTAACCCGCCGTGTGGTATTCGGCTTAATAGAATAGACCACCCTAATTTCTTCTAAGGTGTCCTAAAATACTAAAATACGACTAAAGTCCTAAAGGCAGTAAGGTGGCCGGTCGTAAAAAACGTAGCAAACAAACGTAACAAATCATGTGACAACATGTTGTGCCGACCCCACTCAGAGTGCGATAAGAGCAGGAAGGTCATGATGAGGACCTGGTTATACTCACGTCTTATTATATCGAGTGGGCCGATTAGTTTAAAGTCAATCAAAGGTTATTTATCAGTTCCCGCTGCGCTTTATAAAAACCTCACGAATAAGGGCCCCGGATGGTCTTGAAACTAGTCGGGCTCACCCGATATGACGTGAGTCTAGCAGAGTTCTTTCTATACATTGAATATGAATACAACTCACGATTGTTTAAATTCCATGAAGTTTAATTTGTAATTTCTTTTAATTTAAAATTTTTTGTTTTTACTGTCTTCTGAAAACGTCATTCTTGACTTGACTTGACTTTATTTTTTTTTTCTTTTAATACATATATTTAGAAAAGCGAAAGAAAAATTAATAAAAAGACACATGTATAAAAGCGGACTTATCCCTAAAAGGGATCTCTTCCAGTCAATCTTTGAGTAATAGAAGGAAAAGGACAAGAATTGAAGAAGCAAGAGTACGGGTCATATAGAGAAAAATAAAAAAATTATATAAATTTAACACGATATTGTTAAAACCTAGTATATCTAGATCACATATCAAGCAACTCGTTTAAATAGAAATTAAGTGGGTGACTGAGCCTTGCTTTAAATATAAGAGATTTCGGAATCCTGTTCATTCATCAAAATGTGCCGACGGCCGCGGACTATAATATTAAATGTCAGATTGCAATATTGATAACATATAAATACGATATTTTTATATCATATTAAGCTAAAATAGAATAAAAATAATCGCAGCATGTCAGTTTAGAGTGCTATTTTAACTAAGTTTATAGAATAACATAGTAGTAGTAAGTAGGGGCCTGTTACTCTCCCACTGCTGAGAATAGGCCTCTTCTCTCCGTGTTTGGAGAGAAGGATTAGAGCTAAGACCTACCACGCTGCTCCAATACGGATTGGTAGGTTACACATATCTCCAGAGTTCTCTAGAGATATGCAGGTTTCCTCACGATGTTTTCCTTCACCGAAAAGCGTGTGATAAATTGCAATTATCAATTAGACACATAAGTTTTAACAGAAAAACTCATTAAAGTGTCTTCCCAGGTTTGAACCCGTGACCTCCTCGAAAGAGTCGTTCGGTATTACCGCTAGGCAACCACAGCTTAGATTAACATATATTTTAAGAAATCACAGCAATTATTTATTAAAAGCTATTAAAAGCGGAGCCTATCTCTTTAGAGGCTGTTCTACTTAAGCGTTACGTGATAAATGTCGTTCAATACTATAATAGCTGCTTAGAAACTCATTGTTCTACTAATTAGTGGAACAATGGGTATTTTGCTGTCTCTTAGTGAATCTCGAATCGCGTGACTGATCAATGACAGCATTTCCAATATCAGCAAGGGTACTTATTTAAAATATTAAACATTAAAATATTCAACTCTTAGCAGCTATTAATATTTTATAAATGTGTCTAGGCCGTTGTAAGAAGCACGCCTTTTAATTATATTGCCTCCATTGTATACGTAAATATCGCTCGTGGACTGCAATAGTGGAATAATTCAACAAATCATGTTTTGAGATAAAAAAAAGAGTAAATTAGCGGCCTGTTACTATCCCACTGTTGAAAATAGGCCTCTTCTCTCTGTTTTTGGAGAGAATGATTGGAGCTTAGTCCTACCACGCTGCTCCAATGTGGATTGTTAGGTTACACATATCTCCAGAATTCTCTAGAGATATGCAGGTTTCCTCTCGGTGTTTTTCTTCACCGAAAAGCATGTGATAAATTGCAATTATCAATTAGACACATTAGTTTTTTAACAGAAAACTCATTGGTGTCTGCCCCGTTGAACCCGTGACCTACTCGAAAGAGTCGCACGGTGTTACCGCTGGGCTGCCACAGCTTTTTGTTTTTGAGATAAATGGGTTTAAAATTTAAACTTCCACAATTCATTCTGATTATTATATAAACATACGGGTCATATCGCGTTAAGATCGATAACCTTTGTATATCGACATTTTGGCAGAGTTGCATCAGTTGGTCACGAACTGACCACGTCAGTTAGTCAGTTGCAACCTAAGAAGCATCAGAGGCTCAACGATAAAATCTCATTAAATTTGAATAGTTTCAGAATCACTCAGATTAGCTTGTACTGTGAATTATATAAAAATAATTAGTCTATGGAATTTTCAAAAATAAAAAATCAATGTGAATAAGAACATAGAGGACACATAACATAGAGTTTATCGATACACGAAGAGAAAATACATCTAATACTAAGATATAAAGCTTTAGAGTTGGTTTGTTTGAACGCGCTAATCTCAGGAACTGCTGCACCGATTTGAAAAATTCTTTAAGTATAAGATAGTCCATTTATCGAGGAAGGCTATAGGCTATATAACATCACGCTAAGATGAATAGGCGAGGAGCAGTTATAAAAAATATTACAAAAACGGCAAAATTTAAAGCTTTCCTTGCGCGCGCTAAGTAAACGGTGAAAGTTATTAAAAAATCATATAATACAAAAGTGTTCCTCTGTAAAAGTTCAAAATGAAACTCCGCGACAGCATTTGTCCAGCATTTAAGGTTAACTCACTTTAATCATTTTTATGGTTATCAAAATACTATATTACGGTTTTTATCTTTTCACACGGGCGGAGCCGCTGGCGATTGCTAGTAATAAGTAAATCACCAACGCAGGTGTCGTTGAAGTCTTTTCTTAGGGCCGTTATTGTTCTCAGCCTGTGACCTAATAAAATTGACTGAATAATAATTTTAATAAATATATATCCTTTACGGGGACTTTGAATTAAATTTAGAATCAATTATAGTATATTAAAATCTTAATATCGCGTACCGTACCATACCGTAGTATCGGTTCAGTGCTTCGTTAGAGATTAATTGATCTGTTAACGTTAACGGTGTTGTCAAGTTTAACGATAATAGTATTTAATTAGATTAGTTTTTTTTCTCTTAAATTTAGTTCATGGAGCTAAATAAACTCTTTTTCAGATGTATATAATAGACAAAGTAGGAACCGACATAAGCTTGAGGCTTCAGTTTTACGACTTGCAAAGGTAAAAGATTCTATAATAAAATTCCGTAATAAGTTTAGCTTTGCCATTACATCAGTTTAAAAACACTTTTCTTAAAAGGCTAATACAGAAAGCCTACTATATTATTGAGGAATACTAAGATGATAAAAATGCCTAGACGTAGCCATTCTTTGACCCTGTATAAGACAGTAATAACTAAATACAACTAGCAATAAAATTATATTTTTAAAAAACAACCACCGCGTTTCTTCTGGCTCTTCTCGGTAGTAACAGCTTTGCGAACCAGCAATATAGATGACGATTCAAAAGCACGTATTTACAAGTTTATTTGAATAAAGAATATTTTGAATTAAAATTTGAATTTGAAAAAATCTGCTGTTGCTTACAACTGTAAACATTTTATGTTAATATAGATATAAAACTAAATAATACGGCGTAAATTCTATCCTTTCTCTTTCTTCTTCTTTCTTTTTGATTTCTATCTCTATATACACAAAACTATTTTCCGTAATTTTCAGTAATAAGCTAGAACTGTAAAATATAGCTTAAACCAATCTTAATTTGATGTATATAAGGTTAAGAAGCTAAGTGCTATAATCATTTAACTAATAAATTCTCTATGACGGGAAGATATAAAAAAGTTTATAATAAAAGCATTTAGTTACGTACTAGATACGGAAGTAAAATATAAATTCAGTTGGCACAAAACACTATCTCACAACATATCAAATTTATTAAATAAACATATCCGCAATAAAACATTTCATATAAAAAATATTAAAGATAACAAAAAAAATAACTGTTCTGTTTTGATTGTTAATGATTTAACTTCGTGTAAATAGTTATACCACTTCAACGCTTATTTTCGAATAACGCCTTCAAATAGGCAAAATATTAATTCATACTAATATTATAAATTCCAATATACTATAATGAAATAAGGCTAATATTACAAAGATGGCATCGAGTGTAATATTTTGGATATAATTCTCATACAGTTATTATACTAGTGTAGGTGAGACAGTCTAAAATGTGTCCAACGACAATAAACAAAAAGCAAATGAGACTTATTATTTATGGTTCTCTTTTATATGTAGTAGTAATATCCCGCTACCAACATATTGATAACTAGCATTGTTGAAAGACAGATAAACGTGCTATCACGTTTATAACAGAAGTCATCATCTTCCTGCCTTATCCCGCTCTAAGTGGGGACGGCACAACATGTTGTAAACATGTAACATGATTTGGCTACGTATTTTACGACCGGCCGCCTGTCTAACGTCAACTCATCTTAGTCGTATTTTACGACGCCTCAATAATTAAGAGGGTGGTCTATTCTGCTTAACCGGATACCACATGGTGAGTTAACTTACCTTGTGGCATTTAACGACACCTCGGTAAGAAAAGAGGGTGGTACTATTCTATTCAACCACAAATTCAGTGCCTTTTATAGAATAAATTGATTAAACAAGTTATCTTATTAGATTTTTAAAAATTATATCAATTCTATTTTGTTCTACATTGAATAATTTTCATACTCTAAATGAAAGTAAAATATACATTTATCTATATTTAGGTTGTTTGGGTAATTTACCTCCAAATCAAAAAAGAGAAGAAAAGAGACTTTAGTAATAATAAAATCAATTTTAAAGATGTAAGTTGTAACTTAAAATATTATTCTTAATGGTTTTAGTAACTTATATGTTGCTTGTCCGAACACCATTGAATAGAAACAATATTGAAATTTTGCCGTCATGTAAAGATCTGCCTTAGTCTGGAAGGCCTGGGTTACCCACAAGCCCGTGCGTTTGCCTTATTCCACGAATTTTAAAGTAGATAAATGTTTTAAGTTTACTCTTATTTCAGATTATTACTTTAAAATATATCAAATACACATTCATTAAGTTCGAAACAAGGGAACAAACAAAGTCGTATCAGAAAACGCATTAAATCGTAAATTAAACGATAAATTTTAAAACCCTAAGTAGTGACACCCTAGGGTAGCGATAATATGGGATCTTTATCAAGCGTTATTTTTAAGTTTAGATTAATTTATAATTCAGTAAAAGATTTTCCAGACAATTTAATATTTAAACAGATAATCTTGTATTATTTTAATTGTTTATTATATCGTTATATAACTTTAATTGTAATTTTATTCGTGTATTTATAACTAAAACTTTTTGTCTTGCACGTTTACGCAGGCGATATAATCTTGTATGGAGTAAATTAAGACATTTGTTGAAAAAAAATTTGCAATTTTTAAACTATTTATACTCTGACAACTACTTACTGCTAACTAAATTCCAAACTGAAGAAATATTATAATAAAATCAAAGTTAGTGACCCGTGTAATTTGATATGTACTATTTGAAGATAAGAATGTGTGGATTTAGCTCGCTTAGATCCTGTACATGACTTAATGTAACTAGTCATAAGAATTATATTTTTAAAAGAGCAGCCGCCGAGTTTCTTGTTGGCTCTTCTCTATAGGAACAGTTTTCCGAACCAGCAGTAGAGTTGACGATTCAAAAGCACTTGTTTACAAGTTTATTTGAATAAAGAATATTTGGAATTTTAATTTATGCTATACCTAACTCTACTAACCTGGGGAATCAGTAGCGGATCTATCCGAATCCGAATCCCTATGGGCGCTGAGGTCCCGCGGGGCTGCGTCGAGGATATCAGTGATCATGAATCTAGTCCTGGGTGCGCGCGCGTCGCGCTCGTCGCGCTGCACCGTCATCGCCACGGCGCCGGGGCCCGCGCCCGCCGCCGCCGCTCCTGCTGCATCCAGCGCCCGCGCGCGCCACCCCCCGCCCACCGCCACCTCCACCTCGCTGGCCCCCAGCTCGACGTCCGAACTGACGCCCGTCACCGGAACGGACACATCACACTCCTGCTTCTTACCGCACTTCAACCGTAAGAGAGTCTACCATCGAGCCCGATCACGACAGAACGTCACAACGTGGAACTTCTTGGAGTCTTATTTTATCACATACAATCGTTCACTGGGTCTGATATATCTTCGGTTATTGCGCACAAAACTAGAATCCGTTCGAGTTCACAGATGAGTTTCCCGACGCAATCGAGCGAGCTCGTTGATCGAGGGTGGCGAGCGATCGCGCAAGCGTTCTACCCGAGGTGTCGGCAGCGACTGCGGCGGCGGGCGGCGCGGCGGCGGCCGAGGGCGGCGCCGGCGATGGGCGCGGGCCGGGCGGCCAACGGCGCGGCGCCGAGCGCGGGGCGTGCCGAAGCCATGTTGCCCGCGAGCGAACCTGCCCGCGGTAATGCTCTTTTTGCCGCGGGAGAAAGCCCCGCGCGGATTTAAGCTTTTATACGTGGATAAAACGCTTTTATAGGAAAATAAAGCGTTCTCGCTGCGGGATATCGCGCTTTACGACGCGTTTTACTGAAACTTGGCGACACTATATGCTCGTAATTGGTTCGCTTCGGCCAAATTGAGGCCAACGTGTCGTAGACGACTATTTGTATGTCTGATGTATGGTTGAAGTTAGCTTATTTAAATGATTTATGGGCATGTTAACATTTCGTGATTGTCTGTATTCAGCTGAAGTTAAAATGTATCTAATAAACGAGTAAAATGCACGGAAAGTGACAACGTATCATTAAATTGTTTTAAATTTATATTATTTATCCATTTTAATACCATATTCCTATTCAAACAAATTACGGAATAAGATGCAGATATTATATTTAATAGAAATATACCTAATAATGATAATACAGCTTTTCGACTGAACAACATAAAATTACATTAATACAAAATTTCTATGTTATAAAAATTGCTATCGGAAAGCTAAAACTATCTATGTAATTACGTGACTATATACATGTATGTAATTTACATATATACATATTTATAATTCTTTAATACTCATTCTCCTGCTGTTATCCCACTCCAAGTGGGCTCTGCACGAAATGTTCTGAACCTACTATTCTATAATACAACATTCTATAATACCTAACCAAGTAATAACCAAGTAAAATATTTTCTCACCTGATACAATATTTTCAATTGTAAAATGTTAACAAATAATCGACAGATTTAAACAATGCCATTCTCTTTAAGTCGTATTGTAAAATTTACTATTTTTCTTAGTGTAAAATTTTTTATACTTTTCTGTGCGTTTGTTGGTGCTAATCTCAGATGATGCTAATATGATGTAAATACTATTTTCTATAATATATAGTGGAAAACTTCAGATAACAGAGAAGTTTTTAACTATATTTCAGTAAGTTAACAAAAAAAAAAATTTAATTTCAAATGTTAGGGGCCAGTTACAAGTAATACTAGTTCCCCACGACCTTTTTAAGGTCGTCAGTCCATCTCGTGGGGGGTCTACCGACACTGCGTTTTCCGGTGCGGGGTCGCCATTCCAACACCTTACATTGCGGATTATAGCAAAATAATTTTATTATTACTTTTGCTTGTGTATAACATTAACACTGTGACACGAGAATTTTATATATATATACTAAGGCAATAATTATTTTATTTACGAGCCATTTGTAGGTATCAACGGGAAGTAAATTATAGATACGGAAGTAATAGAAAAAAAAAAAAAAATTTTTTATGATAATTGTAATATTGTAATGAGTAAAATGTTATTTATCAACAAAACTCATAACTTAGTATAATTTTACTGAAACTTTTTTTTTATTAAGACATGAATAATCCTTATAAAGTACCAGGTAGACCAAGCCTTGCTCGGTAATTTTTTAAAAAATAAAAAAGGGACTTCAAAAAAATAAATAAAAAATAATAGGGTAGGTGGGGCTCGATCCTAGGTATTTTCATTTTAGCGACCACCCGTTCCCCGAATAAGCGACGCTGACTTAACTTTCACGGCGAAAATTGTGTTTTATACATTCAATAAATTAAAAGTAAACTTAAATCGTTGAAGCCGTTTCCGAGTTATAAATATATAAATATAAATATATGGGACACTATGTATATATATATAAGATTAACTCATTTAAATATTAAAGATAACATAACCTGAAAATGTAATAAAATTGAAAATGTAATAATGTAATAAAAATGTAATAATGTAGTAACAATAAAAAAAATACAATAAGTAAAAAAAAAATTAAATTAAACTAAAAAGAATACTTTTTAGTTTAATTTAATTTTTTTTTTACTTATTGTAATTTTTTGTCATCGTAATTTTCTTTTCTTTACTCCTGTGCATATATAAGTTGAACCATGTTCAGGTGGGCACTGGTTCCCAAAATACAGTTTATCCTAGCTTGGAAGCCAGGGACACTATAATTGTACATTTGCATTGTTGTTAATAAATAAATAAAAAATTTTAATTTGACGTTTGAGTCCAGTAGAACAGTGATATTTAAATGATATCCTTTTTTTATCGTTACAGAGGACTTATTTTTTACATTTAATTCTATAATAATTGTATGTTTATTGCATAATATTAAACGCCATGTCACTATCACTCCATACGTATTTTTAGCAGACGAAGAAGAAAAGTCGATCAATTATTATACATTATTTTGTTAAAGTTTTTTAAAAAGCACAGCCATACAAATTTTATCTCGCAAATTGGAAAAAAAGTGTAGATACATTATTGGTTACTAGCTTTTACCCGCGACTTCGTTCGCCTGGACTGTTGTCGTGTGTTATGTTGATAATCTATAAAAGCAATTATTAATGACGTTCGTATTTATGATTAGCCTTTATTGTATTAATTTATAGAATTAGGCGTTACTTTGCGGAGATCCATAATACAAAAGTAATAATAAAATTATTTTGCTATAATCCGCGAAGAAATTTCGCACGAAAAAATTCTTCGCGGATTATAGCAAAATAATTTTGTTATTACTTTTGTTTATTGTATTAGTTAAAATTGTAAGAAGAATGTCCACTGTACGGAATTATAAATTTATGAATTTGTGACGCATTCAATACTAATAAAAAAGTAAGTAAGTAGCGGCCTGTTACTAATCCCACTGCTGAGAATAGGCCTCTTCTCTCTGTTTTTGGAGAGAAGGATTGGAGCTAAGACCTACCACGCTGCTCCAATGCGGATTGGTAGGTTACACATATCTCCAGAATTCTCTAGAGATATGCAGGTTTCCTCAGGATGTTTTCCTTCGCCGAAAAGCGTGTGATAAATTGAAATTATCAATTAGGCACATAAGTTTAAACAGAAAAACTCGGTTTGAACCCGCGACCTTTTCGAAAGAGTCGAACGGTGCTACCGCTGGGCCATCACAGCTTGCAATACTAATACAGCAATAATAGTAGTAGTAGTAGTAATAATATTATATATAATAATATTATAATAATAATATATAGTTGTTATATATATATAGTTGTTACATATGTTATATTATATAGTTGTTGATATAATTTATTCGGCCAAAAGGTTTGTAATTTATTACAGCGTAGAAAAAAGTTATATAATTATTAAAACCATAGATATCTCTGATAATATTCAGTAAATTTTTATTTTACTTATTCTGATACTACATGATATTGTCTTCCTAATATTATAATTTTGAAAGTTTGTGAGTATGGATGTATGTTTGTTACTCTTTCACGGCGTATCCGCTGAACCAATATCGAAGAAATTTAGCACAGTTATTCCTTACACACCGGGATAATATATAGGCTATAGAAATGTTGTTAATTATACAACAATAAGATGACACTAAAAAGCGCTATCTATTATCAACCTATAAGTTCACGCGAACGAAGTCGCAGGAGAGAGCTTTTATAAGTTACTTTTATGAACGTTTGTAGATCGCCCCTTCTTTCTATTGGTGAGGTAATTGTAAAGAAATTAAAAAAACACCTTAATTGCTCTTTTAAATACTGATATTAAAGATTTTTCATTTCACGCTTGCGTTGGCATTTAATAGAAGTTATATTTAATAGCGAAATCGTGTTTCTTGTTATTCAACTATGGTCTTATACATATAAGGATAGCTGAACGTCGAATAAATAGTGTAGTAAAAACTAAAACACTTACTTCTGCATTGGCAGTAATTTCACGGTCGCTGGGTACGGTGATCGCTGAAAAACTCTAATCATGCCCGTTTAATGCGACTGTTTGCAATTTATATTACAAATATGATAATTTTTGAATCATAATAAAATTATTAACCACTGCGAACTGGATTGTTTATCGTGGGTTTCCGTTCCCGGTATCGCTGTACGTTTTTTACTATCGACTTCTAGTGAATGCTGTAATTAATCGCAACGTCTCCCCACTTTCCGGCGGTGTCGGTCTTTCATCAACATTTGTCAAATTATTTTGCTCGCAGTTCTTAGAAGTATTATCTAAACGTGTACATTTTACTATGATACGTATGTTTTATGAAACCGTTGGTTCACTAGTGTTCCCTACCGCAAATTAGGTAAACCCACTACTTAATTTTTTTTTATGTGTTATAATGGCCAGGATTCGAACCCTCGACCTTGCGATCGCGAGTCCGTTATCCTAAGCATTCCGCTATCGGTACTTATTTGAGTTTTAAGTTATTATTGTATCCGTACTAGCAAAAATTGTAACTTCGTTAGCGTCGATTTGAGTATTAAAATACCCTTAAAATTATACTATATGTAATGATAATATGTAAATTTCATATTTCCCTAGGTAAAATGAAAGTTTTTATTCCAATACTAGTTGTGACCGCGGCTTCACTTCACGGCTCAATCTTGCAGAATTCTAAACTAATGTACCAATAACTGATCTTGCTCAAGAATTGCATATTTTGCATCTTTTAATGAATAATATATGTAAGAAAAGTAGGATGGTAATATGTAACAAAGTGTCTCCTAAAACTCACATTAGACTTTATTTATTTATTTATTAATTTATTTATTTATTTAAAGAACTTCCAACAAAGGTACGCACAAAGTTCCCTAATAAGTCAAAAGTAATAATAAAATTATTTTGCTATAATCCGCGATGAAGTAAAATAGAAAATATATATAATGCTAAATGTAGAGTGGACAATCGGTTATCATACCTGATACATGCAGGAGTCGTAAAAAACACATGCACAAACCTTCACCACCGCCACCATGATACACAAGCACTATATACGTTCACTATCACAAACTCAACAATCGTTTCGCCCCGCAACCGAAGCATCGTCAGGAGATAGACTCCACGACCAAAATCGCACCGACCGATTTTGGTCGTGGAGTCTATCTCCTGACGATGCTTCGGTTGCGGGGCGAAACGATTGTTGAGTTTGTGATAGTGAACGTATATAGTGCTTGTGTATCATGGTGGCGGTGGTGAAGGTTTGTGCATGTGTTTTTTACGACTCCTGCATGTATCAGGTATGATAACCGATTGTCCACTCTACATTTAGCATTATATATATTTTCTATTTTACTTCATCGCGGATTATAGCAAAATAATTTTATTATTACTTTTGTATTATGGATCTCCGCAAAGTAACGCCTAATTCTATAAATTATCCCTAATAAGTATTCTAACAAATTGGCTAATTACTATTTATTGTTATATATATTTAACTAACCTAATTAACGTGTGTAAAATATCTGTTTGTAATGTTTTTAATTTATTTTTTTTAATTTTTACTTTATTTTAATTTCTTATATCCCTGATAATTTTCATTGGTTGTGTTTTTTACTTTAATATAAGTTTTATTTTTGTTTTTCTTATCTGTAGTTAATAAGTCAAGATAGTATATTTTTTTATATAAGTTTGTTTGATTTTTATGTAAGTTTGTATGTTTTTATAACACTGTTGTAACAGTATTAATTATTAAGCATGCTGTGTTCTCCTGTGATTGGGGGTACACTTAAGCTAATTTGTTAGAATTAGTTATTACAGAACTTTTGTGTGTACCTTTGTTGGAGTCCCTTTAATAAATAAATAAATAAAGTCAGGATGACTTTCACAGTCCTAGCTACCCCTCCACTACACGTTTTCGTAAACCGTCGTCTATCCTCAATAAATAAATAAATAAGACTTTCACAGTCCTATCTACGCCTCCACTACACATAACCCTAAACCGTCGTCTAACCTCGCAAATAGCCCCCTTGTGTTGAAGTTCTCCGATGCCACTAAAAGCTTCTGTACTCTGCTCTCCGCCTTTCGTACTGAAGTTTCAGCTTTTGCTCGTTCTGCCAGATGACACTGTTATAGCATCACAAGGTTAAATAACATTCAATTTAAAAAAAATCAGGTACGTCTAATAAAGATAGTTGATCACACTCGCTGATTAACACATCTAATCAATATTGTTCTCACGTATACTAAACAAAATCTGTTGCATGACATCATTTTTCTAATCCTAACTCTCAACTCTCACATATCTGTACAGCTAGCATACTAATTTACTAGTGGATTCTTTTAATTTTTTTTATTGTATAAGTAATTATAGTTCAACATCATCCTTCTGCCCTTATCCCACTCTAAGTAAGGTCTCTAAGTAAGGTGATTAAGCTACGTATTTTACGACTTGCCACATGCCAGACGTCAACTTACCTAAGACATTTTTTTTACCTGCCATCTATTTTACGACATCTCGGTATGAAAGAGGGTGGTCTATTCTACTCAAGCGAATACCACACGACGGGTCAACTTACCCTAGTCGCCTGTTACGACAACTCTGTTAGAAATGAGGGTACTCTATTCTACTCAGCCGGATACCACACAGCAATTTGGTACGAGTAATTATAGTTATCCGTTCGAATATTAAAATATGTATTCACTGAACACAGCAATTAAATATAATATCTTACGGAGTAAAGTATATTTTTGGTCTTTGTGTACACAATTTTGAATTTGGAACTATACATTACCATTACATATCTTTTTTTGTCGGGGATTATAGCAAAATAATATTCTCATTACTTTTGTATTATGAACCTCCGTAAAGTAACGCCTAATTCTATAAATTAAATTCTTCTATAAGTTAACATGAGATTTCTTAAAACAAAAGATAAATGCAATATACATACATGCTACAAAATGGCACGCTATTTTGATTTTCAGTTTATTTCTTTCAAGTCATACAAAAGTAAAACTATGTGATAACTGCAATAAAAATCATTAGATTAATATTGCTTAGAAACTTATATACGGCTTTACAAAAATTTTATTTTGCTACTGTAAACAGATAAACACTGAAACAATTACTTAATTAACTTAACATTTTCAATGTAACTTTACATAAATTCCAGTAATTATAAAAATATACTAATATAAAACATTACGTATTTCCGTATGTATTTTTAAATTTAACAAAGTAAGTTAATAGGAGCAAATTAACTTTTTAATCTGCTCTACCTCCATCACAGACGAAAAAGAAAAACTTGTATGAAATATCTTAAATAAAGAATATAAAAAAATAAATAAAAAAAAAGTCATTTAATAGTATAAATAAATACGACTTAAGGCTAATAAAATAAAGAAAACTATAATTTTAATATTTTATTTTTAAGCGCCACCTAATTGTCTAGTCAAGCTAACTGTTAACAATGTCCAAAAATATGATTGCCTATCGAGAAATATCATATAGTTCCAGTTATAATATCAAAATAATTGGCAGACAATCGATTACCGCCAATAATTAACTTTATTTTTAATCTATTACTGCAATTTAACAGTCCATTGTTGCCCAATATTTTACTAGAACGGCATGAGGGCTCATAGAAATAAGGAACACCTACTTTAACAAGAACTTTTCTGTCCACGATAACTATTGAAAACCATGTTGTTCAAAAGATTTTTAACTATTTGCGGGAGACAGGACTCCACTAAGGTATTAAGCACTGCTCAAATAACTCAGTTCGAGTAAATACTAATATTCCTGTTTATATCATGGTTTTACCCACTAGTTGTATTTAATATTATTCGTTTGAAAAAAGTTTTGGATATATGTATATAAAAACTAGAATTATATTATCAGGAGCTACAGCGAACTGAGCGGTTTCTTTTTTGTTCCTACGCATATATTTAAGATTGTTCGCAAAAACGCAAAAAAAAAATTAGCTTACTTGTAATTTTAGTTTGAAATACGAATATTATTATAGAAAAAAAAATAAAGTTTTCTACTCTGCTCTACATAATAAGAATTGTTAATCTATCTAATTAATAGTGTTTCTAGATTATAATTGGATTTTACAGGTTTATATTTTAATATTTATATTTAATATTTATTTTATTTAATATAATTTTCGAGATAAAGAGTTGGAGCTTGTAATTTTAAATAAGAAGGCATACTAAAATTCTAGATTTAAAATTATAATTATTACTTCTAAAAACAAAAAAAAAATGTTTAATAATCGCTTTTAATGAAACCGAAGTTATTGTGCCAATACAGTTTTTTTTTCGGAAAGAGTTATGGATGCAGGAAAAGAATAACACATCTGCGGGTTGTAACAGATAAAGGAAAAAAAACTATACAGTTCCGAAGAAAAAAAGTATATCTTTGTATCATGAATGATAAAGGGGGAGGAAGATGTCATATTTTTAATGGCAATAGGAGAACGTCAGGATATACTTTAGAACAATATCGTAAGCCCACAAAACAAATTGCTTTTAGTTGCTTTGTATGAAAGTTTATTGTATATCAAATATCTTTAGCTTTAAAGAAATAACTTTGTGTCATTTCATACAGCATTTTTTTAAGAATTCCGATAAACTTTAACCTACTTAGTCAAAAATAATAATTATTTTATCATTTATAAAATTATACAAAATTTAAAATATAACCGGAGTTACGGTTACAAGCTAGTCGAAAAAAACACGAGAAACTTAAACAACTCCACGTGTATCCAGCTTTGTTATCATTGTTTCCTCAGTTATTCATTGTAACACTTACATAAACCTAACATTAATAAAACTTAATTATATAGCGAGTAATTATTTAGTAAAATTAATGATTAAAATGCGCTTGTTAATAGAATATATTGCGGACCGTACTCTAATTGATATAATTACTCATTATCAGGAAGCATGGCGTACATTAATTTCGAGCCGTTTTTACTCGCGCTTAACAAATACTTATTTAATTGCTCCGCTCTTTGTTCCACCTAGGTTGTTGTGTGGATGATGCAACCGTGGGTACAGACATAGATCAAACAGTTTTGATCGTTGCGCAAGCGCTTGCAGGGCTGCCGATAAGCAGTAATTAGCACATACATATAGAAAGAACAACTCAATTATTAATAACAAGCAACTAAACACATAGTGTCAAAGAGTGCCTAAAGTAGTACCTGATTGATATCCCACTTGCTGCTCCAATGCGATTTGACAGCGCAAATAACAAAAATAATTATAATTATAATTTTAAACGTGTTAAAATACCAATAAAAAGTGTAGGTTTGTAAGAAAGCATTCCACGCATTAATTCAAAATATAACTATTTCTATAAATATTCATTCCCAAATAGGAACAAACAACACTAGAGGCGATTATCAATTTTGCCTCATATAACTAACTACAACGTTGAATTGATAATGTGATAAGAAAATGACGAATTTTATTTAGCCCGCAACACTTTAACTAAATTTACTGACTATCTCAAAATATTGTATGGAGCCGTTTCAACAAAATTACTGTCTAAGAATGTCCTTAAGGAAACCCTTGTTCTGAAATGTATCTAAATTGGTCAATAGGACTAAACAACAAAATATATATACGACACATTATGGTCTAGATATTGGCAATTAAAAACAATATAAAAACTCAAAAATAAAACGATAATTGAATAACAAAAAATGAAATTCATCAAAGACATCCCTAGTTTGATACGGAAATATAAATTAAAAAGGATTAAAAACATCGTTGCTTTATGTTAAGAAACAGAACGATACAAATTTCTTAATTTAATTTAATGTGCTTTATATTTTTGAATTATTGCTTTTACCTTATAATTTACACCACATTTAATTTTAACCTGAAGCTAACCCGTAAAAGTGCTAAAATGGCTATTAACGAGTATTATTTATTTTAAAAATGTTTTATGTGTTTGGTTTTATTTATTGCTTTAGCCAATATCTTTGGGACTAGGTGAGAACAGAAGAGTTAAGAGTAGGTATTAGTATCTTAAACAACATAAGATCTTATTTCTATTAAACGGGATTATTGTTCTATTAAATTTATGTTACCCAATTCTGGACTATGGTTTAATGAAGTGGTTTTTTTAAAGAAAGTCTATCATTACATAAACATACCTCGGAAAAGAATAAGGTCCTGCAAGACCTTGCACGAGACCTTGCGTGGATTATGCGGATCAAGTGCGAGTAGATGAACTTAATAAAGAGTGTAGTACTCGGGAAAGAAGATGACACGGTGCTCCACTCAGTTCGTGACTACAGTTGATGCAACTCTGCCCAAACGTCGACCAGTACTACCAGTCATACCACCAGTCGACCAGTACGTTTATACAATAATCGTCGTGAATAAGTCGTGAAAATACACAAATAATAGTAAAACGCCAAACAGAAATGAATACAATGTCTTACTTATAATTTCTTGTTGAGATTGTATTTCGGCCCGTAACCGAAGCACTATCAGAAGACAATTTTTTTGTCAGATTCTGTCGGGATTTGAAATGAAATTGATCCACAGTAACGCGTTATCGGACTGTAAGAATTTAAATAAAACACCATCTGTTTAAATTTAAGTAGGTAAAAATGTATAAATGAGCGGAAAAATAGCTTAGGCAACCCTGATTATACCACAAGCGAATAAAAAGTAAAGACTTTATAACTGGTACGAGTTGGCGTGCTTACCGTTTAATCAGATTTTTCTCGTGATTAGAGCAACAGCGAACGCTATCTATCAGACTTGCAGCGTAGGAAACATTGTTGATGTTACCGAACCGGCAATTTGTGTAACTAGATGTTTTCCTTGATTCCTGTTGTATTGGTTTGTTCCTCGAAATTCTAGATGAAAATTTTTCGAACCTTAAATTTAATTCTCGATTATGTAAACTTCATTGCTCTTTTTTCTGTTTAATTATCGATTACCTTTGTCTAGTGCGATTTGATAGAAGAATAAAGTCACTTGTACTATGTATAAGCATAAGAAATGAGACTTTATTCTTCGGATAGGGCGATATGAGATGAAATCTTTCACTCACAGCATTTGTTACTCAGTGTTAAGAAGCTGATAGCAGTGGCTTTAACGCACATAATTTTCACATGCATTATAGAGAATATTGATTTACGAAACGCTATTAAAAACCTAGTCAATCATATTTATGAAAATAAACAGGTTAAACTAAGTTCGCGCTTAGTGACGTCGCCTATGTCGCAGTGTGTAGCTGACAAACATATTACAATTCTCCAACACACAGTACACAGTAGCCTTTACCGTATCGTATCATTGGGTAGAATCTTTAGGACCACGATTCACATACATACAATAACTTTAGACACGCTACTAATTGTATTGTACAAATATCCTTAGAACTAATTTATGTCCAACTGAATGTTTATGCTACGAAAAAATAATCAGATACATACAGAATAACATTTGTATCAATGCGAAAGGTCAGCTAGTTTTTTTTTAAAGAAGTACTACGAAACAAGGCCATGCTTTGGCTAAATCTAGAATTTTCCGTTCCCATGGGATATCCAATTAAAAATACATCCTTATATTTGAAAAAATATGTTAAAGTATCAAGCCAATCTATTATTTTATTTCAGGATTTGCGGCCACTAATAGATTTTTTAAAAGCTACATAAAACAACTATATAACCGTTCCAAACTCTTATCTCAAATTAAATATAAAAGAAAATTAAAATTGTGAAGATTTCAAACATAACACAAATACGTACAGACGGTTAAAAATAACCCGTTTCATATTAGACTTTTTCATCCAGATAAATTGATATTTGTTCACGTCAGTTTCATTGCATGCAATTTTAATTCGCAGCGGTAAAAAGTTAATGATAAGTCATTTCTCTGCTTGGCCAATTTGCTAATAAAACGCGTTCAAGAGCTGGTAAATTCGTTCCATTAGATGTAATATTGTATCGTACTATGCAGGGCTTAATTTTTGTTGAGTCAACATCAAAATAATTATAACTATACTTCATTAAACGGTAAAAAAAATCTTAGCTTTTGTTTAAATTTGTCGTCTAGTAGCGTAGAACGTAATGATAAATTTACCTTAACGATTAGCCAGGCGTTATGATTGTAAGTATAAGCCTATGTACCAAAAATCCAAAGAACAGATTTCAGCTTAAAACGCGTTACCATTGTGATATGTCTATTAGGCCGTAGAAAGAAGCCCGCACCTCGGACAATGTAGTCCTTACTAAGCTGTAAGTGCTGTGTCTAGAGTTGATGATCAAGAACAACCGATCCTTAGCGTGCCTTGTGAGCAAACACTAAGTAAAACCAAAGTAAATACCATACTTTAAATAATTTATAGAATTAGGCGTTACTTTGCGGAAATCCATAATACAAAAGTAATAGTAAAATTATTTTGCTATAATCCGGGAAGATTCTTCGCGGATTATAGCAAAATAATTTTATTATACTTTTGTACCATACTTTAACTGAAATCTGCAATTACACATTAAAAATAACGAATTCGAATAGCAGAATATTTTTACGGTATTTCTGTATTCAAATATCCTTTTGTTGAGGAATAGTGAGTTGTATTCCTGAACAAATGGCTTGGAATGGACAAGATTATCCGTATGTTAGTCATAAGATAGTCGGTGAGAAAGTGAGTTTTCGTGAGAATCAAAACTTGCCAATTCGCTGTTGCTCCCTACAGTATTAAGGAATTATGTATGACTATTCCAAAGATATTTAGTTGAGTTAGTACAATATTACACAACTCAGATTTATCACCACGAACATGAATTCGAATGGCGTTGGGCAATCGGACTTCTTCGAGCGTGAAAATATAATGGTACCGGAGTAATGTGCATACCTATTCTGTAGACCGTAGACGCGTAATTGCTTTCATTTAGTCTACTTACCGCGTTCTATCCCTGTATATATGTATTTTTTCTTTTTTATAGATAAGCTAGCACGTTAAGCTTTAGCTTTTTATAAATAGCACTATCATTAAGCCGTGGTAGCCGAACGATGAGACTGTGCGAGTATTAACAAGGGCGTCACGGGTTTCAAGTCCAGGAAGATGACCGTATGTTTTCAATAAAAACTTATTTGTTATTTGTCATTTAAAATTCGTACTGCTTTTCGGTAAAGAAGACATCTTCATCATCATCTGAACATTTGTGGAAAATTACAATGATTGGAATAAAAATTGGACGTCGGAAGTCTAATTTTTGCCAGATAATCAGAGGTTGTCACCAAACAGTTTCTTATACTACCATGACATTATAGGTACATATACATTACTCTATTACAAATGGCATCCTTCCGCAAGTTATATTTTAACTTCAAAATCTAATACAATATATTTATTTAAGAACAAAATTTATTAGAGTAAAGCAAATAAAATATGGAATCTCAATAGGAAGGACTAGATAAGTAATTTTTGTAGGTGTAGGAGTTGTTAATTTCGTAGAACAAACAATTTCAAAAGACTTTAATCTGAAAATATAGGCGTTCTATATGATCCTGGCGATGGAATTATGATCCCAAACACGAACACACTAAGTGACTTTGTGTCGTGGGAAAAGAGAGGTCCCGTTTTCTGAGTTTTCTTTTCCAGCGGTCTAAGCTTTTTTTTCTCATACTATTCCACTCGATTCGTCTTGGTGTAGCCTTAAAGGACGCATCCTTAGGACCAGGTTCACCAACATTTCTGCGTTCTGCTCTCGACATTATATTTATTTACTTACCGACTTTGCGGTCACCTGGCTTAGCCGACGACCATTAAAATAGCATATAGCCAACACGAAAACCCAAATCCGTTGTAGTTTTTAAGCAAGTCCCCATGCTATGGGGATGATTATAGAAGACAAATTAACACCTTTACTGGTTTTCTTTAATTTAGAGGAGATACACACTTAAGATTATGTAATTTATTATGTTATGATTATGTAACTTAAGGTTATATTACTCTGTTCTTGGAACATCTAAAATAGATGGTGGTGTATCGATTTGTTCCGTGCTATTATTGTTTACATTCAATAACTAATTCACTAACTTATCAATAATAATTACATTACACTCAATAATTAATTTACAATGCGTTTGTAAGAAATTTAATTTAGTGTTCAACCAAACAATTCTTTGGGTTGTACGCCTTTGATACTTCATGTTAAACACACTTAAATTAATTCAAATTAAAGCGGTCCCTCACACCTCTTAATAATAAATATTATCAAAATTTTATCCCGTTAGAGTTAGAACCTGGGCTTAATAAATACTAACGGATTTTAATTTATATTTCTAATTTAATTCATTATCTTAAAACTATTATAACCGCTAATCTACATTGCGATTTCTACTTAACATATTTATTGTTCTTATCTCTAATCCATCCTACCACTTTATAAAATAGTTTTTGTGCGCTGTTGCAACCAAAATGTTAATATTTTTTTCTTTAACTGTACATCGTAAGTATCAACTGTTTAGTAGAAATAGACCTACTCGTGTTAATGAGATAGCGTGTTCAACAAACCGGCAAATTATTCATACTTCAATTTCTCAGTTTTAATTCATTTTAGAGAGCAACGTACATATTGCTGTTTTTAATTTCCTATACAAAGCCTACTAATTCATTGGGAAAAACGATATGTGGAGTTTATAATAGCTCGATTATGATAAAAAGTTTAATAATACAAATTAGTTTTAATTGGTTAGACTCTTATTTTTAATCCTATGGGATGAGAACTCTAATCCGCTAGGATGTGTTTAATGTTTAAAAAAAAATACAATTATTTTGTCTAAACCAACATTTTATTTAGAACAGGGGTCGGCAACCTGTGGCTCTTTAGTCCAATTTGCAAAAATTATTGATTTTATTAAAAAAACATTAAAAAATCGTTCTGTTTCTACTAACTAGTATTAATCTCATTCTATCCCTAAAATTCTCATTAATCACTTTTTCTATCCCTAAAAGCCAACCGCCAAAGCGAAACACCTTATGAATTTAAGTTCCATTAGCAAAAATCCGCGGTAAAGACTTTTCGGCATGTCGTTTTCGATATAAAACAAAATTATATTTTTAATGTTTTATATAGAGTATATTTTGAGCGAAATATTTGAGCAAAATTACATTTTCATCAGAATTCACAACATCAAGTATCTGTAGTTTAAAAAAAAAGTTTATTTTTTTTTTGTAATTGAGGAAGTTTTTTATGAAAGACATTATCGTAAATAAATGTACTAGTATCGTATAATAGGCAGCGGTGTACATTATTCCCGTTAAAAAATAAAAAAATGTACATTGTTTATTGTTTTTAGCAATAGTTCATTTTAAATTCTCTCAAAAATACAATTTTCTAAGAATAATTTGCAATGGTCAGTTGATTAGTAGTTAAGAAGACTAATGTTTCATAATTTACTAAATATACATCTACAATACAGCTGAAATGTTTTAAGACGCCGACGAAATTGCAAACTAGTTCTAGATTTGAAATGAAAAATTTTAATTGTAATTTTTACGTTTATACACGTACCGGCATAATCATAAGGTTACTTACACCAATTAGTTTTGATAAATGAGTTTAATAAGAATAAAATAAGTTTTTACACTCACTATGATATAAAGGCTCTTAGCTGCGTAGTATCCGGCTAAGTAGAATAGTACCACCCTCATTTTTTGCCAAGGTGTCGTAAAAGGTGACTAAGGTAAGAAGACCCGCCGTGTGGTATCCTGCTGAGTAGAATAGAACACCCTCATTTCTTACCGAGGTGTCGTAAAAGGCGATTAAGGTAAGTTGATCCACCGTGTGGTATCCGGTTTAGTAGAATAGATCACCCTCTTTCTTACCGAGGTGTCGTAAAATACAACTAAGGTAAGTTGACGTCAGGCAGGCGGCCGGTCGAAAAAACGCAGCGTCTCACCCCTTAATATTATATAAAAACCGTTACAGCTAACAGGATATTAACGGAAAACTTGTTACTAATTAGTACTTGCTAATTCAATTTTAACAATCCGTAACTACACGAAACGAGGTTTAAAAGAGCAATCTGTCATTCCGTTTAACATATCAGCATAATAAATTCAAAGTTAAATTTCAAAAAGAGCTCACATGAGTTTTAACAATCGCATAACCATAAAATTACTGTTTGAATCCACCCGGACCGGAAACTTAACAGACACGTAGTCGCAACAAAATAATGAAGCAAAGTCATTATAAGCGAGATGGGCACGATAAGTTGGCTGTTAGAGTAAACGCGCTTTTTTACGTTAATTAAACTTACTTTTGTAAACGATGATGGTCTCATTATCTACATTAAGCAGCGCCCGCCACTCCGCGTAGTGCTTTTTACGGAACGGTGCGCGCGTCGAACGAACTGTGCACTCAGAGATTAACTAAATATGGCAGACCGGCTACTTTGTTGTCAACATAAATTAGATCTTTGATAATAGATATTTACTGATTAGATGTAGATCTTTACTTCATCTTTAACTGACCTGTTGGAGCAGTGGGTAGTGACCCTGCCTTCAGTTCGATTCAGTTCGAGTTCGATTCCCGCCGATGGCCAACATTTTCTATAAATGAATTTGTTGGTCTTTAAGCGTGGGTGTATATTTGTATTTAAATATGTTTTAAAAAATATATATATGTATAAGTATATATTCACCAGTTGTCTCTCACCCATAACACAAGTATTAAGTTACTTACTTTGGGGACGGACGACAGTGTGTGTAAATGCCCCATATATTTATTTATTATTATTTATTATTATCATAATGCCGTGTGGTATCGGGCTGAGTAGAATAGATTACCCTAATATCTTACCGAGTTGTCGTAAAAGGCGACCGAGGTCAGTTGATGTCAGGCAGGCGGCCGGTCGTAAAATACGTTGGCAAATCATCTTACAACATGTTTGTAACATGTTGTGCGGACTCCACCTAGAGTGGGATAGATGGGCAGGAGAATGAATAATAAAGTAAATTTAATAAAGTGCACTTAAAATCAATAACATAATTTGATACTGGTACGAGTAACAAAAATACTCAGCTAACAATAATCTATATTATTTTAATGTAGACTATTGTTAGCTGAGTATTTTTAGAGGCATATTTGGTTAAAAGAAGTAACTTCTGTTAACCAAATATACCTAATCTCCTTCTAAAATCCTTAAAAAGATGCTCGCTTCAACTTTATTATTTTAGGCTTTGTTTATGATTCTATATTAAGCAAATTCAACGTTTACGGTTAAATTGGTTGCATTTCTTATAATATCAACTATCAGTCAATAAAAAAGACGTCATTTTGTCTTATATATGCCTTGCCACAATGATCGTTATTTTTGACACTGTCATATCTAATTTTTTTCTTCTATGACATTGTCGTGTTCAGGAGTAATAAATTTTGTATTAATTAAATAAAGTATAGCTATCGGCAATTAATAAATTCATAAGACTTAACATGCAATTGAATAAAAATTGCCCATGCAATATGATAGGTTATTTATATAAGATGATAAAAAATACATAATAGTAAATGATACATAATATTTCTATCACGCCACTCCAAAGCAGGTATGTGACCTTTGAAATAAAGGAGTTAACTGTTTACATAAGTTTACAAACCACTTCATTCTTTATTTAACTTAATACTTCTAATATGCAACTCCCTCAATCAACAACACGCTATACCAGCACATTTTTACAACAAGATTTTATGATTATATGATCTTCTTTACAAGAAGATCATATTTAAGAACTAGTACCCGCTTCACCGTGCTTAATTTAAAGATATATGAATTAAAGTGTTAAAAAAATGCTCCGATCGGAGATTAGCGGGAACAAACAGAGAGATTAGATATCAACGATTTTATTATATGTATTGATGATATTGATATTGAATAGAATAGAATAGATAAATTGTATTTGACACTTTATTAATTACTAAAGTACCAATTGTTATTTTACTGATAGCTCCAATACTTCAAAATTATATATTACGTTAAATAAAAATTTAGTATTCATCATTCTCTTGCCCTTAACCCACTTTAAGTGGGGTCGGCACAACATGTTTTAAACATGTTGTAAGGTGATAACTTACTTGTAACTTAGTCGTGAGTTGACCCGTGTGGTAACCAGCTAAGTAGAATAGACCACCCTCATTTCTTACCGAGGCGTCGTATAAGGCGATTAAAGTAAGTTGGCCTGCCGTGTGGTATCCGGCTGAGTAGACTCGACCACCTTCATTTCTTACCGAGGTGTCATATAAGGCGACTCGGGTAAGTTGACGTCACAGGCAGGCGGCCGGTCGTAAAATACGTAAAAAACATGTGACAACATGTTTATCACACGTTGTTCCGACCCCACTTAGAGTGGGATAAGGGCAGGAGGATGATGATAATTTAGAGACATTAGAGTAGCACAGGCACACGAATTAGTCTTAGTTACAAGGCAGTTAACTTCAAATTTTATTAGTATGCGGAACCAGCTTTAAAATAATTTAATAATTACACGGCAATTGACCAGAACTGCCTCCATCTATGACAATCCAAATCCATTTATAATGCTATTAATAAAATAATGGCCCGTTATAACATTACCCATAATTTAACAACGAAACCAACATTAAAATGATATTTTATTTGCAAAAAATTGCGCCGTTATTTTTTTGCGACAGCTCGATTTATTTTCCATTACTAATCAGCGATAAGCAACCGAGTTGCCAGTAATAATAAACTTGAGAGTTTATTTAGAACAGTTTATGAATATATCAAATTATCTCGCCGATCTAAGCCAACCTTATACTTTTTTTACATTACATTATTTACTTACTACCTAATAATAGATCTTTCAATTTTACACCAAACTAAATATTTAATTTTTAAAGTTATCCTATTTAACAGATACAAAAGGTATATATGAGAAAACAACGTACCTTTTACTATTTTACCTAGTATTTTTGCCTTTTAAACCTTTATTGATCTTTTACAAATATTCCATAATAAAAATTAGCCTTATAGCTTCAGTCGTTCTTGACTTTTAATGAGACAAACATACGCCATTACATTTTATATATAATAGACAAGTACATTAAGTCTTCAAGAGCCGCTAGCTGAAATAAGCAAAGATTTCTAATTATTTTTTCTCTTTAAGTAGAAAACAATCTCTGATATAAAATATGACATAACCTAAATTAGGATATCATTCAAACTATTATTATAAATACGGGAGTCTGTCTGTCGGTCTATCTGTTTTTTACGCTTTTACTGATAAACCACTCAAAATAGGGATGAACTTTGGATAAATAAATCTTATATATCGGACATGTACAATAAAAGATTCCAGTTTTTCAAGATAAGCAAAACATACATAATGAAGAAACGTAAACATCTAAGATCTAAGAAAGCCCAGGATCGGGCTTATTGGCGAATAATTGGAGAGGCCTATGTCCAGCAGTGGACGAAAGTGGGCTGATAATGATGATGATGATGAAACATCTAATTGCGAACGAAGTCGCGGGTACGACTAGTTAGCAATAAATGAAGAATATTTGGATATAAAATTTCTCAAAGGAATAGGTATGCATTCAAAATAGCCGCATAAAGTAAAATCAGTCACTTTACAATTCCAAATATGATTCAAATCGAGATTGCATTCTGGATTCGCAATTTGTAAGCCGAAGCGTCGTTTATGTATAGCTCATAATGCAGGGCTCTCGGTGTCCCAGCCCATGCATACTAACGCGTCTCGTAATAAGACCGATGCCATGTTTATCCCTGCTTCCAGACTCCCCTTGATACAGCAACTCGATAATAACTGTTTCAGGAGCAGTACTAGAAATAAATTGACGTTATATTTTTTTTTCAGTATAATACAAACTGAATGTAAAGCGTGTGACTCTCAATTGGTTGAGGGTTATAGTTATCTAACTTAACTTATATTATGCTAGTAATATCTCGCGGTTTCACCCGCGTACATACCGACCTCATGACAGTGGAAAGTCTACTAAGTCGGACTATAGATTTATTTTTGTTAAATATATAATTAATAGTTTCCGCAGCGCATGCGATGACAGATTTTTATGACTAATTTTTGACACCTCATTACATTTTATTAAGGATACCTATTTTTTTTTTATGTAATATAGCCTATGATGCTCAGTAAAGATGCAGCTTTCCAATGGTGAAAGAATTTTTGAAATCGGTCGGAATAGTTTTTGTATGATAACATTACAAACATACATATGTATCAAACATACATACAAAATATCATCTTCATAATATTAGTATAGATTAAATAATAATTGATCAGAAACTTCTGCTAAAGAAATTAATATACTAAGAAAAAATTCGACGAAATTTACAAACACTACACGTCAAATTAAGCCTTAAAATAAGTTAACCTCATACCATATTTATAAAATAGTTACTAATTCTGACATAAAATACATATTTAGTGTCATGTAAGTAAAATTTTATAACCGTTTAACTCAGACCCCGCAAGCGAGGTCTGAGTTAAACGATTAGCCTTCATGTGTATTCTAGAATTCTTACACTCGTTACCAAAAAGTTTGGTGTATAAGTAAAATATTATTACTTTCATAACTTTATTTTTATTCTTTAAATATTAAACTAAAAAAAACAATATCCTTTTATATAGATAAGTTTATTCATATCTTAATACCTTTTTGCGCCATCCCTCAAATGAATCCTTAAAGCATAAAAAAAGGTTGTCTGCAAGAGATTGCTCAAAGACATGATAGTACGCCTTAAATGTATTTAAAGATTGTCTTAGTTTTGTATGCAGCGGTTATGATTATTTATGATTTTGTTGTTGGTTAAATTGGTAATAAGATCTTTAAATAAAATAAGGTCGAGTACATAAGAATACTCAATGAAAACGAAGCTATTTGAGTCGTGATTTTTAATAACTTAGAGATATCACTGTCGCTATAAGGAAATTAGGTTTTATCTTAGCTCAGGCCTTAAAAGAAAGTAAATAATCAAAAAGAATAAATAGTCTATGCTCACCAATAAAAACTTGGCTCGCAAAACGTGTCGATAGATAGTTTTGTTAGTTTTATTTGAATTCCTTTTCTTTAAATTAAAACTTACAGTGTGTATAACGTATTCATTATCTCAAAATGACTAACACGCAAAAATACTTAACTTCAATAAGAAAAACATTAGCCGTAATTAGTTTAAAAAAAAACATTACAATAGATAAGAAAACTTTTAATTTCACAATTATATGCAATCTTGAATCTTATTAAATGACGGTATAAGTTATACGACCACAAAAACGCTCACGTACAAAATTACAAAACGACACATTTTTTACAAGGAAAAAAAAAACTAAGAAATAGAATGACATTCCGACGTTTTCTCAGGGACATTTTCCCAAATTAGGCTATTATTAGTTGCCGATCACGTCGAGGATGCTTTTAATATTGAATTAGGGAACCCTGTGGTTAGTTCGCCCTTAATCGGCCCTGCGGCCGCGGTTCTTGTATTAACATTATATCCACAGACGTGTAATGGCATAAGTAATATTAAAGTCCCAAATGACACAAAATATTGTCAAATTATAGGCTCTGAAAGCATGAGTAACCACTTACAGGTCTGCCGTTGATCCTCAAAGTAGCGTCAGCAGTTACACAATATTGAAAACAAATTTAAAAAACGTATTTCCATAACTATACTTTATGGCCTTATTTATAATTCATCAAAGAAAATGACCCGTGATGAGGGTTACGACCGTCACTCGCTTTACGATTTTGTCGTGGAGTATATCTCCTGACGATGCTTCGGTTACGGGGCGAAACAATTGTTGAGATTGTGGTGGTGAATGTGTGCAGTGCTTGTGTATTGTTTTGCCATCGGTTTTGGGTAGTGCATGAGTTCTTACAAATTCTGCATGTATCAGGTATGGGAACGAATAGTACACTCTACATTTAGCATTACACATATTTTCTTTTATCGCGGATTATAGCAAAATAATATTCTCATTACATTTGTTAAATTTTACTGTTAATCTATGAATATTGTACTACCTATATTCGTTTTTTAATATGTATAAACTTGTTAGTTATTGGTGGATTTCAAATCGATGCGCTTTTTTAATTTTTATTTTAACAGATATGGTATCTATGTTTTAAAGAAAATAACGCGTAAAATTATTAGCAGCTTTATTTCAAACCTTATATTGTAACATTCCTGTAACTACGTCCTAAAACATAATATTTTGCTGATATTTCAATTTTATTCTACAAATGATATTTGAAATCATAGTTCTAGGAGATTAATAGTAATTAAGAGTAATCTACCTATTTTAAAATAATTCGCCTAGGAATCACTAGAGAGTTATTATAATCCCAACCAGTGATGCTGTAACCGTTAGGGCAAGCAGGATAAAGTCACTACGAAATAAAAAAGTAGTTAAATTCGCTCAAATGTGTTACTACACGAATAATAAATTTTACTTCAACTTCGTAATTCGTAAATTTAAGACAAGCTACATTCCTTCCACCCCATATTTTCTTGCCCTTGCTGCACTTAAAGGTTTTATCGCTGTTATAAGCGATTATAGCTAAATAGTAGATAAATAATGTGAAATAAATAAATTATAATAATATAAAATAATAGTAAATAAATAATCTAAATAGTCAAAGAGAACACGATCCTTAGCACTTTGCGAAGTTTAATCCAGGTGGTTTTTAGAGTTCTTCATACTTTTTTATATGACGAAAACATTGTTTTTAATCCAGTATATTCCCTTACAATTACTGCAAATTGGGGCAGCATAATGAGTTTAAATATAATAATTAGTTGAAAATCAGGTTACCCAGTAGGATTACCGTTACAGTCAAAACAGAATAAAAATTTAAAATGTACGTAAATCATTTATTTCTGCGGACCATACAGGATAATTATGACTATATCAACAGTACCCTCACAGGTTTTGAAAACGGCTGTGTCATATTATTTTAGTGGATGACGCCGATCGCATATCTAACAGCTGCAACAAGTCTTTGATTGTAGTGTTTATCCTCGATTCGAATCGATTTCATACGATTTATTCCGAATGATCCTATCGTAAGCTAATAGGAACGATCTCGATATCTTTTCGGCTGACCACTGATTTAGTGCTACGTGACGTGCTTACGTGGAAAATAAATCGTTTGATTCGCATTATACCCATTCGGCTTATTAAATGGATCGACTCTGTGAGAAATTCTGATGAATCGAACGTGACGGCATGTTTAAAATTGGTATTATTCTTTGGCTAATTTGTAGTTTGACTTGATTGTTACAAAGTAAGTTGAACCTAAAGTTTTGGATTAACTAACTTGTTCCTAGAAAGCATTTAAAGAACACAGTTTTGTTTTGTAAATTTAGATGATAATGAGATAAATTTATATTTATTTAATTTTATTGACGACCAGTATATAGTGGCGATCATACTGACGACTTTGTTAGTGTGAAACAGGCAAAAGGATGTAAGAGTGAAGCTCGTCCTAGTATGGTTCATTAATCAAACATATTCATAAATAAAAACGTATTTTCTATTCTTAATCTTGCTTTATTGAAGACTAGTATACAGCGGCAAAATTACTGAGGCGATTTATGAGTGTGGCGAAAGATTTGGGATATAAAAGTAAAGCTCTTCCTAGTCCGATTCTTTTAATATACACATCACTCGCAATGCTGTAAAAGGTTCCTATATATAATAAAATATATTACTTGAATAAGTGAAATTAGAGCAATTAAAAAGATATATAAATAAATAAATATAAATATATAGGACACTTACACACACGGTCGTCCGTCCCCAAAGTAAGTAACTTAATACTTGTATTATGGTAGATAGACAACTGGTGAATATATACTTATATATTTTTAAATACATACATAAATACAAATATACACCCAGGCTCAAAGACCAACAAATTCATTTATAGAAAATGTTGGCCCTCGGCGGGCATCGAACCCGCGACCCGCGGAGCTGAAGGCAGTGTCACTACCCACTGCTCCAACGGGCCACTCAAAATATACTTAGCTATAAATAATTGTTATCTATACTAATATTATAAAGAGGAAAAATTTGTATGTATGTTTGTAATGTTTTCACACAAAAACTACTTGACCGATTTCAAAAATTCTTTCACCATTGGAAAGCTGCATCTTTACTGAGCAACATAAGCTATATAACATTTACAAAAAAATAGGGATCCGTAATAAAAATTTAATAAGGTGTAAAAAAAAAAAACTTACGCGCGTGAAACCGCAGGATATTACTAGTCTTTTATAAACTTTTTTATCTAAACGATAATTTCTTACTTCGTTATTATTTTTTTGAGCGCCACTAGAAATATTTAAAGTTTGAGTTGTGACAATATTTGTTATTCCATTAAATGTAACAAAATGTACAGTTTACCTCTAGATTTAACAAACGGGTGCCAAATATCAAGACTTGATATTGAAATTTAGATCGGCATACCAAAATTTGTGTTTGAATGTAAACCTTGCCGATTTATCGTCAGTATTACGATATTTATTTTGGATACCCATTACAGTATCCCCTGTCAATAGAAATGTGAACTGAAATGAATAAATTTGTAGATATAAATACTCAAGCTCGGAGGCGTGATAGGAGACTCGAACAAGTTTGTCAAGCTTTTTCAAATCGTCAAATATTGCAATACGTTCAATATGTGCCTCGCATTCATAAGTGTTAACAGAAAAAAAAACACAAAAACTATATCATTATCTTCCTGCCCTTATCCCACTCTAAAAGGGTCGGCACAACATGTTATAAACATGCTGCCACATTATTTGGCTGCGTTTTTATGACGTCAACTTACCTCAGTCGTATTTTACGATACCTCGGTAAGAAAGAGAGTGGTCTATTTTACTAAACCGGATACCACACGGTGGGTCAACGTACCTTAGTCGCCTTGTACGACACCTCGGTAAGAAACGAGGTTGGTCTATTCTAGGCAGCCAGATACCACACGGCGGGTCGACTTACCTTAGTCGCCTTTTCGACACGTCGGTAAGAAATGGGGGTGGTACTATTCTATTCAGCCAGATACCACAAGACGTAAACACAAAAACTATATATTGCTATATATCTATATTTTATAATATATATATATATATAAATCTGTCTGTTTGTCACGTATTTACTACAAATCCATCGAAGCAATATCGATAAAATTTGATATAAATGAGCTTTTATATCGAGCTTTTATACTTTACGTACAATATAAAAAATCCTTTTTTGTCGAGAAGAGAAAAATATAGTACATAATCAAGACTATTTTCAAAGTATATTTGACACGAATAACGCAGCTATTAGTTAAAGACTTATTAAGTTTAATTTAATATTCACCAAATAATGTAAATTTGATATTTTTAAAAGATTGACCGAAAGAGTTTCTTTCTGGAATTTCTTGGTAAAAGCAACATTGCAAACCAGTATTAGCACCATTAAATCCGATTTTTCTTGAAGATTGAAAAATGCTTGTAAAAAGTTTACTTGAATAAAGATTGTTTTGATTTTAAAGTAGTGATCAAGACCAGTTCAAATTCAAATTCAGATTCAAAATATTCTTTATTCAAATAAACTTGTACACAAGTGCTTTTGAATCGTCAACTCTACTGCTGGTTCGGAAAGCTGTTCCTACCGAGAAGAGCCAGCAAGAAACTCGGCGGTTGCTCTTTTAAAAATATAATTCTTAATATTATTTACATTAAGTCGTTACTGTTTTGTACAGGTTCAAAGAGAGCTATATCCACACATTCTTATCTTCTAAAAAATCTTCAAGAGTATAGTAGGCTTTCTGTATCAGCCTCTTTTTAACAGTGTTTTTAAACTGCTGTAATGGCATTGTTGAAATTGATTGCGGAATTTTATTATAAAATCTTATACCAAAACCCACAAACGAGTTACGCACTTTTGCAAGGCGCAAAGCAGGAACCGCAAGCTTATGTCGGTTCCTGCTTTGTCTATTGTAAAAATCGCCTATCGTTTTATAATTCTTTATATTTTTATGTACATAAATTAAATTGCTTAAAATATACTGTGAAGCAAATGTAAGAATACCTGTTTCCTTAAACTAAGTTTATTCGCCGAATCTGAATTAGATGCATGTTGGATAGCAGTAGCGTCAAGAAATTTACTATGAAAACTTTAAAAGAACATACCACCCCCTTCTGAACAACGAGGGAAGATGTTCTCTCCTTGAAGAACCACCATACTACTAGGGTGAGCATTGACAAGTAACATGTACTACAGATTTTCAAATAATAAATCATCGTGCGCTTAAACACTAATGGACACATCAGTTTTATAAAAAACTTATACAGGCCTGCTCCTTTGAAACTATAGGATAACGGGTGATAATCTAAAACAATTATGACATTAACTGAATTAGACGTGTGGTATTCGGCTAAGTAGAATAGTACCACCCTCATTTATTACCGAGGTGTCGTAAAAGGCGACTAAGGTAAGTCGACCCGCAGTGTAGTATCCGGCTGAATAGAATAGACCACCCTCATTTATTACCGAGGTGTCGTAAAAGGCGACTAAGGTAAGTCGACCCGCCGTGTGGTATTCGGCTGAGTAGAATAGACCACACTTCTTCTTACCGAGGTGTCGTAAAATACGACTAAGGTAAGTTGACGTCAGGCAGGCGGCCGGTCGTAAAAGCAGCCAAATCATGTTACAGCATGTTTATAACACATTGTGCCGACCCCACTTAGAGTGGGTTAAGGGCAGGAGGACATTAACTGAATGTTTCAACATTATAAAAATTCTCATCCTCATTGCATAGTAACAAATGTACTCAAAAAACCACATAGCGCACCGCTAGACTATTTCAAAATTCGAATTAAATTAAATAAAACTAACAACCGACTTTTTATAATTCCGGAAATGATTTAGAAAATAAATCAAAATTGCACGATTAGAACAACGCCCACTGAGTCCGCAAAGGATCCGACATTTAAGTTCTATTCATTAGAACAGCTAAATGATGTGGTAAAGGCAGAGTCATTTTAGACCAATTTCCTATTCTGCCCTTGAACCATTCGATAATTTGCGAAAACACCCGAGGATATAAACCTTACTGTCCATTCACAAAATAACAAGTACAGTCAGCATTAGATATACATCTATAATTTCCTGTATATGTAATACAAGCTGTGGTAGCCCAGCGGTAACACCGTGCGACTCTTTCGAGGAGGTCACGGGTTCAAACCCGGGTAGACACATTGGTGTCAAAAAACTCATTGGAGTTTTTCTGTTAAAACTTATGTGTCTAATTGATAATTGCAATTTATCACGTGAGGAAACCTGCACATCTCTAGAGAATTCTGGAGATATGTGTAACCTACCAACCCGCATTGGAGCAGCGTGGTAGGTGTTAGCTCCAAACCTTCCCTCCAAAAACGGAGAGAAGAGGCCTATTCCCAGCAGTGGGAGAGTAACAGGCTGCTATGATATAATTTCCAATCCAGCGAGCTGATAGAAAAAATAATTTCTTTTACGAATTTGCCGAGGATATCTAAGTGTAACTGTCAGTTCTATAGATATTCATCATCATTCTCCTAACCTTTACCCACTCTAAGAGGAGTGAGCACTACATGTTATAAACATGTTTCAGCATGATTTGGTTAGATATTTTACGATTGGCCGTCAATTAAACCTCAATAAACTCTAGACCGAGGTCTTAAAAAGAGATGGTTGGGTGAAACATAGCGTGCATATAAAAGGAGTAGTGCCAGAGTTGACGAATTGAAATGACCCCACTTGGTGGGTAAGAGCAGAAGAATAATGTCAATAAATTTATTAATGGCATAAAAAGTGAATCTATCGACCATCTTTGAATCTCTTTTTAAATATATACTGAAGTTGTTTGTATAACATAAAACCATTTTATTCCAATTGACTTACATTCATACAATAAACCATATTCACATGGAAGCTTCATAAAAAAGCTAAAAGCTTCATAAGGATAAAGGCCCTCTACTTTAAGGCATCTCTACTTTGTCTTTAAATATCTGAGTCTAACTGTACCAACTTAATATAAAGTGTTACCACTCAGTGCAGGTCAACGGTACGAAAAGCAATATGTAGCCAGAGCGAAATCGACATAAGTGTTCCGTTTATCTGAATACGCTTACCGACGTTTAAACACGGCTTAGCATTTACAAACATGAAAGTAATAAATAAGAAAGTATTCGATTGTACATTCCATTTTACGGACCGGTGATATTGGTCCTCACTGTCAACTCAGACATTTAGTGACAGAACTTTCAAATATTTGCTTTATACTATTCATAAAATGCTAATGCGACTAGTTCCGGATTTGTTCCTGCTAAATTTATAGCTCGAGGCGGTGAACTGAGAGTCGGCAAAAGCGTATGTAATTAACACTAATTAGCACTTGACAAAAACTTTTATACAAAACCAGAATTTGATACATGACAGAGAAACATAACTGGAAAAACGGTATTTTATTATATAAACGGACAGATTGTATTAGATGTGATGGTAATGGAGAACCATTATCTTTTAAGGCTCATCAATTTATCGGAACAACGAGATTTAGGAACATTTTGAATAGAAAACGGATATTTTAAATTGGTACAATAAAACGCTTACGGCGAATAGGTTTATCGGGTCCACTTCCTATGGTCGCGCTAATAACCAAAACAAACAATCACGACGGACACAAAGCGGGGCAAATAAGCCTAAAAAGCGCTAATATATAAAAAAAAGTGTGCCCGTTTTTATAACGCCACGAGCAAGTGTGAGGTCGAGGCGAGGAATGTTGGCGCCTGTCTGAGTACGTATACCTGTCCGTTTATCAATGGACCGTGGACAATAAGATGAAAAAGGATATAAAAAAAATATCCAAAAAGCGCTTCATCAATCCATTCCATCCGGCAAGGGTTGTCGCCTTCACTTACATCGGTAATGCCCTATCTCACCTCGTTTGCACATTACTTCCTTATCGAAGCTTTCCGTTAGCAAATTATGCTTTATGTTCGTGGTTAGCGAGCGATTATCTAAAACAATAAACATCGTTCGACACCAACCGATCGCTATTCGCGTCAACAGCGATATTTCCCCTGCCTAGGGTACTTTCTTATCCTATATTAAAACAGCATTGAAGGAGGTATTACGCTCGCCGTATAGGCAATAAGTTTCCAACATTGTCACATGTAGACTCGCCACCCCGGTGCGGTGCCACGTAAATATCCCGAGTAAAGCCTAACAACTCAAGATGAACACGACAAAACTGATAAGAACCGCCGCGCCTCGCCCGAGACATCCCAATTTAGTGCCGGCCCGTAGATAACGCTATTATACAGCTTTTAACTATACTGGTGATATGCTAAATGTGTTTAAAATCACCTTATTGTAGAGTTTTTTTTTACGATAAAAGAAAGTGTTAGTGGGTTTGGATATCAGACAATTACTCATTTAGTTTGAAATTCGAACAGATATAAATTGCTTATACGAAGTAAAGAATAGACCCGGCTATGTAGGCTCGTGTTTTTTGATAGTGGAAGCTGTTGGATCGAAGAAAATTATAAATTTGCGTGTACTGTCAATACAATCGGATCGCCTACACGCTGCAGCTGACAACGTCTGTAACAACGTTCGTAGAATGCACTGTTATGATATTTATGTGAATATAATGCAAAATCTGTTCGTAGTTGCTTTGATACAATGCGGTTGTGAATAGAGATGTTTCTTTTGTAACTTAGCATGACTTGTGATAATAAAATCGTATTGATTTAAGTAAGTAAATGATTCCCTGTCTCAACAAAATTTCAACAACTTGGAAAAATGGACTCTTAGAACTATGCACATCCTTTACATATATGACATCGTGAGTTGCTGAGCTTAGCAAATAAGTTTTTGAAACTTAGATTAGTAGCATTTACAGTGACTAACTAACAATAAAACGATACAGTTAGTACTGTACCATTAGACACGTTCAATCTTTTTTCGAAGAGAATTCGCTTAATACCTCAAAGGCCACCGGAGAAATTATAAAACTGCAAAATTTTGGGCAGGCAATGTAACTTGGCTCATCAAAACACATCATATCTTTTATGTTAATGTATTAAATAATCTTTTTTATTTAATACTGCATTCTGATTTATGTATCAAATATAACTATATTAATTAATTTTTGAAAATAATTGTATTTAAAATAATTTAAAAATTTTATTGCTGATTTATATAATGTTATGAGGGCAAGAGCGAAAGAGTAAAATTCAGTGAATGGATGCCTCATCAAATTACAATCCTATTCTTAAACTAAGTTAGCTTATCTGCGACGAATTAGCTTATCTCATTTGTTCATTTGTTGTACAACTAGTTGAAATAAAGAGTAAAATGGTTAGTTAATAAGTCTCGTTACTTATGATTAAGATGATTACTTTCAAGTAATAAGACATTTTTTTCTAGAAAAAATAATATTCGAAGTGCTAACATAAACCTGTGTTAAGTAATCGCAAAGATTTTCGTTTATGGAGCTCTAATAATTGAGAAGGTAACCCGAAAGGCTTTCTATCCTCTTGGAATGTTCTCTTCGATTTCAGATGACTGTGCTTTTGTGTATGTAACGTTACAGATTTGAGAGACTGGCAGGGATGAAATCAAATCAAAATAATTCAAATAAGCTCATTCAAGCACTTTTGAATCGTCAAGTATAAATATGATAATGAAATAGTTCAGAATGTTGTTCTTACTGAGAAGAACCAGCAAGTAACTCGGCGGTCAATCTGTTCACTCAGAGTCAAGAGTCAGAGTTTAAATGTAGTTACCAGTATTTGTTTATTTCAACTACAGTGTCTTTGAAAAAAGATACAAATAACATGAATAAAGATACGAATTTCCAAAAAATACAAAAAAAGACAATTTATGGAAACAATTTCAGTTGCAACTAAGTCGTAAGTTCTCAGTTGCAAGGTGAGTTGACGTAAAATACGAAGCCAAATCATGTGTCATTTCTTACAGAGGTGTCGTAAAAGGCAACTAAGGTAAGTTGACCCACCGTGTGGCATCCGGTTTTCTTACCGAGATGTCGTAAAATACGACTAAGCTAAGTTTACGTCAGCAGGCGGACGGTCGTAAAATACGACGCCAAATCATGTGACAACATATTTATAACATGTTTTGCCGACCCCACTTACAGCGGGATAAAGTCAGGAGAATGATTAGTGTCTTTGAACAAAGATACAAATAAAATGAATAAAGATACAAAAACAAAGATATTTCATGTCTCTGTACATTGATTTTGGTGATTTTAAGCTAACAATGCAGTAACTTACTTATATATTAAGAAAAAAAAATTAAAGTCACTGGTTTAACGAAACAGACGCAGGCGCCGTGTGCGACCGGCCAAGCCCGTTTTCCGTTTAACTAATTGAGCGAAAACGACACAACACGCCATTCAGCGTCGAACTAATGAATGGCCCACGAAAAAGCCAATTTGTAGTTTTTTTAACGCTTCAATTTGTGCCGTAAACCCAAAAAGTCCGGCCCGAAACCACAATCGAATTAGTGTCCCTTGTTCCGGAGATTACAGGACTGTCTGTCTGTTATCTCGGTCGTTCGTTATTTTATTGGCTTGTAGAGAGTAAGACGATAAACACGGCCCATAATGGCCCATAATGAATCGTCCCCGCTAGAGATTTGACTAATCATAAAGGTTTTATGGGTGACGTTTCCGAATACTCGACCCGTGACAATATTAACTATTTTTTAATATTTGAATTTTAAAAATCATCATCATCATTTTCTCACCCTTATCCCTTATCTAAGTGGGGTTAGCACAATATGTCTTCTTCTTCCATTCTCCTCTATCATTCGTCAACTCTGGTGCCACTCCTTTAACATGCATATCATTTTTCACACAATCCATTCATTTTTTTTTAAATCATCATCATCCCGACCCACGGGCACATGTTATAAACATGTACTATGATTAGACTAGATATTTTACGACTGGCTGCCTACCTGACGTCAACTTACCTTAGTCGTATTTTACGACAACTCGGTAAGAAATGAGGGTGGTCTATTCTACTCAGCCGTATACCACACGGTGGGTCAACTTACCTTAGACGTCTTTACTACCCCTCGGTAAGAAATGAGGGTCTATTCTTTTATGCCGAAAAATCACTCGTATTTAAAATATTGATTATTATCTTAATATATGTTCTGTTATGGTATGTAACGTTTATGTAGCATTAATTTTTATAGTGTAATAATAATAAATACTTTATAGCGCAAAAAAATTAAAACTATACATAGTATAAAAATTTAAAAATAGTAAATAAGCGACTTATCGTAAGGAACGATCTTCCGTATCTTGTTAATAATTAAAAAATTAAAACTAAAGATTACAGGTATAGATAAATATTTTAAAATATACATAAATACATACCTACTCATATTTGCTTACGTACAATTTTTCCTTTGTCATAACGCTCTTAGTGATTTTATGGTGCACTGACTATATATTCACAAAGTGATAATATTATATTGTTGCATATGCATCATGCGTAATTTAATATTCATAATATTATTTCAATTTAAGGTGGATGTGTGGTGTGACAAGAGCGCCGTGTGGTATCCGGCTGAATAGAACAGACCACCCTCTTACCGAGGTATCGTAAAAGGCGACTAAAGGTAAGTTGAGCCGCCGTGTGCTATCCGGCTGAGTAGATTAGACGACCCTCTTACCGAGGTGTCGTAAAAGGCGACTAAGGTAAATTTACCCGTCGTATAGCATCCGGCTGAGTAGAATAGAGTGTAGACCACTCTCATTCTTACCGAGGTGACGTAAAATATATAACATTATTACGCCATATTAGACAATGTTAAGAAAAAGATATGATGATACTTTTATATTAATTAATTACATGTAAATGAATAAAATATTACAATGAAACAAATTGAAACGAATGCACTCAATAAAACATCCTATTCCGGTAGCTGTTAAAACGAAAAAAACTAAATAAGCTACGCTCTAAATATTCGTTACAACGAATAACTCTTAACTTGTTTCGTTTGTGTTCAAAATTTCATTATATAACATCAAAATAGACATCTAGTCTGCCGATCAGCAACAAATAAATTTCACTAACGGTTTTCCCATTCTGCCCGCATATAACGAGCCATAAAATTTTATATTAATGAACAAAATGATACAAACTGCGTAAAGTCCATTCATAAGGTGAATTAAAAGTAAATTAAAATGTCTAAAATGTCAAATTGCGAGGACAAATGGCTTATTAGCAACAGCTATTTGCGGCTGCCCATTACAACGTTTCAAGCCATAATTTATCTTACAAATATTAAATATAGCATTCGAATACATTCCAAAATTTTACTAATATTATAAATGCGACAGTTTGTGAGTATGGATGTATATCTGTTACTTCCGCGGTGAACCCGCTGAACCAATTCGATGAAATTTGGCACAATTCTTACTTATACATCGGGGTAACATATAGCTATGGGGGGGGGGCTATAGGAATCCTGTTAATTTCACATTAATCGGATAACATTGAAAAGCGCCATCTGTTATCAACCTATCACGCGAAAACAGTCCACGCGAACGATGTATGCCGGTGAAAACTACTATGTTTGTAAATATTAGAAAAATTATTGATCATCGCTTCCGAATATTTTTTCTATTTACTTAAGTGTAAATAGAAAGCTAACTTTGTTACGACTGTCCTAGATTGACAAACATTCTTTAATAATACTTCTAGAATTGACGAAATTCGAACTACCTAGATATTTTTGTATAACTCTTTTCTGAATAACAAATCTTGATTTATGAAATAACAAGCTCTTTTTTACAATCCAATTATACATAAATATAATAACACTGCATAAAACTTGCATATACTTGCAAGGACACAAGCTTAATGTAGCTTAAAATTTACGCTAAGAGATCGTCGAATCATCATCATCATCATGATCATCATGGAGGCCTTTTTTCGGATCTCTTCTAGTAGGCGAAGGCCTCTTCCTTCTTCTCCACTTCCGGCGGTCTTGTGCCCGTTTCATCCAGACCTCCGTGTCGTCACAAATCCAGCGCTGCCGCTATCTGCCACGTCCGCTGCTATCGACTCTGGGTGTCCACTTGAGTACTCTTTTCGTCCAACGTGTTGAGTCCATTCTTCCAATGTGTCCCGCCCATGTCCACCTTTTCTTAGCAATCTCAGCCATGACGTCTCTACCATCTAATACAACTAGTTTCCTGCTTTGCCTCTTTAGAATAGTCCAATAATCTAGTCTTGAATGGTTTTTATATATTCTTACTTTATTATTTTCATAGTGACGGTGTGAGAGGTGGTCGCAACCATGAAAACTACACTGTTGTGAAATAGATACTGGTCGCTTTGCCACTAATGACTTCCCGTGTTTTTCTGTACACCAATTATTCCCCGTGGGTGAACATATAAGACATACAAGTACATAATATATAATTTTTTATGTTTGCCCCAACATAATAAGAAAACTTTATTTTGACAGTAATCTCTGTAATTTACTACCGTTTTTATTTGTTAACTAGCAGACACGCATTGTGACTGTGGCTCAGTTTTGTATCGAATTTCTGGTTTCAAATTCCCTTCAAAATGGAACCCAACAGTTAAAAAAACACTCCAATAGCCACCAAACTCATGAGCATCTGGTGGTAATTCTAAAAATTGTGTAAAGATTTCATTTAAATAGGTTCAGCTGCTTCGGAGTCTAAAAGAGATACACATACAAACATACATTTTTATATATAAGAAAATATAATTCTGTTGATCAATATTCTGATGGTAAATGTCATGTGATGACCTAGTATTAATGGTTGTAAAAATCCAAAGAACATTACAAACGTTTTCCGCCAAATAAGATTTTAGAATTTAATACGCTCGCCACCTTTGTAGCCAATTAAAAACTAATCAACAATCATGATAGATTGCTCAGATAACGGCTAAATAGTATATGGTCAAGGTAAAGATAAAAATCTCATGTTAGTGGTCAGGTGCAATGTATTGAAAGCATATAGACTAAATCTACTTGTAATTTCAATTTAACTTTCGTTACAAATGGGAAACTATTAATAGTCAAGTGGTAAGCCTGATAATACAAGCAAATATTACAGAAGTTATGATAGAAAAAGAATTCTATCATAAATTCTGTTCTATGGAATTCCGCAAAGTAACACCTGCTTCTATTATTTATTACAAGCAAATTTTTGACTATTAAAACATTTTTTTTTTTTCAATTAAATATATGGTATTATTAGACAGACGGTCGTTCCAAAGTGTTGTAAGTAACTTAATATTTGTGGTATGGGGGACAGACAACTTGTAAATATAAACATATACAATTTTGTAAATATAAACATATACAAATTACAAACTTGAAGAACCAACAAATTATAGAGAATATTGGCCCTCGGCGTATATCGAACCCACTTCCCACGTGCCAGTAAAAATTACCTGAATTTACAAATACCTGATAGAAAAATTACCTGTTCTCTAGTTGGGTAATGTTGCGGACATTTGGTTATTAATGTTTCATAATCTACAGGTACTGTTTTATCTTTTGGCATCGTTCTTTAAGTTGGAGCGTACGGCGCGGTCGCCGCGTGGGCGGCTACATGTCCAGCCCATTTGTTCCGATGACATCGCACGGTTTATTATAATTCATTTACCATGTTCACGGGGCATTGCATAAACTCATAAGCAGTAAGATGTAATAACTGTGGTGCGCGGCGATTAATTCTCCAGGGTGGCATTTACAGTTAATATTTGTTTATTGTTTATATAACGGCCGTTGAATAGCGGTACTAGAGCCTAACTAAGATTGACGACTATTTTAGCTGCGAGTACGTGATAATGTAGTCTAAGAGAGAAACAAACTAACTTGAAAGAAGAATTAAATAACAAAAAAAGTTATTCGCTTCAACAATAATTTATTTATACTCAGAACTACTATCATGATCAGGCTATTGAAAAGCTATCGCCGAATATGCTAAACACGGTCAGCAGAGCGCTGAAGCACTATAAGCATTAAGCCTTTATTGTTATAACAATAAAATTCATTCAATTTTGTTTTAACATTTTTTAAATTTTCTGTTTTTTTTATAGTACTTTGTTTATTATTATTATATCTATTATTTTTTACTTTTCAATTTTAGTTCACAAATATTTTAAAATTTTACTTTTACTGTGTACCGTAACCAATGTTTATTTTTACTTTTTTTTAATATTGTATATGCCTGTGATAGTATTTTAAATAGATGAAGGCTGTATGAATTACATATAAAAAAACAATAATTTATGTTAATAATACTGTTGACATATCTTGCTAAATAAATAAGTAAAAAACAACTCAATCATTTGCATAAAAACAGCGCTTTAGACCTTTTTCTTGTAAGAAAGGTTTATATAACAATAATCATAAAAGTAGCATATTTTGGAGAGTGCTTTTTAATAGAACTTTATTTACTTTTAATCACTTTTATATAGAAAATTGCCTTTAATTACCAGCCGGCAAAATGTGACGATGACGAATTTGTTTATAACGACAATTTGTCAATGCAATTTTTATTTTGTCTTAGCTCTAGAGTCAAAAAATAGTACTGCGGTTTGTCTGTCATTTTCTATGTTCTTGAATTGTTTGCCCGCAAGAAATCCTGTAAATTATATCTTTTATCTATCTATACATATAATGAAATCGTTGAGATGTCAAATCTCTGTGCATTTGTTCCCACTAATCTCAAAAACCGCCGATAGACGCTGAATTTACTAAAATGTACTAAAAAGCCTCACTTAACATAAAGGCTATGTTTTATTTAAATCGGTCTGCAAATAAAAAAAATGACAATTTAAGGTTGTAAGGTCGTATACTCTGATACTGGTACTAGCATTGTTTGTTTTTCGCCATTCCTATTAGAGCATTTCGTGTAAACAAGTTCATCGTTCATAAAGTAACATCGTTCGTAAAGACACTTCGTCTTCTTATGTATAAAAAAGAATGTTTATTGTCCTTTATAGACTCCGAAGCGGCTGGACAGATATTTATGAAATTTTCAGACATTCTTTAGAATGACCCAGCGGATGATCCTATAAAGTTTGGTGGCGTTCGAAACATTTTTTATAACTGTTATTAATATATCTTTATATTATGCCAGAGTAAGCGGGCTGGACATACTAGTTATTCAATAAAGTTTATTAAAAGTATGAAAAATTTATTCATTTGTTTCTTTCTTAAAACTGACAGAACGTTAATATATACGCTTACGTGTTTACATAACTGAAAAATAAATCGATTACTACATCATTCACTGCTTTTATGTTAAGAACATAAACATGTTGATTTTTTTTTATTATATGGTAATATAAAAAATATATATTTATAATGCTATGGGTCATCATAAATATATATTTTTTATGTTTATGAGTTAGTATTAGTAACATTTTGTTACGGAAACTAGAGTTCGTTTTAAGCTATTTGGCATGACAGTTTTGATCAACCACATTCGCTTATTTAAGAATTACTCCACAATGAAGTATAATTGATCGCGGTTTTCACCACACTAAAATGGCAAGCATGAAACGAACAGTTATTTCACCACTTAAACTCGTAAAAATTAGAAAATAATCCATTAAATATTACTAAAGAAAGAAAAAAAATTGCTTGAATTAAAATTAACATCTTCCAAATATCCAACTATGACACATTTTTTTAAATTAAGAACGAGTATAGTAAATTGTCCTTACGAAATGGTAAGGACAAAAAGAATCCATCATGATTTTTTCCGCCTTATAAGAGAGAAATATCATCATATTCGAATTAATTTGTTACATTAAAACTTACAAGTTGTACACATTGTATTTTAAAAATTAAGATCTTTATACTAATATTCAGCTAATAAATCTATACTTAATAAAAAATCATGTACTACAAAATTGTTTCCCTTTAAAAAAGTTCTAAATAAAAGTCCGCGACAGCATATATCTAGCTTTTAATGTTAACCCACTTTAACCACTTCGTATGGTTATAAAAACACTATATTACGGTTTTAATCTTTCCACACGGGCGGAGCCGTTGGCGATTGCTAGTAATAAATAAAAATCTGAGTTGTTTTTTATCGATTTGACCTTAAACAGCAATTTACACGATCACATACTCGCAGCTATTATGTACATTGAAATAATGAATGTTCGTACACATGGCGCGTTTAATGCTCACCGAGTACCGGCTTTACTGAAGGATACATAAAAGCACGTACAAGTAAATGAATAAAATCGACCCATACTAGCGATCGGTGCTACGTGACCGCATACCTGTAATCTAGGGATAATGGTCAGGCAGTTGCTTCGACGCGGATATGAGTGACACATTGAATGCATTTATATGAAAAACCTGAAGCTGTGACAGCTGAACGTTGATACCGTGTGACTTTTATGATCGGGCCACAAGTTCAAACCCCAACCAATGAGGTGCCTAATTAATATTTGCAATCTATGAGTATAAGTCACTTTCAGGAAAGGATAATAACATCGTGAGGAAATTTGCATATCTCTAGAGAATTTATGATATATGTATGAACCGCATTGAAGGCATCAAGAGTTTACGCTCAAACCTCTATCTCCTAAAATGGGAGCACTTATTATGTGAAACACAGAGAACTGTTAACTGTTCTTTAAAAGAGATATACATATGTCAATAGAGACAGTCACTTCTTAAACGGAAATTCAAAATATATTTTGAAATGCTATTACCCTTAGCGATTTCCCTTCAATTTGAGATTTTTGGAATATATAATACGCTACTCCAGTTAGATTTCCAGAGAGAGTTCATTTGTTTATAGATATCCCAAAAAAAATCTCAAAATTCTTGTTTTCATCATCCTCCTGCCCTTATCCCACTCTAAGTGGGGTCGGCACAACATGTTACAAACATGTTGTAATATGATTTGGCAACGTATTTTACGACCGGCCGCCTGCCTGTCGTCAACATACCTTAGTCGTATTTCACGACTCCTCGGTAAGAAAGAGGGTGGTCTATTTTACTCAACCGGATACCACACAGTGGGTCAACTAACCTTAGTCGCCTTTTACGACACCTCGGTAAGAAATGAGGGTGGTCTATTCTACTCAGCCGGATACCACACGGCGGGTCGACTTACCTTAGTCGCCTTTTACGACACCTCGGTAAGAAATGAGGGTGGTACTATTCTATTTAGCCGGATACCACACGGCGTCTCAAAATTCTTATTTTATTGTCTACTAATAAAGAAATCGATCTATAAATATATTACATACTAATATTATTTGTGACAAAAGCGGTAGAGAGCTATGTAATTATATTATTAAAACCTTTCAGATGATGTTTCAAAGGAATACTTTACAGAAAAGATACTGTCTATGTCAATATTGATCACTAAATATTCTAAATTTATAAAACATTGTAACAATTTCGTCAAATTAAATAAAAAATCATCGTGGGATTTATAAAAATAAATAATTCCCCAAAATACATATAAGTTAATACATAGTACGTTTACAAAAATAAGACCACGGTCATTTCTTTGATGTGTATTTTCAGAATTAAAACCCTAATTTTATTTCCATATCACGTTTCTTCGGTGGTCGGTTCAGCAATTATTACGTATAATCTATCATAAGATTTTTCGATTGAGGAATAACCACGCCTTCCGAATCGTAGTGTAATAACAACCATGAACTTTTCGAATGGGTAACGGTTTGAGACTTACAAAGTTTAACATCTGAAAAATAGAGGATTATTGTATAATAGCAATCAATGTTTGCCGTTGCGGTATAATTAGCTTATCGTCTGTGGATCGCCTAACGACGAAGATCGTGCGCGCGCGCATTGGTGAGCTCTGCGCCAATCGCCGTTCGCCGATCAACAATCGTAAGACCATCGATTCTTTTTGGTTATTACAATAATTCCAACACGATTGCCTCTAATTGCGCTGATTTCTGACGATCGTGGAAGACAAAGCATATCTGATACGTCTATATACCTAACATTGAAATCACTCGATTGAAATTTATAATTCGCAATTATTTTGAAATCGATCCTTGTTGTGGAAATTATATCACGTCTGTTATAATGTTAATGTTATGTTCTTAGATATTATTTTGCCGGACGTGTTCTCCGTGCATCATTTGTTATAGGTGTTTAAATGACTAGCTACTAGAAGCTCGTACGGCGAAGTCGGTAATTGCTATTGATGTAAAGCTCCGAGATTACTCATCGTCAAAGGAGCTAAGAGCATCCTCGGTAATTAAGTATGTGCTATGAGTCCGTAAACTGCCAGAGAGCGATCAGACTACAAGTTTGCCTGTAGCAACTTGCATGCAAATTCCTATAACGAAGTTATTCATCTTTACTGAAAAATTAAAACCCTAATGGCTACTTATAGTAATACTTATTTACAACATGTACAAAATTCTAATAGTTCCGCTAATCCTCAAACTCTAGTATCAAAAAGAGCCGACACGTGCAAGCGTCTACCTAAATTGTAACAATGGCTCTTAATATCAACGTCAATTTAGCAACGGAAGCTCAAAAACTACCATCCACAAAGGTTATAGTAATGTTTTTACTGGCGTTTTATAGCCTCACCGCTAGATGGAATGGAACCGTCGTACATAATCAAACCACATGCGGGGCAGTAATTGCCTCTACATTCAAAGACCCGCTCACATCACGCCGTATAATGACAAAAATAGTCCAAAAAATGCCTCCGCATATGAGATATTTTTTTCCTGAGTTCGCGCGCTCGCACGGAGCTAAATTACGAAATAAAAGATTAACTTAAAAGATCAATAAACTTAATAAATGATCTCAATAATTGTTGTATTACGGACACAATGGAGCGGCGTCGTGAAACGTCATTAAGGCGCGAACATCATTAATTTTATTCGCGGCTCTCTGACGTAAAGGCAATGGCGTCTGTCAGATTTGAAAAGCGGCATTGCTGCCACCTGTTGGTAGCGCGGTGAATTAGACATTGAACCCCGCTGAGTTCCACTTGATACTGCCACCGGAATGACTTGCCTAAAATACCTTTTGAATTGCACTAATAAACGCGCCTTTTAAACATCTCGCTAATTAAAGAATTCCATACAATAGTAATATATCGTTAATTAATTTTCGCACCTGATTTAATTACGGTAGTTTAAAAGCTTTTTGAGGTCTAATTAAGTTTTTAGAGTCGGACGTAAAACAATTTAGGGTCTCGGGTGTGACAAGTATAGATAACATTCAATCTGAGTATGTTGTCAGTATGTTATGTCTGTCGAATGACGAAGGCTTTGTGTGTAATCTTTGTTCCAAATTTCCATCATATGAGCCGTCAAAGTGGAACGTATTCCAAAAAATGGAGCTGCCAAAAAAATTTAGCCGCCTCTTGAGATTAGATTTCTTTTTGGTAGCTAATTGCGTTTTATCAAATTAAAGCAATTCCGCCCGCGGCGCGCTCGCAGAGTGATTGATAATGTTTGACGTGGAATCGTTCCCACTAGTTTTACAGAGTAAACTGTTTCAATTTATACTAATATTACCCATTTGTCTGACGTATGATATAGTTTGTTTGGCCTTTTAAATTTACTAATACGTATATATTAATTAACGATTTGATTAAATCATTCAAACACATTCGAGGCTATTAGCAGAGTTAAATTGAAAGTTTATCGATGTTATCCTAATTACTACAAAACCTCATCAACTGTCCTCGTGTAATACTTATACATATTACATAGTATTAGATAAGTGTTTATACCGGTCAGTATGTATCGCCAGTAAAATAAAATTAATATCTATACATATTATAAAACCAAGTCCCAAGTCTTTCTGTATGTAATCGATTATTTCAAAATCTACTGAACGGATTTTTGTACGGTTTTTACATTAAAACACAAATAGTATTTTTTTTTTTTCGGTTGCGATAGAAGTATGTACATGTACAATAAGTCTGGCCATAAATAATTATCTGAATTCTTAATTTTTTAAAATTCAAATTCGGGATGCGACGTAAATCGATGTGCCGAATTTGATTACACGTATTGTGTTGTATTACACCGCGATTATTAAATTACATTACAGGGTGGTGAAATGAAAACATAATGTCAGTGGTGGCTTTAGTAGTGGCAGTTTAGACTGGCCAGTTAGCGCAGTATCACTATATACTGCGCCAACTGGCCAGTTTTGAGGGTAGCGGGTTCAATTCCCGCCGAGGGCCAACATTTTCTATAAATCAATTTGTCGGTATTCGAGTCTGGGTGTATATTTGTATTTAAGTATGTATTTAAAAATTATATATGTATATATTCACCGGAATTTGAATAAATAGAGTTTACAACAATTGTAAGAACGTTAAATCATTTATTTTAATTAATCACTACATATTATAAAACAAAGTCGCATTCATTTCTTGTACGCATAAAACTTTAAAACTACACAACAGATTTAGATGCGGTTTTTTTTAATAGATGGAGTGATTCAGGAGGAAGGTTTGTACGTATAATAACATTCAATACGGAGTAGAGAAATACTGTTATTTTTGAGGTTTCTGAAAATAATTACATTTTTTTCCGCTTACATTGCAAACGCAGGCTAAACCCTACGAGATTTATCAAAATGATGTACTAAGTATTTAACATCTACAGAAAAGTCCGCGATGGTATATCATTTACTTTTTACGAAAAATAATGCCTTATTTTTGAAGCAATTTTTATACACTACAGCATTAATCCTTATCCAATTAAGTACCTTAAATAAATTGTTGATTTAATATAGATCAATATCGCCGTTTACAGCATGTAATTTAAGTGCACATTTTCGGAGATATTACAGATTTAAAATGCCGTGAGGAGGCCGCGCTTCACCCTATAGCACTTCGAATCCAGCAGCTATATCGTTCTTTCAAGAGTTTGTTTAACGACAAGGAAGCTGTGAATGTTGTATATAAAGACATTCTGAAATTAATTGTAAAAATTAAATACATAGTCGAAATGTAAAAGTAAATAAGTAAAAATGTACTATATGAATTTAGATATTCCAAAGATAGCAGGAAATCTTCTTGATATAGGGAAAGGAAATTGTTTCTCCAAATTTAACGCTTGCGGGCCACGGGCAGTAATGAATAAATCAAAACTACTGGATCGATTTTAATCATTTTTTTACACTGAATGACATGGGATAGACTGGCCCGTTGGCGTAGTGGGTAGTGATCCTGCCTTCAGCTCCGCGGGTGGCGGGTTCGATTCCCGCCGAGGACCAACATTTTCTATAAAAAAAAAAAATTGTTGGTCTTTGAGCCTGGGTGTTTATTTGTATTTAAGTATGTATTTAGAAAATATATAAGTATATATTCACCAGTTGTCTGTCACCCATAACACAAGTATTAAGTTACTTACTTTGGGGACGGACGACCGTGTGTGTAAGTGTCCCATATATTTATTATTATTATTCATTTATTTTTCTTAAACTTAACTTTTTACATTTTTAAATATTTCTAATTAAAAAAAAAAAGTTATAATAAAAAACATTTAAAAATATAAAAAATTGACGTGCGCCGGGAACGGGGAAATATCCCGAGTTGCCGGTGGTTAGGGGTCCAGAGAGAGGAACTTCCTCACAATGCGCGCCGTTTCAAGCAATACTGCCTTCTGCATCCGACACTTGATCCAACTGTTAAGCGAAAGCCTCTGAAGATGTTGGTCGAGGCTCTTCGCAATCAGACCGTTAACCGACACAACAATAGGAACAATTATTGTTGATTCAACATTCCACATGGCGGTTATCTCATAAGAAAGGTCTAAATATTTAGTTAATTTTTCTTTTTCGGCTTTTATGAGATTATCGTCATGCGGAATGGTGACATCAACAATAATTGCACGGCGCGCTAACCGGTCTACTAACACTATATCAGGTTTATTGGCAGCAATAAACCTATCAGTGATAATAGACCGATCCCAGTAGAGCATAGCACGACTATTTTCAAGAACTGACGCAGGGTCATACCTGTAATATGGTACCTCTTCATCCACCAGAGAATATTGAAGAGCAATTTGTTGATGTATTATCCTGGCTACTTGGTTATGTCTGTGCAAATATTCACCGTTAGCAAGATGAGAACAACCGGAAATTATATGTCTGAGGGACTCCCCAGGACGATGACACGCACGACATACGTCTACAGTGCCATCTTTCATAATGTATTTCCGGTAGTTCTTCGTCTTGATAACTTCGTCCATAATTGCACAGACAAAACCTTCAGTTTCCCCAAAGAGATCCCCGAATTGTAGCCAGGATACAGAGGCAATCTGGTCTATGTCTTGCCCCATTAAAGCCTTGTAGAATCTACCATGCAACTCCTTGCTCTTCCATATCTCGATGCGATCAGAGATACCAACTATTACAGGTTTGCGCCAATTCTGTTTGCCTAAGGCAAGCGGAGTAAAGCCCTTATCAACTGCAACGACATTCCTGTGCACATCACTGTCCATCTTGAGAAAATGATCTCTGAGGTTGTACACCTCACGATTGTGAAGGCTCTTGGCATTTAAAAAACCACGTCCCCCGCACTTCCGTGGGATATACAACCTCATAACAGATGAACGTGGGTGATGCATACGGTATGTCGTCAGCAGTTTTCGGACCCCTCGATCTAAGGAGTCCAGTTCTGTTTGAGTCCACCTTAGAATGCCAAAAGTATAGGTGAGGATAGGCATGACCCAGCCATTAAAAGCACGAACCTTGTTACCACCCGATAAAAGACTGTTAAGTACTTTTTTCAAGCGATAAAAGAATCGTTCTTTCACTGTTTGTTTCATGCTTGTATCCTCAATACCTAATGCTTCAGACATTCCAAGGTACTTGTAGGTTTCGCCTTCACAAAGAGTTTTGAGAGTCAAAGCATCTGATACGGCTGCAGGTTCAGAGCTTACAATCCTACCTCGCTCTATATGAATGACCGCACACTTGTCTACACCAAACTCCATGCCTATGTCGCTACTAAAGCTCTGCGTGATCTTCAGTAGCTGCATAAGGTCTGGACGTTTTGGTGCATACAACTTGAGGTCATCCATATATAGCAAGTGGGATATGACTTCACTCCCCCTGCGAAGGCGGAAACCTAGCCCCGAATCCTTCAGTAGATCACTGAGTGGATTAAGGGCTAAGCAAAACCACAAAGGACTCAAACTATCTCCTTGGAAAATACCCCGCTTAATCCTTATCAGTTCAGTTAGTTCAGAAACATCCGTATCTCCTGGTTGACGAAGGATTGTCATCCACTGTCTCATACATGTATCAAGGAAAGAGTATAGATTTATATCGACCTTATATAGCTCCATAATCCTCTTGAGCCACGTGTGAGGCACTGAATCATAAGCCTTTTTATAGTCAATCCAAGCAGCTACAAGATTTTTCCTATTTCGCCGAACCTGTTGGCATATAGTCATGTCAATGAGGAGGAGCTCTTTTGTACCGCGAGACCCAGTCCTACATCCATTCTGAACTGAGGCCAAAATATTGTTAGCATCAATATGTTGAATAATTTTTGAAGTCAGAATAGATGTAAGAAGCTTATAGATGGTTGGTAAGCAAGTAATCGGGCGGTAGTTTTTTGGGTCCGCAGTATCACCGGATTTGTGCAATAGAAAGGTGACACCAGTTGTCATGAATGTCGGTAGTGAACTAGAATCGAGAGCTACTTGAAATTGTCTTGCCAAAAGAGAATGTGCACTTGTAAACCATTTTAACCAAAAATTATGCAATCCGTCCGGACCTGGGCATTTCCAATTCGAAGCTGAACGGATTGCACACTTTACATTGTCTGTACTGATGCTTACTTGTGGCATTTCCCTAATAGATGCACATTTTTCCTTGACAAGATTTATCCAATGTCCCTCGGTGTGACTAGTGGAGGTCGACCAGATGCTATGCCAAAAATTTGACATCTCATCTGCAGTTGGCTCTCCACCAATCTCACAAATTCTAGATTGTTCCCACTTTCTATACACCTTCCGCTGATCACTTTGGAACATGCGATTTTGTCTAAATCTATCTACACGCACCTTATAGCGCCTAATGCGTTTTGCCCATGCATAGATTTTCTGCTTCAAAAAGTCAATGCGCTCTGTGACCAAGGCCTGGTATTCACATGGATTAGTATTTGTTCCAGAAAACGCCTTGTTCACAAAGCGCATTATTTTGGGTCGACTATTACCTGCTCTGAAGCAGATTAGCTTGGCAATAAGGGTTCTAGTCAAAGAGATACGCTTTTCAATTCTATCCTGCCAAGCCGGTACAGTATTGGCTCGATCTGGAGCTCTATTGTACTGTAAGAATTTAACAGAAGCCATACGACATGCCGCCACGGCTCCACAGTATAAAATTGAATGCGTATCACTAAGGTCACACGAAGTTTCCAAATATGGTGTTAACATTTGATCTAGAACCCCAACCAACGCCATATTACGTCTATGCACAGGAAAACGAGGTAATTTTGGTCTTAAATTAAGTTGCATGTATCTAAATTCAGAAATCGCATCCTCCAAAGTCCTCCTCAATAGCTCTTCGTTCTGGGTACTTACTGGCAAATCACAACTGTCATGGAACTCATCCTGGGTATTTATGATGTCATTATTCGGGCTATGTTCAGCCTGATGAACACCATCAGCAGCAGTAATTTGACGTAATTCTAAGCGCAGCCGCTCAAGTACGGCCTCATCCAGCAGATGACGGCGCTGAATGGCCCGCACTTGATCCGATAATCGTTGTGCGGTTACGGTCAATGTTGGTTCAAGTGCCTGAAACAGAGACAGCATTTTTAAACGGTATGCAGTGAGGTTAATTCCCCCCTCTGTTGCCCCATAGTAGGCCCGCATGACGCTCTTATTCATTTTTGGAGACCATCTCATGCGGCGCACTACTCCACCGGCGGCGGGAGCCCGTGTAGGAGCGCGTCGCCCCCTCGACTCCAAGCCATCCTGTGGTGGGTTCACGGCTCGTCGGCGTCTGGATGTTTTTGCCGGCGAGACCGTTTCGTGGTGTTCCGACTCAGCAGCCGATGGTGGTGTTAAATATACTTCACTTGAGGACGTCGACTGCGAATCGGAACTCAACGAGTTCCCCAAAGTTGGAAGACGTAGTGCATATCGTCCTCTAGCACCGTTAAAACTCCGCATGTTATTGCATATTTTGGTGTGCACAGGTGTTCGTCACTTCATTGTACTGTATTTCTTCATTTTTACTGTGATTTTTCACGATAAAATTATTAATTTTAAGTAAAAATTTTATGACATCGAAAAAATACGTCATGCTTGTTTATGTGCGGTTGCTAGGTTATTATTATTATTATTATATATATATATTTTATACCCGTCTTCGCACGGGTATAAAATAGGGGCAGGCCGTTAGTTAATAATATTAGGATGAAATATATAAATATCTTTGACGCGTTCACGGCTTATCCATTGGAACAATATTGATCAAATTTGCCACGAATAAACCTTCTAAACAAGGGTATAATGTGGTATTAAAACAATCCTGTTTTTCTGTCTGAAAAAGGCTAATTAACGTATTGCATTAATAAGGGTACTTTAACGGTTACGTTAACGCGGACAAAGTTTAGTGTACAACTAGTAATATACTGTGTGGTATCCGGCTGAGTAGAATAGACCTCATTTGGTACCGAGGCGTTGTAAAAGGCGACTAAGCTAAGTTGACCCACCGTGTGGAATCCGGTTGAAGAGAATAGACCACCCTCTTTCTTACAGAGGTATCGCAAATACGACTTAGGTAAATTGATGGCAGGTTAGTCGTGAAATACGTAGCCAAATCATGTGACATCATGTTTGTTACATCTTGTACCGACCCCACTTAGAGCGGGATAAGGGCAGGAGGATGATGTACAAAATGGAATGCTTTACTAGAGAATCACCAATAATTACACACGCATCGCAATTGCAATTGCAAACGCAATCTAATATTACTGCAACACCACCCTCGTCACACAACCCTGAGTCTTCCCGTCTTCGCGGTTCTATTAAAGTTTAAATGCTTTAAAGGGTTGAAGTCGACAGCGTTGTGTTCGGCACACGTATCTGTACAGACGTCATTTCAATCATTAAGAATTCGGCGGCGGCCTCAAAGCGGTGATTGATGCGGCGTTTACCGGTCGCAGTGGCACCGAGTAAAAAAGGAACGCTTAATTAACTCGTTTGGCACCGCCGCTCATTAGAATTATTAATCAAACCAAGGCGGGGCGATAGCGAGTATGATGTATTGAGCTTTGATTACATTAATGTATTCGGTCGAGTAATTAAAAGCACGCCGGGACGTCTGCGAGCAGAACAAAAGCTAGCTCCGTCCAAAAGATCGTGGCCATCGCTAATGATACACAATGAAATATTGTTTCGCTAATTTCTAAGCAGGTGCTATCACAGCTATAAACGGGACAAAAAATAATTGATCGATACAAAAATTGTTAATATAGGAGGTGTAAACTTCGGTGATACAAAACATGTATTACAGTGTGTACACAAACAGTAAGCAAATAAATATAATGTGTATTAAGTATTGTTCTGGTAATTGCAAGGAATCGGGAGCATCATCTCATATATATTAAGATAAATATTAAGAAGAAAAAAAAAGGTTTTGTTTGTTTGTTTACTTTTCTACTTTATAACCTAATAAAATCATACATTAGTATGATTTTATAGAGCTTATATAGAGAGCTTATATATTATTTATAAGTGTGTTTAAATATAATGTGTTATGTCTACTCAGTGTTTGCCGCTTTCCCAAACTCCATACGACACCGGAGGTGTAGTTTTCCAGCCTGGGAAAGAAACTTCGTTGAACGTTGCCTTTACCCAACCTAACATCGGTGGGAACGAACGCTAGCATTTAAGAATAGTATTAATTACATATATATAATTTAGATATTAAACACAGTTTAAGATAATTATTTTACATATATAAATAACTCAATTAAGAATTATTGAAATAAACGGAGTTTGTACCCGACAGTCGCTCACTATACATAATTAATGTAGTAATAGTTGACCAATCCTTTGGAACATAGAGTCAGCATTACTAAAGTACCACGTGACTGATTTGGTTAAGCAAATACGTGATTAGGGCCAAAATTCTATTCCCACTTATTTGGAGGTTTCTAGTAATTAATGCTTACGGTAATTAAAATGTTGCAGTTAACAATTAAATACTAAGCCGTTTACATTCGCTTGATATCTCAGAGTGCGATTTAGATAGTCCATCACAGTTATCATAATTAACATCTGATTATAACTGTTAACTGTGGGTGGAAAATTATTCAAAGCCCATGGCGCTTTCATTGTACTGGTTCATTCTTCGCGAGCGACGGATTACAGTTTGCAATGGATTCCAAAATACACAGTTTATTGGTACTGAAAGAATTTGAACAGAGATAAATCACAGAAATGATTTATAGAAGCAAACGTTACTTTGCGGAATTCCATAATACAGAAGTTACAATAGAATTATTTTGCTGTAATCCGCGTTTGTTATAAGAATCTATGTAATGTTAAGTGTATTTAGCAGGCAACATTCACATACCTTATACATGCAGGACAAGCCATCACACGTATCACAAAATGCCGCCAACAACAACTACATACAAGCACTACACACACTCACTACCACAATCTCTACATTCGTTTCGCCCTAAACCAAAGCAGCATCAGGAGTATAGGCTCTACGACAAAATCGTAATGCCGAGTCGTGTCGTGGAGCCTATCCTCCTGATGATGATTCGGTTTCGGGCGAAGCGATCTCAGAGTTTGTGGTAATGAGTGTGTGTAGTGCTTGTGTGAAGTATTGGTGTTGGCTACATTTTGTGAAACGATCGTAGAGATTGTGGCAGTGAGTGTGTGATGGCGATCTATCTGTATTTCTAAATTAAGAAAGAGAGTTTTATAATTCTACTTAGGTAAATGTTACAGTTATTAAATTACAGAATAATTGATAAAACAGTTAGAAATGTATATATTAAACGTAACTGGTAATTCTAAAACAATATAAAATATTTTAAATGATTCCATGACAAAATATTTTTTTATAAAAACTAAAAAGGTCTTACATCTAGATTATGTAAAATTCATTATTCAATAGTAAATAATACATTTTGTCATCAATAATGGTAAAAATATTTATATAGGTATATTTTCAGTAACTTTATCTTACGTAAATAAAACAATGATTTTCAACAAAACTATCATTCGTTTTTGTATTTTCAATATTACCTTTTATTCTACATATAAATTTAGCTACATACCTAAAAATATTATAATAACACTAAAAAAAGGTTTTTTCTCGCAAATCTAGGTAGTAGGTACCCAATAAAGCTTCACGCGATAGTCACTGCAGTTGCTAACATGTACAATAAACAAACAGACGACGTTTATATTATAGGCGCGGTGCATGTTCAGCGGTGGGCGTCTGCAGCTGAGATATGGCACGGCCTAATCTCACCAGATAACCAACTCGCATAAAACAGAACAATACACAGAACACATTTTTCGATATTGCTAGATTTGGAAAGAAATATTCATTCAAATAATCGATTACAAACTTGTCTCTACTTAAGTAAATCTTCTCATTATGGAGATTGTATCATTAAATTTCTTACTCTAGCGAGCTATGAGCTATGAGCGAGCTATGCTCGGAGTATGTCTACGTGATCAAATCAGAAATGAGGAGATCCGTAGAAGAACCAGAGTCAACGACAAGGCTCAGCGGGTCGCGAAGCTGAAGTGGCGATGGGCGGGGCACATAGTGCGGAGAGCCGATGGACATTGGGGTCTCAAAGTATTGGAATGGCGACCCCGCACCGGAAAGCGCAGTGTCGGAAGACCCTCTACTAGATGGACAGACGACCTCAAAAGAGTCGCGGGAAGCCGCTGGATACAAGCGGCACAAAATCGTGTGCTCTGGAGATCCCATGAAGAGACCTATGTCCAGCAGTGGAAGTCCATCGGTTGAAGAAGAAGAAGAAGATCGTACTCGTGTGATTTGGAAAATTCTAATGTAATTCTAAGAGAAATACTTATAGTGATTTAACACTACAACAGTTTACCCAGAGACGATAGTCCGCTCTACATTTAACATTATATATATTTTCTATATAAGTTCATCCCGGATTATAGCAAAATAATTTTATTATTACTTTTGTATTATGGATCTCCGCAAAGTAACGCCTAATTCTATAAATTATTTAGAGACGATAGTGTTAAATCTTTAATCAATAACAAAATCCATCTTCAATCCAAAGAAATTGTATGAAACGAGTGTTATGCATAGAGTATTATACCAGTAGGGGAGCCAGCCTAAAATGAGTCCATTGAAAATAAAGAGAAAGCAAATGAGACTTATAATTTGTCTCTATTTTTTATTTGTGATCAGACAAAGAAGTACATGTATCTCACCTTCCCTCTCTTAATTTTTTTTTGCGACACTCTATAGAGTTACTAATAAACTACTAGTAAATCTATGCAAGTTCCCACGACTTCGTTCGCATCGCTTTAATTTTTAAAACACCCTCAATTATGAATTATATTACTTTGTCCTTTTCCCGAAAAAAATATCAAATATGTTAGCCTGGTATATAACCAAATTTCATATATATCGCTCCAGGAGATTAGTCTTAAAAGGGTAAAAGACAGACTATTATTTATAATATCAAGGATTTTTTTCTATATCATTAAGAACTTAAAACTGATAATTATTTTTATAACGTCGTGCCTCGTGCTGCAGATGTTTATGTCCACACAACATTTATTATCAAGGGACCTCAGTCTCTTACCCTGGGTACATTTAAACACAAAGAAAATCATTCACATGAAATCTAAAAGAACAATCAAATAATTGTTTTTTTTTAACCTTTACTGCGCTTTAAGGTAATTGTTTATTGAGGAAAGGCGTTTTTAAATCAAAAGGACGACAGGTGGCACTAAATTGAACCCCGTAATAAAAGAAGTCGAACAATCAATACGAGAAGCGCGTGCGTTCAAAAACCACAACGCCCTGCTTGTTTAAGGACCTCCACAAATGAACTTTTAGTAAGTAAGACTATCGCATCCAGTTGTCGAGTTATAGGCTAACCGTTAACGTAGTTCTCGCGTTCGGGGTACCACGGCTCGGAGATAGGCCGAGAACGGGGATTGAGGGAGGTGCGGGGGTCACCTCTCATATATCACGCTACGAGCGCTCGTTGCCCGCACCTACCAGTCCTCCACGCCCTCGTATACCGCATGCGAGGACTGAGTTAAGCGATTAGCCTATAGTGCTAATGCACATTCTGACCGAAAAATCACAGGGATTTAATACCCATGCACCTTTACTTTTCTATATAAACATATGCTTTTTATATACTGATATTTTAATCATTCTTGCATTTTAATTCGAACGAAAACATCATTAGCACCTTGTGGGACCAGACAGGATAGTAACAGCTATTTTACTTACTTTTATATAAAAACCTTAAATGATTAAGATTTTCATAAAAACAAACGTTGCGGCCTGTCTAAATTTGCATACTTTTATAAGTACTTATAAATCGCTAGCGTGTAATAACCCTAAAACGACCATTCTAGAAGCAAAAAACATTCATCCTTTAAGTTAAGTCACATTTTTTAAAGTTGTTTGTAACAAAATTAAACGTATTTAGTTCTTAAGGACAAAGACAAAGAAATGCCTACTTCTTAACCACACAGGACGTTAAAAAAGGTTTTGCGGTCCGATATAAGTAATACGAGACTACCATGAGCAGTGTCCCATACATTTGTAATAAACATATTCCGTCTGTAACCAGTGTTTTAATGGAAAGCGTCATATAATATTAATTAAAAATTGTAAAGCTCCCGAGTGTAAGCTCTGCTTATCGCATAAACTAAGGGATGGTTTTCATACGCCGGGACGAAAAGTCCTGAATTTTAGAATAATAACTGTTTTGTTCAAATTGACTTTCGATGATTTTATTTGTTTGTCAAAATTTAAGATTGGATATTGGTTTTGACAATACTATTACAGAACTTACGAGATAATAGAATCATCATCATCCTCCTGCCCTTATCCCACTCTAAGTGAGGTCGGCACAACATGTTATAAACATGCTGTCACATGATTTCGCTGCGTTTTTACGGCCGGCCGCCTGCCTGACGTCAACTTACCTTAGTCGTATTTTACGACACCGCGGTAAGAAAGAGGGTGGTCTATTCTTACGAGGTAATAGAATATAACTGTATCCTATCCTACTAATATTATAAATGCGAAATGTATGATTGTTACTCTTTCAACAATATAAATGAAATTTGGCACAATTATTCCTTATACCCCGAAATAGCACATAGACTATAGAAATCTTAGTAATTCTACAGCAATAAGATGACATAGAAAAGCGCCATCTATTGTGAACCTATCAAACGACAACAGTCCACGCGAACGAAGTTGCGGGTAAAAGCTAGTAACATAATCGTATAAATAACAAGTACCATGATTCCGATTTGTAACCTTAGCTAGTATAACCATTTAAATACCGGCAAATTTACCTTCGTGCTGAGATAATATTGTAGTAGTATTTTATTGCGTGAAAACATGCATAAAACTACGTTTTCAAAAAAAAAAAGCCGAGGTAGATCGATTCATCGCCCCCGAAATCCCTGCATACTAAATTACTTGGAAATTGTTCTTCGCCTTTTCCCAAATTGAAATTACATATACAAGAATTTCTCGTCTAAAAGTTTCAGATCTCAGTTTAATAAACGATTTCCCGTACAAAGTAAGTAGTATAATATCGAAAAACGAGTTTTAAATTGATCTAGAAATTAATTCGGACACGATAAAAAATACCTATATATATTTATAATTATGTTTGTACTCACCAGCGCGTGATATTTTTAAGGCACAATTTTACAAACTCGTAAGAAGATGCCGCCTAGATTTTTTTATCTGTTAACTTTTTATATTTTTATTCATTTTCTAAAAAAAAGTTAATTCAAATTTATACATTTATTAATTTTCTGAGAAATTTTAATTTAAAGTGTGTAATATATTTAGTTTACTGTTCGTATAACATCTATTATATTTCGTGTTACAACTTCATAAGTATGTATAAAAAATATATATACTATACCTATATCATATTTAGATTACCATAGGCATGCTAATTTTTTATCTTCTTTATAAGTTTTTTGTAAATACAATAATAAAATATAGTGGCAATAATGTTTTTAGAACTGTGTTCCATTATTCAGATAATATATTTAAATAATATATTATAGCTAGCACCTAGATGAACGAGCTTCGATCAGTATTTTTTTAAAAGATATATAAAAAATGATAGTTAAAAAATAGGATAAAATTACTGGGCTGGCAGGTGAAGCTCGATCGGGGTTATTTTCAGTTCTTTCCCCCGCCCCTTCCCCTATTGAGCTATCATGACTTTGTGAATGATAGCGTAAATAGATATTTTCATATAATATTGTAGCATTTTCAATGCCTGAAAACAGGGATTAAACTATATTTTTTGAAAATAAAATCTAGCTAGATCGATTTATAGCCCCCAAGCCCTCTACATACTGTTAGCAATTTTAACATTTGCATAATAAGATAATAATAATTGTATTAAGTTTAGTGTATTAGGAAGTATAAATATTGGCATTAGTCTCAATATTGTAATCTCTACTTAAGAGGAGATTTAAAAATGGAAGAGGAATTCATTTTGGCGTCATTCTGTTTTGACGAAAAATAATTGTTATTAAGAGTAATAAAGTGTTTGAGGAATTGTTTTGATATATGTTGGAAATCTTTTCTAAGTACTTTAATAGTACTGAATTTCATGAAAATCTGAAGAACAAGGAAGTTCTACTATTTTCGAAAACTATCGATACTAAACGGAAATTTCACTATTTTTTTAAAGAAGTAAACCCTTCTATGCTCCGAGAACTCCTAACACAAGTATCTTTATACTTAAAAGGAGATCTCAAACTCGTGTGTATTTTAAAATATTGTGAAATGAAATAAAATATTTTATTATATTATTATATTTATGCGATCAAACTTATTCTCATAAACATTCTGATAATATTATAATTAAGTGTATGTGCAATTGTAGTTATTTCATGAATTGCACGAGGACAATAGACAGGATGTAGGGGATTATTCAGTTTACCGTGCACTTGGCTTCTACTCCAACGCATTTATATCGACTTATGAATGTTTGGACAAGGTTTCTAACTATATTTCTGTTGTATTAGTTTCTGTTTATGAACAATTAGTTGTTTTATATACACAGCGACTTTTTCCGCATCAACGTTAGCGTTAAAATACCCTCAATTAAGGGTTTTCGATTTCCGAATTAAAGATAGGATTTTTTTATCTTATATAAGCTCCAATTTTATTAAATTTCATCCCTTTTATGAAACAAACAGATAGATATAAAGAAAGACTGTCTGACTGTTATATAAATGATTTAAGTATGCATTGTATGTTACTAGGTTAAATAACTTGAACCTTATTGATGTTAAATAACTTCAACGTCACTCTACATGTTGAAGCAAAAAAAAAGCCTTAATGGTAAAAATGGATTGTAAAGCATGAGACCGAAGTGATGACCAGGTTTAATCCATCGACAGTGTCTCGCATGAAAAGAATTATATCAAAAACCCCAAGAAGGGTAAGAGTTAGCAATGTATATGTATTATGTAAACTTTTAAAACCATTAAATACTGATCTTATTAGCGAGAAATATCCTTTGTAGTATTCAAGTATGCATAAACCTAGAGGAAATCTTTTTTATTCAATATAAGAGAATGGATTGGAGTCGCAAGTGCTGCCCATCTTTTAAGCCTCGCCAAAGACACAAAAACAAAAGTAATAAAAATATTATTTTGCTAAAATCCATGATAATTTATCGAGAATATTTTCATTTCTTTTGTAGTAGTTTGTCAAAGTAGTGCCTAATTCCATAAATTAGAGATAGAAAAGAATATCAAGCACTTATGTCAGAGAGACAGAAGAAGAAAAAGAATTAACTTTAAAGCACTAAAATTATCATGAATTTGTGTCATACATAAAAATATAGGTAAATAAATAAATAAATAAATATATGGGACACTTACACACACGGTCATCCGTCCCCAAAGTAAGTAACTTAATACTTGTGTTATGGGTGACAGACAACTGGTGAATATATACTTATATATTTTTTAAATACATACTTAAAAACAAATATACACCCAGGCTCAAAGACCAACAAATTCATTTATAGAAAATGTTAGCCCTCGGCGGGAATCGAACCCGCGACCTGCGGAGCTGAAGGCAGGGTCACTACCCACTGCTCCAACGGGCCAGTCATAATATCATAGGTGATTAAATACATGAGAACATCATGATATAATATCATGATAACTAATGAATAAATGTTCACAAATTGGACAATAGAACTTACAGAACCAACTCCGTCCATCTGTACAAATCCGTTGCCTGATAAAATATTTGCCCAAAAATATTATGCCACGTCCAACCCAAACCAGCTCTCAGGCCATTCGCTAATACTGTTATCCTTTCGACACAGTTAATCAAGTCATTCAGTTCATTACATCTCAAGCTGTGTCTCATCATGTTAAACGTACCGCCAGTTATTCTTCTTATGATTTTTGGTAAGCATATTTTTATACTGTTCTCTTTACATATTTTGCTCTCCATAATTTCCGTATTCTTCGTATGGTTCGCGTTCGGTACATATTAAATCAAATTTTATATTCGCGTTTTATTGTCTTGTGTCATTTTATTCTTTAATTTCTTGATTTGTATTTCATTAATAATCTTCTATCTATCTATCTATACATATAATAAAATCGTTAAGATGTCAAATCTCTGTGCGTTTGTTCCCGCTAATCTCAAAAACGGCTAATCTGATTTGGACGCTGTTTTTATTAATGTATAGTACAAAGCCTCACTTAACATAAAGGGTATGTTATATTACAATTGGTCAGCAAATAAAAAAGATATGACAATTTTAAGTTTAAAGGTAGATACTGGTACTTGCATACTGTAATTTAGTGGCGATCGGAGCATTTTTGTTATAAGTGTAATTAATATATCTTTAAATAAAGCACGGCAAAGCGGGCTTGACATACTAGTTTCAAATACATTAATTTATGTAGCATCATAATTAATATGAATATTTAATTCATATATTTACATTGAACAACGCATCATTTTGAAATGTTTAAAGAACTTTTATTTAATAACCTGGCTTATATTTCCACTTAGTAATAGCTTACAAATAATTCATATAATATAAAATGAAATTGACGACCACTAAAACTGTACCGAAAAGTCTACTTTCCACGATATCGAATAGATTAATTATTGTTTCCCAACCTTTTGTTTGATTCCCTTGAGCAATTTCCACTGAAATAAGAATAACTTCTTTTGTTCATAGGATTACTGTATCCAGCAGTGATCTCCAAATCACACGAAAAACATGGTCCAAATTGTCAGACTTTTTCTCAAGGAGTGAAGTTTAATGATACAGAAGCGATTGGTACCTGGCATCTATTGCATTTTAGGACGGAGAAAACAAAAGGCTCCGGTGATCCTCATTGCGTAGAGTTTACTTCTATAACTGAACAGGTAAATCTATCAATATTTCATATATACTTTTTTGATCATGTCATAACAATGGCAAATAAATAAAATGGAAAATTTTCAAATTTACATCAATTTAATTAATATGTATTTTGTAGTAGAGTGAAATACTTATTCTTGTCGGCTAAATAGATTTAGTGATTATTTACTTTCATGCTTTCTTTATATACAATAGATATTTTTGATTTTTGAATTGATTTGATTTTTGATTGATTAATTGATTTTTGAAGATATTGATTTTTATGATGATTATCTTTTTTTCAACTTTCATTGGTCATTTTACGGTATAAGTTCTCATATCGCTTTTTTCCAGCGTCTCAGTGAAACATTTTTCTTTTGGGTTTTTACCACCATCATCAACAATCATACAGTCATCTTAATCTTCAAAGCGTAGCGTCTTAAGTTTTGCTATTTGTTGGATTGATGCCTTGAACTCTGTTTCGAATAATTTATTTCCTGACTTAATTCAGTTGTCTATATATTGCTTATGAAATGTCTTTCTCTTAAGTTTTTTGGCTTGCACCATATCAGTCAGACTTCTAAGTTCAGTACAATTGTCAATCGTTCTCCTGCCCTTATCCCTAAGTGGGGTCGGCACAACATGTTATAAATATGTTGTCACATGATTTGGCTACGTATTTTACGACCGGCCGCCTGCCTTACATCAACCTTAGTCCAAATCTTAGTCGCCTTTTACGACACCTTGGTAAGATATGAGGGTAGTCTACTCTGTTCAGCAATAATATCAATGTCTGTATTAAATAAACCTAGTGTATATTAAGGCGCAACGTCACACAACTTAATATGATAAGTCACATTTTTAGACTTGAAATAAAATAATTAGACGTATAAATTAATTAACCGGTGTCCAAATAATTTAATAAAATTTCAGGAACGAATAGACTTACAAGACCTCATCGATAAATACGTGGAGAACATAAATTGGGATTCTCTTTCACTAAAAATGCAAATACCATGTAAGACTGCCGATACTAATAAGACAAGAGACTATTACTTGGAGAGGTTGGAAGCGAACGGGTCTTACAGGACTCTACAAATGCCACCACAGACAGGTAGGTACTACCTAGGTATGAACTATCACATTCTTACCAATATCCTGTTTCTAGAGGTTATAGTTTCAAAGAACAATCAATTTAAATATAGAATGTGATCTATAGAACACATAGAATTTGTTATGTGGAATTTGCAATCTAAACCTCATAGAGTTAATAATATAGAGTGATTATACTTAGAGTGGGGAAGCCAGGCCTGCCTAAGCCTGTGAATCTAATGAAACAATAAATAATGAGAGACAAAATAAATCTCGTATACTTCATCTTTGTCTAATCACACAGAAAGAGACAGATAGAAAGCACTCGTTTGCTTTCTCTTTATTTCTCTTTATTATAATATTTTACACTGGCTCCGTACTCTAAGGGCCTGTTTCACAAGTTACTGATAGTTATCGGATAGTAAACCGACAAATAAACTAGACTCAAAAAGAGAAAAAATTCAAACAATAAAATCGCGGCCTTTTTGAAATAGGTATTTGCTATACAGCAGATAAACATTTTGTTTATACAGCCACATGATCTACCTGTTAACTTATTAGGGACTTTAAATGCTGAATAAGCCTATCAGAAACCTGAGAAACGCAAAATCCGAGATATGTGTCAGATATGTTCCGAATAAGCTACTAATAAACTGACAGTTTATTGGTAACTTGTGAAACAGGCCCTTAGTATAATAACTCTGTGTTAAATCAGTTACAATTTCCATTTTGACAACTTAAGCCATAGATTTTTTGTTTGTATGAAACTATATAGAGTATATACAAAAGGTTTTGTCTTACTGATTCTTAATTAATAATATAGCAGAAGTACTGCTTCAGTCATCTTAATTGCCTCTTCTCCTATATCGAGGTATAGGTACGAGCATATGACAAAAAGCTGTAAATAATTTTAATGAATTTTCATTTGTTATTTTATTTCTACAGCTAAACTCGATCTAGCGGAATTCCACCGTTATCCAATGCGATTGAAAATAATTGAGGGACAATATCTTGGGATGATGGACTGCCATGAGAAGTTTGTCTTCATTTTAGGAAAACAGCCCCCCGAAGGGAAAGAAATGGACGCCAAACTTAACAAAATGATCGAAACTTACTGGCCGGAAGAATAGAAAATTGTTTATAATGGATTTTAAATAATTAAAATCGAATATAAAAAAAACTTTAGATCATAACATACTGTTGTTTCAAAACTACTCAATAGTCAAGTATTATACAATATTTATCTTAAATATTGTTTTATAATAAATATTACGAAAATTATCGTATCTATACTAATATTATAGATTTAAAAGATTATCAGCTATGCTTATTTACACCATAGGTGTACGGTTACGAAAAGTTGGAATTAAATGACGTAAGGTATAATCGCGGTCCTGGTGTCAAAGCCGTGAGTAGAAACTTATAGAAAAATATTAATTTTCTAAAAATAGTTAGGTACTTTTGCCTATCAAATATATATTATTTTTTAAAAATTTATATAAATAAGTTAACAGGTTTCTACCTTTGTCTATCTTTATTTGAATTAAATAAGGTAATATATGCGGTATAAAACCGTAAATTGTTAATGTATTAAATAATGTAAATAAGAGGATTCTCTTAAGAATAAAAGAATAAAGGAACATATTCTCCGCTGTCTGGTCAAAAAAAGAATCGAACCTAAAAGCTCCAATAATAATGAATATCGTGGCATTTTTCAATCCCGTAACCCCCGAACTGGGTAAAGATCATGCTCTGAACTAATGGACTAATTTAATATGAGATTTGTGCGTAACGTAGCAACGAATAAAACAAACAAAAAGCGCTCCAAAGTCGTCATTATTTGGATTGTTACATATTCCACAAAGTTAAATGACGCAAATGAGCAATTAAAGTGTAATTTTCCCTCTATACCGTAAACCTGGGGGTGCGAACGGTAAAGCAAGGGCGGACGGACAGCTGCAATTTGTTACGTCTGTAGTTATATAGGTTACACATTTTTGAAAAAAACTATAAATTTTTGTTTTAACTTTCATGTAGGAGAACTTTGATATCTCTTTTTTCGAACTGACTATATGCTGTTAGCCCTAACGACTTAGACAGCGGGCGGGAGGCGGGACGGGCGAGCTTAGAAGCATCTTCAAGGTTGCCAATTGCAGATAATAGAGCGCAGAAGCTCCAGTAGTGTCGGAGAACGTTGTCCTAAGGGTGCCTTCTGTGAAGTCAGTCCACGGCTGACGAAGGACGAAGTGTAGTGGAGGGCTGGTTGTGTGACTGTAACTAATCATCACGCCTTCAGGAGTGAGGGGAGAAACCACGGCTCACTGACGCCAGTAAACTGGGACCTCGTCTTCGCTGGCGAATAAAAATAGTTTGATATCTATGACTCTTACCACACCACAGTTTTCACCAGAAACATCTACTATTTATAAAGAAATCTTACCTTTATTAGGTTATCTTGCTTATTAAAAAAGTTTGAAAAACGTATAAGGACAGATTCTACTGATACGTATCGACAAAATGACAATTTATGTGACTAGATCCTAATTCCCTTCATCACAGAGCAGAGATCTGTTCCTAGTAAGATCAAACATGATTATGTATCTGTATCATAACTCAATAAAGTCTCTTTTATAAGATCAAAGACAAGTAAGTAAATAACAGAGTAATAAATTAAAAAAAATGTCTCTAGATTAGCCAAAAAAAATCTGTTTTAAATCGTAAAATTAAAACGTAAGAACGTGTATTTAGAGCAAAAGTTAGAAGTGAACGTATTGCTTGATTATTCAGTATATTAAAATATTGAACGTTTATAAATAATAATTTCACAGCGTTGAACAGTTTTTGACATTCTAATTAACGAGTGCATAATTAAACTCGTTTTTATGAATACAAATATTAAAGTCAATACTAATTAGACAAACATTAGTTCTCAATTACACTTCCGGCACAAGATACCTACAAATATCAAATAATCATAAAATCAAGTGAACCATTACTTTCCACCCCATCGCAACCCCTAACCACTCAAATTAAGTGTGGCTCGATCAACAGTCATTTTCGGTTACAATTAACCACACATTTGAGTGAAAAGTCAACCACCCACTCCAATTGATTTATTGTGTTCTACGAGTTCCGCCATTGTACGGAAATTTTATTGTATTTGACACAGACTATTAACAACTGGATGAGCTTTATTTATATGCATTTGCGTATATCTAAGCTCTAAGAAAATTCTTTGATCATCATCATCCTGCCCTTATCCCACTCTAAGTGGGGTCGGTATAACGTGTTACAAAAATGTTGTCACATGATTTGGCTACGTATTTCACGACCGGACGCTGTCTAGCGTCAACTTACCTCAGACGCATTTTACGACACCTCGGTAAGAAAGAGGGTGGTTTATTCTACTCAGCCGGATACCACACGGCGGAAGTAAATTCTTTGATATTAAGTCAAATAAAGCTACTTTACTCTACATGACTCTTACTACATTACTCTACAAACTGAGTATTATATAAACACACGAACGGTTCGCGACCACGGAGGATGCAACTCTGCCGAAAAGTTGAACCTTATACAAATGTTATTCGATTATAACGCGATGTAACCCGTATGTTTATATAATAATCAGTATGAATCGCGAAACTTTAAAATCTACTATTCCAGTAAACTGTTGCGATTTCCACTCACCAATATCAATGTAACATGGCGTGTGCCATCAAGGGTGCAACGCTGTTCATTTGTCTAAACGCAGTAGCGTTTTGAAGGGCTCTCCACCGCGCTCCGCCGGCGCCCCACACTGGGGACTGGGAAAGTGTTGCACTTTACAAAAAAGTTAAAACGATTCAAGTATTGAACACTTCGACAGTCATTTGGTTAACCGCCGCGCTTGCCCCTTCTTTGTTCTAGAGCTGTAATTGATGATTACCCGATTCGCAAAGTGCACATTTATTATTAAGAGTTTTTATAGTAAAGATGTCATCGGTCTGTGTTAAATCGGAATGGCTATCAAGTTTATCTAAATAATTGAGTGCGTGTGACGCACTTAAAATTATTGTGCATATTCCGCCGTGTGATATCTGGCTGAGTAGAATAGACCACGCTTTTTCTTACCGAGGTGTAAAAATATGACTAAGGTTAGTTGACATCAGGCAGGTGGCCAGTCTCAAAATACATAACCAAACATGGCGTATTACGACTAAGATAAGTTGACGTCAGGCAGGCGGTCGATCATAAAACGCTTAGCCCAAGCATGTGACAACATGTTGATAACATGTGTTGACTTCACTTAAAGTGGGATAAGGGCAGGAGGATGATGAGCAGTCAAATTCATCGCAGTTTCCACTGAGGTCTGACTTTGTAAAATGCATCCTTAAAACTACGGTCCAAAGATGTCCTTAAGACTTTCTTTCTCTCTCCCCTTCTCTAATCTCTCTGGTGACGCAATAAAATCCGTTGTGACTAATACATTGATATCTGAAAAAAAGCGATAGTGTCATCTAACGTTTTAATAATAGAGTAATATACCGATACATTACGAAATTATACCGGCAAAGAAATACAAAAATTCTATAATTGATTGATTGATACACCCGTACAAAGCTATAATGTAAAGAATTCTATACATTAGAAAATAATGTTTACCTGCGATTCTATCAAACATACAATGAAAGTGTTTTGCCTTTTCACTAAAAAACACAGGATAAAAAAAAATGCGAGTAAAGGTGTGGTAGCCAAGTATTCCATAAATAATAAAAGACAATAAAAATTTTTGAAATAATGAATACTACCGTAGGCACTTAGTTGACAGCAGAACTTGCCCTTTCATTGTCTTAAAGCTATAATTGATTATTTCCCGATCGATTTGTAATCAATTTTCGACATTAATACAAAAAATTACTAGAAAATGTTTGTGCGTGACTTTGCAGTCATTTTAAAATATTGAAACCAAAAAATTACTTGCTTTTGTGCTAATGTTTCTTGAAAACTCCAAAATATTACTTTTATGTACAATGAAAATATTTGATATCATAACAAAATACTCAAATATTGCTTTGTGTAAATAAGAGATTGCTATGTTGAAAACACATTTAAGTTTTAATTCGCGACACTATTTCAGGATACATATTATTTAGACATTTTGAATTGTATAATATATCTAACAGTGTAAAAGTTAAAACTTGACTTTAGATGTTCACGAAATTCTATATTATCAGTTTTACATCGAATCAATTTACATTTTTATATGCGGACCATGTCGCGCCCAACAGGCAGGCAAGATTTAACCCGTAATTTACATTACATTGTCATTCATATATCCTGATAAAACTAAATATTCCATACGGCTTATTTGATTGTAAATATAGGTTTAATCACAGTATACAATGTTATATTTTGTAAGTTGCCATTACAATTTCGAATGTCATAAAATTACAATACTTCATGGCCAACTAAATTACGCTTGAACTTAAAATGATTTTAATCTCGAAGAAAACGTGTATACTGTAACACGACTATGTGTAACGATCAAAAAAGTTTTTCAATTAGATTCGTGTTAGAAAAGTTATAGCTGAAAGAAATGTGTTTGGCTTCAAAATTTCGAAGGTATTTAACGAACTTTGATATCAAAGTTACTTAATAATTTATTTTAAATCAAAAGAAAAGTATAAATGAAAATCATATTTTTTAGGCATTGAAAATATTACCCCCGCCGCATTTATTACTGAGGTGTCGTAAAATATGACTAAGGTAAGTTGACGTCGGGCAGGTGGCCGGTCTTAAAAACGCAGTCAAATCATGTAACATGTTTATAACATGTTGTGCCGACCCCCACTTAGAGTGGGATAAGGGCAGGAGGATGATGATGATGAAAATATTACCATTACTTTGATGTCACCGCAGGATCGGCCTAGTTCTTGTAATAGTGGCTAAATCGATGTAATACTTCACTTTATAGGTTCTAGGCCACTTCTTTAGGTCTCGGCTTTGATCTATATGTCGTAACTGATTTAATTTATTTTTTTACCATTTTAATAAAGAATGCATGTTGATGCTACCCGCTTTGTGTTTCGGTGTGTTTATATCGGTTCTACATAAACGCGTAACACTATTCACACGTTATACAGCTAGGCTACCTTAACCATTAGTTCAACTAAGCTGTCGACTCTATTAAATGTAGATAATATATAATTTTAATATGGAGACTCAATCAAACATCGGGTTACAAAAATGCCCTAATAAAACAACACAGGTTTTATAAAGAGTAGCACCTGCGCCTCAATACTCGAGTAATATAGTCTGTGTTAGGGTATTCGTTTAATACCATTGTGACAGTTCAGAAATTAATAAGTATGAATGCCTGGTTGACCGAGCCTTGCTCAGTAATTTTTTACGAAATAAAAAAAGAACCTTCAAAAATAAAGAAAAAATAATCGGGTTAGGTGGGGCTCGATCTTAGGTATTTTCATTTTTCGCGACCACCCATTCCCCAAATAGACTACGCTGACTTGACAATTAATGTCAAAATAGTGATTAATTTATTTTTAATTTTTTTAATGCCCAAAAACAGGGATAAAACGTTTTTTTTTTAATAAAACCTAGCTACATTGATTTTTCTCCCCAAAAACCTCCTGCATGCATTTTTAGCATCTGTCCGTGATGGCCGTGATTGTGCGCCACAAACATTTTTTTAGTTACATGGATTGATCCGATTTACTGCACACTAGTAATTACTACACGGATATTACCTCATGTTAATTGTTGGGAGAATTCGGCCCGGGCGAAACAAACGAGGGTGACTTTCTGACTTGTGGGAACTCGCCAGTTGCTAATTAAATTTGACAACTGTTTAATTATTACGTACTGTCAATATCGATTTATTTAAAAAGAGAATGTAAAAACAAATCCATACTAGTCTACACAAATTTTATTTGTTTAAATTAATTGAGCGATTTCATTACTACTATCTAGTTAAAGGAAAGTTTTCTCACGAAATAAAACTTAATGAAAATACACAATGTTTTATTCTTTTATATACATTTTATATAATGGATGTAAATTTAAAAAATTAACACATTATCTATATACTCTATACTAATACCTATATAAATCTCGAGAGTTTGTTTGTTTGTTTGAACACGCTAATTTCAGGAACTACTGAACCGATTTGAAAAATTCTTTAGTGTAAGATATTCCTTTTATCGAAGAAGGCTATAGGCTATATAACATCACGCTAAGATGAATAGGACAGGAGCAGCAATAAAAAATCTTACGGAAACAGCAAAATTTAAAACTTTCGTTGGGTGCCTTAAGTAAACGTTTAAAGTTATTCAAAAATCATGTACGTACTTACTACGAAATTGTTCCCCTCTAAAAGTTCTAAATAAAAGTCCGCGACAGCATATGTCTAGCTTTTAATGTTAACACACTTTAATCATTTTTAAGGTTATCAAAACACTTTATTACGGTTTTAATCTTTCCACGCGGGTGGAGGCGCTGGCAATTGCTAGTTAAGTATAAAGCGATGCCCAAGTGTCCAATTCGGTTCATAGCTAACATTACGGTCAATGCCTTAAATTCTGCCACTGGATTTGCATATCCAATCAGCGCAGTTATGCATCGCGATAAGAGAAATGTACAAGCGATCACTTATGTACAAATCGCCCCTATTTTCTTTAATAGCCCCACCAGGAAGTGTATCGTTTGTTAGGAGGCAAAGTACTAAATAATTTATAACAGTACATCTATTAAATTAGAGCTATATGTATATGTATTTTATATTGTACTTAAATGTGTTCAAAATTTTATTAAAATATATTACACTATCAATCGCCAGCGGCTCCGCCCGCGTGGATAAATTAAAACCGTAATATAGTGTTTTGATTACCATAAAAATGGTAAAAGTGGGTTAACCTTAAAAGCTAGACATATGCTGTCGCGTGTTTTATTTAGAACTTTTAGAAGGGAACAATTTTGTAATACATGATTATTGAATAACTTTTACCGATTACTCGGCGCACGCAAGGAAAGCTTTAAATTTTGCCGTTTTCGTCTTATTTTGTAATTGCTGCTCTTCTATTTATCCTGGCGTAATGCTATATAGCCTATATAGCCTTCCTCAATAAATGGACTATCTTAGACTGAAAGAATTTTTCAAATTATTCCAATAGTTCCTGAAATTAGCGCGTTCAAACAATCAAACAAACAAACAAACTCTTCAGCTTTATATATTAGTATAGATAATACGCATATAAAAGTTACTGTTTGTTAAATCCTAATAGCAAAGACATCATCGCTCATGGGATAGTGTTATGTCTAGAAACTACACCATTCTATTGCAATTGACATAACGATATGTATTCCAGAAATTCTTTTGAGGCAAGTTCGTGAACGAGTTTTACCATAAAGCTGATGATGAAATGTAAGTATCAATTTTATATACCTAATAAAAGGTTTTTAAATGAAATTTCAAAGAGGAATACACGAACAGCGATTACGATTTATCTTTGCTATACCTATGTTATTTCTTTACAGTTATCTTCATATTTTAATCCTAGATTTAAGTAAGTAAAACATATTCAAAAGTAATAATAAAAATTTTGTTATGCAAAATTTTGATGCATATTCCTGCCCTTATCCCACTCTAAGTGGGGTCGGCACATGTTAGAAACATGTTGTCACATGATTTGGCTATGTGTTCTACGACCGGCCACCTGTAACATTAAAGTTTTAGCATTAAACTATTTTTAAAACACGGAACGAGAAGGTTGGAGACAGTAAACATCCTTGTAGAGTTCAAATAGACCCCATATAATTTTTTTTGAATATATTTCAAAATAAAATGCCGTGTCGTATCCAGTTGAGTAGAATAGACCACCCACATTTCGTACCGAGGTGTCATAACAGGCTAGTCGAATAAGGTAAGTTGACACCGTGTGGTATCCTGTTGAGTACAAAAGACCACCCTCTTTCTTACCAGGTGCCGTAATACGACTAAGGTAAGTTGACGTCAGGTAGGCGGTCGGTCGTAAAATGCTTGGCCCAATCATGCGACATGTTTTTAGCATGTAGTGCCGACCCCTTTTTGAGTGGGATAAGAGCAGAAGGATGATGATATTTCAAAATAAAATTATATACAAAACAAGTAAATTACATAAGAATATTATATTTATCGAGCAACAAACCGAATCTAAGTGCATCGGAATATATTCCTCTCGTTGTCTGCGGCCATTAAGCATAGATACTGGCGCGATACAATTACGGGCCACTGAATAATTTAATATAAGAAATGATTGATACAACAATCATACGTAATTAGGGATGCCATTCTTCTTGCTTTCGTTGGACTAGTGGAAAATATATATTAATACGGAATACTGCTCTATAAAGAAGTAGCGAGCTATTCAATTCAAAATATTCTTTATTCAAGTAAATTTGTAAACGAGTTCTATTGAAACGTCAACTCTACTGCTGGTTCGGAAAGCTATTCCTACCGAGAATAGCGAGTAATAAACTAGGCGGTTGTTCTTTACAAAACATAACTATAATTATATAGAAATAGTCAAGTTCAGTCATGTAATGTAACGTTTACCTTTGCCAAAAAAGTCATGACAAATTATAAATATTATTAAAGCATAAAAGTTGTAGGAAAGAGATTTTCTATTCCTCACAATTACTAATATCTTGTTAAGTAACGACCTATTACTATCTTACCGTTAGGCATAGCTATCTCCTTTTTTGGGGGGAGAGGTTGAAGCTTAGACTCACCACGCTGCTACAATCTATCCAATCCAATGGAGAGTTACATATAGCTTAGGAATTCTCCATATTTATACAGGTTTCCTTACGATGTTTTCCTTCACCGAATAGCGTGTGATAAATTGTAAATACTCTTATGAATAATACAAATTAATTTTGCGCGTTTAAAAAACAATAAACAAACCACATATATGAAAGCTTATTTTGATTTTAAAAAAAGCTTTTAAACGTTGAGGAGTTTCCTCGTCTAGCAATTCTGGCAGTAGCGTCAGGTTATAATTATTATAACCATACATTATCATCGGGACTGGACCAGTATGTCAATTTTCAGCTCAATCGGACACTGGTAAGTGGGTCAAGTTTAATTAGCAAGACTTCACCTTCACATACAGTCATTGCAAATTAAATAAAAGTGTTACATGTTTCTAATACAACCTCCTTCATAGAGTTGGTCATTAATATGAAAAATTGTGGCTGTCATATATATATGTGTCATTGAGTTATTGAGAAAGAGTAAATGGGTTGACTTTGAGAAAAATTGCTTTTTATTTATTGGAAAAGTGTAAAGTGTACGCTGCAACTATGACCGTCCAAGTACAGAATCAGCAGTCTGGACCTATCCACCTGCATCGAGGAGTGAGACAAGGGGACGTAATTTCCCCCAAATTGTTCACTAATGCTTTGGAGGATATGTTCAAGACGCTGCACTGGAAAGGACGGGGCATAAACATAAACGGCGAGTACCTCTCACACTTAAGATTTGCAGATGATATCGTAATCGTGGCTGAGACCGTACACGACTTGCAATACATGCTGACCAGTCTGGCTGAGTCTTCTGCTCGCATCGGTCTCCGGATGAACTTGGATAAAACCAAAGTATTGTTCAATGAACATGTCATTCCGGAACCGATTGCCCTCTACGGAGTTCCTCTCGATGTTGTTGAGGAGTATGTCTACCTTGGACAAGTCCTACAGCTAGGTAGAAACAACTTCGAGAAGGAGGCTCGCAGGAGAATACAGCTTGGCTGGTCGGCATATAGGAAACTTCATCGAGTCTTTTCGTCGCCCATACCACAAAGCCTTAAGACAAAAGTCTTTAACGAGTGCGTCCTACCTGTGATGACATACGGAGCCGAGAAGTGGACACTGACAATGCGACTGGTCCACCAATTTAAGGTCGCTCAGCGAGCTATGGAGAGGGCTATGCTCGGAGTTTCTCTGAAGGATCGTATCCGGAACGAAGTGATACGACAGAGAACCAAAGTAATCGACGTAGCCCAAAGGATTAGTAAGCTTAAGTGGCAGTGGGCTGGTCACATTTGTCGCAGAACCGACAACCGCTGGGGTAAACGTGTTCTGGAGTGGAGACCGCGCCTTGGCAAACGTAGTGTAGGACGTCCTCCGGCTAGGTGGAGCGACGACATCCGCAGAGTGGCTGGTATTGGCTGGAAACAGAGAGCTGAAGACCGAGCTCAGTGGCATGCAAATGGAGAGACCTATGTCCAACAGTGGGCAGACACAGGTTGATGATGATGATGTAAAGTAGAAAAAAAAGAGAAAAGAGTACTCGAGTGGAGACCCAGAGCCGATAGCAGAGGGCGTGGCAGACCATCGCAGCGCTGGGTTAATGACATCAGGCGACACGGGGTCGTGACTGGATGAAACGGGCACAAAACCGCCGGGAGTGGAAAGAGAGGGAAGTGGCCTACATCCAGGAGTGGACTGATAAAAGGCCATCATGATGTTGATGAAAGTAGAAATATCGTCGTTAGTTATAAAAGCTTTTAAAAATAAATACGATTGCTTAGTGATTGGTCACCCTACTCGTAATCAGAATCGTGCCACTGCGATTAAGCCCTGTAAGACAGCCGCCACAGGACCCAACAATTGCTCATCGAGCGACGATTTAATCAAGACTTCCTAATAGCCTTTCTTCATTAAATCGTAATAATGGATAATGGACACTTTTTGTCTGCGGTCCACGAGGCGTGTCGGAGATTAATGCTGTAATTTTTAAACAACTATAAAACACATTACCTTCCACCTAACATTTTCTTGGTAATTTCATTTAGTAATAGTACTATGTATTTATTCATTTGAAACTGCAACAAGTATAAAGAAACCGAAACTATGGACATCACTCTCCTGCCTTTGTCCGCCTCTAAGTGGGGTTGGCACAACATGTAATAAACATGTTTTTTTTTAATTTAAACTATCGTGAGTGTTATTCATAATAAATGTATAAATTCCGGCTATACTCACGTCTTATTTTATCGGACAATGTCCGATATGTTCCCGGCATGATAACGCCGCGTAAAAAACTCATGAATAAGAGCCCCGTATGGGCTTGAAACTAGTCGGGCTCATTAAAATAAGACGTGAATATAGCCGTAATCTATATATTAAACATGTTATTAAAATTTGGCTTCGTATTTTACAACTAACCGCCTGCCTGACGTCAACTTACCTTAGTCGCCTTTTACGACGCCTCAGTAAGAGCCACATAAATTATTTATTGATAAAAAGGAAAAGGCTTCATGATGTAGGTATATGTCTATCTATACCTATAGTCATCATTGCCACCTCGTTTAAAAAATATTTAAAACAATATTCATTTTAAAGTGGGCAAAGAAAAGACAAAAATCAATTTTTATATACAGATTTATTACAGTTCATATACACAAGGCCACAACATATAAACAGGTTTACAGTTTTTACATCTATATACAAATATAATAAGAAAAGGTACATTACTCTACGGCGCACCGCTTCGAATAAAGGAATGTAAGATTGGGTATAAAGAAAAATTCATGCGAACGGTATTCAGAGAGATAATTTTGTGTTTAAATAATTGATAAATGTAGCAATGAAATACAAAAAAAAATCGCAAATTATGACTACTTTAAGGTAAAAAATAATAATATAGACTTACAATTGTTTATTACTGTAACAACGCCTCCTTGCCGTTACTGCAAGCAAGCAAGCAAGCAAGCCATGACGTCACATCTTGCCACAGCGTTTCGCGCCATTTTGACGTGGGAGATGTGACAGCCGCTGTCATTAGCAGCTAGCCCGCGAATAGCGAATGAGAGTTTGCTTTGTTTTCATTTTAGCATTTTTTTATGAAAAGAATAAAACTGATTTAGAATACTTCTTTTATTAATACTAGTAGTTTAGTTACATTACAAAAAATTGTGAAAATTAACAACCAAACAAGGATAGTATTTATGACAAATCATGAATAGAAACTATCACGTGTTAACTGAATTTCGATAATACCTACATTAATATTGCGTCATCAAATATGTCCCAATAAAAATTTGATGAATTTTAATATCTTCAAAAATCAGATGAAATTTCACAAATGTCCATACCACTTGATTTAATATTTGGCTCATCCTCTACGTGCTTGGCAAAGCATATAAGAATAAAAAGTTGCAGTTACTAGCTTATCCCTAGTTCCTTCTCCTTCCTTCATACCTCCTTAGTAGTAAGTTACCTAGTTCATAAATAATAAAGTAATATTCTTTTTTTATCAATCAATATTTTAAACAACTTACGTATAGTGTATAAAGCAAATACATATGTTCACAATATTTACTGCCGTTATGGGTACTGAGCAATTGCGAAAGTTATCTATGCATATTGACTATGTTTTACAAACCCCTCAAAGCTCTCTTTGTATTGATCGGGTTTCTTAAAATCGATTAAACAGATTTTAGTACGGTTTTTACTTAAATATGTAGAAAAGAGTTCAATTTTTGGGGAAGGCCTAGGTTAATAAAGTAGTTTATCCGTGATGACTAAGCCGATTTTGATAGGACTTTCACTGGGAAATAAACGAGGTTTTGGAGCAACATTTACTTTTATCATAGAACTCCCGGGATTTACGCTGGAAAAACTATGTAACACACCAACTAGTAGAGGCGATGGTAAATGAAGGTACATTGTAATTTCTTATAAATGCAGTATTAATAAATAATCTTTGAATTGTCCCCAAGTTAATACGCGTATTTATTATAACGACAATGACAGACAACTGGTAAATATAATACTTATATAATTTTAAATAAATATTTAACGGAAGCAAAAGGAGAGGAGCGGAAGTTGGGGCATAGAGAGGCGAGGATAGCTGCCGCGAGGTATGGAGACAGACGGAGAGGTGCGGTGAGGCGCGGAGAGGAAAGGTGTCGGGAGAAAAGGTGCGGAGGGGAGAGTTGTGGTGTCATTTGACATACTTGTGATTTGTGCACGGAGTTCACAAGTTATTTAATAAAATTATATTTATAAATTAAGGACACAATAGTGTCCTATTTGTTGAATAAATCTCTCACTCACATTTGTCATAGAAACATGTACGTTGCGTCTATAAAATGATTTTATATTTGTTTTATACTAATGACTCTTTGGCGTTAAGTTTTTTTTGTTGAATTGCACGAAAATACATTAAAATATTTGAGTAACGAAAACCCACTCAGGCAGTAAATACTATATTATATCTGTATATAAATTTAAAGGAAACCAATTTTGTTTATACAGCACCGATATTTTCAGCTTGAATAAATAATTGTAAGATTTTAATGTTAATCTAAATCACAGAATGATAAAAAATGTTAATAGTACTATACACATATTCATGTGAATAAAAGTGGTTAACGCAAAAAAACGTATATCTCAATATAGAAGTACTATACATTACATTGAACTACTGTAGTTTGAGAAACACATCGACAACCTAAACACGCGTCTTTAGTTGATAATAAAAGATTCCCGAAGATGCCCATAAATTAATGATACCATAAACTTGATCTCATATAAAGGAAATCATTGCGTTACAGTACAGGCGCATACTAGCCCATTTTTTATTTACTTCACCTTTTTCTTTAAAAAAACAATGTTTGCGCTTACTGCGTGCCTTCGATAGCTGCAGTTGGTGAGCATAGGTAGGATAGGCAGAAAAACGGCAATTTCTCCACCCCGAATAATCAAGGATACTGACCTTTGACTTAGAGGCTTCTTTTTAAGTTATGGCGTCCACGCCGCTCCGGCCGGAGTATAACCATAAAAACTTAATCCATCTATATCCGTGGAATCACAACTTTAATCGTTCTTTAATATAGTTTGTATACACAAACACCGAATTATCCGTTATATTTCGTATATATTAATACGATCATCCACCGAACAACGACATTTATTGCAATTCACTCAGAGGCCCGTGCACCGTATTGCGTGGCCGACTGATCTTTTTTTGTGTGACATTAATTAGTCACCTACCCACACCTCAGGTGCAGCGAGCCCCGATTACCCTCGGTGGAAAAAATTGCCCGAACACATAAAATAATGTTAAAATATACAAGTTGACACAAAGAACTGGTTTTAATAAGAAAACTACGGCGTTTTAGAGTCCACATAAATACTAGCAACATTCGTGCAAGATTTCCACGATACATATAATTATTAGAATAAAATTAAATAAAATTGTTCACATTTCTATGTCAATAATCTATATTAAAAAGATACAATTTTTATTGTGATGGTTTTTCAGATAAAAATAAAAAATAGAAAACTATTTTACGCACACTGACCGCTTTTTTTTTATTATTAAATGATTAATTTAGACTTTTTAATTCTACACCAGTTTTCATATGAAGACTTCATATATATATTCATAAAAAAACGCTACATGATGACAAAAAAGTCAAATAAGACTAGCGAAGCAGAGTTAATAGAAATTCGTTAGAAATAATAATGTTATATTAAAATAAAAATTCTTATTTTTTTATTAAAACTAAATTAAATGAATTTTCACTGTTGAAAAAACATTGGACATTTTGTTACCTAGCAAAAATAAATAACCTCGGAGTCTTTAAATTATCCTTTCTTCGGGTATTTGTCTATGACTTTTTTATTATTTTTTATCTGTTATTAACTTTAAATAAGGTATTCATTCAGTTATAACGATCATATTAATGGGACTTTAATTGTGTCAGTTTTTAATGTATAGAGTCGAAGTCGATTATATTTGAAAATTAATATTTCATCATCCTTATAATAATATTAATCACTGCTTTTATTTTATCACCGTATACTATGAAAATATTACCTGTATTTTTTTTTACATTCAAACTTTTCGTTAGGTCAAAGGAACTTTATTCGTATAATACGCGGCAGTTAAAGCTAAATGCCAAGAATAAAATAACATATCACAAAACTTTAATATCCAATCTCAAACGTGTCTAATATGTAGCGTTATATACCATTATATACTAGTGTATGATCAAATAAAGCTATTTTATTTTTTTATATTTTCACACGATAAAATATTATTTACATTTAAATAATAATATTGTCACGTAAACAAAATTATATTGTCAAACACATCATCATCATATTATACAGAACGTTACAATTTTAAATTAAGTTATACGTTAAATATAAATAATAAATAATACATCGAAATAATTCACAGGTTCGCAACACGACGATCTAATTTAATAATGCCACTCAATTTTTATTATATTACCATAAACAGGCGAATTTAACTGGAATTTACTTACGATAGATAATATTTGTTTTACCGGTAAAGCAATGTTCTACGAATCTAACTGATGGCACATCTATCACGCTGAGATATATTTCTAGTTTTTTTCTAATATATAGCGTACAGCGGCATCAATAAATTAGATTTATTGTACAAGCACTTTTATAGAACAAAAGGCAATGTTAATAATTTAAAACATCTTTACGTCGAACGGAACAACACTAATTTTGTATTTTCCATCCATAGAGTTATAATACAAGGGTAGGGGAGCTAGGCTAAAATGTGTCCATAGACAATAAAGAGAAAGGAAACGAGTTTTTTATTTGTGATTGGACAAAGATAAGTATATGACACTCTCAGTTACAAGCCTAGCTATGGCTTGCCTAATCTAGTATAATAACTCTATGTATCCCTCACGTAGTTATTCACATACTATTGCCACGAAGCAATACACGCAAGTAGATGAAGTAGGTACAGTGCAGCTTATCACAAAATGGCGGCGTAGGACGCGACTAAAATGGCCGTCCATTCTGCGGTCTCTCAGGCAGCTTAGGCGGCATATTAGGCATCGGGCGGCTATTAACATAACGAAATATTATTATTAAAATCTCTTTATAGTATAAGTTATGTATAATAATAATAAATACTGATAAAAATGTGCATTATATTTAGGCAATATAGGCCCTTACAAACATACAAATCAATAAATACAAAATTAAAAAAATATATGTATGTAAGTTCAACAGACATGCCATGCAATAACCAACTTAAGCAAATATAAATTCCAGTATAAAGCAAAGATATATAAAAAAGTAGGACTAAACAAATCACAGTGCCAAGTTATTTTAAATAACATATCTATAATAGCCTATGCATTTACCCGCTAATTTTTGGTCTATAGTCATAACAGCAATGTAAATTGAACGCATGCAAATAAATTATTTTGATCATGCTATTATACTTAAAAACGATTGTATATTGATATATTTCAATAAGATTTCGTTGCATTATATTAAACTGTTATTAATAATTTATCTTTAATGATTTTTCTAGAATCATATATAATTTCTAAATAATTATTTTCAATCAAAATTCATATACGGTTTTTTTTAAAGAGATCAAACGTAGCAACGATTTATTAAGGGTGTTATTTACATCTTTTATATTATATCCAAAATTTGCGATATATTTTTAGTTATCAAACCTTTAGATTATTAGATAACTTAATAAATCAACTAATAGGTTATGGTATCTTATTGGAACATATCAAATTAGTAAAATTTGGCTTACCTAATTATAGTCCTGACGAACTCTTATTATTCTATTAGATAGTGTTAACGCAAAACCTACTGGATCAAATCAAAACTCTTTAGTACACATATAGCATTTAATTATTCTATTTATACAGCATAAGATTAACAATATTCATAAACTATATCAAATCCAACAATCTCTGCCTATACATTTTCGATGATACTAAATTTATTAACAAGAGAGCAAAACTTTACGATTTGATTATTTACTTATAATTTCAATGAGTAATGAGCTGGCTAGAGAGTTAATTTGGCGTAGGAACTGTTTATAACGACGTCATCATACCAAACTTAACCGCTAAGCAGTAAGAAATACTATGACGGAATGATCGAAAAAGTTTAAATTAATAAAAATAAATAGTGGTACTAGGGTACTGCGTAGCTAATGCACGGTTAATATACTGGTTATGGAATATAATATGACATTTGAATATTTGTAAGCATGAACACTGCAACAATTCACAAGATTAAAATTCCATTTATTTATATGTAATACGTATTTAATAACGATTTCATAATGTATCACCATTGAAACATTCTAGTAATTGACCAAAGATATTGCTAACAGCAACATTACATGAAAACTGCTTTGGTCTAAGCCATTTATAAGTACAAATAATTTTAAATACAAACATTGTAAAGTCAACACTTTGTGATTAATACTGCAATACGTGTGTATTCGCTAGAATTATATTTATTCAATATTAATTCGAAATACAATAACAGACAAGCTTGAATTATTAGTAAACGAGTACATAGATTAACTTCATATATATGTCGCTACGAGAGACTGAAAGACGAAGTTTGATTTAAGGTAAGTTACTAAGCTACCGAAATACCTAGACACCGAGGTGAGAACATTTGTCGAACTTCCGCTACGCAGCTAAATCTACTAGTCAAGTGCAGTAAAGTTAAACATATTGAGTCTTAAGAATATAACCCTAGCAAATTTACAAAACAATATTACGATATGCACAATAAGATCATCTGATACAAATCGGAATGCCATTACATCGAACAAACAACTCCCCAGAAAAATTATTTACGAGATATTCATTAAAGATCAAACAAATTTGTTTAGCACAATTTATATCATATAGTTTTTCGAACAAGTTAAAGCCTCTTTTCTCAGTCAACTGTATATTTGATTTTTGCGTTAAGTTATTTACACAAATTAAACACAAAGTCGCTTTGACAACAACTTACGTTAAATTGTTGTGAATAAAATCGCCAGTTGATTTTCTTCACATTAACAGTCATGAAAATACGAAGTTTATTATTTTCGTTCAAATATACTCGTAAATGATTTTTCGCCTTTCCATTGAATATCGACAGATATTGTGAAAATTTACATTGAAGCCCATAAAACTTCACAGTTAACTCCACAAAATAAATATACAAAATCTCGCTAAAGCACGAGAACCTTAAAATACAATCCAGGAAAATATCAACATCGTATAATTAGTAATAATATCCTAAAATACTGCATAGAAGTAATTTGCAGTTAATACTGAAATTTTTACAGTCAGTTGCAATAAATTCCAATAAATTTAGAGACGTCATACACATTTTTTCTATAAAATCAAAATTAATATCACAAACTAATTTCAGTGCAATTGATAACATTGTCCCACTACTTTCGAACTAAAGTCTAGATTAGAGGTTCTCTTATTTCAATCTGTAATTAAAATCGATAAATCTAAATTTATATTAGTTTAATTTCGAATAATTGAATAAAAACATATGCCGCACTAAATTTACACCAATATACAGAGTGGTACCGACGACACAACATCAAATGAATCCATTGATCATTTAAACGTAAAGATAAATTTGGCATAATTCAATCTTTTCAAATATCGTTGAAAAAATATATATATAATTTTATTGAAATCTGTTTTTTTTTAGTAATGGTTGACTGGCTTGGCGCGGCGCGCTTATTCAAAAAACACGAGAAAACAATAACATCATAGTTTTGTCTCCTTCGCACTTGGCGTAACACACTTTAGTCTCTCGGTCAAGGTTATGCATTACATACGAAATGGAATGGGGTACGGTCATTCATCCTTTTATATCAGGTATCTTTTATTCAAAACTTCACTAAATTAACTGAATTTTTTAATGCAAGCTGCTAAGGTGTGTAAGTGCCTAGAATTAAAATTAATGTCGTATGGTCGTTACCATCCCTGTATAATCAACTTTGTGTGTGATCTTCAATTTCTATAAAATTTCACGCTCGATATACGGAAGGCACTATAATGTACAACTATGTACGGGTCGACCTAAATATCTGTTCGCACTAAACAATTAAATCGTCGATTTTACCCTATTTAATAGGGGCTCTTAGCAACTTTTGACGTCATGTGCCTCCCGCAATTATCTACGCTTTTAATTAAATAATATATTTTGTAAACTATTTAAAATTATCACTATGGTAACATTGTGATTTACTTATATTACTCATACATAAATGCCTTAACAAAATCAATAATATTTTAACGAACTAAGTAAACCTTATTTTCCTTAAACAAGGCTATACAATTGCTAAAACGAAGTGCACTTGATATGACATTTTATAAATAAAGCCGATAAATTATATCTTGTGGTTAAATAATTAGAAAGCACAGTTGACAAACAAAAGCGTAACACAATGTTATTTACATACATTATCATTAGGTAATTGTTTAAAATCGGCTGCTGTATTATGAAAAAAACAATGTTAGACAATACAAAATGATTAGGACATTAGCGAAAAGCACACTTTGTGACCCATCATAGTTGTTTCTTGTAAAATTAGCAGAATAATCTTTAATTAAACTAAAATTTAAAAAACCTTAGTGTCTATTGTGCTTAAAGAGAAAGAAAAAAGGCAGGACTAGGACTTAGTCCCACCATATCGCTTGATTCAATTCAAAATAGCAATTTTGATATGGCCCAAATACTTGCTAAACATACAGGCCAGATTACAGTTTCTGTTTACCGTAAAGGTAATTAAGAATTAATACGTTACTTTAACCCAATAGAGGCTATATCCTTACGCAAGACGTCAACATGACGTCCGAACTGACATATCGCCCTATCCGAAAAATAAAGTCACATTTCCTATGCTCATACATGGGACATGTAACTTTATTCAACGGATAAGGCAATATTTAAACATAAAATGGTGTGACATCTGTATGTTTATATTTACCTACGATAAAAGTTTAAAGGGATGACTTTTGAGCCTAAAAAAATCAAAGTAAGACAAAGAAATGTCACAAAAATTAGTTGATGACAACCATTGTGTCGATGAACACCAAAGCTATTGGTATCATAAAATCAAACAGCTCAATCTTTTTCATCCCTCTCTGCGCACACTCAACACAACAACAAATCTAATAACCACGTTGATACTGTGGTCAAATAAAAGTAACTTATAGCCTGTATTGCTGCTAATGTCACAAGAAACCTAACAAAGAGATCAAAGTGAGCACGTCCATAGCATTGCATTTACTTGAATCTCGCGAAGGCTGAGCTAAGTTCATTGATAGCGGCGTTGGTGACCGCCTGCCCAACAGCCTGGTTAATCTGCTGCCTCATGTGCGGCGGCATCTGGTTCATTGCACCGACTGCCCCTGTCGCAGCTGGACCCGGTCGCCTAGTATTTATTTTTTATTTAATGATTTCCCCCGGGAAATACTTCAGAACTGAATTACATTATATAAATGTTATACGCATATTTTTATATTCATTGCGGTTACAGTACAGGTCGCGCTAAATGTTCTGAATAACACATTCTTATATTATACTAGCCGTGCCAGCAGTTTGGCCCGCATGGAAAACAATGTGTCACAACTTTTTCCTGTATTGAAATTTTGAAGGTAAAGTAGTGATGGTGAGTTAATTATAAGAGATTCTTGAATGACTTTCACCGTTTACTTAGCGCACGCAAGGAAAGCTTTAAATTTTGTCGTTTTCGAGATATTTTTTATTGCTGCTCCTCTCCTATTCATCTTAGCGTGATGTTATATATAACCTTCCTCGAGAAATGGACTATCTAACATTCGAAGAATTTTTCAAATCGGCCCAGTACTTCCTGAGATTAGCTTGTTCTAACAAACAAACTTTTCAGCTTTATATTCATTAAATTACTTGAAAAATTACTGCGATACCGCCTCAAAACGAATTCACGTTAAAAATACTTTTTTTTTGCGTGGGTCATAGTGTTATTGCTATATCAATGACAAATTTTGTCACATTACTCTTTTTTTAATATTTGTAATTTATCAATGCATAAAAGGCCATGCATGATAAATACTAATAATGTTTTATTATGAAAGAATTAAGTTAAATTCTACTCATCGTTCAATAAACTTAAATACTTCGACTATAAAATAACTACATTTATTTGAACATAGCACGACCTGTAGTGTTAAATAACGCTATTTAAAATCGTGTAAGTGTCGTAGTGCATAGAAAAGGCTATAAATAGTGTTGCAATTTATTCCGAAAAATAAAACTTAAACGTAAAAAAATGTTATTTTAACAGCTTCTCTGTAAGATATTTTTTAAGTAATGTAACTGCCATAAACAACAATATATAAAATCACACATACATTTATTCTTACAGGGCAACTGCGAACATGGTGTACATATAATTTCTAGATTAATAAAAAATAACATAAAAGAAAGAACAGACTTCATTGAAACTCTTAAGGAAAGTTTAACTAAACAGTACAGTAATATCGAAGATCACACACAATTTAGTGACTACAAACATGCAGTGGTACTACTCTATATTAAAGGTTAACAAAATATTATTTTGACTCGTAAGAGTCGGCGGCTATTTTTTATAAGTGTTTAGTGCATTAAATTGTACATCTACGTTAAATATTTTTTATAATAAGATTTTTTATTATTCCACAGGCAACCTTCGATGGGCGCACAACCACATTTCTGTCTAATAATAAAAGATTAATATTCGTAGTTTTTCTGATATAATAGATACATAAGAATAACTCATTCTTACAAACTTGTATTTATATTTTATTTATTGTATAAAACTATATAAATAAATTAATAGAAGCTTTTCATCCACTTAATAAAACTTTACTATTATCTTCTTTGAAAAAAAAAATTAACAGCGAAATATATCGCAAATATTTCTATAATTCTTTTTTATTATCTTAATTATATTTTTAAATAAATTAGTATAAAATTAACTTTCCGTTCAATATGACCGCCTGTGGGATAAATAAGCAATCAGTTAATATATTACTTTACTACGACCTACATTAAATAACTTCATTAAAATTTTGGAAGCAACGTTCTTTCAGACGTATCATAAGTATTCATAGTTTAAATGACTAATATTGTATATAACCTTTGTATAAACATTTTCATTCGCTGTACGATTGTTAACTTATTACAATTAGTGTTGATGGGAATTTACACTGGCCTCCTTTTAAACAATCATTATTAAATTTTAATACCTAAAATATTTAAGTTCAAACATACACTAAAATTTCATCAATTATTTCTCCCAGAGATTTTGAAATAAATAGTTCAGTTTCTATATTTAATGAATCGTTCATATTATTCCCATATATAATATCATAATCCCGATCGGACGTATCTTTATGGATCTTGTATAATTTGTATGGAAATTATTTAAATCATTTAAAAACCTCTGGAAAAATCTGTAGCCCAAGTTACTACTAACCAAGTATTGTTTGAAAAGTATAAGCAGGACGTCAGCCTTTATTAGCAAAATATTTGGTTGCGTTAATAAATTATTGCGATGCGCAAATAGATATAGATCGACACCAACTAATAGATTAGATCAATAGTACCGAAAATACGGCACTAAAGTGACACAATCCATAAAATTTTCATTGATGATAAAAACAAAAAAGAATCAAAATTATGTTGCCCACGAATCTCGTACCAATAATAAATACAAGCAAGCTTGGAATTGAAATTTTTTTTTAAAGAAACATTCTGGATTAGGTCATTTTAGTCATATAAGAAACATCACGGTAAGGAAAGGTAGACAGTTAACTAAATATTATAAAAAAATGACAATCATTGTAGTTCTCCGTGATGAAAAACTTTATGCCATACATCGGAGAGCATATAAAAATGTAGGTAATTTTTTTCAATGTATAAAAAATGCAATTTTAAAAAAATAAAAAGGAAAGGGCCGGTGACATGTGGAAATCGATCTCGGGTTTCGAACTTTATTGTTCCGCCCGTCACTCATTGAGCTATCACAACTTTACAATTGATAGCTTAAATATCATTTGCATTCAATTCTACATTTTAGCATTTTTTCAATGCAGTTGAGGTATCAATCAGGACAGTTAAAATTATTAACTTTATTCTTTAAAGTACGTTCACAGTGATATTTCTTAACCCACAATTTATACTCGTAAGAACAACAAACTGTACTAAGTTAACATGCTCGTCAGTTAGTACCTCACTTTCGTAACTTAAGTTAGTAACGCGCCGGCTCCGTCTAACGCCGTCTGCGAACAACCATAGACTATTGCTAAACCTTTGCTAATATGAATAAAATTTTAATAAAATTTTAGCGAATGAACTAAATTATTTCAATAAATGCGCAACCTGAGAGCCAAAACAATAGTTTTGTAGAGTTAAAAAACTGAAAAAATCAAATAAATAAGAATCAATAAATAAAATAATTTAACTATTTATTATTACTTCATATAATTTTATTCGGAACTAAGTATAATATTTACAATAATTTTATTTCATTTTGTAAATCGATATTAGCAAAGGTGAAGGTTAATAACGTTATTTACCAAAGAAATAAATTCTTCATATATAGACACAAAATGTTTACGAATATATACATAAATAACCAGGCCCACAAAAAACAATGCTATTATGGCTGTTACATCACCGATAAAAATATATAATTCTCATCATAGAAACACGCAAAAATTATTGATAAAAGATAAATAAATACTTATATTTTTATGGTATAATATATATCGGTACTAAAATAAACTGTCAACAAGAAATATCTTGATTTTTATAATTATTGTTTTGTGTACACAAAATAAATGAAACATATAATGAAAATAAACATTAATATATATTAGGGCTGCCACCATTGCTAAGCAACTAAAATATAAGTCCATTAAAGTCTTTTATAAAGCAAAATACTATTTAAAACTAAACAAAATAAAATCACAAAATATGACACAGAGGAATTACCACAGAAATATATAAGTTAGTTTATACTTTACTATTTTATACTTTTAGATGTCCTAGTTAAAAGTATAATAAAATAAAATTTAACACAATAGAGTTAAAAATAGATCAAAATTTAAATTTTGTTAACAAACGGATCATATTAATTAGCATACCGAAAATTCATATCCTATTTATATTAAAAAAATTAAACAACCATACATCATTTTTTTGGTAGCAACCCTAAATTGAGTATGGTACTCACGTAGGTATGAGCGGCGCTGGGAGACCCTGTGAGGGAACAGGCCGTCCTCCGGGTGGGGGAGGGGCGGAACCACCAGGTCGCGAAGGCAGGGGCGGCGCAGGCCGGCCTGCTCCTCCGCCAGGAACAGGGGGCGCTCCTCGCTGTCCTAGCGAACCTGAATGAGTATTGAAACCATTATAGCATCATAAATGCAAAACATATTACGGAAATGATTAAAATCGTCATATCCTTTTTAGGACATCTTCAAAATTTATATGCGAATGAAAAATGTGTTTGAATTTTCCAATTTAATATTAAAATAAAAAAGGACATTTTGGTAGTCTCATTTGCCTGCCCTTTTTTATCGATAAACTCATTTTGGGCTGGCTCCCCTACTTAAATATGACTGGCCCGTTGGCGTAGGTGGCAGTCCAACATTTTCTAAATACAATTTTATTGTTTTTTGATTGTGTGTATATAAAGTATGTTTTTAAAATTATATGTAAATAACGTAACGTAACGTACATATTGACCAGTTGTCTGTCACACATAATACAAATATTAAGTTACTTACTTTGGTGACGGATGATGTGGTAATTTTTCCATATCATCATCCTTCTACCCCTATCCCACTTTAAGTAGGGTCGGCACGACATGTTATAAACATACTTTCACATGATTTGGCAGCGTTTTTACGACCGACTAGCTGACGTCAACTTACTATATTCGTATTTTACGACACCTCGGTAAGATAGTAGGTGGTCTATTCTACTAAAACGGATACCACACGGCGTGTCGACTTACCTTACTTTAACTTACCTTAGTCGCGTTTTAGAACACCTCGATAAGAAATGAGGGTGGTCTATTCTACTCAGCCGGATACCGCAAGGGTAGAGTAATTTTCCCATATATTTATTTAATAGCAATCGCAATCGCGAACAAACAAACTCTACAGCTTTATATATTAGATTTAGAATAATAACTCTGTAAATTAACCCCATACAATAATGAACAATATTTACCCTGTTGCGCGGGCGCAGCTCGCCTAGGTCCGCCGGGAGAGGGCGGCGACAGGCGCGGGTTGGAGTCGAGTCGGCTCTCCAGCCAGTCGTTCTTGACGGGCGGCGGCACGGGCGTACTGACTGTGGCCATCGACACGTCGCCGATGATCCGCAGCGCCTCTTTGCACGCGTGGTACATGCGCAGCATCTCCTCACGCTTCAGGGCCTCCTCCGGTGACTCTTCCATCATTTGTGACTGTTGGTGATGTCAATTGAATTAATAAATCATACTTTTATTGCACACTACAAAAATATACACGATCAGCAAAATATATTTTTTTTAAAAGTACAATCTAGCGGTCTTATCAATACATAGCGACCTCTCATAGACAAACAGGTCAGAGAAAAGACACTACTATGACTTAAAAAAAACTTATAAAGACTTATACTATTGGTATGGGTTTTTTTTTATTTAAAACATGCTTTATTTATTCGAATTATTGTCGATGCTAACAAAGTAAAATTAGTTAATTAAGTTGAAATCGTGGAAAACTAAAAATTATATTTCTTACATATTATATTATTACATATATATTATTTCTTACATATTATATTATTATTATTATTGGCTTACTTTGATATATTATTTGTCTTAACCTAACATCTAACCTAATAGCAGAAAAATATACGGCTCCAACGATTTTCATAAATTCAACCTGTAGAGGGTTTTGGGTACAAATCGATCTAGCTAGATTTTATTTAAAAAATGTTGTTTTGTCCCTGTTTTCGGACACAGCAAAAACTGCTATAGTATAGAAAGTAAAGGATAGATACGCTTTCAATTGCAAAGTCATAATATCTCAATTAGATAACGAGCAGTTTCGAAGTTAGAAGACTAGGATCGATCCCAGATAAAATCTTTTTTTTTAATATTTTTAATTGCATTTTTTATTTATCTAAAAAATTGCAGGACTAGACTCGGTCACCCAGGGTCCATAATATAATACCCGTTAAAGTTAAAATTAAAGCAAAGAAAGAAATATTTATTTGTAAGTGTAACTTTTTATTTTCCTGCATCGCCTGTACCTCCTATTCCTTACTCAAGCCGTATAACGTAATGTTTAAATTTGCTATCCTTACCTTTGTCTATACTAATATTATGTAACAACGTATTTCAAATACAACCTCCTTCATATAGTTGGTCGATAATATGAAAAACATTGTGGAGTATATACATTACCTGATCGCCAGACGCATACAAATGCGCAAGGAGCTCCCCATTGATAAAATCTTTGGCATTGTTGATGATCATCATCATAATAGTCTTGGGCACGAGGTCACGAGTGGTCTTGGTCACTATGCGCATGTACGAGTCCACCAGGTTTCGGATAGTCTCCACTTGTCGCTCCAACTGGGGATCCATACTACTTGTGGCCGATGTATCAGAGCTCTGCAAAAAAAAAATTGCCTCCTTAGTGTTATAATAATTTACGGAAATTAATTCCATTATATTTTAGCGAAACTAAATCATGCTAACTAATTATTAATATAAGTATCACGTTAGACAACCCGCAACCTGTTACTGATCTAATGAGTATGTTATGTAAGGAGACGCTTCTAGAACTTATGGTCTTTGCCTAAGTATAAAAAACATTTTTTAATGAAATACTGATAAACTTATAATATTGTTCTCGGTCTATATATTTAACCTGTGCTTAATTATGTTCTTTTTCCTGATAATTAAAGAAATTTGATGCTTGTAATTCCAAATTACTATGAAAACTAAAATATTTAATAGTAAATGATAGAGTTATTATATTAGTAGAACTAGTAGTAAAGCCAGCCTAAAATGAGCCCTGTTACAATAAATAAAAAGCAAATGAGAATGTTTCTGTCTCTCTTTTTTACATTTAAATAGACAAAAATAAGTATACGTGTATCAGATTCCCTCTCATAATTTGCAGAGCTTCTCACAGGTAGCATATGACTCACCTAACTCTAGTACAATAAATCTTTGCAAAAGAGCCTACATATTAAAAAAAAAATCTTCCTCTATGCCTCGCCAATTAATGGTTTAAGCAACCTGTTATTTCTTATATACTGACGAGTACATATACAATGTTATGTATAAGACAAAGTATTACAGAGCACTAACTAAACTATCGTAGATTATATTGTATGTAATCCTTATATTGTATGTAATTTAAATACCCTAATTAATTGCATAATATATTAAAAATAGAACATCTCGATAGACTATGTATTTTTCTAAGCTATTTAACTGTCTTTACATATAGTATTGCATATAACTGTCTTTACATATACATACATAATTTTCATAACTTTTATTTTATGTTATATGGTTATTTGCAAACTAAATATTTTTATAATGATGTATACTTAACAGAGGGCTTTAAAAGAGTAGGATCCTAAAACAAATTTGGATGTAGAAAATAAAATAATTTGCAACTAAATCTTCTCAATGTTATGTTTCGTACCCTTGGAATTTTTCTGAAAGCAGCAGGTAAGATTTTTATTTCATTATCCTTATATTGAACGTTATTCATCAAATTAATATCTACAGTTTACTAGTAGCGTTAGCGAAATAAAAATATATACTTGAAAAAAAATAGTTAATTCGACGAAATCAATTTCTACTTTACCACTATTGTCTATTTATTATAATCACCGCCAATTGTATGTTCAAAACTTTGTTTAGACATGCAAAGATCTGCATTAGTTATAAGTGATCTATATAATAGCGGAACAAAACCCCTGAGCCCCTTTAATTCATCTTTTATGCTAGATGTACTCACCTTTTCCACATATGCAATTAGTGTTCAAAAGAATTTATTAAATATTATTGTTATTAATCGCTATATTTTTGTGCAAATAAAACAAAACAACTTCAGGGAGTATTTGCTGATGACTTGAAGCCTAATTGAAAATCTCATGCATCAGTCGTGAAAAAACTTTTCGCACGCCACGCCTACAGTTCAATTGCAAATTTTCTATATACAGTACCAAAAACCAGCACACAAGCTTCAAAATTTCTATTTAACTTACACTCTTATTTCCACCCAACCCCGGAAAAGGCGGAAATAACTAAAAAATAAAGAAACATAATACTTAAAACATACAAAGGCAAAGTAAAAATTCAAAAGTACATACATGCTGGTTTGGGACTAATAACAAAAAAAAATTCACACCTATTTTGAAAAATAATTTTTAAAGACTCAAAAAATTAATACAAGACAAAAACGCGTTAGCTGTCACAACACTATAAGAAATTTTAACTTCTTAAAGGAGATCTACGTAAGCTTTCTAAATATTTTATTCACTAATTTTTATTATGATTTTGAAGCTGTTTTGTATAAGCTAAACGGAAATATTTTCATAAAATCTTTTCAAGATTACTATAGCCTTTTAATGAACATGTTATAGACAGTAATGGTTACTATACTGAGGTTAATGATTACGTGAACACACACTGATATTAGCGTGAATGTTACTACACACACAAATAAATTACTTCGATCATTAGTAACTACATGCGTCATGCTACATCGTAAATGTATTTCAAGAAAAATTAGCTTATTCAATATTTAGCTTCAATAAAATTCAATTCTTGAAATTCACTGTAAGAAATCACATATATTTATATAATGTATGTAATTGTGATCCATGAGAACAAATAGATTTAAATGAAAAAGCCTTATTCGACAAACCTCAGTTCCTTCGCTCTGTATCGCATGGCAAAACAATAAATTGGACAACTGAATACACTGTACTTAGATACATGTTAATAAAATTTATAGGTACAATAAATTTGTAAACTTCACACTATTACATTATAAAAAAGCAATACACTGCTTAAACAGGCTAAAGTTTATACAGGAACAAAACAAGAAACAAAAAACAAAGATCATAAAGGGTAAAGAAGAAAGAAAAAAACGGGCAAAAGAAATGTATAAGAACAAAACATAAATACCTCGTCTCCGTTAGCTGCCTCGGATGTCTTTTCAGGATAGACTCCTGCCCTGAGGAAGGACGCCTTCCAAGAGTCTACGTCGTCTTGATTCTCGCAAGACAATTCTAGCTGCTTATAATCCTTGAACAAGATAAATATGTAAATTATGGCACTGCTAAAGGGCTAACAGCATATAGTCAATTCGAAAAAAAAGACTATCAAATTCGCTTCTGGTCATACTCCAGAAGGCGTGATGATTACACTCAGTCATATGTCGAGCTCTCCACTACACTTCCCCCTAATCCCTGGCCTGGCTTTACAGGTCTCTGGCCTAACATATTATAGAATCCAGTAGTCAAAAATCCTGGAATCCTGCATGTATCAGGTATGATAACCGATTGTCCACTTACATTTAGCATTATATATATTTTCTATTTTACTTCTTCGCGGATTATAACAAAATAATTTTATTATTACTTTTGTAGTCAAAAATCCCTTAAGAATACATCTAGCAATGACAATCCGACGACTAAAACTAAATATGTTGTCGCCAATGCCTTCTGCTTTGTATTCTATAGCAACATAGTCATGAAACAAAGGCTTCGCGCACTTTTTGATTAAAATGGTGGCATCACTATGCCGTTGTTCCACCGTGCGGTGTCCGGCTGAATAGAGTAGTACCACCCTCTTTTCTTACTGAGGTGTCGTAAAAGGCGACTAAGGTAAGTCGACCCGCCGTGTGGTATCCGGCTGAGTAGAATAGACCACCTTCATGTCTTACCAAGGTGTCGTAAAAGGCGACTAACGTAAGTTGACTCACCGAGTTTATTCGGTTAAGTAGAATAGACCACCCTCTTTCTTATCGAGGTGTCGTAAAATACGACTAAGATAAGTTGACGTCAGGCCGGCGACCGGTCGTAAAATACGTAGCCAAATCATGTGACAACATGTTTATAGCATGTTAGAGTGTTATGTTAGCATTACCACTTAGATTGGGATAAGGGCAGGAAGATGATGATGATCACTATGCCGTTGTTGTTTCCGGCGGAGTTCCCCTATTGATAAAACGTTTCAGTGTCGTTCATTCTGTGTTCGTCATTCAAGAGAAGTGCATCTCGGAACGGAAATTATGGTATTTCTTTTATATCATGTTATTGTTGAAAGTGCGCTAACAAATATCTAAATAACTAATGTTCTAAAATCGTTATAAGCTTTTTCCTAACATACCTTATACACGTTCCGACCCTCAGGGTTGAACAGTGCGAACATGTGCCTCCGCGACATGAAGCCCTGCTCGAGGTCGCGCAACTTGAGCCCGTCCAGCGGCAACATGTACTTCTTCTCCCGCTCCTCTTCATCCTTGTACCACGAGATGCTCTCCGACGTCAGCACAAACCAATAATCACGGGAACCGCCTAAGAATAGAACGTAAGTAAGTAAGTAGCGGCCTGTTATTATCCCACTGCTGGGAATAGGCCTCTTCTCTCCGTTTTTGGAGAGAAGGATTGGAGCTAAGATCTACCACGCTGTTCCAATGCAGATAGGTAGGTTACACATATCTCCAGAATTCTCTAGAGATATGAAAGTTTCCTCACGATGTTTTCCTTCACCGAAAAGCGTGTGGTAAATTGCAATTATTAATGAGACAAATAAGTTTTAACAGAAAAAACTGTATGATTATAGACCACCGTTATTACTTACCGAGGTGTCGTAAAAGGCGACTAAGATAAGTCGACCCGCCCTGTGATATCCTGCTGAGTTGAATTGACCGCCCTCATTTCTTATTGATGTGTCGTAAAAGGCGACTAAGGTAAGTTGACCCGCTGTGTGAATCCGGCTGAGTAGAATAGACCAACCTCATTTCTTACCGAGGTGTCGTAAAATGCGACTGAGGTAAGTTAACGTCAGGCAGGCGGGCGGTCGTAAAATACATAGCTAAATCATGCGACAACATGTTTATAACATGTTGTGCTGACCCCACTTAGAGTGGGATAAGGGCAGGAAGATGATGATGTGTTTTCGTTAAAACAACTATACCTTTCATTATTCCCAGATTGTGTATGCACATATAGCCTTTCCTGATAACCTGGTTGCCGAGCGCGCGATGACCTGATTTAGTTGCATTTTCGGATTGATTCTGTGCACTATGAATAAGAAAATAAAAAAAATGAATAACCCATAAATTATTTTCTAAATATTGTGTTTAAGCATCATATGATATCATATCATAACTACAACTTTTTAAGACATTCTATGGTATACTTGAACAAGACTAGATTGCTTGTTTGATTTATGTAACTATTGGGTTGAAATATTTGTAGTATTTGTAGACAAATCCTAATCCTGTCCTAAATCATAAACAAAATGAAGACTAATTAATTTTTAATTTACTTTATTGTAAATTAAATAACCACATTTGAACATGGTTTTTATAATAAAGATGTTAGGGTCTAAAATCGCGGATTATTCACCATGTAAAATTATGGTCATACAAGATGTTTGTGTTATTGACTATTATAGCACTATTTTATGTACCAGTAACTTAACAATGTATAATTAAATCACATAATAATAGAATAATATATTTACGGGCCAATTGTTAAACACTGTTGTCCATCCCCAAAGTAACTAAATTAGGTACTTGTGTTATAGATAACAAACAAATCCTTAATATATACTATGTGACCGGGCCAATGTTGGTTTTGTCATTAAAAATATTTGTAGGGAATTTCTTATATACAGTATAAAAAATGAAAACTTTTGTCAAAAAAATAAAAAATAATGTTAGGGATGGATAACCCTTGTCACTTAAGGGTATGAAAAATAGAATTGAAGATTTAAAAGCACTAGTTAACAAGGTTACTTTAATAAAGAATATTTTTATTTGAATGTAGCCAATTCTCAGACCTAATGAATACGAAAATAAAATTTCATAAAAATCAGTATAGGCGTTTCAGAGGAGTATGGACGTTGAGACACGAGAATTATATATAAAACATAATACTTAAATAAATACACCCAACCTCCAAGAAGTTACAAATTGTTTATATAAATTGCCCTTGGCGGGAATCATACCCGCGACCACCGGTGTTGAAGATAGGGTCACTGCCGACCACGCCAACGAGCCAGTCATTAAGGTAAGAGGAACAAAATAACAATAATTAAATACTAAGAATATGTTATGATAACTGACATTTTAAACGCCGTGTGGTATCCGGCTCAATAGAATAGTACCACCCTCTTTCCTTACCGAGGTGTCGTAAAAGGCGACTAAGGTAAGTTGACTCACCGTGTGGTATCCTGTTAAGTAGAATAGACCACCCTCTTATGGAGGCGTCGTAAAATACGACTAAAATAAGTTGACATCAGGCAGGCGGCCGGTCGTAAAACGTAGCCAAATCATGTGACAAAATGTTTATAACATATTGTGCCGACCCCACTTAGAGTGGGATAAAGGCAAGAAGATGATGAAGATGATGAACTGTAGTGACATTTTAAAGCCCAGAACACTCACTTAGCGAAACCAATAAAGTCCTCGTGGTTGGTGTTCATGTACGCCAGCTCGCAGTCTATGAGCAGTATGAGCTGCTCCTTGCACTGCTGCTCGCGGGAACGCACGTGCGACATTATTATACGCTCAGTCTCTTCACGCAACCGCGGGTATCGCGACATCTAATGAAACAAACAAATACAAAAGGATTACATACATTAGGATAGCCTATCCTGCTGATCCTGACGATCGAAGAGGTTGCGGCAGTGAGTGTATGGAATGTCGGTATTGGCGTTATGTGATACGTATGACGACTTGTCCTACATGTATGGGGTACGTGATTGTTGCCTGCTTCATATACAATAAGCAATTCGTTTATTCTCTTAACAAACCTGGATTACAGTAAAATAATTTAAAAAGTAAAATAAAAGTGACGACAGCTTCTATAAGATAAAATACAAAAGGTTTGTTTATATTATTTTACTATAATCAAACATATCCAATATACAAATTATTGGGCAATAAATATCAATATTTTATTTTAAATAATTTTTATAGTTAGGCGTTTGCAGAGTTCAATCATCAGTGTTCATATTCTAATGAACTACTAATCCACACCAGCATACTACACCACTAACACTGCACACATTGACTACCACAACCTCAACAATAGTTTCGCCCCGAAACCGAAGTATCATCAGACATAGAATCAACGACAAAATCGCAAAGTTTCCGATTGTAATAATACTTTATTTAACTTATATTTCAAACTCTCTTTCTGGTAGACAATTTTAAGAATGTTTATTCTTACTATACTTTAGACTAGATAATGTTAAATTGAACTTACTTACCCTTTCTGTGCAAACTCGTACGACATTCGATAACTCTTGTACGACGAGATCCACACATTTAAGACTGGGCTCCTTAAGCCGCGCGATTTGCTTCTTTACTATAGCTTCGAAAGCCATGTCCGGAGTGAACAGACCAACCTAGTAGTTAACAGAAAATAAATTAATGCATTAAAGAAGACTAGTGAGCTTAATTTTTTTTTTTGTTTTAACAAAAGAGCTCTGTGTGGCCCACGGTGGAATACAAAAAGGTGATACTAAGAAAACATTGTACATTGGTATCTAGTAAAAGGTTGAAGCGTAATTAAATGTATACATTTTTTACAAATCAAATCGAAATAATATTTATTCAAATAAATACTTTTAAGTACTTTTGAATCGTTAAGGATCAATATGATTAATAAAGTTACAAGCTCGGAATGTTGCTTCGATTCGATGTTGAGTCGATTGAAATCACTATAACAAAACTACTCACAATTAATGTATAGAAACCGGCTATACTCACGTGTTATTTTATCGCTCTTTACGATAACGCCGCGTAAAGAGCTCATGAATAAAAGCCCCGTATGGGCTTGAAACTAGTCTGGCTAATCCGATAAAATAAGCCGTGAGTATAGCCGATTTCTATACATGAATTGTGAATACCTCACGATAGTTTAAATTCAAAAACTACTCACTCTTATACCATGTATGTTCCGAATGGCGAATGCAATTTCCCGTCGCAATTCCTTTTCATCGAACTCCATTTTAACGATTTCGAAGGGGAACCTTTCATGGAACAATCTGTTGATTTTCGCACCGCCCGACAATTCGTTGGTATTGATTTGTGCCGATCCAGAACCTTCGATAGTCCGTTCGAAGTCTGTCTGTAGCGTTTGTATCATCCTGTAAATAGTATCAAATTTATGTAATTATTTAATATAAGTTTATTACGCTGTGTGGTATCCGGCTGAGTTTAATAGACCACACTCATTTATACCGAGGAGTCGTAAAAGGCGAATAAGGTAAGTTGACCCACCGTGTCGTATCCGGTTGAGTAAAATAGACCAATTTCATTTCTTACCTCACCTCTAGAGGAGGGGAGGCAGGATAAAATGTGTCCAACGAAAATAAATAATATATAAAATAAATAAAAAAATATATACATAAAATAAATAAATACATATATGGCACGTTCGGAGCCCGACTAGTTTCAAGCACATTCAGGACGTTTATTTGTAAGTACTTTATACGGGGGCTCAACTGATAAAATAAGACGTAATTAAAGCCGATTTGTATATATAAACTAAGTGATATATTAAAAGTTTAGTGTGTGCCTTATATTAGTGAAATAACAATAATACATTCTAATATTCGGGACCCAGAAGTTTTTGTTTATTTAACTGTCTGTATGTCTGATTATCTATCTCTCTCACACGACTTTTGCACAATTTACGCTTGTGCACCAGACTATAATAAAATATTATTCCCGTTTTTCTTTAACAGATGAAAAAACTTATTACACTTTAAGGGTACTTAAGCGCTTAAATGGACGCGAACAGAATCATAGTAAAGTCAGTTATTTTATAGCTCATAAAAGTAGTTTCAAAGACCATACTCACTGAAGCATAGCTTTGGTCTTAATCGAGGGGTCATCTGGCCTAAAGTGTTTGTACTGGTCCACATCCTTTTCGAGCGTGAGTAACTGCTTTTGCAGCTTATCCCGGAGCCCAGGTAGAGTGTCGCGTATGTGGTTGGTCAGCTGCTGGTTCAACACCCGCTGCAAGTACGGCGTGCCGAGCCGATCGGCAAGGTGCCGGTACGATGGATGGCTGAAAGATAATTTAAGGCATTAAAAACAAACATAAAAACTACTATAAATTATATAAGTGTACTATAAAGTATAAATACTATAACTTATCTATAAAGGTAATAAATTACTTCGGACTTTGTTAATGCGAGAATGGAAATGAAGTTAAAATATTTTTTATGATTTGCAGTATCATTGATTCTTTTTCTTTTTTATATATTACTAGAATATTAATCATGGTTTTTCTTTCATATTGTAGTAATCCAGACCATCTATATTGCTTAACTATATAGCAAAATAAACAACTCTGCAGAATTAATGATAATCCTAAATACAAGTTTTTCTTAGTTATACACTGTCCATTATATTAACCATCTTTTGACAGATTGACGATTTACATATTTAGTGATGTCCTAAAGATTCTCGTATGCGATACCATTCCGATTATAGTACCTACTATCATTAATCGAATTACGTACCTAAGTAATTCGATTAATGATAACCTACGTAAACTAATAACAGATATAGATCAACATTTTGATTTAATATTGCCTTAGTTTTTTGAAAATAAATGTTAATCCGTGTGTATTTATTATAATCATAAAAAATATATTATACATCAACTGGCAACATCAACAGACCTTCCACTCGGCCGCCATTTTGACGTGATCTGTCACTCTCAACGAAACGCCCGTGATAGTCACACGCATTTACGTTCGCTGAGTGTTCTCTCGCATCTGTTACACCTTGAGTTAAGTAGCTTTATTCCTCGGAAAAACTTTTGTGAAACTTATATTAATTGATCGTGAAAATGCCGAAAGGACGTGTGTTGAAAGCACAATCGAGACAGTTAGTGTTAAAACTTCATGAGTATTTTGAGCAAGAAAATCAAAATGGCGGACCTCTTATACCTATCACGCAAGTCCGAAACCGTGTTGCAGCCGCGTTGGGGATCAGTCTATCAACTGTGACTAAAATCACTACTGATGCCTACGGCAGGAGCGGCTTGGAGCAAAACAAACCATCTACACCAAAAAGAAAGCGCCGGGCTCATAAGGTGACAGCTGTTGATGACTTTGACGCTGACGCTATTCGTCGTCATGTATATGATTACTACTTGAGAAAAGAAATTCCAACTTTGAGAAAACTTATTGTTTCTTTGAAAAGAAGTGGTCTATTTCATGGTGAAAAATCTTCTTTGGTCAAAGTTTTGAACACAATTGGCTTTTCATATAAAAAGTTAAATAAAAGAAAATTATTAATGGAACGCACAGATATAGCTATAGCACGTTGTGATTTTTTAAGAGAGGCAAAGAAAATACAAGATTGGGCAAATATTGTTTTCACGGATGAAACATGGCTCAACGCTAACCACACACTATCTCGTTTCTGGACTGATGATACTGCTGATTCCACTTCCTCAGTACCAATGGGAAAAGGTGAGCGCCTAATCATTTGCCATGCAGGTACAGCAAAAGGATTTGTACAAGACGCACTGTTGGCATTTAAATCGAAGAAATCAAATGACTACCACGAAGAGATGAATGCAAATGTGTATGAAGAGTGGTTCAAAAAAATGCTCATTTCATTGGAAGAACCATCAATAATTTTTATTGATAATGCGCCCTACCACTCCCGTCAAATTGACAAAATGCCAACACAGGCTAATAAAAAGCATGAAATAATTAATTGGCTTCGGGACAATGGAGAAAATGTGGACGACTCAATGTTAAAAGTTGAATTAATAAAAATATTAAAAACCAAAAAGTGAGCAAAACGCTATGTAATCAATGAAATGGCAGCAGAATATGGCCATACTGTTCTTCGGATTCCTCCATACCACTGCCAGTACAACGCAATAGAACTTATATGGGCACAAGTAAAAGGGCATGCTGCGAGATGCAATACAAGCCCCCCATTCACAGCGAATAAAATGTTGCAATTGCTAAAAAATGCTTGCACCCACGTAACGGCCGAGAACTGGGCAAGTGTGGTGGAAAGAACTAAAAGAGTAATATTCTCTGATTGGGAACGTGATATTGCGTTTGATAATATATTATCTACACAAGAGCTAATAATAACTGCTACTGAAGACTCCTCATCGGAGGAGTCTAGTGTTGATTATCATTCCGACGACTCGTGCTAATAAAATAAATTAAAATATCCTGATTGTTTTATTTGTATTCATGTATTAACTAAGAAGAAAGTAAAACTTTATATAATGTTATTAAATGTCTTTTAATACTCGTAACATCGATTTCTACCGATTATTTTTAATCTGTGGCATAATCGTAGTAACCATTATGTGTGACATCACTAAGTGGGCGGTACCCATCCATAAAGTACAAATATTATTTGTATGATATTTGTACGTAAGCAATACACAACTTAATGAGCGTGAGCTGTCAAAAGACTGATAATATGATGGACGCAGTATAGGAGTCAGATGTTCTCCCACTTGAACGGCCAAATTATAACTTTCTTTTTTATAACATCTTGTAAATGTGGGTTACGCAATATTTTTTATTAATACGAAATAAATAAATAAAAAATAAAATAAAGGTTGCCTGTAAGAGATTGCTCATAGCAATAAGGCCGCCTTATTGCTATGAGCAATCTTCTCCCTTCTTCAATCCTTATGCACGCCTTAAATGTTTGATATCTCTATTTTGATTTTATTTTTGTTTATTCTATTATATTGTTGGAATGTGCAATAAAGTTTTATAAATAAATAAATAAAATACACTACAATCTCTTTATTCGCGGGGTATACGTTCCGTAAATATGCCGCAAATACAGAAACCGTGAATATGGAATGGTAGTTTATATAGGGTTATAGGGGATAGGTTCCTAAGCGACGAAAAAAAAGCAACAGCCTTAAAAATCAGTTATATTTAAGTTTTTGACATTAAATTTTGATAAGTTACATATCATCTTCAGATTTAGGCAATGGTTTAAAAAATTCAGTAATTTGTTTTGCTTGGCTTAATTTAGTAATGTTTTGAATAATAATTTTGTTTTATCTAAATATTATTTATTTACAAAAAAACCAACCGCGGCGAAGGCGGCTTATCTCAAAAGAACCGCCAAAGGAAACCAACAATGCCGATATTTTTTGAAAATCCAATATTTTATTTATTTTTATTAGTCCACTTGACGAGGCTTTGACAAGGAATACCGCATGCTTTTATTAAGGTACATATGTATATGTATGTACCGATGTACCGATTCGATCCGCGAATAACTTCTTAAACTGTGACCCCCAGGGGGGTCGCGACCCACAGTTTAACAGAAGCCCTGTTTTAAGAGACAGTACGTCATCACGAGACGTCTGTTTAAAAATCAAGCCTACAATTCGAATAAAACCCGCATAACAGCATCGCAGATATTCACCGCCTGTATAAATTTGCAAATAAAATAATGGCCATATTAAATCAATGCATTCAATTGATATGCGCACATAACGAGGTACGTCCTCTCGACTCGTGAACGTCACAACATTATTATTTACCATAAGAAGAGCTATAGAAATTCTTGGATATTATAATACTTAAGTAATAACCAATAATTAAAAGAAATATTTATTAAAAAATTAACTTTACGGAGATCCATAATACAAATGTAATATTATTTCGCTACAATCCACGATAAATGCGGATTGATCGCATATTATATCAAAATAAGATCATAAGTATCATCGATTTTAAAGAAAATATTTTAAAACAAAAAACTATGATTTTCGCCAAGAAATAGATACTGTTCTCGGATATCACAATAGAAAAAATAAAGGAAATGAGTGTATATATACACATCTATTCAAGATATCTACAGCATAATTTTTTTATCATATTGAATAATATAATTGATGTAATAGTACGTATTGAAAGACAAACCTATGAAATATTATTTTTTTATGATCTCACCCAAAATGATCATAATATATTAAAATTTTCTTTAAAAACATCTTTAATATCTAAATGAGTTAATCTTGTATGTATGTGTGTATTAAAAAAATGTCGTTTTATCCCTGATTTCGGGCTCTAAAAGAAATTCACGTTGAATACAATCACAATTTTTCGCTGTCAAACGTAAAGTCATGGTAGTTCATTTGGGGAACGGGCGGTCTAGGAGGTGAAAATACCTATAATCGAGCCCCACCTGCCCTATTATTTTTTCATTTTTCTTTTAAATGTCTTTTTAATTTTAATTTTTTTTACATCATCCTTATCCCACTCTAAGTGGGGTCGGCACATTATAAACATGCTGTCACATGATTTGGCTGCGTTTTTACGACCGGCCGCCCGCCTGACGTCAACTTACATCTGTCGTATTTTACGAGACCTCGGTAAGAGAGGGTGGTCTATTCTACTCAGCCGGATACTAAACGGCGGGTCGACTTACCTTAGTCGCCTTTTACGACACCTCGGTAAGAAATAAGGGTGGTACTATTCTATTCAGCCGGATACCATACGGCGTTTTAATTTTTTTTTCATTTAAAAAACTACCGACCAAGGCTCGGTTACCCAGGTACTTATGATTAATAGCTTTATCTAAGTATATTCATATTATTATAAATATGCGACTTTTCTTTTGCATACCCATCACGCTCTTTTGATAATCCTGTATGGTTGCCTGGAAGAGATCACTAATCAGTCATAAGGCCGCCCTTTGTACATATACATAAGTTTACTTTAAGTTCGCATGTACTTTTATATGTTTTATGTGTTTGTGCAAGTTTTTATCTATATATCTATCTTACCTAAGAAAGAACTTCCTTTCTGCCCCAAGCGCTGCAGAAATATCCTTTCGTCCGTCGATATCTTTCTGTGAGCGATTAACGACTCCGATATATCCTCGCCTCAAAGGTAATAGCTTATTTTCAAGAACGTCACGAGCATCTGTACCCTCATCCATGAGATCCAGCTTTGTAATTACACCGATTGTACGTAGACCTATCAATCGAAAAGGCTTACAAAAGGTTAAACAAAGTATATTTAACTAATATTGTTGAATGATTTGGAATTAGAGGCGACAACCGGAAATTGTCAAATGATAATTGTGTATTTGTTTCATAGCGGAAGCAGAGTATGCGATCGATTAAGTTCCTTTGAATACAGAAGCTTACCATATTTAAGTTAGTCTCGTTGTGAAAGTTAACACGATACCACTAAAAGATTCCAAATATATAAGGAAAAATTTCGTAAACATAAACACGTCATTTTCATGTGCCATATAATGCGTTATATATCTAACAGCATCATCCTCCTACCCTTATTCCACTCATTGGGGTCGTCACAACGTATTTTACGACCGGCAGCCTGCCTGCCGTCAACTTACCTTAGTCGTATTTTACGAAACCTCGGTAAGACAGGGGGTGGTCTATTCTTTTCAACCAGATACTAAACGGTGGGTTAATTTACCTTAGTTACCTTTTACGACACCTCGGTAAGAAAGAAGGTGGTCTATTCTACTCGGCTGGATACCACACGGCAGGTCGACTTACCGTAGTCGCCTTTTACGACACCTCGGTAAGGAACAGGTCGGTCTATTTTTATTTTTATTAATAAGGAATTATATTTATTAATAAGGAAGATTTATTTTTTTTATTAACTTTATTTTTCAGGACTTTTATACAGTTAGTACATGTCAGTCCTATATTAAGTAAAAGGTACTTAAATCTATACAATTTTCATATTACTTAAAATTATCTATATTCTAAACTATTTATGGCAAAAATATTTTAGCTCAATCAGAATCTGGATCAGCTAAAAAGCCATTTATAAAGCCAATATCTAATCGATTTACAGAAAGCTTATCAAAAGTTTCCATTCTCATTTGACCATTTTGAAAACATTCCATTAAGAAGTGTTGGATATCTTCACATACTCCACACGATAAACAATTGTGTGGTCTATTCTACTCAGCTGGATACCTTATATATCTAGCATAAAATAATACATTTTCATTAACATATTAGTATTAGCTTTCCTACCTTGAGGGTCTACTTCTTTGGCAAGTTTCAGGGCATCGCTGTTAGCCAAGTCAGTGTTTGCTGGCGTCACGGCCAGGATGAGACACGATTCACGGCGTATGAATTGAAAGATCATGGCTTTGATCTGCTGTTCAATATCGATCGGCTGGTCGCCGATCGGCACCTTTGTCAGACCCGGCAAATCGATAAGTGTCAGGTTGAGTACTGCAAATAACAAAAACGATACAATATTCTAGGAGTCCACTTCTTGTCATGACCTCAATAGAAATTCTATATCTATCTTTAATATTTCAATGAGTTAATCTTGTATGTATTATATAAATATATTTTCTGAATCTCGGAAACGGCTGCAACGATTTTCCTGAAATTCGCCATGTAGGGGGTTGTGGGAGAGAAAAATCGATCTAGCTAGAAGCAAAAAAAAAATTATCCCTGTTTTTGGGCATTAATTTTTTTTTTAATGTTGAACTGAAAGCAAAGGATTTTTTTAGCCGCAAAACTTAACGTTACGATAGCCGATAGGTAAAGCGTGGACCGAAAATGTTCACAATCCGGGTTCTAATACTACACACCATTGCGCCTTCTTCTTTAAAAATATTAAATTTTTTCAATATTTTGTATATATCTTTAAAAAAATTACTAAGCAAGGCTCGGTCTCCCAGGTACTGCTTATTATAAAACAAAGTCCCCTAAAACTGTACTTTTACTAAAGATAGTGCAATTCTTCCGGAAGGTTTAGGTCAATAGTACATTACGAATTAATGTAAAGTGTATCGAAGAGGTCGCGCACTTGTAAAAAACGCACCCGCTGGGAGCTTAAGCCGCGTAAACCAATATAGATACACTAAAGTAATGTACTAGAGAATTGTAGTAGATTACTTTTGTAGTAAAAATATAGTAGAAAATAGTACATTACATGGGAATTTCAACAAGGTTAAGATTTACGCGGAAAAAACTTTCTGACACACTGATATCCGCAGGGGGAAGCTGCAGGCACGACCAGTATCAAAATTAAAGTTTATTGACAATCATTCTATATTTACCTAGACAATATAAAAAAATGGATATTATTGTATTTTTTGCGCATAAACGTAAGGGAATGTATGTATTTCGAAACAAGTCAAGCACTCTTTTGATATGGAAGGAGACTATTAAAACGGAGTATATTTACTTTCTGTCAATATATCTATAGATCAGCCCATCACTTGTGGGCGTAACTCATCGTTTGAGGAATGGATTATTGACGCATCTCAACTTAACTATTTGAATAGCATTTAACTCAAACTTAATTCAAAATTTAATTGTGTTATGTAAATGACAATTTTTTTTTTGGAGGAATATGTACTGTAAGGTACCCTTATAAGATGGATTAATAAATCTTTTGGCGGTTTTTATCGTAGACCTATAAAAAGGTAAAATCTCAACACACATTGTATTATACACGTATGTCGAAAGGATAATTTAGGCAACGTTTTTGATAAAAGCGCCTTGACTTTTCGTCATTTTCAACATTCCGACATTTTCAACAATACACTTCAACCAAATTAAAACTGATAAAATCCTGACTGAGCAAATCCGTCTGGTAGTTTTATTATTTATCGCGTCACAGACAAGAGCCTGTCTATACCCAGCCAGGTATTTTGTTTTATAATACGTAAAGGATAAGGATAAAATTATATAATTAAATATATTTTTCATTTTGTAAATAAAATGACATAAAACTCGTCACAAATATCGTTCTCCAAGTTTACCGAGTCTCACGCTATCGGCAATTTAATGTAAATGGTATGAAAAAAAACAGTTTGACAAGTTTAAAAATAAATATGGGTATATTGACCGTTCACTATTACACGCTTCGATGATTCTTTGCTATAATTAGTATCTATTTAAATATAATGAGGCCTAAATTTAAATATCAGAAAAAGCTTACAAATACTTTCACCACATTTAAAGGATCACTCGTATTAATACAAGTTCTCTATATATGTGTATTATTTTGTTAAAATAAGGTTACACCATATGAATGACTATTACTTGATAGGTAAAGACGTATTGTTTGAGATAAAGATATAGAGATTAAATCTACCATACCGCTTCTATAGGATATTGATACATTACCCATAGCCAGAAAATTTGCATGCATAGGTACCTACGTACATTTCCTCATGATATTTTTTTATTATACGATAAATTATTAATACAAACGCCATGTGGTATCCGGCTGAATAGAATAGTACCACCCTCTTTTCTTACCGAGGTTTCGTAAAAGGCGACTAAGGTATGTCGACCCGCCGTGTGGTATCCGGCTGAGTAGAATAGACCGGCCTTATTTCTGAGGTGTCGTAAAAGGCGACAAAGGTAAGTGACTCACTGTGTGATATCCGGTTAAGTACAATAGACCACCCTCTTTCTTATCGAGGTGTCATAAAATACGACTAAGTTAAGTTGACGTCAGGCAGGCGGCCAGTCATAAAATACGTAGCCAAATCACGTGACAACATGTTTATAACATGTTGTGCCGACCACATTTAGGGTGGGATAAGGGTAGGAAGATGATGATGATAAATTTTTAATACAAATCATAGTTGCATCCATTTTACATGTTACATCCTTCCATTGCTATGCCTACCTACAGTTTAAGACTGTGAACGCTTAGTAAATACCACGCGTCGAAATCTTTAGACTATGGCTTTTAAAAATATACAGATAACAACATAATATACATTTTTTTATAGTAAAGGAAAATATATATTTGGTACTATTAACCAGTTATCAGTTAAACATCATAGACGTGTTTACTACCAAGATTCGCGTCCGTGAAAAAGTATTTGAATGGTGGGAACAAGAATATACAAAATACGGAAATCAAAAAAATGATTTATAAATATATTTAGATCTAAAAAATTGATATACAAATATTTACCAAAAGTTATTATACGAGTAAGAAAAAGTCAAAAAAATTAAGATTACAAAACAAATGAAAATGGTGTTGAGCCTAACCAAATATCATAAAAGCCAACAAAATCAACATTTTATTGCGAGTTCGACATTATTCGATGGTATTGTACTAATTTAACGCGTAAGTATTATTCCCGCAACAATAAACAAACGCTTCATAAAATGATAATTGACACTTGAGTTTCTGAAAATGTTTTATGTTTTTCATTGAATAATGGGTAAGTGAAAATGAATCGAATGTCTGAGTTGAGTCAGAGGGAAGCGACCGTTACGTATTGTTCCGAAAACTATATCAAGGGACTTTGACCTTGTCGCAGAACTAGAAACAATTTGCGGGAACAAATAACTTTTTTTGTAGCGAACAACTACTGTAAATTGCCAATTCCTATTTTACATTTAATAAGAATTTTTACTGGTTTTAAAAGCTGTGATAGCCGACTGTGCGACGCTTTCGAAGGTTTCGTCGTTTCAACCCTCGCAGGTACTAATGAATTTTCTGTTAAAACTTATGTGTCCAATTGATAATTGCACTTTATCACACGCCTTTCGGTGAAGGAAAACATTGTGACAAAAAATCGGTAGTAGAATCATCCGAGTAAAATCCGAATTAAAGGTGCGTATTTGTCACCAACACTTCTTTCAAAAATGGAAAGAGGATACCTATGCTCGGCAGTAAGACAGTAAATAGTCGTTATTTTATTTTCACTTTAATTCACCCGTTTTCGCACTGAGACCTACTTTAAGAACATTATCAGTCATTGTCCTAACACATTATGATTGTATATGCTAATTAATTGTTATGGTACGATAAAAATGTGACAATTTTTTACTATCGCTACAATAGAAGTACAATGCCCGGCTGGTCAGCTTAGGATAAATATTTTTATTGACTAGGAAATTATTGCAATCAAATTTTTTTCATAGCAAGAAAATACATAAAGCATTAATCGTACAAGGGAAAATTCAAGAAAAGACGAAAAACCTACGCCTAAAAACCTAAAAAAAAGATAAAATCTGTTCGGAACGCCCAAAGGTCACTGTTATGCATCAAAAGTTCAATTTGCCTTAATGATCGCCGAACTTCGGAAGAAGATAGCACTCTGGGAAGAATAAGTAAAGTAAACGAGCATAAATAAATATACATTTTTACAATATACACGAAAATATTACGAATTTTTGGTCCTGTCGGGAACGACAGGTCAAATTGCTCTTAGATATGGAGACAATGTAAGGGATAAGGAGTAAAATAAGCTACTTTACTTCTCTTACTTAATTCCTTGGAAAGAAAAGAAATACTTAATTCCTTCCAAAGATGCAGACAGAAGCTTTTTATTTATAAAATATAAATATTCTGTTTCTGTATAATTGCAAAACTCGAAAATTTTGTGTATGGATTCACTTAAAATTTTAACACAATTGGATTTTTATGTAAGATTATTACTGCTACTATATTTTTTTCTAACGTTCCCACCGGAATGGGTTATTCCAAGAGCCAAAAATTAAAATTAATATCGTACTGATCTATATCAACATCTACACCTTCAGCTGGTATATTCTATTAAGAATAACTATATATGCATATACTATATAGATAGTACTACATAGTATAATTCCGAAATCAATCAGTCAATCTGTCTTTTTTTATATATTTTTTATTTAACATTTTAAAAAGCTTCATATAAAACAGTAGTTTCTGTAGTAGCACCGTATAGTATCCGGTTGAATAGAAAAGACCCCCCTCTTTATAACCGAGGTATCGTAAGATACGACTAAAGTAAGTTGTCGGGCAGGCAGCCGGTCGTATGAACAACATCGCCAAATAATGTGAACAACATGTTTATAACATGTGCAGGCCCCAACAATTTAAAAAGTATTAAACTTAAATACTCTTACGCTTTCGAGACTACTCCGTTGGAGCAAAATTGATAAAATTCCGTACAATTGAATTATATACCAAAATAACTTCCCACGAAAAATTCCCACTTTTCCTTCGGAAATGGATAATAGACATATAGTATATAATAAGGGTAATTTAACACTTAAGTCGACACGAATGCAGTCGCGAGTACCACTAGTCTATAAAAAATAATGTTTGTATGAATATCCCTTATAGACTTCGAAACGGTCAGACCGATTTTAATGAAATTTTTAAGTAATCTTTAGATTGATAGGGGGTTTGAATTAAACCCTGCGAAGCGGGCTGAAACATTCTAATATTTAATTGACATTTTATGTATAAAATAATGTTCTCTATTATGGGAAAATGTCTCTGAAAAAATATGATTAATTCAGTATCAATGACTCAACATGTAAATGTGGTAAAACCAAACTTACAATCCTCAACATTTATAATATGATCTTAATTTAACGTGGAATTAACGAACATGTATGAATCAAACAAATAGCAAACTTTGATAAGATAACGAAGGATTTACTTGGTCGTATTAAAAAGATTTATGATATTACACTAATGTCTTCAACGTCTGATAACATATTTTCTATTTCTGTACAATTAAGCAGAAACCTGTTTGCGAAAAACCAAATCATTTACAGTTCTTTTGACACATAAAAACACTTCCCCAAGTGACAAAATATTCAACTAACTTAGCTGCTAAAATACTCTTAATTATGTATTATACTTTATCTTCTGTTCCTGAAGAAAAACCGGGAACTTTCTTGTGTTATATGTTAAGCCGTATTTATAAGCTTTATTGTTCCAAATAAATCAATTCAGTTGTATGGTCGTAAAGCGTAACAGATAGACAATCATATTTCCGCATATATGTATAATATTAGTATGTATATCATTCATTACCTACCAAATAACAATTTTTATCTTTTATAATATGTTAGACAGGACAGTTTGTAGAAGTATGACTATTCACATTCATTTTTGTCTGCGTGGTGACCAACGAAAACAAACTGATGTTATCTGTGTGCTTAGTAAGAGTTTTTTAACTTACTCCATCGCGTTAGCGTAAGGGCAATTTGTATGACGCTGAACAGCGACATCTAGTGACTACTCTGCCCCTTACTATTTGGCCTTACGCCAACGCAATCGAGTAAGTTAAAAAACTCGCACAAAGCACACTGTTTGCTTAGTGAGAGTTTTGTTTTTTACTTTACTCGATCGCGTTGGCGTAACTCCAATTTATATGACGCTGTAACTAGTGACCGCTGTTACAGCGCCATACAAATTGGCGTTACGCTAACGCGATCGAGTAGGTTAAAAAAAAACTCGCACTCGCACATAGAATATCAAAAGATGTCTTAAAACGCCAAAATCTACACATGCTTATGCTTAGCTGTTTTTACATTATAGATTATCACAAAATCTACTAAAATTTTTGTACGGTTTTGCTAAAAGATTCTCAATTTTTCAAGAACGTTTAAGTTAATAGTACAATGTACAGAACGGCAAAGCCAATTTTGATGTGACTGCACTGGAGGGTTGTGGTGTAATATATATGCTTCTTTTTATAACATTTCTCTGCATATTTAATTTTAGGTATCTTGTCTATTCTATAAGTTTTCATGTTCATGTAGGGTAAGTGTGACAGTTGTTAATAAAAGGTTTTTGATTTGAATTGATTTGATATACCAAAATTCCCGTGGGATCGAGTGCGGGAAAAACTTCGTGACACACTGATTTCCACGTGAGCGAAGCCTCGTTTATATAAATAAGTCTTAGATAGTATTATTGTCCGATTAGTAATTCCAGACCTAAATATGGTTATAGAAAAATATATCATGATACAACATTCATAGATATTCTAAATTGATAAAGAGTATCTGAGCGTTCGATTATTATTATGAGTACTACCTTTGATAACCCAGACAAGCGTTGATAGTAGTGTTTTTGATACATTAATTATGATAGCTAGACTTATAAGATATAGTGAACACCTAGTTTGTGAACGTCGCTACATTTCCCAAAATTACACTTCTTTATCCAAACTTCTGGATAAGATAAAAATAATTTAAGCTTTACTACATAGTATAAAACAAAAACATATGTTAAAGTTAAATCTTTAAAACTACGCAACAGATTTTGATAAGGTTTTTTTAATAGACAGAATTATTCAAGAGGAAGGTTTATATGTATAATAACATTCAATACCGAGTAGAGAAATACTGTAATTTTTGCGGTTTCTAATGTGAAAGTGTAAATAATTACATTTTTTTCCGCTTACATTGCAAATGCAGGCCGCTAGTTTATAATAAATAAAAACTTTTGAGAAAATTTCTTGTCTCTACTGTAAACCATCGAGTAACCTGCCTCCTGACAAGTTCCCTTGTCCGGAGCCAATCCTAGCAGCAGAATCAGGTCATGCTTATCATAAACATGCATTGTCATTGGAACTGGACTAGTATGTTAAATTTTTGCTTAATCGGACACCGGGAGTGGTTATAGGACCTACCACGCTGCTCCACTGCGGATTGGTAGGTTACACATATCTCCAGAATTCTCTAGAGATATGCAAGTTTCCTCACGATGTTTTACTTAACCGAAAAGCGTGTGATAAATTGCAATTATCAATTAGACACATAAGTATTAACAGAAAACTCATTGGAGTCTGCCCGAGTTTGAACCCGTGACCTCCTCAAAAGAGTCGCACGGTGTTACCGCTGGGCTACCACAGCCGCATGTAAAATCATAAAACAATCACATAACAAAATATTTAAACACCGTTGTAAACGCATACATGTACAAAAAATTATAGTATGAGAAATAGTTCTTTCAGCATTATAGTCGTCTTCAGTCTTAATGGGTGAATTAATATCAAACTGACTTACCATTGGGTGAATAGACACGCAAGTTGATAGGGACTGGGGATATGCCCTTGTTGGAACCAGTGATGCGGTCCGTTTCAGATTCAATCTCAGAGCGCACCTCGTTGAAATCAGTGAACTTCTTGCCCTTGCAGTGAAGAAACTCCGCATATTCTAACAAAAAATTCAAGTCTTTACTCTAAAAAACAAAGAACTTTAAGAAATTCAATTATAGTAGATTATGATACTGTTGCATAATAAGGGTTCTTATAACACGAGTGTGTTTTAAAAAACGAGCCGCCGGCAAGTTTTTTTATTGCATCCGTGTGATACAATAAATAAACTTATCTACTCTCGTACTATAACACGTAAAACAATATTAATAAAAACCAAATTTTGTTTAAATATTGAAAAGCTTTTTTAAATGTCAAGTGTTAGCGCCAAGGCGCAAACATCGATTGCGCATGGGTGTTGCGTCGCCGCGGAATCGTTCATTGAAACCTTTTTTTTAAGGTAAGGTAGAGGGGTATCGTTATGATTAAAAAGTTATATTATGATACAGGTGTCCATACAAGAAATGATAATAAAACTTTTTAATTTTTAATTTTTGGCCTGCACGTAATGTTTGTTATAAGAATTTTGGTTTAAGTTTTATAATCTCTGTATTATAGTATCAGTGTATAAAAATTATTATTGTAGCCGACCTTTTAAAATTGGAAACTTAAAATACTATTATATTTCCCCTGCATCTGTGTGGTTTTATTTGGATTTATACATTGGATAGAAAACCGCCGTGTGGTGTACGGCTCAGTAGAATAGACCACTATTATTTCTTACCTAGGTATCGCAAAAGGCGACTGAGATAAGTTGAACCGCCGTCTAGTATCTGGGTGAGTAGAATTGACAACCCTCATATCTTACCGAGGTGCCGTAAAAGGTGACCAAAAGAAATTGATGTCAGACAGGCAGCCGGTCGTAAAATATCTAGCCAAACATGTAGCATGTTTATAACATTTTGTGCCGACCCCGCTCAAAATAAAAAAACCTATCATTCTCCACTCCCCACTCTTTTAAATGTCTCCATGCCCCAAAAACATATTTTTCGTCTCCCGTTAGTGCCACCACACACGCACACTTTTACATTAATAAAATTAGTGTTGCCATTTAATCTGGATAAATATGAAAATTACATCACAACAATCTGAAGAATCGAAAGTATTTTTGTTCCATATTTAAAAAAAAAATCTTTAGCAGTAATAAACAGCAGATATCTGGAGTTTATCAAAGGTCATCAGTACTATTCAATTAGTCGCTTCGTATTTAGCCTTTCCTTTCAAAGCTTCCGTAGATAATGGAATATTTCGAAGTCTCATGAAGTCGGTTAAGGTCATACCTACACTAATACACGATGTTCTACAGTTGCCCTAACAATTACAAGCCCACATTGATGTAAACTGTATTAAGCAAAATACATATAATCGCATTAGTTAGTAGCTCAATTATCATAAAGATGAGGATGTTTCGAGATAGCAATTTAAACTGCGATACAGACAGATAGCATTTAATAGATAAGCTATACAGGGTGACCCAAAACGTTATGAATAGTCGTGAGGATATTATTATCTAGCAAGCAATCCTCGTAATTTAAATTATTAACCGATTAAATTTAATTTAGGAAAACTCTATGCTTCCACTAAATAAGCTATTCAATACCTTAGAGAGCGTAGAATCTTGATCGTCAAGTACGGACTCGTTCACGCATGACGTAAACTATGCGTCATGTGATGGATTACACGCAAGCGTGAGCATATTGTTTGTTGATATTGATTTTTTTTTTAGATGACAAACGTAATCTTGAACTTGACATGAACTGATTAAAGCCTACATGTTATATTGGCTGTTAATGACACGTATTACAAGATATAAGATATACTTGCTAGTAAAGACTTCAAAAACATTAAACCTCTGTATTTATAAAAGCAAAAAACCGTTAATTGGAAAATTCCATGAAAACATCTGTATCAAATCTGTAGCATTTTTGGAAATTTTTTCACACTTTGTTTGCCCGACAACTGTAATTGATTTAATATATTTGTTTGATCAAATGAAATGATAAACATATTTCATTTGAATATCAACCCGGTGATTCGTGTGAACTTCAATACTAAAGTTAACGATGATTTAAATATATCTAAATATAACATTAGAGCATCGAACAATTGTTAGAATTTCTTAATAAGATATTTGTCGATATCTCTATGCATTTGGTCATTTGCATTATATTTTTCAGCGGATATTTTTCTACTATTTCAGATACAGGGTAAGGAAACTTCTAGACACTATTCAAATAGTATTCGCTTATGTATACTTCATACGGAGATATTTTTTGTGAAGAAATTTAGAAAATGGCGTATGGTTAAGCATACGCAGACGACCCGAAATAATATTACAAAGGAGAAATTCTTTTGTCCAATATTTAGTTCGTCTGTAGTACAAGATTGGTGCAAATAACTTTTTTGCATTGTTCTAATACTATTTGTATAACAAAAACACAGGATAGCTGTAATTAAGTTAATACAAGAGCAATTAGGCGGTTTTTAACATACAAATTGTTAGCGAAGGTTAACGGTAAATTTGCTTGTGAACACGTCGATCCATATGTTATTACTAGCAATCGCCAGCGGCTCCGCCCGTGTAAAAAGATTAAAACCGTAATATAGTGTTTTGATAACCATAAAAATAGTTAAAGCGGATTAACCTTAAAACCTAATGTATATGGAAAGTGTTTCATTTAATACCTGCATTTCCATTAATTAGTTGCAAGATAAGAGGGCGCCGAGTAACTATACCAGATCCGCGTGGCAAAAAATCCCTGCAACAAACAGTAAATGAATTTAAAAAGGATGGTAAATAAACTTATTAATTAATTAACACCATTTTTTACCATTTAAGGAATTTACTTTACCTATAGTAGATTTAAAATAAATTAACCAATATATTCTAAATAACAATAGATTATTGTTGTTGTTTGTTTGTTAATACGAAGGCTTGAATGGTGGAGTCACGACCCCCATTATTGGGGAAACGATGCAAGGAGGAGGAGGAGGATTGTTACCATTATGACAAAACATTGTATTAAAAAAAGTTTGTGGTAGATCAGCAGATGTTTTGGTAATAAATATTGCACTTGTTTAAAATGTTTTCAATTTATTACAATTGGTTCCTTTAACAAGAAAAGCTTTTAATCCCTTAATATTAATAGCCTAAGATCCTGTGAACTCCAGAACAAACTTTCAGCTTTTATCAAATGATCAAGGGGTTTATTGGCTCTCGGTTTATAGCTCCCATGATAAGAGAACAATTCCCATCAATGGCCTCCATATGTATAAAATTAAGATTGTATTTCCTCCCAGAATTATATGAAGGATCTGCATGCCTTACCTACTTTAGAAGAGACAGGCCTAACAAAGGAGTAAAGAATTTGGTGGTCAAAAGCGTACAATTGCTGAGAGATTCAGATTTTCTTAAGACACATGATAAATTGTGTACTCAAATTTGAAAGCAATTATATATATTTTAATAGCATAACATAAAATATAGATCTTAGTTTACTGGTTGCTATAAATAAACATTCACAAATTATTTGAACTGAGATTGTTTTGTATATAACAGGGCCGCTCGACCCTATGCTCTCGAGTCAAAGTTTTGTCGACCAATTAAATATTATTGGCCTGCCTAAATGCCTCAGTGGTAGCAGTAGAAAGACTACTATTTCTAATTTTTTATTTAAGAGATAATTTATTTAATAACATTGTTTTTAACACTCAAAATATCTAGATGAAATGGATATTATTTTTAAGAAGGGTGTTTTTTGTCGAAACTGTATATTCTAGTTTTGGTATACTTCGTTTTTACTGTCAATGTAAACAATTTGATTTCAAATTATACAAAATAAAGAATATATACTTTTACAAGATCTTTTCCAACTAGATATTTGTTGTATCCATAGATAAAAAATAAATTCAGTTCTTTTTCTAATAATTACTCTTAATATTAGACTATTATAAATACCACAAAAAAAATTGAGCCACAATTATTTAAAATTATTACAATGAGATCAGCAGACAAAGCAGACCTTTTAAAACAGTTAAAAGATCTTCATGTAATACAGTCACTTCAAAAGGTATTACAGAATAAATATAACTTTTACAATTAACAAAAAAATTACATTAAATTTTTGTCACTAAAATACGTATATTTTACAAATTTGATAACTTTTGATAACAAAGCATCACATACAGTTCCTACCTAACATATCGATATATGTACCATTTCTAAAAATTTAGGTCTATATTTGCCAGAATAATTTTGCTAGAAAGAAATTTAAAATATACTCTTCGTACTTATCTACAAAGGTTTAAACAAAGACAAAACTTTTTGAAAAAGTAAGTTGATATTGCTCAAAGAATATATATATTCTACAGTTATTATGATAACAGATATTTTTCTTAATAATGTTCATGGCAGCGAAGTCTCAAATTAAACCCTCTTGTAAATAAAACCCTCACCTGCCAACAAAATTTTCTAAAACCGAGCTCTTTCCTGCGGATTGACCACCCACAACAGCAATTTGTGGAAGATCTAGGGACATGTGCACGCCCATTTGAACAAATGCATCTTGCAATTTGTTTACAATGGGTATTAACTGTTGCATTCCAAAATTTCCAGCCATTTTTTAAAATATACATCAATTTTTAAACCACAAAATCACTGATTACTTGCTCATTGTCCAAACTTCACATCATCGATAGATTAATTTATTTTTCAATATGGTGGTTGGTGGGTGGTTATGGTAACGTTACGTTCCGTTTTTCGTGTCAAACTGATAACAAGTACTCGCATATTATAGTGTATAATCTATGACAAATACTAAAAAATGTCAAAACTAGTGCATATTTGACATTACACAAAAGATTTACCACCGACACTCGGTGGAGTCGTTCTATAACTTATTTATTCGCTTATTAAAGTGTATACACACAGTAATTTTTTTTAATAAAATTATTATTCTATAATTATAAATATTATATTATATTATATTTATAAATATTAGTGTATTTAAATTCACATAAATAAAAACATTCGTTTAAAAGTTTAGAAGATATGCCTATTAACTTAGGAATGGTAAGAAGAAACTTGGATGTAGATGAAGTTAAAGTAGTGGTACAGAGTATGAAAAATGAAAGAGCGACTGAACTGATGATATATCAGCTGAAGTGTGGAAGCATCTGGAAATGGAAGAATGGGAGTGGGTAGCTTTATTCTTCAATAAGTTCTTACATGAAGAGGTGATCCCAAACGAGTGGTCTAACAGTACATTGCTACCCATCTGTCAAAAAAGGGAGATGTGCAAGAATATAACAATTATCGAAGGATAAAGAGCATATCACACAGTATGAAAATTTGGGAAGTAATAGAACGAAAAATAAGAGAGGAATGTAAGATAAATAACAAGAATCACTTTGGTTTTATGTCAGGGTTTTACGACGGATGCTATATTCGGCTTACGCCAGTTGTGTGCGAAATATCGATATGCGCGTAAAGACTTGAATTTTGTCTTTATAGACTTAGAAAAAGCATACGATCGTGTGCCCTGTGTGTTCTCGTATCGTAAGTTCCACGCATGACAGAGTTAATACTCGCAAGGATGTTCGATCTGAAGCTGGAGTAACAGACAATTTCGATGTGGCTGTAGGTTTACACCAGGAATAGGCTTAAGTCCCTTTTTATTCCTCTTAATAATTTATGCACTTACTGCTGAAATTCAAGAGGAGGCTTCTTGGTGTACGTTATCGCCGACCGTACTTGTCTAATAAAAATGCAGCTGAGATCCAAAACCGATTTGTGAAATGCAAGAGAGCAATAAGAGAACGTTAGTTTATAAATCAGTCGTGCTAAAGCTGAACATATGTACTGCGATTTTAGTGCGACCTCTTATTTTTCTCTGATTAGTTTAGATGAGAAAGATTTGTCAGTCTACTCTGATTTCCGATACCGAACGACAAAGAAATAGATCGAGATGTAGGTAGGTAGAATGAATGCAGGATGGATAAATTGGCGACAGGTACTATATGTGATCCCCTAAAATTATATGTGTGAAGTATGAAATGCATATAAAAGGCGTAGCGCCAGGGTTGACGATTGACAGAAGAGAATAGAAGCGAAAAACAAGTCGTGCCAACCCAGTTAGAGTGGGATAGGGGCAGGGGAATGAATGAATGTCGTTTAAAAGTTTTGATATTTTTTTCAATAAACTATATGCTATCATTTAGTATCGTTTATTCCATGCTGATTGTTGTATTAAAGATTCCTATAAATAAAAACATTTTCATCGAAAAATGTTGAAGATCAATACACTGTGACATGCGCAGTAAATATAGGGCACTTATACGTTACTATTATGGCACAGGATACAATTTAGAAAAATGGATTGTGCTTGTAAAAAAATATATATGAAATTACGCATTATATAATACAACATCACTTTATATTATTATTTGATCTTTTTGGAAGTATTAAGAGATATGTATATTTCTTGAAATTTTATTAGTATTTAAACGATGATAAAATGAATATATCTGAGTATTCCTAAATAATTGGTTCCTTATAATAATGCTTACCTGCCTACGAAGTTTTCTAACACGGAACTCTTTCCAGCTGATTGACCACCTACGACTGCTATCTGTGGCAGGTCTAACTGCATATGCACACCCAACTGAGTGAAGGCATCTTGAAGCTTATTAACAATTGGTATCAATTGTTCCATCCCTATATTCCCGGCCATGGCTGCCGGTTTCTTCTAATACTGCCCGTTATATGAACTTCGTCGTCACTGATCGCCGCCTACTAATTTTCTTTCATCAATATGATAAGAGTTCATATTGCGCATGCGTAGCGGTAGGAAGTAGCAAAAATACATCTTTCTATATATGAATCGATGATTATTGAAAAAGTAATCCTGATAGAATTATTAATTATAGAAAACCTATTAGAGAAACGAAATGCAAATATTATATATTCGTTAATGTTAATTTCTTTATTTCATAACTCTTATTTGTTTAAAAAAAATTTGAAAAACCATTTTCAAGAAATACAAATATTAAAAAAATTACACTATATAGATTTTTTTTACAGATTTCAGAAATGGGTTAACATGTTGACCACTAATTTACTTAATTTAAATTATATTACATTGATAATAATATTGTATTTAAAACCCTAACGGTACAGTTAACATGGTATTTTCATTATTTATCGATTCCATCAAACGGTAAAAATTTATAATAAATAGAAACTAAAATCTCATAGGTCATATGCACGTATATAGGTATATATATGTAGGCTAATATGTGACCTATAGGTCCTATACATACATGTATGCATAAAGCCTAATTGATTTGAAATTTATATGCATAGTCTAGCTGAACTCTAATTGCACTTAAATATCATACGTAATGGTAAAGTTGACTAACCGTAAAAGTAAACGATGGGCAGATATCCGAATTTATAATATTTATATAGTGTAGATGTCATAAAATGCTTCATGTACATGCGTTTATTGTGGATTTTTATTCTATGGACAGTAAAGAATGAAAGTATTTTAAGGGTTTTATTAAATGAATGTTTGATGAGTATGGATGAAGAATAAACAATGAGGTACTTTAATGGAATTTTGGCACGTCTCTACAAATTATCAGACCTTAATGAAAACAGCAATCATCGTTAATAATATTGTTTAATATCGTGAGGATCTTGAAAAACATTGAAGATTATAGATAAATATTTAAACCATCAAATTACGCCTATACGAAAGTACGAAAGTACAAATATATTACTTTGATATAATCCGCGCTAGTAACAAAATAATTGTATTATTACTTTTGTACTAATTCCGCAAAGTATCGCCTACTTCCATAAATTATCATATGAAATTTTGTCCAAATGTGATGTATGACGAAGTTTAAATTTCCTGAATTTCTGAAATTTAATAGATTGTAAAATTGTTAAATAGATAATAAATAATATTAAAAATATATTTATTAATACTACAGAAATACCAATGAAAGTTCGGCTTGATCTAATCAATCAAAAATATTTCACTCAATGTAAGTTGGCCCTAACATTGCATTAATAGAAAGGATTGTAAGTACCTTATTATAATATTTATACAACTCTTGAATGCATCCATAGCAGTTTACTAATGTTTTCCCGCAGAGTGCGCTGTGTCGCGTCTTTGTGACGTCAGGGTATTGATTGTGAAAAGGAGATCGTCTTTTGGAGACGCCATCTTAAAATAAAGTGATATAAGTTTTGGTAGCGTAGAACTGACAAAAAATCTGAAGTAATCCTCCTTTATAAATTAGCTTTTGAGCTTAGATAATTTTAATAAAATAATACTTAAAGTAACGGACCAAGGTACCAGTGTATTTTGCTTTTATTTCTCATAAGCTATAAAATTTACTTTGTTATTTACCGTTTCTCAATCTGTAGTTTGTTAGGACCGCTATTTAGGAGTATATCTACAGCTTTGTAAGAAGTGAAGTTATGAGTGTTATAATTTACAAGCGTAAAATTAGAAGTCATCGATCCAGCGTCCGTTCAGCCTACGGATGTAACACGTCAATATACTTCTGAGGGCTGGGCTCAAATTTGATCGATCATCAGTTGTGTGAAAGTGTTTTCACAGTGTTCCATTGGGTTTAAGTGTGAAGTGTCGTCTGCAATTCAAAATTACATAGTATATATTAGAATAGTGTAGTGAAATTAATTACTTTGAAGGACGATTCTTTGTGCAATTTGTTGATAAAGTTTTGAACAGTGAAATAAGTGATTAGTGTCGGTTGCAGTTGGTGGTCGGTGAGAGGGTGATCTCCTGATGGTGTGTACATCGCAGCATGTCTGCACTCTCGACGCCGGGCGGCGGAGGCACTACGGCGCAGAGCAAGCCGACGTCCGGCAAGCAAAAATTTCAGAAATTGGACATCAATAGTCTGTATTGCGCCAACAGGGTATGTTGATTATCTCTTTTTTTTAAAGACATACATAAACTAATTCCAGGTTCCTCAACCTTGTTAAATAAGTTTCAATCGTTTTTACACATTACACTATAAATCAATTCAAAATGGTAAAAAAGTTTCCTTTTTCTATGTAAAAAAAATGTAACTATAATATATATTCTTATATTTAGTTACATTTATCTTAAGAGTATATTATTAACAATATCATAAATAAAATTTTTCACACTAAATGAATTCTTTTCTCTAACATTACTTACCAGTGCCTATACTAACAGCTGACCTTCACTATATAAAGGCCTCTAGTTATGAGTTGCCTTAATCTGACATTGTGTACTTCCTTATTGAAAAAAACTAATGTCATTCAAAAATTCTAAGTGAGAAAATAGGTTTTCTTTGTTATTGATTAAAAAGGCAATGACCTTTTGAGTATTGTCTCTTAGTAGAGACTACTGATTTTAGTACTTACAATTGCAGTACTTAATAATTAAGTCATCTTTATCTGCAATAAAAGATCTTAATGAAAATGTATTAAATGTAATAGTGATTTAAATTTGTAAAATGCAATTGTAATTTGTAAGTATTTGGTATACTTTCAAAATATGTCAGAATATTATTGCAATTAAGCGTTATATGTAGCCGAAAAGCATTCTTGATATTTCATATTGTCAATAAACTTTCTGTGACCTTTTTAAAAAGTATCTAGATAATAATATATAGATCTTAATTATTTTATATTTGATAAATGATTATGGCTATAGTAATGAGCTTACAAAAATGAATCTGATCTGAAATCTTAATGATTAATTAAGAAAAAGTAACATTTATAGTATTTCATCAATCATAAAATTAGTATATTAAATTTATAGTTTATCTGAGAATAACCATTACTCTATTGTGATATTTTAAAAAATATCATTTTTAAACTTAATAATTTAGATATAAGTGAGCATAGTAGTTTTCCAGTTCACAGAGGTGGAAATGGTGAAAGTCTTGATTCTTTATTATGTGAATTAGTATTTGAATAACCTTTTGTTGCTTTGTTATAGAAAGATTTACAGAAAATATTTTCATTTTAATAAAAACATGAATGCAATTAGTGGAAACTGATGTCATGTTTTAATATTTTAGAAAGTGGTGGTGTAAAGCTAAAATTTTTAATATAAATGTATTACTGGGCCATTGTGGGTAGTAATCCTGCCTTCAGCTCCGCAGGGCACTGGTTCGATTCCCTCTGAGGGCCAACATTTTTTATAAATGAATTTGTTGGCCTTTGAGCCTGGGTGTATATTTGTATTTAAGTATGTATTTAAAAAATATATAATTATATGTTCACCAGTTTTCTGTCTACCATAACTCAAGTATTAACTTTGAGGAGGACAACTGTGTGTGTAAATGTCCCATATATTTATTTTATTTATTATTTATTACTTTTTATATAATTTTTATTTCTCTTTATAAAGTATAGTTGACCTAGGGTTATTAATGCTTATATGCATTGAAATGTTTATTCAAATAGATAGGCATCATCTTCTAAGTTTTGTAAGTAGCAAACTCTACACACATTTTGTAAGTAGCAAACTACATTTACACATTCAAAAAATGTTTAGTCCAGTGATTTTTAGATGTACTATTAATAACTAAATGTCCATTCACATTTTATCAAGGTGTGAGAGTGTGTGAAAGTAAAAGTTAACGCTTATTGAGAGCACTTGCTACAAGTCAGAATTATTGTTTTAGATTTTCTATGTATATATGTAAGAAATGTATTAAATGTACTTAATTTTTTTATACAACCATGAGTTATTAAATCTTTAACAATAATTATATGAAATTGAAAATTTTTATTAAACTGAAAGATTTACTTATTAAAGTTTGCATTAAATCATCATCTTCCTGCCCTTATCCCACTCTAAGTGGGGTCGGCACAACATGTTTAAACATGTTACCACATGATTTGGCTACGTATTTTACGACCGGCCGCCTGCCTCACGTCAACTTATCTTAGTCGTATTTTACGACACCTCGATAAGAAAGAGGGTGGTCTATTCTACTAAACCGGATACCACACGGTGGGTCAACTTACATTAGTCGCTTTTTACGTTACCTCGGTAAGAAATGAGGGTGGTCTATTCTACTCAGCCGAATACCACACGGCGGTTGTGCTTTAACAGATCATGTGTTATTATATATATTATGTGTCTTATTATTATGTATCTAATCAGGTTTGAGATTGACAGATTGTTTTACCTACATTTAACGGTAGATGCTCATAGATTTTCTTAACAAAGGCGTATTATAGCAAAATAATCCTATAATTACTTTTGTACTATGGAATTTAAAATTAAGTATACTTCTTTAAATTAACTCGTAGACTCTCAATTTTACTTCTTCTCAATTCTACTGAATCTGATACCACACTGTAAGTCAACTTACCTTAGCCTTTTACGACATCTCGGTAAGACATGAGGGTGGTCTTTTTTACTCAACCGGATACCACATGGCAGGTCGACATATTTTAGTCGCCTTTTACGACACAGTGGTAAGAAAAGAGGGTGGTACTATTCTAGTCAGCCGGATACCACATGGCGATAAAGTTTGTATTAAATATGAACAAGAAAGTCACATCTAGCTCATTTATCTAGCTTCAGTAATAATAATTACTGATATCTATTTTATTAGTGTTTAAATTAAAGTTAATTAGCATTGTAATATTTAAATATTATTATAATTGAATCAGTAATTATACAACCGAAATTCATGAATAAAAGTAATACATAAATAACTGCATGTCAGGAAAATTTTCCCTTTCTTTACTGATGGTTCAATTAAATTATTTTTTTCTTGGAACAGCAATCAGTCTTGTGTATAGATGGAATGCTGAAAATAAGATTTAATTTTGTTGGAATTTACTACATAATAATAATTTATTTTATTTTTATTTATATTTATTTGGAAAATGAACAGCTTAAGCTATTTTTTTTTGGCTTATGCTTTTTTAGCTTTGCCATTACATCAGTTTAAAAACACTGTTAAAAAGAGGCTGATCCAGAAAGCCTATTATACTGTTGAGGACTACTTAGAAGACAAGAATGTGTGGATATAGCTTGCTTAGACCCTGTACAAGATAGTAATTACTAAATGTAACTAGTCATAAGAATTATATTTTTAAGAGTGCAAACGCCTAGTTTCTTGCTATCATTTCTCGGTAGGAACAGCTTTCTGTACCAGCAGTAGAGTTGACGATTCAAAAGCACTTGTTTACAAGTTTATTTGAATAAAGAATAATTTGAATTTGAATATTTATACATTTCCAGATATAAACTACTTAATCAATAGTGCATTCGGATACTATTTTTGAGCAAATAAAGAACAGAAATTAAAATAGAACAAAAAAAAATAATTACGAAAAAAATTAACGAAGTATGGGAATCGAGTCAAACCACATTTCTGACATATGTTGTTTTATTTCATTGGGTTTAGACATAAACAAGTCTATTTCATGACGATTTACCAATTTATTAAATGCTGCTCATGCATGATAGAAAAATGAATGTCTGCGATAGTTAGTGGATAATAATGTGCAATAAATAAGTATAATTTAATGATATTTTTTCAGAACGAAAGCTCTGAACCGTCCTCAGTCAAATCTCAACTCAGCCGTAAACATGGAATGCAAAGTCTTGGGAAAGTACCATCAGCTAGACGCCCACCAGCCAATCTTCCTTCTCTGAAAACTGAAACTGGTTTTGATCCTAACGCAAAGTAAGTGTTTGACTATTGATGCTGTTAGCTTGTGCTATATCACTGATAATCAGACTATTGTAAAGTTCATTGCTTTAAGCATTATGGGCATATGACTTGTTTGATAGAAAATCATCATCATCCTCTTGCCCTTATTACTCTCAGTGAGGTCAGCACATGTTACAAACATGTTGTAATGTGATTTGGCTACGTATTTTACGACCGGCCGCCTGCCTGACGTCAACTTACCTTAGTCGCCTTTTACGACACCTCGCTAAGAAATGAGGGTGGTCTATTCTACGCATCCGGATACCACACGGCGTTTGTTTGATAGAAAATAATGTAAAAAAAATTAGACCTCTCTAGACCGCCCATTCGCCAAATGAACTTACAATGACTTTACGTTCGAAAGCGAAAAAATGTGATAGTACTAAACGTAAATTTAAAAAAAATTTAGAGCCCGAAAAGAGGGATAAAACGACAATTTTTTAAAAATAAAACTTATCTAGATTAATTTTTCTCCCCCAAAACCCCCTACATGCTGAATTTCAGGAAAATCTTTGGAAATGTTTTGATGCCGTAGATTTTTTCTTATAAAATAATGTACTCCAAAAAAGAAATTAGATTGACTAAGTGCCTAATAACATATTATGTTTGTTGATAGTCATATTAATTGTTTATTTATACCTCAAAATATTTGTTTTAGATAATCTGTAATATTAATTTATTTCAGTTCTATTTCAACTGTAACTACAACTGTAACTACTCCAGCAACATGCACCTCTCAGACTATAGTGAGTGTTGATTATATTTAAGTAACTCACCTTTTACTTGAGTAAAGTAAGTAGCAGCCTGTTACTATCCACTGAGAATAGGCCTCTTCTCTCCGTTTTTGAAGAGAGGGATTGGAACTAAACCCTACCATGCTGCTCCAATGCAGATTGGTAGGTTACACATATATCCAGAATTCCCTAAAGATATGCAAATTTGCTCACAATGTTTTCTTTCAACGAAAAGCTTGTGATAAATTGCAATTATCAATTAGACATATAAGTTTTAACTGAAAACTCATTGGTGTCTGCCCGGGTTTGAACCTGTGACCTCCTCGAAAGAGTCACACGGTGCTACCGCTGGGCTACCACAACTTTACTTGAGTAGTAAAATGTATTTACTTATTTTGTTTGTATTCATAGACTACAGTGTCGAACAGTGGTGCGGTTGCGGGCACAGGATCAGCAGGATGGGTTCCCCTACCCCCACCATCTTCGCCACATTTTCGCACAGAGTTCCCCTCACTGGAGGCTGCAGCTCAACCCTCACACCGTTCTTCAGATCATTCTGCAGCCCAATTACAGCTCAGACCACAAAGTTAGTTGTAACATGATTTGATTATTTCTAAACCAATCTATAGTCATGCAAAGAACTTTATACATCATAAAAAATTAAGTTTTGATATTTTTCATCACAGTTTTGATTCATGACATTAAGAAAATCATAAAAGCTATATTTAATATTGTTGTTTTGATAATACATGAAAAATAAAATCAGGCCAAGATCATGGGCCATATTTGAAATAATAAATGCTAATGTGTATATATGTATCCTAATGTTGTATGAAATATTTCCAGATATTATAATTCAATTTTGCTTTTAAATTTTGTAGTGAGTTAGCTAAATAAACTGAAACGCTACTATCCCAATTGTAGCGGAAGGCAGCTGGACGTCCGGTGGCACGGCCGGCGTTCGGCAAGAAACTACATCGTCACCCGTCGTCGCGCCCGCCTCCACGCCTGCCTCACAGCAAACACCCGCTTACCGCGCTATTCTGCCATCCTTCGTGCGTATACTCTGATATGAAATGATAGTGTTAACTTACATTACGAAACCTGATATCATTATTTCTTGTACAGCTGATGAAAGGTAGCAGTGGTGCTAGTCTCGGCTTGGGAACATTGAGCTCACTTCGGGATAATAGAAATAATGGCGGTGGCGCCAGTGGCAACTCTAGTAATAATGTAGCGGGTCCGAGACAGGCGCCCCGAGCGGCAGCCACACCGCGAGCTGTTGATGTTTTAACGGCACGGCCTATCCTACGAGAAGAAGAAATATCTTCGCTTGATGACATTTCTCGTGATGCCGGATGGGCACAACATGATGACATAGATTATGAGTGAGTATAAAAAATCTTTCTATAATTGATTGCATGTTGAAAATAAGTTCTTAGATTTTAATATCCATTTTAATTTCAGCCAAAAACTTGACTTCTCTGATGGTGAATCATCAACTCCGACTGTAAAAGTCAACAAAAATAATAACCGGAACAGTATTGACAGTGAACGTATGGATTTAAAAATACAAGACCCTGGAGATGAAGAGCAGCTCTGGGCGGAACGCCGACAAAAACAAAATAACGAAGTAGCACAAGTAATTGCTCGTGCGCGACAGCGAAAAGAAGAAGAACAGCGCAGGCAGTTACGGGATTCGCCGGCAACGATGCTCCCAAAGGATATTCGCGATAAGGGAGAAAGAAATGACCGTGATCGAATTGAGAATCGGGAAAGAGATGTAGATTCAAGAGAAAAAGATAGAATCGAAAACAGGGAAAAAGATAGGACAGAAAATAAAGACAAAGATCGAAATGATTTACGAGACAGAGATAAAGATCGGCTAGATAATAGGGACCGAGATCGCGTAGACAATAGGGACAGATTTGATAATCGGGATAGAGATCGCGATCGCGAAAAGGAGAGATTAATAGACAACAAAGAAAGAGCTAGATCTGACAATAGAGATCGTTCTGACAGTGAGAAGGATAGGGATATCAGAGACAGGGATCGTAACGATAACAGAGATAGAAATGATAGAGACCGCCAGGACCGCGACAGATATGACAGGGAAAGAGATCGAAATGACAGGGATCGAGAACGTGATCGAGTCGATCGTGAAAGAGGTGATCGTGATCGCGACCGCGATTTCAGAGAGAGAGACCGTGAAAGAGATTATGCACGCGATCGTGATCGTGACCAGCCTAGTGCTTTTTCAAAAACATTTCAAGCAAATATGCCTCCTCGATTTTTGAAGCAACAACAAAATAGGCAACAAGACGATCAACACAAAGCATGGTCTTTTACTGGCAAGCCAGCACCAAGACGTCAAGAAACGCCTCAATACAATGCGCCGAGACATAACACAAATCACAATAACAGTCGGCGCTCTTATTCAAGGTAATATTCAAAATATATTGCAATTACTTAATACACAACATGTTATTTTAGTAATGCATTTGTAATGTGCCTATTTGTTATTTTCAGAGATTATTCAGACCGTGAAGATGATGTGAGAAGAGACAGAGATGGAACTGGCCCGCAATGGAGGTCTGAAATGCAAGACTATGATAGATCTGGGAGAGAGTTAGATAGATCTAATTCAAAAGACTCATACAAAGAATTTAATGAATACAAAGATAGAAGAAATGATCCGGAAAAAAAATCCATTGATGCCACTATGGAACATTGTAGTAGAACTGCTGCAGATAAGTTGACAGAAGTTTTTGAAAGAAAAAGTATAGGATTAGGTGAAGAAAAAATATATGTTTCATCTGAATCATCGATTCAACCACCAGTTTCAGAAAGGCGAATAACGCCGCCGTCCCATACATCTCAATCGCGACGTGAATCATTTGAAAAAGATTTTAGTAAAACATCATGGGCTGAAGTTGCACAAGAGGAACAAAATAATCCTACTATCATTAAGCTACCTTTAGAGAAAGACGGCCCAGTAAAACAAATTGATCTTAAAAATGATCAAAGTAATAAAGAAAAAATTGATATAATTAAAACATCACAACAAAATACTACTAACATTCATTTAAACCTAAACACTCAATCCACTAATTATCATAATAATCACAAAATTTCCAATATACCCCATATCCCCCATAATGCTAGCCAAAATCAACCATCCAATGTAATTAACCCTCTAAATAATATTCAAACTCCAGTTTCTTCTAATCAATCTCACTCATCAATATTTACTGATTCTCACTCTATTTCTAAGTCTATTGTCATCCAGTCACCTCCAAAATCTATTGCTTCAAATGAACTATGTCTGTCTAATCCTTCCCAAATACAAAAGCAACCAATTCAAGAGCAAATATCTCAAATAACTACTATAAAACCTGCAATCACTGTACAAAAATCTGAAAAAGAACTATCTGAATCTGAGTCAATTGCTTCAAAATCTAGCACTGATCCATGTGGCATATCAGGGAATAAAATGATTGATTCTCATTCTATTGAAAATATTCCTGATCCTCAAAAAAGACCACTGGATGACAAGATAAGTGAAAGGTTTAGTAATGAACATTTAAATAAAATACCATTAAAAGAGCCAATTGAAAGGAAATCTAGTGGATCTGGATCTGAAAAGAAAGGTAGAGGATATAGTGGTAGTGGTGGTTATAATGTTTATGGCAGAGGTTGGGGATCAAGAGAATCTCGTGGAAGACGATCACATAGAAGCTCACGTTCAAATAATAGAGCCAGTGAGTCAGATGGTTCTACAGATGGAACTAATATAGAACGTAAGGAAAGACGCCGAGCTCCGCGTAGCCCACGTGGTCCTAAAAAACAAGACCGGCCTGAGGATCATGTTTCTAATGAACCGGGTCCATTAACAGATGGTTTAGAAAACAGGGAACCATTTGCGCCACGAGGGCAACCTTCACGACGAGGAAGAGGTGGTTTTCAAGGTCCTAATAGACCTCCAGCACCTGCAAAACGCGTCGCTGGTTATGGGCCCCCTAATACAAAAAGTCCTTTTAGCCAAGCCAACAGAGCTGTAAAAGATAGTGAAGAAAGTAAAGAAAATCTTCCAGATGATAAAGATAATAAATGTAATAAGACACGAACTTGTTCTAATACCAACAAAGGACGTGATCGTCGCTCTAAAATTGGTCCCAATAGTGGTGAAGATGAAAACTGGGAAACAACTTCAGAACATTCCGAAAGCGGTGGTGCTAATCATCTTCGTTCTACTAGTGGAAGGCAATCTGCACAGTCTTTAAAAGGTCAAAGTGGTGGTCGTAGTCAAACTTGCAATAATCGTCAAAATAACAATCGTACACAACAGGCAGCTAAAAAAGAAGGAGATAATAAAAGTAATGAAGTTACAGAGGCTATTAGTGATCTTAAGATATCTACTGCAAAAAAAGATGAGGAAGTTGTAGATGATGGTTTCCAGGAAGTTCGTAACAAGAAAAATTCTAAAGAAACTAGAGGACCTCCTAATTTGAAAGATGAAAAACAACCCAGATCTCGTTCTAATCAAGGTGGTGGTAGAAATGGATCCTCTACACGTAGTTCCAACGACAAATCCATTACTCGTGGCTCAGTACCCAGTAATGGAAAATCTAACTCACAATATGATCGCCCACGGCAAGCTAATTTAGCACCAAGATTTGTGAAGCAGCGACAGAAACAAATGGGGTTGATATCTACTTTTGGGCCTGATACAGTAGCTGCTCCCCCACCACCCCCTGTGAATGCGTGGGATAAGCCTATTTCACAGACTTTACGAGGAAGTGTGGAAGAACCACCTGCAGATGTTGTTGATACAAAATCAAGTCAATCAAGTCAACGCAGCACCCCTGGCGACACACCAATTGAAATTAAGCCCACCAATGTTGCAACCCCATGTGTACTTGTATCTGATAAAACTGGGGTCCTAGATGGAACTACACCTCCTGTAGAAACAATTATATTTGAGAATACCAATTATAAAACAGCACCACCGGCCGAGGCCTTAAAACAAAAATATCAACCAAGTGCAGTGACGGCGAAGCCTCAGGGAGAAGAGACCCAAACTGAAATGGAAGTGAGGACGTTGCCATTTAATGGAGACATTAGAGACGTTAGAACGCGTCCTAGATCTATTCAAGAAATTATTGCTGAAACAGGCAGACCTGTACCAGAAGCTGACGGTTCAATAGGTTTACAAATGACTTTCGATACGTCCCAAAAAACTGAAGACTCTTCTGATATGAAACTTGATTTTGCTTTCGATTCCGATCTCGGACAACTCACTGACGACAAGTCAGCTAAGACTCTAGGACTACCGCGAGGTACACACATGAGCACTTCAAACACAATTTCAGCAGCAGATCTCAATTTCAAAATCGCCAGCGTTAAAAAAGTCTGGGAAATGCCTGCAGTAGTAGAAGGTGGTGAGGAACTACAGTTTACTGGCCTCGAAGAGACTAATACAGAAACTGGCGCTCCTCCTAACGTTTGCAAAGTGAAGCCTACTCAGCAAATGCAATCGCCGCCGCCTTCACATTATAATCATGTGAGCTACCAGGGAGGTTATGGCGGTCTCTCCGTTCCATCGCCGCCAGCTGTATTATTTAACTCAACACAACAAATAATTAATTCTTCTCAGCAACTTCCACAACAAGGTGGCCTTTATGGTGCCTTCTTAGATCAAACACGTACACAGTTTGGAGGTTTTCCTGGAACACCCTATGGTGCTGGTTCGGCCACGCCATACAACTACCAACCTCCTCCAGACATGTTCCAAAGTCAGTACCGCATGGTGAGTGTTAAAAAATTGTTTATAATGCAGAATAAAAATATTTTTATTTGATTTTGGCTTATTCTCTGAACATCGTATATTTTAAAAGGCATTCTTAAGTAATTATAATTAAGTATAATTTTTTACTTCACATTCTAACTTTTCATAGGACTCGGAACTTTTCAGCATAGTATTTTTACAATGAATTCTTCTGCAAAAGTTCAATTCTTTTATTTTATAATTATTTAAATTCTAGGGTCCAGCGGGTAGCGGCGCCGCGTTTGGGCAATCTGCACAATTAGGAAACAGCCCAAGCACCGTACTTATTTCAAGTACTACAAACACTCACATGTCTACTGTTAAACCTTCAACACAACAAATCGGTGCTATAGGTTTGTATATATTAATAATTACATTAATTGTCGAAATAAAAATATCCCAAACATAGGAATTTGCTATTTTAAAATATAATTCTTTATACTATTTCGGTTTGGATCATAGTGTTGATAAGAGTTGACCTTTAAATGCCTATAAATTTTTATGCACTAGATAATTAGTGTAACTACATTGGTAGCTTACTACAGAGCAATAATAAAATGGTAATCAACAAATGTTTACATCAAATTTTGCATTGAATGAATTTTGTTTTACTTTGATTAAAGTATTGCATTTAAATCGTGAATAAAATATTTGAATTCCTGGCAGAAACCTACTGTTCCGGGGTTGTGGGTTTGATTCCCGCCGAATGCCAACATTTTCTATTAACAATTTGTTGGTTCTTGGAGTTTATTTCTGTGAAATTACATATAGGTGACATACAGCTGGTAAATAAATATTTACCTACTATATTCGGGGAAGGTTGATCAAATTCAAACAAATTCAAACTCAAAATATTCTTTATTCAAATAAACTTGTAAACAAGTGCTTTTGATTCGTCAACTCTACTGCTGGTTCGGAAAGCTGTTCCTACCGAGAAGAGCCAGCAAGAAACTCGGCGGTTGCTCTTTTAAAAATATAATTCTTAATACTATTTACATTATGTCGTTACTGTCTTGTACAGGTTCAAAGAGAGCTATATCCACACATTCTTATCTTGTAAATAATCTTCAAGAGTATAGTAGGCTTTCTGTATCAGCCTCTTTTTAACAGTGTTTTTAAACTACTGTAATGGCAAAGCTGAAATTGATTGCGGAATTTTATTATAGAATCTTATACCAAAACCCACAAACGAATTACGTACTTTTGCAAGGCGCAAAGCAGGAGCCGCAAGCTTATGTCGGTTTCCTGCTTTGTCTATTGATCCTATATTAAGTTCTTTATATTTATACAGGAAGCAAAGGTGGCGGTGTAGGCGGCGTGGGAGGTGTCGGCGGAGTTAATACATTCCAGCAGCAATATCTGGGGTACTCGGGGCCCGAGGCGCAGTATTCTCTAACTGGCCTGTTGCCGAGGCCCGCCCCGCCGGCCACCTCGTACTACTCGCCGTACCAGCCGCCAGCCGCGCAGGCGCCAACGTACCCGCTGCAGTTCACGCAGCCCACTGTCCAACAGTCGAGCGCCTTCAGCTCTCAGTTCCTCTCTACGCAGCTACACGCTGCCGCTGCTGCTGCCGTTCAGCAGATGCAGGTTAGTTAATACTTAGTACCTAGGTGACCGAACCTTGCTCCGTAATTTTTTTTAAAGATAATAAAAAAATAGTTGTGCAGGTGGGGCTCGAACCTAGATGTTTTCACTGTCTATACCGCCCGTATAGACAGTGAAAACATCTAGGATGAATCATCTAATATATATATATATATATATATATATATATTTACATACATACATACATATACACTTAATATATTAAAGTTTATTATTATGGTAGTAAGTAGATAAGTGAAAGGTCATAGGTATGTCATAGGTGTTCTTATTAGAGATGGGTAGCTCGCGAGCTAAAGACAAGAAAGGTATATATCTTTCTAAAAGATATAATCATTGTCTAGGTTGCATGTGTTTTAATTATATCTTCATATAAGTCAATTATCGTATATAGTTTCGGCCCGTTTATACGGTATACGGTAGATCAATCCAGCTTTACTCAATACCCAGATCACTCAGAGCAATACAGATTGTAGTAGACAGTATATTATACCGTATTATATTATTTTTACATATTTTTATAGCAACAATACCGGGCGCCCCAATTGCAAACGCAGTATGCGCCGCCGCAACCGCGACCGCCGCCTCAGCAACAGTTAAAGAGTCCACTGCATGAGCACGCAAATGGATTCGCTCCGTTATGTGACGCCGCGTCACCTACGCCCAAGGGTGCTGCGAAGCCCCAGAAGCCTCCGCATTCACCGCCGCACAAGTATCACGCGCCGCTGCCTCATCAACAACACCCGCAGCACCCGCCACCATCGCACACGCCGCACCAGCACCACCAGCATCAACAACACCAACAGCACCAGCAGGTAACAATAATGATATATTAAATAAACAAGTGTATGCATTATATAGGACTCGCAATCGCTTAAGAATACTTTATATTAGAGAAGTAAAACAGACACAGGTTTTTGCTTCAAACAACCCTATAATTACCTCAGCAATAGTAAGTTTATCCACAATACCATTTTTGTTATATGCTGGATTAAGACTTTTTTTGACTGGATTAAGATTTTTTTGTGGCAAATTGCAATAAAGCGTAGCGCCTACAAAACTCGTAAGTGTTAAAGAAACTAGTTAGTGATAGGTTACTAAGGAAGTACTAACACATTAGCTTATTTAATATTTCGTAGTGTGATGTCATATATGACAACGAAATAAAAATTACAATGTATCTGACTTAATTAAGCCTAATTTTGAATTCGGTCAGTTTAATTCTTGGGAATTCCGCAATTGATTTATGATTGACCAAAAAAAAATTGTTAGTTGTTAATCTCGAATTATCTCTGAAAACGAACATAGGTTTCGTTATGTACTACACGTAACAAAAGGTCGAAATTGTAACTGCAATAAGTTTTACCCTTTTAACTACAGAGTTGTCATCTAGTTTTTTTTTTCCATTTTTAAGTGGTTATCTGTGGGGATTTTATTTACCACTGGCGAGAAACGCCCAACTTGTGGCCAAACTCGTCATAGGGCAGGGGTGACGACTTCCGCTATTGGATAGGTCCACCGCCACCCCGCCTATTTGAATAATGAACTCTGAACTTATTTCACAATTATAAAAAAAAAAACAATTATATTGGCCAAAATAATTTAAAATAAAATAAAAATAACTTTAAATCCTCTGCTAATCTTATGTCCTAAACTTAAACTATGATATTTGATGCTAATCGGATGGGAGGTGTCAAGTGTTGTGGATATAGTGGATAATAATTGGAGGAGGGTTTTTGAGAATCCGAAAGGTGTTTGGAGTAAAAGGGTGGTTGTGTGTAGGGAAATGGAAGCAGCCAATGTGATTCACGTAATATTATCATCTAGTAACTGCATAGTTTTGACAGGACTCTAATTTGTCTTTCTTTCTAACAGCTATAGAAACCTATTGTATAATTGAAAGGAAAGGAATTATTTTTCCAGCAAATAGTTAGCGGCGGTAACAACGGTCGCGGCGGCAATGGCGCAGGCGGGAATGGGAACGCAATGAACCGCGGCAACTTGGTCGCGCCGCGGTATCCCGCGCCCATCCAGCGCCCGCACGCGCCCGCTCTGCCGCTGTACCGAGCGCCGCCCGCGCCCGCGCCTCGCGCGCACCACGCGCCGCGACCCAACCTCTACTACCATCACCATCAGCGTAGTATGTAGCTTGTCTTTTATTCTAAATTATAAGTACTTATAAAGCTGTGATAGCCCAGCGGCAATACTATGCGACTCTTTCGTAGAGTCACGGGTTCAAAGCCCGGGCAGAAACCAATGAGATTTTCTATCAAAAATTTATGTGTCTAATTGATAATTGCAATTTGTCACATGCTTTTCGGTGAAGGAAAACATCGTGAGGAAACTTCCATATCTCTAGAGAATTGTGGAGATATGTTTAACCTACCAATCCGCATTGGAGCAGCGTGGGATGGTAACAGGCTGTTATTCTTTCTTATAAGTACTTAAATTACATTAGTCAAGACTGTTAGCGCCAACATTGGTACTAACTATGACACTTCAAACGGACGACAGAAGAAAAAGAGAGGTGCGCGAGGTAAGGTTGACTAAGTACGTGGTCGCGATGTTCTTACGTTAATTTCGTAATTCACAAACAGTCACGACAACATAATCTATGTTATGCTGAATGTAAAGAGTACCATCTGTTCTTAATGAAAACTGTCCTTTCCTTCAGATGGTGGAGGCGGTTCAGAACGAGTGACAGAAGGTGGCGAAGTACCGGCCAGCGCCGAAGAGGCGGGGGACAACTCGCCCGCGGGCGAAGCGCCCGCCCCAGCTGAGGTGAAGGCCGAGTGAGCGCATCGAAAACCACTGTACGCACCACCCTTCAATCGGCGTCCCTTAGAGTGACGTTGCAAGACTTAGGTTCTCGGTATTTTAAATCGTAAATTATGGAAGTGATTTGTTTTAATGATTCGTACGAGCCGCAGCGCCCCCGCACGCCGCGCGTTGCGACGCTCAGCGGGCGGTGTCTCATTATATGTAAATAAATTGATCGGACTGACATCCGGCTTTCTATTTGACTGTTATGTTATAAGTATATGTATAAAAAGACCGCGCGTCGAACTGAGCGACGCTGCCTCGAGACTTCTCACTAGTGAATATGTAGCCACTTTTTTTGCATAACGAATGTCGATGCAATATTAATAAATAATAATGTAATTCGGAGCGAAGGTGACTGAGTGGCGCTCGGCGTCTACTGACAGGTGCGCGTTTGCGTTCCATGTATCATAATCAATTATATGCGAATAAAATATTATGACCGACAATATTTATATTATTTATTCCTAACCTCGTTCCTTATCCGCTATTTTCATACAACTTTTCGAATGATTTACCATCGTTGTAGATTAAACTTACTTAAATGATATGTGGAAAATTGTTACCAATAATGGCTATTATCACTCCGTTCTTGACCTTAGTATGAATTCTTTGTTAAGATATCGTACCATTAGTGCTAATTAGTTAAATAACGGCATTTGGATTGTTTGTGTCGCCAGAGCCTTGTATGTCCGTTTAAAGTGATAAGATTCATGTTCATTAACTTTCGCGTTCAATGTGACGATTAAATAGTATTACAGTACAAGCCATTTGGTTACAGACTATATTTTGATTATGATGTATTTTTTTAACGTATGAAATGAGAGTTAAAGTTAAAATTCAATAAAATGCCTATATTCATTCCATATGAATTCTCTGTTAGAAAAACTTTCTTTGTCTTTCTTTTGTCTGCTTTTGGAAAGGTTTTAGTTACAATTGATTTTAGGTGTTCTCTGCTAGAGTGCATAACTTCGGCTATATTGAGGAACATACAAAATAAGACTAATACTGAATTGGGAAACATCTGGATTAGGAAACTTGATTGTGTAATATACAAGCTTTGTTAGATCGAATGAATTCAAAACTTATAGTGAATAGGAAAAAACACCAGCTTTTGTTAAGTCTGCTGACTGGGAATTAGATACGGGGAACGCCTGTTGAATTATTTCGACAAAAATATCAAGAAATGTTTATCCAAAATATAGAAAACATGGATCGGTTTGATGTTTTAATATACTATAATATTTATAGTTAATGTATACAAACCGGGTTAGCCCGACTAGTTTCGAATCCATCCGGGGCACTTATTTATGAGCTCTTTTAACGATTGGTAAAATGCCGACAATGCACTGACGACGTATAAGGTAAACACGGTGGGCAGGGAGCGATCGCGTGCAGCGGTGGCTTCCTTCTGCTCTGTGGAGGGAGGCCATAGATAATACATTATATAGGATAAGGGAGGCGGCGGAGCGGTTCCGCGATCTCTTGTTCTGGATCCAATCTGCTGCTGGTGAGTCCAGATGTTAGCGACTTACCCAAGCTCATCGTCTGCCGCCCTAACTGGGGACATTCGGGTGTTCCGAACGGGGTATATTGGACGCCTGGCTTACAGGTCCCCGAGGCGGTCGGTGCATTTGGTGCTCCTGATGCATCGGTTAGCGGAGGTGGAGTCTCTTGGATCAGTGCGGCTGTAGGTGGGGATGGGGGCAATGTGTACAACGATACCCTGTCCTTGCCATCAGCAGCGTGGTGGAGCACAGGTCGTTTCAGTCGGTACGAGTCGGACATAAGCAACGCCTGACCCTGTCGGGCGGTGGTACCCATTAGGTGTTTTTTCCTGTATAAAAAAAGGTATAGTAAAAGGTAGTCATAAGTAAAATTATTTCCATGGCTATATTAGTTTCTATAACAGTGTAGGAATATTTTCCTTATAGCCCTATACTGGCATGATGCCAAACGAGATGTTCCATTTACTAGATGTACTCGTATATACGATAGGGGCGTCATAGTGGCGCCAAAAAGTTTCCGTAAACAAGCTCCTGCTGTTTTATTGTGTTAATATCGCTACGTATTAGTAAGGGTTAGAGTGCTTAATATTTCCTAACAATGTCCAACACTCTATTAGGTTCAGTGTCTGAAAATTTTTATTTGTCTTTATCTAATTATCATTTTTTTATGTATCATACATTTTTGTAAGACATACTTACGCATAACACCCTAATGGTAAGAGCCCTAGATCCTTAGGTATTTAGGGAAGGTTGTCTTGGACCCCCTCAATTCACTATGCCAATTTACGGTAAAAAAAAATACGTGAACACGCTGCCAATACTGCTAAGATAGACATGTGTAATCTGCCTATCCCCATTAGAAATGGTGTCTGGTTTTGGTTTATAGCCACTAAGAGCAAAGGCCGATTTCCTGCTAAAGAAAATTAAAAATCAAAGCTAAAAGTATCAATGTTGCAACAGCAAAAGCTAGAAAGATTAATGATACAACAACAAAAACTAATTGATTAATCTATAGTCCAACCGATTAACTCAGTCCTCTCGACAAGAGACGAGAATGAGGACTGAGGTCGATGCGGGCGGCTAGGTACGTACCATACGTATAGCGTACAAGAGTTGACATTATACCTAACATATTATATCATAATACATACATATCTCACAGTTTAATGCATTTATTCAAATTACGAACTAAGTTATTTCATGTTCGAAATTATTTTTTAAAAAGTCTATGATTGTGTAAAAAAAACTATGTGACTTACGTACAGCAGACTAGAAACTATACTTACGAAAAGTTATAGGAATTTCTATATGACAACGTTCTTCTTATTTCATATAAGTTTCTTTATTCCACTCTAAGTGGGGTTGGCATAATATGTCTTCATCTCCTTTTTTTCTATTTTATATCGTTTTATTAATCATTGTTCTTATCTATCTTATAATACCTACTTATTGATATAAAAAGTTCACACAAAGATATTTTATGTCTATTTCACAAATAGTGTCATCGGCGCCGTGGCTTAGTTGGTTAAAGCGCCTGTCTAGTAAACAGGAGATCGCGAGTTCGAATCTCGCCGGGGCCTGAGGTTTGGAAGTTTATTTTCCTCTAATTTTTTATTTTCATTTTATGTGTACATTTTGGTAGTATCGCAGTTCGATTGATAGGTTAGTGACAATTTGTAGGTTTTATAGCATGATCATGTCACGGAGCATACAAAAATTTGTCGCACCTATTTGATTTTAGTATTTAATTTTGTTGGTTTCACCCTAGCCAGTTAAGACGGATGTAACTCTGTTTTAAAACTGATCTGATCATCTATGGGTTGGTTGAGTACTACGAATAAAGAAAATATGCAAATTATAAATTAAAGAAAGCTTTATTCTGGCTCATGAGAAAATCATAATTACAAACACAAAGGTGTAAACTAAGTGTAAGGAATATGTTTATGTGTAAAGCATATTATAAACATTGAAGATTATATACTTAATAGATAAAAATGCTTGGACTCAAAATTTTTCGGCTTCATACAGTACCCTAATTACGTAAATTAAAAATGTTCAAATGATTGATCGTCAATTACCATGGTTCTTCTTGATATACAAAAGATTCCGAGCCATTATGAGCTTTATTTATATTATTGCTCCTTTACGATTCAAACATGTTTGAAAAAGGTTATCCAAATAAAGATTGTTTATTTTATTTTATTTTAAGTGATTCCTAGGTTCTTTAGAGGGCACACGTCCTCCTTAGACATATAATATTACGGAAACTACTCATGTCATACGATATTATGTTTACAATAACTTATTATCTCCGCTTCCTGTACCGTTATATGGGTGACATCGCAAAGAATATTGTCTGAATGTTTCAATAATATCCATGAACTGAGAAAAATAATATTTGTGACACATTACTTGTGACTTACTTTTTTACGAGTATTTATTTTATCATTGACTAGCTCAGCCAGCAGCTTGACTCGCATAGAAATCAGTGCATCACAAATCTTTTCCAAAAATGAAATTTATAAACATAAAAATTGTTATCGTGAATTCACTGTAGGTGATTTATAAATACCTATCACCGTTTACCTAGCGCACGCAAGGAAAGCTTTAAGGAAAGATTTAAATATATAAAAGTACATTTTCACATTTCAATTATCATTTTTATATTTTCTTTGCTTTAGACAATATGATTCAAAACTTCTACGTTTTAATGAACAGTCATTATTAACAGTAAACGAACTTTGTGTACTATATCTTGTTATCTAACGGTATTTTCAAAACTACTCATCACATTATGATATACATGTGACTCATTTGGGTTCAGGAAAAGCGATAAAGAGGAGACTTGTTTTGGGTTAACATTTGGGCATAGTTCCGTCCCATGCGCACAAACAATTGAATGTATTAAATGCATTGTTTATCCTGTACTTCAACACTGAATAGATTAACGTAACAATTATTTATTTTTTCGCAGTTATTAGTATCATTGTTCTCTGATCAGGCTTTACAAGGTTACTATATAAGATAGATTCTTAATGTTTCATACTATTTCTTTGAATGGTTAATTGGCTACAGCACTAAATATATTTTCATAGAAGTGTAAAGCAAAAACTTTTCCCAGTCTTTTTTTTTAAATGCCAACTTCACCTACTCTTAGTAAATCTACTGCTACACTAACGAATCTCGGCGGCTAACTGATGGCGGTATAATCATTCTTTATCTAACCCAAATACCGACAGTGAGCGACAATGCTACCGCTGCATTGTGTTTATATAATTAAATAATTATGTATTCGTGACTAATAAATATATAATTTCCTTTATAAAACGTTATAATAAAAGCTATGTGCTTTTCGATCTCTCGATTCTCCTGCCCTTATCTCACTGTAAGTGGGATCGGCAAAACATCCTTCAAGTATGGTGTTAAATGATTTTAGCAATTTTTTTACCGGCCGCCTGCCTGACGTCAATTTACCTAAGTCGCCATTTACGACACCTCGGTAAGTTAGGGTCCATCTTACTCAGCCATACACCTCACGACATGCTATATACATTTCCGATGAACATTGTATTCGTTTTTATTTAAATATTTTTTTATTAATAATCATTTTAATTATGCTATTAGCGCAATATTTCCTAATTATCTTTATTATTTTAATGAGTTAATACTAAAATACTTTTTTTAATGTCGGAAACGGCTCTAACTATTTTTATGAAACTTAGCATGAAGGGGGCTTTGGGGAGAAAAAATCAATCTAGCTAGGTCTCATTAAAAAATATCGTTTTATCCCTATTTTCAGGCATTGAAAAAACGCTAAAATGTAGAATTATTTGCAAATGATATTTTAGCTGTTAAATTTAATCCTGTAATAGCCCAAAGGGTTACGGGCGGACCAAAGAAGTTCAAAACCATGGTTCGAATTACAAATGTCACCGGCGCTTACTTTCGTTAACTTAATTTCTTATATCATTTTTTATATATCTTAACTATCAAGGCTCGGTCGCCCAGGTACTATTATTTAATTACTACGGAGCCGAAGGCAGGATCACTACCACCTACGCCAAAAGGCCAGTCATACTTATGCTGAGGACAGGACAGGACATGTTATTTAGATTAAAATATATAAGCGTTTCAATCACTTAAGCAACATTGAACCATATGGTAATTAGTAGTAATTTAAACAGTTTTAGACAGGTGCCCGTTGAAGTGCGCTAAAACGCAGGTCAACAGCCAGACGGGGATGCGGCTCTTTGTTCTACAGACAAGTCCGACGCGCCATCCTGGGACGTTTACCCCATGTAGACCTTTATCGGAATCAACTTCCATATATTCATTTTAGGTATTCAGAAAGGATAACGAACCCATAACGCGACGGAAATTGTAGGTAAGTATTTGTATTTTTTTTATTTATTTTATTTATATATATAAGCTACATTTGGATGGTATTGCGATGGTATAAAACTGTGCATATGCCATCCTCACAGTCAAAATTATTAAAAGAACATAAGTATTAATTGTTGTTTTGTTTTGAGAATGAAGATGTTATTAATACGAACTATGCCCGAGGCTTCGTATAGAAATCAGTGTGTGACAAAGTTGTTGTTGGAAAAATCCCGACCCCGCGGTAATCTATACAAATATAAAGCTGAAGAGCTTGTTTGTTAGATTGTTTGAGCACGCTAATCTAAGGAACTACTGGATCGATTTGAAAAATTCTAAGATAGTCCATTTATCGAGGAAGGCCATAGACTATAAAACACTAGACTATAAAATATACTAGCCATAGACTATAAAATATACATCACGCAAAGATGCACACATAAAATATTATGACAATTTGTGACTCACTGATTCTCACGCTGACACAGCTTGTTTTAGGATATAAAGCCTATATTATGTTGCTCCACAACCTTCTCGTCCTCGAAAGTCCCTATTTAACCTAAACCTTTCTCTAAAGTAATAATAAGGTTATTATGCTATAATCCACGATAAATGAAATTAAATTATCGCGGATTATAGTAAAATAATTTTATTATTACTTTTGTATTATGAATCTCCGGATAGTTACGGTTACTTCAAAAATTACATTAATATATTATTTAAATACCAATCTCACTTCTTACTAATATTATAAATGCGGAAGTTTGTGAGTATGGATCTATCTTTGATACTCTTATACGGCGAATCTGCTGAGCCAATAGCGATGAAATTTGACACAATAATTACTTATACATCGGAATAACATATAAGCTATAGAAATCCTGTTAATTCTACCGGAATAGGATGACATTGAAAAGCGCCATCTATTATCGACCTATCACACAACAATCTACGAGAACGAAGTCGACCGTCCAGAGGGAAGCCTGCCAAGAGAAGACGGAGGAGGCGTGCGAGGAAGATCCGAGCGCCACCGGCCGCCGCATCGACCCCGCAAGCCCAGCCAGCAGCACCAACAGCGCCAGAATGTGCGCAAGCCCAGCGAGAGGAAAAATCTACGCAAACAGATCCGTGCACAGAGCCGCAGTATACAGCGGCCCCAGAAACTTTTCCGGAGACAACAACGGTGGTACCCACCACCCTCACCGTAGCTGAAGCCCAGGACATCCGGGAAGTGATTTGGTCCATGATAGGGGCCTTGAAAGAGATCCTCGAAGCACATGTCCTGGGCCAAGACATCGTCGCGCCGATCACCAGAACCATGGTGGGTCTGTCGCAGCTGAGCTCCCTCCCACAGGTTGCGCACTTAGGGGGACTGCAGCCTCAGTGAGAGGATACGGCTCACAACAGAAATAAGGCGTCCGCCTCAAAAGCGGAATCCTGGCCGCCAAGGCCGAACAAATTACCCGGGCGATTATGATCGCCCGAGAGGACAAGCCCGGGTAAAGAGGTGCAACCTCGAGGCCCGTAGCCCCCCAATAGCCTACTACAAGGCTAGGGAGAAGACCCACAATGTAAGTCGACCGTCCGATGGACAAAGACTACCTCTGCCGAGGGACCTCCTCATTTCCTCCCCGGAGGGAGTCGAGTTTGAAGACCCTGAAGAAGATGTTTGAAGCCCGACCATCACCACGAACATAGGGTGTCCGCCTAAAAAGCGGACTCCCGACCGTTAAGGTCGAACCAGCTACCCGGGCGATTATGATCGCCCGAGAGGACAAGCCCGGGTAAAGAGGTCTAACCTCGAGGCCCAAAGCCCCCCGGCAGCCTAACAAGGTTGAGGGAGAAGACCCAGACGACGAAGTCACGGGTAGAGCTAGTACTGTATATATCAACATTGTTTTATGACCAAAGAGCCATAGATATATTGCTAGTGTAGATAATATTAATGAAAGTATCAACTTTATCCGGTTATCACTATTCAATGGCAGCAATTAACGCGTCACCGATGAGTATGCTTTTGTTTTCCTTTGAACAACGTCATCCGTATCGCACTAGAAATCAAGTGTTCTGGTGACCCTGACACAAAACACGCATCTATGCATTAATGCTTCTGTGTTTAATAGTCTCACATTATCTGTTGTTTTCGAATCGCATAACTAAACTTCGTCCAAAAACGTAGTCTTCTTTTTCGGACTCTAACTAATGCTGATAGCCCTAGAGGCTTTGACAGCGTCACCGAGAGAGTGGGCGAGCGCAGAAGCATCGCCGGGGGTTGAGCTGGGAGAGCGGGTCTCGGAAGAGGCCCGCAGCATCCTGGGAGCGTCTCCTTAAGGGTGCCTCCTGTGAGGACGGTACCTCGGCTTAAAACGACGCGTTGTGGAGGACTGTATCGGACTTGCGGAAAAGTCCTAATGTCAAAACGGGCGGGGCTGGACACCCCGGCCGCTAGACGTGAGGAAGCGGGGACCTCGTCTTCGCCGGCGAAGACGCTGTGTGTGTGTATAAAGACGTAGTCAACCTCATAGAGTTATTATACTTAAAGTAGAAGAGCCACAGGCAGGCCTGTAAGTATCACAATAAATAATGAGAAGGAAGATTAAACTAGTCATCTTTGTCTTATCACCCACAAAAAAGAGAGAGACAGATACACCCCGATTTGCTTTCTCTTTATTTCTCTTTATTGCAACACTAGCTGTTAACCGCAACTTCGTTCACCTGGACTGTTATCGCATGATAGGTTGATAATAGATGGCGCTTTTCAATGTCATTCTATTCCTGTAGAATGAACAGAATTTATATAGCCTATATGTTACCCCGGTGTATAAGGAATAATTGTGCTAAATTTCGTCGATATGGCTTCAGCGGATTCGCCGTGAAAGAGTAACAAACATACATCCATACTCTCAAACTTTCGCATTTATAATATTAGTAGGATGGCATATTTGAGACTGGATTCCCTACGAGAAAAAAACAAAAGTATTTCAAAAGTGAACGTAGCAAGTGGCGTATATGGCTCCAAACTATAACGTTTATTAAACTTCGAAAGGAAGCTCTGTCTATTAACGGGTACTGAAAAAACCGTAGTTTAAAACAAAAGTAGGTACTCATAGAATTATTTTATTGTAATCCGCGTTTTGAAAACAATCTATTTAATGCTACGTGCAGGTATTATATTTGCGATATTTTCGTGGAGCCTATCTCCTATGTGATTTTATTATGGTAGTGAATGTATATAGTCTGTGTCATGTGGTGTTTGAAGTATGTGCTGTAACTGATCATCATCCTCCTGCCCTTACCCCACTCTAAGTAGGGTCGGCACAACATGTTATGAACATGCTGTCATATAACTTGGCTGTGTTTTTACGAGCGGTCGCCTGCCTGATGTCAACTTACCTTAGTCGTACCACAGTCGATACCACACGGTGGGTCAACTTACCTTAGTCGCCTTTTACGACACCTCGGTAAGAAATGAGGGTGGTCTATTCTACTCAGCCGAATACCACACGGCGGATGTGCTTTAACAGATCATGCGTTATTATATATTATTACTAGCGGCCTGCCCTTGCTTCGCACGGGTATAAAATATATATCCCATGTCAGTCAGTGTAAAAAAAATGATTAAAATCGATCCAGTAGTTTTGATTTATTCATTACTGCCCGTGGCCCGCAAGCGTTAAATTTGGAGAAAAACAATTTCCTCTCCCTATACCAAGACGATTTCCTGCTATCTTTGGAATATCTAAACTCATATAGTACATTTTTACTTATTTACTTTTACATTTTACCTATGTATTTTATTTTTACAATTAATTACAGAATGTCTTTAAACAAACTCTAAAAGATTCGAAGTGCTATAGGGTGAAGCGCGGCGTCCTCACGACATTTTAAATCTGTAATATCTCCGAAAATGTTCACTTAAATTGCATGCTGTAAACGGCCATATTGATCTATATTAAATCAACAATTTATTTAAGGTACTCAATTGGATAAGGATTAATGCTGTATTGTATAAAAATTGCTTTGAACATAAGGCATAATTTTTCGTAAAAAGTAAATGAAAAAAACTGCTATTGTGGGTTATCCATAAGAGATAGATATATACCATCGCGGACTTTTCTGTAGACCTTTTTAAGGTACAAATACTTAGTACATCATTTTGATAAATCTCGTAGGGTTTAGCCTGCGTATGCAATGGAAGCGGAAAAAAATGTAATTATTTACAGAAACCTCAAAAATTACAGTATTTCTCTACTTCGTATTGAATGTTATTATACGTACAAACCTTCCTCTGGAATCACTCTATCTATTAAAAAAAACCACATCAAAATCGGTTGCGTAGTTTTAAAGTTTTATGCGTACATACGGAAATATGGACTTTGTTTTATAATATGTAGTGAAGTGATGTGCGGTAAATACTGCATGTCTAATCAGGTTTGAGATTGACGGATTGTTTTACCTACACTTAGCGTTACATATTCGTAGATTTTCTTAACAAACGCGGATTATCGCAAAATAATCCTTGTCCTTTGGTACTATGGAATCCAAAATAAAGTATATTTCTTTAAATTAGCTCGTAGTTTCTTAATTTTATAATCGAGTTTATAATCATATAAAATGAGGAAATCCGTACCGACATGAGTCGCGAAATTGAAGTAGCTGTGAACCTGGCAATATGTTATCAAAACAAGTCACAATCACCCATTGTTGAGCTCTGTCAATAAATACCGTAATATATTATAAAGCCGGTTCTCAATTGTATTAAATGTCATTTATGTTTATTTGCGAATCCAAAAGTTATTACCTGTTGGACAAGAATGTAATCATTTGTAATAAAATATTATCTTTTATCGGGAAATATCAAATTATAGTATCAATTATATCATAGTTATAATTTGCCATTGACAGTCGTACTATGTATCCAGTAATATCCGGCTTAATAGTTAATTAATCTTACAGAGGTGTCGTAAAAGGCGACAAAGGTAAATCGACTCGCTGTGCGGTATCTGGCTGAGTAGAATAGACTTCCCTCATTTCTTACAGAGGTGTCGTAAAAGGCGACAAAGGTAAATCGACTCGCTGTGCGGTATCTGGCTGAGTAGAATAGACCACCCTCATTTCTTACCGAGGTGTCACTAATGTAGTGTTTCATGTGACGTGTGCCGTGCCGTGTCTTTACTTCTTTTTCATAAACTTTTCGCTTAAATTTTTGTTAAAATTTTCTTTACTTATCATCTCATAACTTTGCTGAAGATATTATTACCGTAAAATTAAAATGTAGCTGACTCCAAATCAATTTTGCCTAGAGTCAAGACACTTTTAACAAATTTCTTTAAAAACCATTACAACCGGAAAAAAACGAAAAGACAATTCATATTTACTATATATAAGAAGATTAATGACAAAACCTTGTGAATATAATTATCCTGTCGAGCGAGAAACCGTATCTTGTGAATTTCAAGGACGTCTTGACGTGTTTTGTCTTTGTGGTCTTAAATCTTAAATGCTTATCAGTCTTAATTACGAAGAGGCAGTTGGAAGCTGCGTTTATTAACGTTTAGATTACTTTTAACTAACCCTCTGTGTCTCAGTTCTTTAATTGAATGTGCTCTAGATAAGGCGCGGTCACTATTTACATGATGCATTCAGCATCGTCCTTTGTGTTTATGCTTTGAATATGATTCAGTCGCTATCGGTATTCGTTATGTGACAGACGTTCTCGCTACTAGAGAACGCAAACTTTCACATTCGAGCGTAAATAAACTAAAAGTGCATTGAGCAATACAATCTGAATATAATAATATTCTTTCATATAACTGTTGTTCGTAATTATAATTTGTTCGAAATTTAAATAGTGGAAGCCTAATCATCGAAGTTAATTATGGTGTTTTCCACGGTGGCCGTTTGAAAATATTTCGTACTATTAGAGACGGAGAACGATTTCTGTTATTATTCATTTTCTAAAGATTATCTGTGATTGTTTAGTTTGTGAACATAAATGATTTGAGTTAATTGCTTTGTTATTAAAATGGGAAAAGACTATGGTAAGTTTACTAAAGTTCTAATCTAAACTGTGTACAAGTTATAAACTTTTTATATTTTTAACTGCAATTTATTAAAATTATTTGAGTTTACTTATTGTTTTCAAGGTTATTAATAAAGTATTAATTATAACGTTTATTGACCACATTTCGTCTCTAAATCTTTAATATTATTATTTTGAAATGAGCAATTTTTTCTATCTATTTCTATACATCATTTTACATACATGCAATAAATATTTACATCAAATTTGAATCAACGTCATCTTGGATAAACCAGTGTTGTCTGAATACTTGTCTTATTTGACAGTTTTGTACAAAATTTTTAGCCGTGTGGTATCCGGCGGAGTAGAATAGACCACACTCATTTCTTACCGAGGTGTCGTAGAAGGCGACTAAGGTAATTGGACCCACCGGGTGGTATCCGGTTGAGTAGAATAGACTACCCGCTTTCTTGCGGAGGGTCGTAAAATACGACTAAGGTAAGTTGATGTCAGGCAGGCGGCCGGTCGTAAATCACGTGACAACATTTATAGCATGTTGTGCCGACCCCACTTAAAGTCGGATAAGGGCAGGAAGATGATGAAGATGACGATTTGTTATTATTTTATTCTGCAAACAAAGCCGCAAAGAAATACTAGGGAGTAACAATAGTCGACATAAATAACCATAGTATCTTTAATTAAAAATTAAATAAAATTCGTGCGAAACTGGAAATTAAGATTCTAATATCATAATAGAAAAATCAACAATAATACCTACCAAATCTAAAGAAAAAGTATCAGATATACCATATTGTAACTAAAGTGGGTGTAAACACAAAACGGACGTAAAAAAAATAATCTCGTCGAAATCCCGGCAAAATTACCAAATGATCGCACGCCCTTGACAACTTTACGCTGTGTGAGCTTCTATATTTATCATATCTAACAGGCCCGTGACATCGTTCTCAACGAAAGATTTGAAATACTGGTAATATTGGGTTAAATATTCATTATTACTTATTGTTAACATACTTTTCTTGTATACAAGTAAATTATATTACGTATGAATTTGCCTTTACATCATTTTATAAGTAAATTTCTGAGTATCGATTTCGGATTCGAAATTTTTTTGGTTCATAATTTACTTATTTTACAAAACGACCTTTTAACTCTTTAGTAGGTATTCATAGGCGAAGGAGGAAGACTTACGATTAATATTATCGGTAATCGTCATCAAATTGGTTTATTATTAGTTTACAGGTTGCACTAAATCATCTTCATCATCTTCCTGCCCTTATCCCACTCTAAATGGGGTCGGCACAACATGTTATAAACATGTTGTCACATGATTTGGCTACGTATTTTAAGACCGGCCGCCTGCCTGACATCAACTTACCTTAGTCGACTTTTACGACACCTCGGTAAGAAAGAGGGTGGTCTATTCTACTTCACCGGATACCACACGGTGAGTCAACTTACCTTAGTCGACTTTTACGACACCTCGGTAAGAAATGAGGGTGGTCTATTCTACTCAGCCGGACACCACACGGCGGGTCGACTTACCTTAGTCGCCTTTTACGACACCTCGGTAAGAAATGAGGGTGGTACTATTCTATTCCGCCGGATACCACACGGCGTCAGGTTGCACTAAATAACAGTATTAATTGAAATGTAATCATATGCCTATATTTCCTTAATAATGAAAAAATCTGTCGCGCTTGTTTCCATAACTCAAACAGCGCAACGGTAATACCACGATGAATCATACATCAAGATTGTAAAATAATTAGAATAAATATGTGTTGGAGAATTCCTGGCATATTTATGTGTAACCTGGTTATCCGCATTTGATCTGCGTGACAGGTCTAAGCTTCAATCTGCATTAAAGAGAGGTGGTGTTAACCAACAGTAGGACAGTAACAAGTTATAATCAATGATAAATAGTATTTTAAATATAAAAAAAATAACTAAATATATGGGACACTCGCACACACGGTCGTCCGTCCCCAAAGTAAGTAACTTAATACTTGTGTTATGGGTGACAGACAACTGGTTAATATATACATACATATATATATATATATTTTTTTTTATTTTTTTTTAAATATATACTTAAATACAAATATACTCCCAGGCTCAAAGACCAACAAATTCATTTCAAGAAAATGTTCGAACCCGGGACCCGTGGAGCCGAAGGCAGGGTCACTACCCACTGCGCCAACAAGCCAGTCATTTTATCTATTTTTTTTATTTTATCTGTCATAACTTTATTGTATACACTGGTAATTTAGACAATGTTTTGTTAAAAACTAAATAAAAACACGTCACGGTGGAAGATGATCATCTGAGACGTCATGTGGGAATGTACGGAATAGGAGAACGAAACGAAAGGGGTGAGAGATTGTTACAATTTTGTGGCGAAGAAAACCTCACTCTGATGAATACTTGTTTCCAACACCACATTCGACGTTTGTATACGTGGGTATCTCCTGGAAATAAATATAAAAACCAGATAGACTATATAATGATTCAAACACGATGGAGATCATCTATACTCAATGCAAAAACTTATCCAGGTGCGGATTGTGGAAGCGATCATCAGTTACTTATGTGCACTTTTAAACTGAGGCTAAAGAAAATTTACAAACGGATACCTAGCCAGAATCTTAAAAATGTCGAAAAAACTAACGTTCGAAACGGACTGGAGAGTAAACTTGTTGAGATACAGGCAAGTAAACATCACAGCGACAGCAACTCGTTATGGGAATCTCTTAAAAAAGCAACCATTGACCAAGCGACAAAGTATAAAATCCCAACAAGCACTGTCATGAAGAGCCATTTTAAGTCTGACACGACTTTAGCCATTCTACAAAGGCGAAAGCTAAAAGAAAAAGGTTTAGTGTCGGCTGAGGATCTTAAAGTTTATTCAGGTTGGTGTCAACAAATACAAAGGCTGTGTCGAAGAGACATAAACAACCATATAAATAACATCTGTTGCGAAATCGAAAGTTGTGCGACGAAGAATGATACCAAGCATCTATTCCGAAAAGTCTATGAACTTAGTAAAACAAGAAATGTTAAGAGTTGGGCTATAGAGGACAAGGATGGCCAGCTTTTAAATGAGCTAGACGTAGTTCTGGAACGGTGGAGACAGTACTGCTCCGAACTATATCTTGACCAAAATACGTTTACCCAATTCTGCAGGATTTCAGCTAACAACCAAGAGCCAACTATTATGGATTCGGAAGTCGAGCGAGCAATAGAAGCACTAAAAATTAACAAATCACCTGGAAAAGATTCCATTCCAGCAGAACTTATAAAAATAATGGGTCCATTGGGAAAGAAGATATTAACAAATATCTGTAAGATAATATGGACTACAGGAGTATGGCCTAGCGACTGGATCGAATCTGTCTTTGTACCACTGCATAAGAAGGGCTCAAAAACAAAGTGTTCTAATTACAGAACAATATCACTTATTTCCCATGCCAGTAAAATTATGCTGCATATTATAAACGAACGTTTGAGAAACTTCCTTAACAGACAAATCCCAGAAGAGCAAGCAGGATTTGTAAAGGGCAGGGGTACCAGAGAACAGATCCTGAATGTACGGCAAAATTATTGAAAAAAGCCGTGAATTCAATTACCCAGTGCTGTTGTGTTTTATCGATTACAGCAAAGCATTCGATTGTGTCTGTTGGGAAAAACTGTGGTGCATACTTCTGGAAATGGGAGTGCCTGAACATCTAATTGCCATAATTGCTAATCTATATAGCTGTAACCAATCTTACGTTAAACTCGAAGGTAGTTTATCAAGGGCTTTTAACACGAAGAAAGGAGTGCGTCAAGGGTGCATTCTTTCTCCCATGCTTTTTAACATATACGGGGAGTATATAATCAGAAAGACCATGGAAAACTGGGACAAAGGGTTTAAGATTGGAGGCAAGAGATTGGCAAACTTACGATACGCCGATGATACTTTATTAATAGCGACATCGTACAAAGATATGGGTGAGCTACTTTGGAAACTGGAATAGGAAAGCAACAATTTGGGACTTGCCATTAACCGAAGCAAAACCAAGCTAATGGTAATAGACAGAGCTGGCAAACTTTCTGAGTCTGACCTAATTCAAGGGATCGACAAAGTAGATAACTACAATTACCTGGGTTCTCTCATCTCTAATAATGGCAGCTGTGTTTCCGATATCAAACGAAGAATAGCTATGGCAAAGGATGCAATGACGATTGAGTAACATATGGAGAAACCGAAATATCTCAAATAGGACTAAACTGCGCCTGGTACAAACACTTATATTCTCCATCTTCTTATACGGCGCAGAGACTTGGACTATTCACGCAAGAGAGAGACAAAGAATTGATGCATTCGAAATGTGGTGTTGCGGCGAATTCTCCGTATCCCATGGACGGCCAAACGCACAAATGCATCAATTTTATCGGTACTAAAAGTAAAAACACGCCTTTCAACCATATGTCTCCAACGCATCCTTCGCTATTTTGGCCATATAACACGCCGTGGAGATGAAAGTTTGGAAAAACTCATAGTGAGTGGAAACGTCGAAGGCAAAAGGTCACGAGGAAGATCCCCAACTAGATGGTCTGATCAGCTAAAGGCCACCGGCGCTATCAACTTTCATGACGCTGTTCTCATGGCCGGGGACAGGAACCGCTGGAAAGATATTATACGCCACCAATCTACTGACTGACAACTTAACGGTGATCACGATCCTCAGAAATGAGGGACCGACTATAGAGAGAGAGAAATAAAAACAACGGGCGGCCTTATCATTTAAAGTGATCTCTTCCAGGCAACCATAACATTCAGTATCTTAAAAAAAAATAGTAACTTGAAATCCCAACAGAATTTCATAGTCAGGAATCTTTGGCTTCTAAGGATTGCTTCTATAACTCCTTGAGCTGTAGTTCTATCCTATATAGTGTATTATCTATGGTAGTTCGTTTGACAGTTTGATGGCTGTATTAAAATCATAGAGTTCTTATTCTAGATTAGGGGCAGCCATAGACAGGCCTGTACGTGAGAGTGTCGCAACAAATACGAGAGGGAAGATGAAACTCATATACTTTTCTTTGTCTAATCAGATATAAAAAAGAGAGACATATATTAAGTCTCATTTACTTTTTTATTGTCGATGGACAAATTCTATGGTAGCTCCCCGACTCTGGTAATTAACTCTATGATTATTATAATGACTTACCTCTTTGCAAATTAAATTTCACCACTTGTATTATTTGTAAACATCACAAACAAAAGATTGACAGCAATCTTTTGTTTACGAGTGATGAAATGTAACTTCCGCTTAATGTAGAATGAATTATTATGACAAGACGTCGCTTTACATATTTGGTTTAAAAATATTGACTTCTGATATTCTTGATTCTCTGATATTCTCGCAAAACTTATAAAATTTATTTCAGAAAAAACATCGCCTCCTAAAGGTGAAGGACGAATACGACAAGATCTCGTCTTATACACATTGTACAATGTAATGTAACTCATTCAAATTCGTGGCTTCTGTTTAACGAACTAACTTTTCTAACTCTTAAAAAATAATATTACTAATGTATCATTAAATTTTTACAAAAAACTAATTTTTTTTATTGCAATACATACAATACTTTTAACAATCAACAATATTAAATGTTTTTACTATTTAAATTATGGCTCTCAAGTGAATGATGAAAAAAATGAACATTACCTTTTTACATTACATTTGAACATTAACTTTATTACCTTTTGTGATAAGTTAGATTACTATAATAAAATATATTTTCATTAACTCACAGGTGATATGATGGTATGTTATCATCTCTGTTTAATCATAAATACATTTTTAAAGTTGTAATCAAAGATATTTTAAATCTATACTAATATATAAAGCTGAAGAGTTTGTTTGTTTGTTTATTTGTTTGATTCTTTGAACTCACTAATCTCAGGAACTACTGGGTCATTAGAGATAGTCCATTCATCGAGAAAGGCTATATATAGGTTATATAATATCACGCTAACATGAATAGGAGAGGAGCAGCAATAAAAAATATTACGAAAACGGCATAATTTATAGCTTTCCTTGCGTTCGCTAAGTAAACAGTGAAAGTTATTCTAATATGATGTATTACAAAATTGTTCTCCTCTAAACGTTCTAAATAAAAGACTGCAACAGCAAATGTCTTGCTTTTAAGGTTAACCCACTATAACCATTTTTATGGTTATCAAAATACTATATTACAAATATAATCTGCCCACGCGAGTGGAGGCGCTGGATATTGCTAGTCTTTTATAAAACAAAGGTTCACTTTTACTTTTGTCTAATTGGCTCCGGTTTGTTACACACGCATTTAGGATTAACGAATTAAGCGACGACGTAACAATTCTACCAGTTGAACATTAAAATATCGTTCGCTCCCGCGCACATCAATTACAGCGCGTTTACGTTTCCAAACAAAAATAAAACTACCGTCATCGCTGACAGCTTCGCAATATAAGCCATTCATAAAAGAATCTATTTTCCATTCAGACTGTTGACGTCATAATTTTATGCTTATTTGGCGACGGTCTTACTTTTAATGTTACGAAAAACCCTAGATTAATTTCACAATAAATAAACTTAGCTGAGAAATTCTACTACTAGCAAAAAATTTATAATATTATTCTGTAACGTTCGTCAAAAAAAATGTTCATAGAATTTTGTCCCATCATGGAAACAAATTAAGTAAACGTTTTAGAGGCTATAGAAGAAGTAAAATAAAACTTTTATCAGTGCAACATTAAATAACTTTAGAAGTGAACGGTTTGAATTGATATTATCTTAATCATTCAGCATACCCTGAATATAATAAAAATAACTATATGTAAACAAACTACTGATGCTATTATTGTATTAATTTAAAATTATTATATTGCTTCTCCTTAATTGGATTGCATTTTCAAGCTAATAGTATCGTAATCGGCTTCGCTTTGCACTACAACACAGTAGTAAGCAGTCTTGTAAAAATATCAACTAACAAAGTCTAATCCAGTTAGTATGAAAATATGAAATCAATATTAACATAGATGATTTTAAAATCCTCTTAAGAAATATTTTAAAGTAAAAACTAGTCATTAACCCCTATGTATAAGAGATATTTTTTTTTTTGAATAATATTGACGCGGTTTATACTCAAAAGCTTATTATGCTTTTTACACTCGTACCGTCTTAATCAAAATTTGATAAAAATAAAGCGGAAGTAAATGCGTAGGAAAGAAAAATTAGTAAAGGATTAATATGTAGGTATATAACAGTATCATCACTGTATTGGATATGATCAAAATATTTTTCATTTCCGTTAATACTAGCTGATTGATGATAACAATGGTGATTAATTAGCTATGACTGTTTCCAACGCTACACTTATCTAGATATTTCATATGATTCGCGTCGGTTCGACAAAGGCAGGCTATGTTTTTTACAGATTTTATTATTTTTATAAACATAGGTGTCATGAATAGCATCCATCCATATGTAAATACATTCTGACCCATTTTATTCAGGTATCTAAGTGATTTACGCATACGTATTTTAAGATTTATATCATTTCAAAAGATAAACAACGGAAATGTACTTAATTCGGTCTTTAGTTTCTGGATTATGGTATCCTTCTTTCGTATGATCGACTCTTTGGAATCCTAAGTTGCATAACATATTTCTAAGAACATTAGTTGGCAATTTGATGATCTATGAAGTCCATTAGAGTTGCATTCGTCTGTTTAGTGTTAAATGTTTCCTCCTCCTTGTATATAGTTTCGGCATCCGATCGTATTGCAGTCTCTGGCTGGTCTGGAATATATATATGATTAGGATATATGATCCATTCTACTCAAATTCTTTTTGATCATGATATCATAACAAAAAGGTGACGATTGTAATTCGACTTTAAAACGTTTCAAGTTGACTAAAGATGAGCGACCAACAAACTGATGTACATATTATGCGGTGAATGACGTGCAACTCAAGTGATTTGTGACTTTCTAAGACATATTCAAACGCCTTATTTAAATTTAGCAATGTTTTTGACGTTAACATGAACATATTGTAGAAAAAGACAAAGATTTTACGATTCGTTGATTTTTTAATGATTTGATTAAATCTAAAGTCATCTAAAAATCAAACTGTAGGCGTATAGACGCATGTTGGCCATAAGCTGGACTCAATGTGAAACTGCAATGTGAACTTTCAATGTGAAAGTGATTAACCATAACCGTATTAACCAAAAATGTGAACTTTTCAATACCATCAAGGTCAGAAAAAGTGTCATATCTGGGGCATGTGTGTGGCATTAGAGATTTAAACTTATTATGATGGGAAAAGTAGCAGAAAGAATAGGCGTCGGTCGCAGGAAGATATTTAAATTACGTATCATCCGGGTGTAGACAGGAATCGCGAGTGCTGCCAAACGTTTTCACCTCGCGAAAAATAAACAGAAATATACACTGCTGACTGCCAATCTTCGACAATCAGAGAGGCACCAACACACAACTACAAGTAGAAGAATAAATAAAGTAACTGTTTAATAAAATGGAGTAAAAATTTAGAATTAGTAGAATGTGAACTGAATAAGTTTTTCAAGTGATAAAATCGTCACATTGTGTAAATAGTCGCCAGGGTCGAATGTGTTTAAATATTGTATACCACACTGCTATTTTTATAATAAAACTTACTCAAATAGAAATTATGTATCTCGTATTTGTCATACATTTTGTTTAGCACAGATTTTTCAGTATTTTTTAATGTCCATAAGTGTTCCAGCTGATAATATATTTCAGAGAACGACAATTAGTATTATTGTCGGTTGTTATCAATTTAAGTGGTCGCTAATCTTAGCCATATTAGTCATACTAATCTGCGTTTCATTTAATCTAACATCTTCTTATCTTTAAGAGCAACAGGCGTATATAAATATTTCTTAATGTTTAATATTTATTCTACAGATGAAGAAACAATACTCATATTTTTGTAGAAATACCACATGTTACTATTTTTACCTTTGACTCACAGCTACTAGGAGTTTCAAGACCACTGGATAAGTATAATTTACAAGAACCTCCTAGTTGTTAGGGTTGCTTATTATAGTGAATAAAATAAAAATGTTGATAAAAGAAAATATAATTGGTTTTAAAATAAACATATGAGACACACACACGGTCGTCTGTCGAGTGTCGCCAAAGTAAGTAACTTAATACTTTTGTTATGGGTGACAAACAACCGGTAAATATATACATATGCAGTTCCTTTTAAATACAAATACACACCCAGGCTTGACGACCAACAGTTTTTTAAAATGTTGAACGGCGGGAATCAAACCCGCGACTCACGGAGCTGAAGGCAGGGTCACTGCCACTGCGCAAACGGGCCAAAAAATGACCATATTTGGTCCGCCTTATGGGGCAATACTAACATCACTGTTGGGCAAAGAGATTTCGTTTTTTTATTTATTTACTACTAGAGCCGGCCACGCTTTGCTGCAGGTCAATATATTTTCGCTTTTCACTGTCTTAATATTTCGATTCATTTGTAAGAAATTTATTTTAATTTAAATATGAATTATATGTATAAGAACATTAAACACTAAACACACATTAAACAATCTTTCTTTTGTTTTTAAATATATACAAAAAATTTAAGTTCAGAGTTTGATCCTTAATGTTGTATTTTTTTATGTTTTCATTATTCTCTTTGTTTTTTGTTTTTCTGTTTATTTTAGGTTTATAATTGTAAAATTGTTACTAAAAATGATTTCCTGTAATTGGTACTACATAATTAATTTAAGACTATTTGGATATTTTTTAGTTAAATAATATGTTGGAAATCCGTATAAATAAAAAAATTAATAAATAAATAAGACATGTCTTCAGTCTACTGTAGATAATCTGTAAATACATTCAATACAATCTTTGTTCAACCCTATACGTAGCAAGACAATAATACCTTCCTGCAGAATGTATGTTGCAAAATATGACTATGACTTGTTAACTGTCTGATAGACTAAATTATATGTAGGTTAATGCGTCGCAATTTTCTTATTATATTACCGCTTATAATTATTAAGTGTTTTTCCTTGCTCCACACACGAGCAACACGCATTTTTAATGTCTTTAATTACCACTGTACGCAAAGTCGTATCACTGATATTTGTATGTTTAAAATGTATATTAAAATATAATTTTTTTAATTAAATTAGTTTTATTATCTTATAAAATCTTTTAAATAATCCTATCACCTAAAACCTGTCACCTTGAGTTATCAAAAGACATACATATATTAACATAAAAAAAATGATTTCAAAAAGGTGCCAAGATCTCCGATTTGACCCCACTCAAAGTGGGGTATAAGGGTAGGGAAATGATGAGTAGTAAAAACAAAAAAATAAATAGAAGTAGTTGGAAAAACATCCGATATTTATTTTATTTCTGTATTCATTTACAACATTTAGCACACAAAACTTCTTAGATATCTAGTTTTTAGTAATTCTAGTAGAATATTTGTTTACTTAACTAATCCCAATTAGCACGAGCGTCACATCGCGTAGGCTTTGACTGAAGAACGTAATATTTGACTAGTTGCCTAACACAATCACCGAGCGCAGTATACGCCGGTTTCAATATCGTAAATTGAATCAAGATAAGCCAACCGCCAACATTGCCTCGCGATATCAGTATCAGTGAAAAATGAACACGAAAACCAAACACCGAGTTACTAAATTATGACTAATGGCTGTACAAACTTTGGACAAACTGCAGTGATAGTTAGTGAACATTATTATTTGTTATGGGCTGCTGTGTGTCGTCTGAAGAGTCCAGTAAGTGTTGAGGTTATAATACAAATAGTGCTGAAAATTTTATTAATCTGTCCTTGGTTGTAATCTCGATTACAACTCTACGGCGGTATAACTTTACTGACGTTTACTCGCTACTTTGCTCTAAGTAATAATATTTTTTAATATTGTGGTATGTCCAATAACGTAGCTACTGGAGGGCTAGACGGGGCAGTGCCTTGGGAGCCCCCAAGATTAAGGGGCCTAACATTTTTCCAAATTAAGTAGAGATTTTTAAACAAATTTTTGTCCATCTATATGTTAAACGATGAATTTGGAGTACGTTGAATTCGGAACACAAAAAATTCGGAACAAACGATTCAACAGTTTAGTCGGGGGACCTATTTTATTTTTGACCCAGAGTCTTTGTTTACCTAGCTACGTTACTGGGTAAGTCCATAAAACATTCACTCATCAAAAAATACACACAAAACATGCATATATATCAATTTAAAATATAAACGAGTACTAGAGGGGAACCTGTACATGATGACTCCTCAAGAAAAAAATTATAAGACCACTTATCCAACGAATTACTAGGAAGAGAAGATGAGAAACCCATACTTATCTCTGTCCAATCACATAAAAAAGAGAAGCATATAGGAAGCCTTATTTGCTTTCTCTTTTTTTTCGATTGACACATTTTAGACTGGCTCTCTACTCTAGTATAAAAACTATGATTGTATATCCCTCGGAAGTTCTATTTATTACTCTATATGATTTGTCAGTATTGCTCTAATCAGAATCGCCCTATACATGCCTTTACAAAGCACTCTTGAACAGCAATAGCAAATAATAGTGGAAAGATAAGAATACTAAATACGAATTGATAAAGCAAGAATCGATAAGAACTATTTAATTAAATTTTTACACTTCAACTGTGAAGGTATGAACATGTGATATGCATCAAGTTATATTTATGTAGTGTAGGCAAAATAATTTTTCTTATGCTCAAATAACAGTGCAATGATATATTTTTTAATATCTCTATGTAGTACTATTTTATTTCGGTATATTGTCGGAATCGTTAGAAATCAATTATCACCAACTGTAATATTGGTAGCTTAACACTTAGACCTGTTTCATTTAGGTAATTAAATAAAAGAACAACCTGATAGTCAGGTTGAGAGCGCGTCGACCTTACCAAGGGTTTGCAGATTGAAACTCTAATACGAAGAAACCTAACATTATAAACAATTCTTAATGTGCTATACGTTAAAAAAAACACTGTGATCAGACCGATATATCTCAAAAAAAAACTTTTACACAAAATTTATAAACAAAATTGTAATGTGTCCGTGAAAGTGTCAAATGCATGTCACCAACCTCCTGCCCTTATCCCACTTTAAGTGGGGTCGGCACAACATGTTATAAACATGCTGTCACACGATTTGGCTCCGTTTTTACGATCGGCGCCTACCTGACGTCAACTTACCTTAGTCGTATATTACGACACCTCGGTAAGAAAGGGGGTGGTATTTTTTACTAAACCGGATACCACACGGTGCGTCAACTTACCTTAGTCGCCTTTTACGACACCTCGGTTAGAAATGAGGTTGGTAAATTCTACTCAGCCGAATACCACACGGTGGGTCGACTTGGTCACCTTTTACGACACCTCAGTAAGAAATGAGGGTGGTACTATTCTATTCAGCTGGATACCACACGGCGTAAAGTGTCAAATGCAGGTATAATGCTGTTATGGTTTTTATCGATTTAATATACTTATTTTTGATGCATTATTTTAAAAAAATATTAGCATTCTGCTCTTCTTTATATAAACTATAACATTGCTAGATTTGATACTCCTCCTTTCGCGTAATTTTCTTAAAAAGGGGCACAAAGTTTTTGTTTAACGTATTAATCCTATCCTACTAATAATTTAAATGCGAAAGTTTGTCAGTATGGACTTATGTTTGTTACTCTTTCACCGCGCATCCGCTGAACCAATGTCGATAAAATTTGGCATAATTATTGCTTTTACACCGGGGTAACATAAAGGCTATTAAAATCCTGTTAATTCTACAGGAATAGGATGACATTGAAAAGCACCATCTATTATCAACCTGATTATTATCACGCGACAACAACGCAAACGAAGCTGAAAGTAAAAGCTTAATAGCTTTTACTATGCGCAGTCTATGGATTAATAAAGAATTTAAAACAACTTTTCAATTGCAGGGGAGCCGATACGATACGATCCCGACTTTAACGGGCCGGTACATAACCGCTCCTGTACGGACATCTTATGGCTAATCATTTTCATCCTCTTCCTCGGAGCATGGGGCTACGTTGGATATTACAGTAAGATAACAGTTCTATTTTACCTCGACAGGAATCTAGGTGTATTACCAATCTTTAATGAATAAATATACAAGCGGACGTACTAACACTGACTTTCAACATTTTAAATTCATCTATTTATATGCCGGATAAAACAAACATAAAATAAGATACGCAATCGGATACGTAAATATAATGGCTGTGATAAATTTTATTAGTTCAACACCGTAAAATTATATAGCATCTCGCTATGCCTGTGGCTTTGTGTGTTAATTTATGATAAAATAAAAGGAATTATTACATTTTGTTTTAGAACAATTTTCTTAACCCTGATAATATTTTTCAAGGTTTCTAATCTAGCTTACTATCTATTTCATCAAGGTGGTTCGCGTGAATCCCATCGCGGAAGCTATCACCCAAACTTGGCCCAGTTTGACCTGAAAGAGAGGTGTTTATCAATAGTGTACAAATATACTAATAGCGAAACTCTTAAAATAGGAAAAACCCCTATTGACACATGCACATTCATATTTTATACATGTTCATTACTGTTTGTTTACTGTTCACCAATAAGAAAATTGAAGTCAGACCATGGTTTTATATTTTAATTTGGTTTAGAATTGAGATTACCTTTAGAACAACATTAGTAATAATATGATACTAAAAACAGCAGTACCGCAACAACGTGAATTTGCGCGCCCAGAATTACTAAGTCGTTATAGAACCGTTCGTTCTATAATTCTTCGCTATAACTTGGTCTTTTTACCAGGTATGTCGAGAGGAAGTGTCGAGAAACTATTAGCGCCTATTGATTCGAGAGGTCGACGATGCGGCCTGGATTCTGGCCTTGAAGACAGGAAATATCTACTATTCTTTAACATCGCTAGGTGCTTGTCACCTGGTACTCCTATAATGGGATGTCCAACTACACAAGTTAGTAGTTTTTAAAACTAATTTAACTATTGCTCAGATTTTAACATTATTTTTACGTCAAAATATAATCAAATCTAAATGGTAATATATAATAATACATCGACGTTTCGAAATAAAGAAGGGGTCTGGTGTTAACTATACTTCAGTTTAATTTTAGTAACAGTGTTGTAAAAAAATCTTATCAGCAGATTTTGTAACCGACTACTCCGACGCAGGAGGTCTAATCTTTTCCATAAGTTATTATGGTTTTGTAATATAACCATAGGCAAAGAGCGTTATACTGATCAATCGTTTCTATTAATTCTCGGATGTGATGTAACTTACTAAAATTTAGAAATCCCATAAAGTTTTGCTTATACAAATTTCCTAACTTAAACTTGCTTTTTTTCAAAAATGTATCTCTGTTACAGGTATGTGTCTCAAATTGTCCAGATAGAACGGTGTTGTTTAAAAAAGAATTAGAACAACAACCTGGGTTATTCGAACAAATAAGGATGTCCATGATATGCACGGACGATGTCGACATTCAAGCTATGACACGTGCCCAAGCCCTCCAGTACATCCAAGAAGACAAGTGTGCTAGTTTTGTACTGCAGAGTCAACCAGGTAATGATAGAATTAAGATTTAAACACTAAAACAATGCCTGCCAAGCGAGATTTGTGTTAAACGTGTGGCATGAATGTGCCTATTAGTCTAATCGAATGCCATTAGAGAAAATGATCCCGCTTCAGTGTTGTTCCGCTGCATCGGCGATCTCTCTACACTGGAATGCAAAGATACGTCGAGGACAAAGTGGACAGAATCAGGGAGAGGTGACGAAACTTGTGTTCGCAACCCGAAGGACGCTCAGAAATCCCTGATTAACCGTGCGACAGCTCTCGATTCCTATGTGGGCTGGATCGCTGCGAGCTGGGTTACTTTCTTCACAAGAAACGAGCGAGAAACACACGTTGTACGTAGTGGCATGGCTCTTTTGCAAGTAGCTTCCTTATAGATTACCCAGCATCGTGGCACAATTTAACCTATCTACAATCACTTTTTGTAATGCTCTACTGATCTATACTTTTCACATTACTAACGTTATTTAAATAATTACACGCCTATTAATCCCTAAATGACTAATAATCGCCTAATCGACATAATAATGAATCATAAATAAGAAATTAACATTTATACAGATGCTTTGACAATATACACAGTCAGGATAGGATAATAGTTTGTTATTTTACGTAACAATAAGCGTTTATTCAACTGTACTAAGAGCTTATTATATTAACTTATAAGGCTGAACGGATTTTAGGACATTGCATGTCATAAAATTGAAATTCCTTAAGACAAGAAAACGCTAATAACTTATTTAAAAACGGCATTAATTCTTTTTTATTAACAATATATTTTTTTACATATTAGAAACCAATTTGATATTGCGCGGAAAATAATTTTGGATAAGTTCCATAGGACCTCACTTAAGTAGCATATGGTATGGTAGCATGATTTGTAGAGATATACGGAACATGTTATTTTTTGCGTCTTGCAGTATTAAATAAAATGTACTTACAATATAAGACTAATAATAAAATAGTATAAAAAAACAGGTCACAGGTGCAGAATGTGCACACAGCATAGAATGTCAAAAGATTTTAGGAAATACATATAGCTTAAAACTTAACAGAAATGCACATGAACTAATATTGAATATTTGGTACGAAAAACAGTGTTGGGTCGGTGCTTTGTAAACGTCACAGCCGCTGTGGAGGTATTACGAGATGTCACAAACGGTACACTTAACATGGCGGAAAACGAGGTGCTCGAACAGCTCACAAATTTGCTTAGATTTGACCAGGTAGAGTACATCACGTATGTTTGTTTTAGTAAGTTTTTTAATAGGAATCGTTTAATAGATTGATTGGAAGCCGTTGATGTAGTTAAACGTAGGTAATTTTGTAAATATCATTCATATACTCTTCCATTAAGCTGGCGTGAACAAAATTTGATGAATTTCCCTTTGCCTCCCGGAGTAAGAATTATAACAGGTGTGGTAACGCTAGTATCTCTAGCTAATAGTACTGCAATAGCTATCGAAATAATGTTGTATTCCAAATGATACTGGATGCAAGCGCCTTTAATATTTTGACCATTGTATGAATACTACCAGGATGAGTTCATGTCGATGACTAGGAGTTCCGTAATCGAGAACCACGCCTATCGATTTAATTGTACAGGTGAAGTTTCAATAGTTCAATGAAACTTATATGCGACAGCGGGAGTTCCCAGCTCATTGGACTTTTGTAAAGCCAATTCGTCATATTAACGTGTCTGCAATCTAAATTGTAGCAGAAATACATCACAAATTTCATCAATTTTTCGCTCCAAACATTAATTATATTTACTTTATTTATCTAGCGGTACATTAAAATATCCAATTATGTACTTAAAGTAGATTTTATATATGTCCTCATGCTTTTTGCACATGCGGTATTGCATGCCTTGCTTATCGTAATCATAAAGACTAACATGTGTTTAATATCAATGAACTGCCGTACTGATTTTGGTGAATTGTTGTAAATATATAGAATGGACTTTAGAGAAAATCATAGAATACTCAGAATAAAACTGCTACGCAGATAATCTTGTGGATACCAGCAGAATATACTAAAAGTTATAAAGTAGATAAATTTACAGAAATATGAGAAATACCTAAGTTAAATTATAAAACCCGTAGATTACCTACCAAGATTCATCTTATTGTTAGTAATAACTAGAACTTACTGTTTATCGCTTTGATTTTAGCAATCATAGGTTCTATTAGTATGTAGCCAATATTTAAATTAATGTGTCACTTATTTCCACTTTGTACCTGAAAAGATTACTTCTTCTTTTGTTAATATTACTTATATTGATACGCTTTCGTGTTGTAGACTAGAGCTTTACCGCAATGACGTCTGTTTGCAAAAAATGTTACGTACAATAAAACGTATCGAAACGTATCATTTGTATAACCCACCAATACGGATTGGTTGATTATACAATTTGAATTCTGCTGAGATATGCAGGTTTTTTCGCTAACCTTAACCAAAAAGCGAATCATCATCATCAAAGTTACATTAAAGTTTTAAAGAACGATTATTGTTCTTTAATTGTTGAGCCTTCAAAATTTTGTATTCTTTACATATTCTGATAGAAGAATAGTCAAGTTCATAATCAAAGTAATGAACGCGTGAATTTAAACTATAAGGTGATATGAAGGTTTGATTTGTAGAAGGTCATAATTTAAGTGACATCTTTCAGTATATAAAGAACTACAATGAATGTAGTGCATAATTTATTCCAAACAATCTTTCATCCTCTATATATGGTTTTTATAATTAATTTTTGAAAATCCCTTTGATAACTAATGAGGAAACCATATTAAAAAATTACCAACTGTTTCAAGTTTGGTAAGAATTTCTAATATTTTGTTTATTATTAAATATAATGACAATAATTTATATCTTTTATTCGTTACGGATAGTAAAATACGAACATAGGAGTGCATAATTTACTCCAAACAAACTTATATCCTGTTTTTTTTACAATTAATTAAATTAATATAAGCTTTGTTAACAAATAGTAAGCTCAAGCCGTAAACTCAATTAAAAACCTCCCAACGATAATTAAGTTTAATATACTATGAGTATTTTTAATTTTGTTTTACTGAATCTGTATTTATTGGTAGGAATTTTGAGTCAAAGTCAAAACTTTTATTGAATAAAATTTTATAAATTATACTCTTTGAGCAGCTGTCGTCGCAAATAGTCCAGGACCTGGTTCAGTCACGGTGGTATATGGCAGGAGCTTTGGTAGCTGTGGTGTTGCTCTGCTTCATATATATCCTGTTATTACGATACGTCATCACTCCTATAGTCTGGATCTCAATTGCTGGATTGTTTGCATTACTGGGATTCGGTGAGTATTCCAATTTGTATAGGTAAAAATGTTTTAATATTATGTATATCCATACTAATATAAATGCGAAAGTCTGTCAATGTGTAACGCAATCGAAGCTAAACACGTGAGCGATATTGATAAAATATGGTATAATTAAAACTTATATATCTGGCTAACATATAGAATACAAATTTTTTTTTTTGTTATGTACATTTTGCTTTCGACGAAGGGAAAAAATATCGTAAACAATTTAGTGTATTTTTAAACAACTAAAATCGACGAGAACGAATTCTACGCTATATTATAATCACTTTACTGATGGCCTTCGCTAAATTTCCTCTCTATTTAGAGGATTTCTTTCTATGCTCGATGGTATTCTGAAGTTTAAATACTCTGGCTCTATGCGAGCTATATGCCATCGGCTATCCAACTACGCCAGTCTAACTTAATGGGACCCCAATATTAATAGGTTGCTCGTTGCATTCGCCTTGCACGACAGCTTCGTAATCCTAAAAGCTTTATCAAATATCAGATCACAGATTTATATTTTTAAGTTCTAAATTACGAAAATTATGATGAAAATACTGACAAAATTATTTTCTCTCGTGATTGAAATGAAAGTATATTAAATTGTGTATTACTTTTCTATCAACTTTTTCATAATAAAATATCTTGCGGAGAACTGGGGAATGGACAAATAGCATTACTAGAAATATGCCGTGTGGGATCAAACGCTAAATAAAGGTCCATTTTTTCTCAAGTCCATAATAATATACCTAGTAACTATCAATGTCTGTCGCGTGAGCTTCAATTTGCGTTGCAGTAATCAAGTTCTAATATAGCGTTCTTAAAAAGAGGTGTAGTGGTGAAATGATAAGTGTACATGACACTTAAGAAGAATTATGTTCACATCCCAGACAGGCGATTTTGATTTTTTATAAAAACTTAAGTCATATGTATTTAATAGACATTAACGATTCTTTAGGACTTTATTGGTTCATAACATTTGTATATCACTAAACAATTCTTGAGAAACCGCATTGGAGTAGCGAAGAACGAGTAGCTCTATGCTCCAAACTTTTTTTTCAAGGGGAGAAGGCCATTATTCATCAGTGAGGCAGTAACTAGTTCTTATGTAACTTTACTATGCCGTCTTAAAGTATTTACTTTTCAGCAATATACCTATGTTACAAGAACTATGAGTACTATAAAGCGAATCCTGTCAGCTTACACCAAACGAATAACTTAAAGGGCTACGCTCAGTCCATATTCGCAAAATACGAGACCTGGCTAGTCATTCTGATTATTGTGGCTGTGGTATTCGTGATACTGTTATTGGTGGTAATTTTCCTACGGAGCCGGATAACAATCGCTATTGCACTGATACGTGAAGGAAGCAAGTAAGTTTAGAATTTTATTGATTTTTATGGGGAGCACCAACAACTTGAAGGAAATTAAACTAGAGACGGAAAAACTAATCATCTTCTTGCCGTTATCCCACTCTAAGTGGGGTCGGCACAACATGTTATAAACATGCTGTCACATGATTTGGCTGCGTTCTTACGACCGGCCGCCTGCCTGACCTCAACTTACCTCTGCCGTATTGACACCTCGGTAAGAAAGAGGGTGGTCTATTATACTAAACCGAATACCACACGGTGGGTCAACTTACCTTAGTCGCCTTTTACGAGACCTCGGTAAGAAATGAGGTTGGTCTATACTACTCAGCCGGATACCACACGGCGGGTCGACTTACCTTAGTCGCCTTTTACGACACCTCGGTAAGAAATGAGGGTGGTACTATTCTATTCAGCTGGATACCACACGGAAAATCTAATATAATACTATTAATATTGTTAATACAAAAGCCTGTGAGTTGGTTACGGATAATCCGCTGGGCCAATATTGATGAAATTTAGAACAATTGAAGCTTATACCGTGATAACACATGGCATATAAAAATTCCCTCTTTCTTTTGGGAACAGGGAAATGCATAATGCATTATTGAAGGAACTTAAACACTGCCGGCACGAACATAGTCGTAACACTAGTTTTCCACGTCTCTCTTGTATCACATTACTGTGAATTCGCAACGACGTAATATATATGCAAATAAAATTACAATATTTTGGGCACCTTAACTCACTGCACAATTAATTTCTTAATCTTTCAAAAATGCTGAATAGACTCCTATAGTAAAAGTAACTATAATTTCGGAGCTAAAAGAATATCTTTGTCTAAGTCAGATAAAGTGCACCGTAGTCATGATATTTCAGCACTCGTTTAGTTACATAACAAATCTTTCATCTGTAAAACAAATTTTATTCCAGAGCTGTAACGTCCATAAAATCAACTATTTTGTTCCCCATTTTCCCATGGATCTTCCAGTGCGCAATCATTGCATATGGGGTATTGGTTCTCATGTTTTTGATGTCGATTGGCGATTCGGCATTCCGTGTTGTGAATCTCCGGAATGACACTACCTGTAATTGTGGTGGAATTTACACCGAAGTAAGCAATCATATTTATATGTAATTATATATATTTAGAAGCTGTGATGGCCCATCGGTGCGACCGTGTGAATCTCTAGAGACGATCACGGGTTCGAACCCGGGCAGACACCAATGAGTTTTTCTCTTAAAACTTATGTGTCTAATTGATAATTGCAATTTATCACACGCTTTTCGGTGAAGGAAAACATCGTGAGGAAACCTGCATATCTCTAGAGAATTCTGGAGGTATGTGTAACCTACCAATCCGCATTGGAGCAGCGTGGTAGGTCTTAGCTCCAATCCTTCTCTCCCAAAACGGAGAGAAGAGGCCTATTCTCAGCAGTGGGATAGTAACAGGCCGTAACTTACTTACTTATATATATTTATTTTTAAAATAATATTTACGTCATATTATTTAATTGAATACATTTCTTGCCATCCTAAATTATATTAGAACGCGAACTGAGATAGATAATCATATTTTGCTAGTTAATTTTCGTTCATTTATCGAACAGCATAGGGAAGATCAATCAAAGTCGAATAAAATGCGTATAAGAAGCCCAAAATTTTCTGCTTTACGAATAATTTATAAATTAGTAAATGATTGCATCTCACGGCATAATTCTGTAAGCCTTCGAACCAAGGCAAAGCAACCAAGAAACTTGAATTTTGAAACAAGATTACAAAGAACATGTACTTCCAATATACTAGTATTTATGGCTCTTGGCATTCGAAGAGGCATTAAATGAGGTGTTAAACACATAGTAATTTTTTTGTTCCGTATACGCCACGATCTCAGGATCTCAACGAACGACGAAACAACGAGAAAAGAATGTCCGCGTTGAATGCCGAATTTTGTTATTTCCATCATGGTTTGGGTCTTAACCTTACCTTAATGTTGCCTAAATTTAAGATAACTTCGACAATAATTAAAACTTAAAATGAGGACAATTTTTTTTATTTTCTTCTAACAATACGGTCAATTTATTATATATTTTTACTAAAAGGGCATTTCAACTATTTTCAGGAAGGCGCTGCGTGTAATCCAGCAACATTCGTAGAAAGATGCCACGACACAAGTTCAGTAGGTGGACTTTTGCCGTGTCAATTGGCCTCCTGTCATTTTACAGGCATTGATAATCCACATAACATCATTTATATGCAACGTGAGTATTGCATATTACCGAATTGCACGTAAAATACTCCAAACTTTTAAACAAGGATTCTTATATATACAATCTAAATTTTGGATACGGCATCAAAGATATTCATGAAATTTAGTATATAGAAAGTTTGAAGGCGATAAATCGATCTAGATTAGTTTCATTTTTAGAAAACGCTGTTTTATTCGTCATTAAATATAATTAAAATCTGCGGTATGTTAAATTTCGCCATCATCTACAAAGTTACAAAAAAACAGGTGGGGGCGGTCCCGAAACCAGAGGGCTGGTTCAAGTTCAGATATCTCCAGTCCGATTATTTTTTCATTTTTTTTATTCAAGTTCCGTCCTTTGTGAGAAAAACCTTTGTTGCGTCCTTGCATCTAATTCGTATCTAAAGGTACCCCAAAAAATACAGAGCTAAATTCGGTCATCTAGAAACTATAATTAAATTACTTCATACCAAGGATACAGCGTCAGAAAGATCATTTTCAAATTTAGGATCATTTGAGTTGTAACCTACGCACTAGTATAGATTATAAGCTTATTTGATTAATTTACTACAACTTTATATTTAATTTCAGTCGTCAACCTATTGGGATTTTTCTGGGCATTATTCTTCATCAGTGGAGTAGCGGATATGATGTTAGCGAGCACGTTTTCCACGTGGTATTGGACCTTCCATAAAAATGATTTGCCATTCTTCACTCTTACCTCAGGGATTTATAGAACCGTCAGGTTAGTCTAATAATTCACCAATATAGTGCCCAAAGGGAACACCACTTTCGCATTTTTTAAACAATTTAATTTAATTCCCAATATCTATGTAGTGTAGACGAAACAAGTAAAATCACTATATTCAATTTTACAGTTTTTAAACAATATACGATTTTGTTTATTTTAGATATCATTTGGGAACTGTAGCGTTTGGAGCTCTAATAATCGCTATAGTCCGAGTTATCAGAGTCATTCTAGAGTACATCGATCATAAACTCAAAAAATTTGACAACCCGCTGTCGAGATGTATAATGTGCTGCTGCAAATGTATGTTTTGGTGCTTGGAAAACTTCCTGAAATTCATCAACAAGAATGCGTACATAATGTGCGCGGTCCACGGGAAAAACTTTTGCAAGAGCGCTAGTGACGCGTTTTCGTTGCTTATGAGGAATATTATTAGAGTCGTCGTGTTGGACAAGGTACCGCTTTAATTAAATTTCTAATTGCATACACTTGGTGTTACACAATGACCATTATGAAATAAAAGAAAGTAAATAAATTCAATGAATATTACTTTATGTAATAACACAGAGGTAAACACCGGTAACGTATAATTTATTTTGACGGCGCTCCGATTTGTGTCTAATGGGCCCAGCATGGCCTAAAACGAATCTACGTGCTGATAGCCCCTTCTGCCCTGAAGTGCCCCTTTTTCTTCTTTTTCAACCGATAGACCTAAGGTCTCCCTAATAGATCCTCACACCCCACGACCTTGTGATGCTTGGATACAGCGGCTCCCCGCAACTATTTTGAGCTTGTCAGTCCATCTCGTAGGGAGACTAGCAACGCTGCGTTTTCCGGTGCGAATTCACTATTTAAGCACCTTAGGACCCTAACGCCCATCGGTTATCCGTACTACGTGCCCCGCCCATTGCTACTTTAGCCAGGCGACAGGAGAGATCTATGTCTGGTTCTTCTAGGGATCTAATCATTTCTAATATAATCGCGTAGAGATATTCCACGCATAGCTCGCTTAATTGTCCGTTGACTGACTCTGAGCTTACTTATAAAGCCCATAGTCAGCGACTACGTTTCAGATCTGAATGACATCAATGGCTAACACGTACTTATCGAAGACTTTGGTCTTACCAAAAATACCTTAAAATACCTCAGTTAAAATACCTAAATAATTTAGACGAAAAAATCTTACGTAACTTCACAAATTCTAGTTCGTAACACAAAATATATAAAAATAATTTAATTGGGGTCTTAGATTTATTCCCCAAGAGCCTTTGGCGACTTAGCATCCCTACTAAAAATTGATGATATATGACCCACTTTTATTTCCCAGGTTGCAGACTTTATCTTCTTCTTATCGAAGCTACTAATCTCCATCGGCGTGGGTTTCGCCGTGTACTACCTACTCGAATGGAATTACGTGTACGAGGTGACGAGGGGTGAACGGCTGCACTATAACTACGTTCCAGCTGTTATCCTTAGCATCGCCACTTATCTCATTTGCACCATATTCTTCAACGTATACTCAATGGCTGTAGACACGCTGTTCTTATGTTTCTGTAAGTTGTTAGTATAGTATTTTAAATATTTAGTTCTCTCTCTTTCGCTCTCGGCAACCCATGGACCTCTACTGTTGGCGATAGGTCTCTCTAAAGGACTTCCACACGACATGATCTTAGGCCGCCTGGATCCGACGAGCTTTTTGAGATGATCTGCCAATCATGTTATGAGATGGCATGCGTGGTGATGGAATCGTGGCTATTACTGGCATACCTTTAAATAGTTACATAGACTCTCTCTTCGGACTTCTCCATTTCACAAGAAATTTCAAAATATAGATTTCAGGAACCCATACATTTCCGAAATTTGATTGATTAATTATAAATCTTACAATATAGTGATGACATTTGAATGGGAATATGACTTTGAATTTAATTATAAATGATTTATTCTTTATATTGCTATATATTTTACCCATTATTGCTATCATTAAAATGTGATGCTATTTAACGTAACAAAATTTATTTTCATCATAGTAGTTCTATACAAAGATAGTCTTACGGTAGGAAAATATTATAGTATAATAATAAAAATCATGAAAATCATAAATCATCATTACTTCAGATTTGAAATAATGTTTACCAGACTTAGATATATTAAATCATTTTAGAAATGTACTATGTATTAGGGGTCCAAGAAAATAGTTTCATTTAATAATTTTCAACATTGTTTCAGTGGAAGACTGTGAGAGGAACGACGGTTCCCCGGAAAAACCGTACTTCATGTCAAAAAATCTTATGAAAATTCTTGGTAAAAGAAATACAAAATCAAATTAAAGTCATAATTAACTGCCACTACGAAAGCATTCAAGTAATTGTTTCAATAAGTGAGTGATCCAATGTAATGAAAGCGTTGTGAAAATTTTACCTTTTATATATAAAAGTTTGATATTTTAATATTTTTAAATTCCATTACATAATTAGGAAAACATTTTGAATGAGTATCTTTACAAGACTATTTAAATGTAGGTTTTAAAAATGAAAGCAAAGCCAAATATTCTGTAGAGGTTTTAGTCATAAAGATTATAACAACAATAATTAATATACGAGAGTTTTCTATGTAATTTATTAATAAGTTGTTTATTTGTATTCCTGTATTTTGTAAGATTTTATGCCGAGCGTGATACGATTGTAACTGATAGTTTTCTGAATGTCTACGAATATACTATTACAAACTTTACTGAACCATTTTTATACGTATTTTGATTGTATTTTTTATGAATTATAAATTTTAAAATATTAGTTGTCCTTTTTATTTATAAACATATACACGACAGTAAATTCTGAAAATTTGTTGTTATGAATAATGATCCTTTACTAATCGCCAGCATGTATTTCTATGCCAACATGAATTATTATGGTTGTTTATAGGGTTTTAATGGACAATAACAATCTAGTAAAACTAGCCTTGTTTTCGGTTCTTTTTCTTGTAATCTTGATACGAGTAACTACATCGAGTCAGAAAAAGTGACTTTATACCAACTCAAGCAGGTAAAGACCTATAGAACTATGTGATTCTGACGATGAATTATCATCGTTAGAATTTTTAGCTGTTGAAAGAAAATATGTTTATTTATTACGCGAACATACTGACACACACTTAGCGGGGCTTTTGTTGTAATAATATTTTGTATATAAAAAAACAAATATACAGAATGATGACGTCATTCCATCGATCGCCGCCGTAGCGTGCGGATGTCTCGGTCGAGCGCAATCCGGTTGCTGCTCCCCCCGCCTGACTCACGCCCCTGCCGCGTTAGATTGTGAAAGTGCTCAAGGACTCTGGACTGTCAGTGTTGTTCGTTCCCGTGCAAGTGGATTGTGTTAGTGTCACTGTGCTTCGATTAGGTAGTGTGGTGCTTCACGCATAACACTTGCCGTAGGTGGTTCCGTCCGTGCGTAAGTACACTAATTTTTAATTTAGGTACTCACCTCTTTCCCCCGAAGGGAGAGAGACTAAGACCTAGATTTTTTCTTAGGTACACACCTCCCTGCCCTCCGGCAGGGAGGCCACCCCCACACTAGCGGGCCAATATGGCCCCACCCCTGCGCCCCACGGGGCAACCGTTACTAGACGCAATTTTCGCGTTCCTCCAGGCGCACCACCCCGCCATTTTGCAGGAACTCGCCAAAGCCCTCCCACCCTCTCAGGGCCAGAGTGGCATCCCGGTGGCACCTTCTCCCCCCTCTGCGGAGAAGGCCAAAGATCGTTCCCGCTCCGTGTCTCCTGACATGGAAGTGGAGGAACAGACTGACTCGGAATCCGAGTCCGGTGAGGAAGCCGAAGCATCCGATGCTTCGCAGTCCCCGTCCCCGTCCCCCTCGGCGTCATCCGCCTCAGACGAGGACGACGGCTTCACCGCCGTCCTATCCAAGAGCCAGAAGCGTAAGCTGAAGGCTCCCAAGACCGTCCCGCCCAAAAGGGCCACAAACGACGCAGGTGCACCTGCCCCGCGTCCCACCCCCAAATCCCAGCCTGCCTCACAGGCCAATACAAAACAGACTGACTCCCCACAAGACTCGCCTATGACGGAGAGGAAGGAGAAGGTGCCGCCCCTATTTGTTAGGGAAAAAGACGCGTGGAACCGGTTAATCCCGCGCATGGACAGTTCGTCCATCCCATTCACCTCTGCCCGGTCCACAAGCCAGGGCATAATGGTGCAATGTCCGTCTTCAACGGACCACCGTCGCCTCACGACGCTCCTGGATGCCGAAAAGATCGGCTATCACACGTACGCCTTAGAAGACGAGCGCGAACTTCGCGTCGTCATCCGCGGACTCCCAGTAGAGATAGATTGCGACCTTATTAAGAAGGACCTCCTCAGCCAGGGCCTTCCAGTAAGACAGGTACACCGCATGTACCACCACAGGACCAAAGTTCCTTATGAACTTTGTCTCGCGGTCCTCGACCTCAGTCCTGAAGGCAAACGTGTCTTCAACGTTCAAACAATATGCAGACTGTCGGGTCTGCGTATAGAAACGCCGCGTACGCGTGGGGTAATGGGGCAGTGCCATCGCTGCCAACTTTACGGCCACTCGCAGCGCAACTGCACCGCACGACCAAGGTGCGTCAAGTGCCTGGGCGATCACGGCACTGCCGATTGCCCCAGAACGGTTCCGTCCGAGGAACCTCCCAGCTGTGTCCTCTGCAGGACCCAAGGGCACCCCGCGAGCTATCGCGGCTGCCCGAAAGTCCCACTTAGGGCAAAACGAGGGGGCAGAAGGGCCACCCGTAAAAAGGCGGACCGTACCGCCCCCAAACCAGCTGAGAGGTTCATCCCCGCGCCTCTCCCCACCTCAAACCCCTGGCACAGGAAACCGGCACCCGAGCCGGCTGTGCCAGCAAAACCGGCTCAAGAGACGGTAGCGAAACCCGCTGCCGCCATCTCGAGCTCCAATATAAGAGCTGCCGCTCCTAAAGCGACAGCCGCCCCCCCAGCAACGAGTTTCATTGACGACATGAAACTCGTTTGCGACATAGTAACCAAAATTGACACTACGGAGCTGTCAATTTTGGCAAACAAGCTGAGGAGTAATCCTCAAAACAGATTAATGGCCTTGCTCGAACACTCTAGTTTGGTGCAGGCCATCTCTAGGCTTTAAGCTTAAACCCTCACTGGGTAGGGCCAAGCCCCACTCCCTCAAGCTCGTCACGTACAACGCAGACGGGCTTATCAGACACATGGACGAAGTCCGCGATTTCGTAGTTGCACACGACATAGATATTCTTCTAATACAAGAATCCTTCTTAAAACCCCAATTTCGCAATCCCAATATTGCGAACTACTGTTTGATTAGAAATGACCGTCTGTCATCCAAAAAAGGCGGCACGCTCATTTACTACAAAAGAGCCCTCCTATGCTCCCCCCTTGATTCCCCAAAGCTCACTAACATGGAGGCTTCAGTCTGTCAGGTGGGTATGACCGGCCATCAGTCGATCATACTAGCATCAGTATACCTCAGTCCGACCAAACGGGTACTCGAAAGAGACGTCCGCACCCTTCTCGCACTAGGCGACCCTGTAATACTGGCCGGAGACTTCAACTCCAAACATGGCCAATGGAACTCTCGCCGAACCAACCGGAACGGCACAATACTCCAAGGCCTCAACGGCCTTCCAAACCTCACTTTTGAGGTGATAGCCCCTAACGAGCCCACCAGATACCCGCCTAACGGGGATCCAAACAGAGCAGATGTCTTAGATATATACATTTTCAAAAATGTAGCTCTCCAGTTACATTCTATAGAAGTCCTGCATGAATTAGACTCGGACCACCGTCCGGTTCTAATTCAGTTAGGGCAATCTACCTCTACAACCCCTCCCACGAAAACGATAATCGACTGGAGTAAATTAGGCGGGAAACTCCAGTCCCTAAACTCAGACCACCTAGATCAAATTCCTGACAAGATAGACTCCGTGGATAGTGCCAAGTTCGCTGTTACCCACCTTACGAAACATATAACAGACTCACTCGAGCGTTGCTCCAAGGAAGTCCCCGATGACCGCGGTCGTGGGAGACTACCGGACGACCTGCGCGACCTACTTAGACGTAAACGTGCCGCCACTAGGGCCCATGACGCATACCCGACAGACGATAACCGGAGAACACTCCGGCGACTTCAAAGAGAGGTTAGAGAAAAACTCAGCCTCAACCGTCAGTCCGCCTGGGAAAACAAACTCTCAGAGATCTCGCCGAGTCACCTGGCTTTCTGGAAACTGGCGAAATCCCTGAGAGGAGACCAGTGTGCAGCTACACCTCCATTGATACGTTTAAACCGTCCGGTCGCTTTTGACGACATCGATAAGGCCGAATGCTTGGCTGACAGTCTTGAGGGACAATGTTCAAATAACCCCAGTCATCCCGAACACGCCGAATTCCACTCGGAAGTGGAAATGGCGGCGGCTAGGATATCCGCGAAGGCTCCCGAAAGCGAGCCGCTCACTCCCACCACCGGAGAGGAAGTCCGTTCCATTATCCAAAACCTGAAGACCCGCAAGTCCCCAGGCCCCGACTCCATATCCAACAAAGCACTCAAGTGCCTCCCCGACCAACTGATAAACCTATTAGTATTGATTTTCAATGCCCTCCTGTTAGGTTGCTCCTTCCCCGACGAATGGAAGGAAGCAATAGTAATAGGTATTCGTAAACCGGGAAAACCCAGTAATCTCCCGAGCAGCTACCGACCTATCAGTCTGCTCAACAGCTTAGGGAAAGTCTACGAGCGAGTAATCCTCGCTAGACTCATAACGTTCATGGAGTCGATGAAGCTCATACCGGATGAGCAATTCGGCTTCCGCGCCAAACACACCGCGGTACAACAAGTACATCGACTTACCGAAGCCGTCCTAAATGGCTTCGGCAAAAAACGGTACACCGGTACTGTCTTCTTCGATGTCGCCAAAGCCTTCGACAAGGTTTGGCATGCGGGTCTAATATACAAACTCGCGAACCTAGGAATCCCCGATAGACTCGTTCTTATCATTCGCGATTACCTTACTAATCGCTCATTTAGATATCGTATTGATGGTGCGCTCTCCTCAAGACGTACCTTACGCGCCGGAGTCCCCCAAGGTTCGGTACTCGCACCGTTCCTCTACTCGCTCTATACGAGTGACATCCCACGATTCTCCACTAAAACTAGTGCAGTCACCCACTTAGCCATGTTCGCGGACGATACCGCAATCTATACCACCTGTAGAGATCCCATAACCATAAATGATAGGCTCCAAAGAGCAACCAACCAGCTCGGAAGCTGGTTCCGCCGGTGGAGAATCGAAATAAATCCCGATAAAAGCGCAGCAATGTTCTTTGCGAGATCTAGGAGAGCCATGGACTTCATCCGGACGCATCCTAGAGTCTCTATTTACAACAAATACATAGATTGGCAAAAGGAAGTCAAATACTTAGGTGTCATCCTCCAACCGACCCTATCCTTTATCCGACACATCCGCGTTGTCCGTAACCGGGCAGCGTTCGCCATGGGACGCCTCTATCCGATACTGTGCAAGACAAGTAAACTGTCACTTCGCAACAAAGTGACACTTTACAAAACTTGCATCAGACCCATTATGACCTATGCGAGCGTCGCGTTCGCGCACGTTCCGAAATCACGACTGTGTCCGTTGCAGACACTTCAAAATCGATTCATGCGTACAGCCACTGGCTGTCCGTGGTTCGTGCGCAACGTGAACCTCCATAGAGATCTCGACCTACCCACGATAGCCGATCTTTTCAGACGATTCTCGACGACTTACTTCGAGAAAGCGTCCATCCACCCAAACCCCCTTATAGTGGCCGCGTCCAACTATAAGGCATTCAGGCACCCCAACAAGATTCACAGGCGCCCGAAGAGCGTCCTTAACGACCCCGACGATGCTATAACAGCATCCAACAAGATATACACACAACACGCACACAAACAGCGTCTTCGCCGGCGAAGACGAGGTCCCCGCTTGCTTGTGTCAAGCGGCCGCAGCCCTCTGCCGCGGCCGCCGTGACGCAGACTTCTTCCAAGTCATTTATTAGATGCAGCCCTCCAAAAACGCGCCGCCTTAAGCCGAGGTTCGGTCTCGCAGGAGACACCCTTAAGGCGACGCCCCCTGTAGCGCGGGTGCTTGTAATGCACCCGCATGTATCATCCTTTTCTTCTCGGCGATGCTTCAGCGCTCGCCCGTCTTATCGGTGACGCTGTCAAAGCCATTAGGGCTAACAGTATTAGTCATATTCGAAAAAAAAAAAAAAAAAAAAAAAAAAAAACAGAATGATGAGAATGATTAAATTCATGAAAATGGTCATGGAGAAACCAATAACCAAAATACAAATCCAAATAGCTTAACAGCAAACCCGAAAGTCCAACAAGTTATGGTAAACAAAAATCCACGCAGCGCTAATATGGTTTCATGATCCAAATAAGCTATCGCATAATGTTTGATTAATAAATATGTATACATATTAATAATGGTAAAAAATTGGCAATTTTCCTGCCAAAATATTTGAGCAAAACATTTCTTTATCAATAGCAGTCAACCTCAAGATAAGCGTCCAACATTCAAACATTAAGATATCAGATTCAGTGAAAAAAATAAATTCGCCAAGCGAACATGTGCGCTGACTAAATACTGGTTTACTGACAGCCATTCTGCGCAAATGTTTTGTTAAAAGAAATTAGTGAAATCCATATTATTAATTATAATGGGTTGTGTTTCGTCCAAAGAATCTGGTGAGTATTGTAGATATTATGCGATCAGTTTACATATATGACCTTGATGTAAATTTTAACTCTGCATTTGTTAACCATACTACAAATAAACATTTAAAATTAGCATTTATGTATAACTACAAACATTTTGCCTTTACAATACAAACACTGTTTAAGTTAACAATGTTGTAGAAAGTAATCCCGATAAAGTCACAAGAAAACAAATATTTATAAGTGGTAACTTAATAAAAACTTAAAAAGATCATTATTTATTGAAAACACACACAATATAAATATTATATAAAAGGTGGAATGAATAAATGTATTGAAATTAATTCACGTGTTATATTGATTTAACTAAAACGTGAGATCAATCATATTTATGACGTGCCTGACCTGAGATATCAACTTTACATAATATTTACAGAAATCAAAAATACTATAATGTATTCTACATGTATTTAAAATAAATATGATATCATAACATGAATAATAAAGACGGTTCTTTAACTATAGGTAGTAAACGATTTTAAGGCAAAAATATTTTTACATATCAAACATGTTATTCCAAGAATATAACATTTATAAAGAGCTATTTATACTGTGCATTACAAAAAATATTAAAAGAAATTTATCTTTAAAAGTATTACATTAAAATGTAACTTGTGATTTATATCTTAAAATTTACAGAATTAAACATGTCATTCGTAAAGTCGTGAAAGTGAAACTTGAAGTAAAAAAATTATATGCATTAGCAGTTGTGTAGTAAGCGAATTATTTTTTTTGCTATGAACATGAATAAATATGTATTATACTTTTTATAATTACAGAGGAACATATACGATACGACCCTGCCTTCAACGGACCAGTACTTGACCGCTCTTGCACGGATACCATTTGGCTAGTCTTCTTCATACTCTTTCTTGGAATATGGGGTTACATTGGATACTACAGTAAGATTTATATAGCAGAAGCTTCTAAGAAATGCCTAATACAGAAGTCACAATAGATTTTTTGCTGTAATCCGTGTTTGCTAAGAGAATCTATTGTATGAAGCAGGCAACATTCACATACCTTATACATGAAGGGCAAGTCCCCACACATATCACAAAACGCCGCCGCCTACACTACACACACTCACTACCACAATCTCTACAATCCAATTTGCCTCGGAACCGAAGCATCATTAGGAGGAGGGGCTTCATGCATTTAATGATAAAATCGTAATGCAATCATTTTATGTGTATATTATTTATTATATTATATTATCTGTACTACGCCGTGTGGTATCCGGCTGAATAGAATAGACCACTCACATTTCTTACCGAGGTGTCGTAAAAGGCGACTAAGGTAAGTCGACCCGCCGTGTGGTATCCGGTTTAGTAGAATAGACCACCCTCTTTCTTACCGAGGTGTCGTGAAATACGACAAAGGTAAGTTGACGTCAGGCAGGCAGCCGGTCGTAAAAACGCAGCCAAATCATGTAACAACGTGTTTATAACATGTTGTGCCAACCCCACTTAGAGTGGGATAAGGGCAGGAAGATGATGATTATATTATCTGTACTATGGAATTCCACAAAGAGACGCCTGCTTCTATAAATGAAATGCTGAATATAATGGCTGCTCAATTCATAAACCGACAGGTATAACGAGAGGAAATGTGGAGAGATTAATAGCACCTGTTGATTCGAGGGGGCGTCGTTGTGGACTCGACTCTGGCCTCGAAGACAAGAAGTATTTAGTATTTTTTAATATCGCTAAGTGTTTATCAAAAGGTATACCAATATCTGGGTGTCCCACTACACAAGTAAGTATGAATGCGTCGGTATATTCATCACCCAATGAATATAGTGCCAACACCAGTTGTACGTTTTGGACTTTATCAAACGCTCACTTTAAAAATGTTGCCTAAAAGTTCTTCAATATTGCTGAATTGAATAGTTTGCATCATAAAGCCATATTCGCCTTATTAGAACTCTAATCTATATAGCAGAAAGTAAGCCAAGATACTAAATTGACACCAAAACAAATATCATAGTTGAATAGTTATTCATAGTACAAATTTTTAAAAGTAACAATTTATAAATTTTCTACGTACTATTATTTTGGACGTAAAAAACCTTTATTTAGATGCATGCTTTTAGATAGGATATTGGAGAATGCTAATTTAAAAAGCTAAAATCTTTAATCTCCATTCTGAATTTTGTGAAAAAATAATATGACTGTCCTCTATCTAAGAAGTGGTATCACAAGTTAGCCATTAGTATATACCAGTAAAATATCGGCCTGTTACTATCCCACTGCTGGGCGTAGGTAGGCCTCCTCTTCCCGTTTTTGGAGAGAAGGGTTAGAGCTACCACGCTGCTCCAATAGGTTACAAATATCCCCAGAATTCTCTAGAGATATGCAGGTTTCCTTGCGATATTGTCCTTCACCGAAAAGCGTTCGATAAATTGTAATTATTCTATATGTAGACACATAAGTTTTTAATAGAAAACCTCATTAATGCCTGCCCGGGTTTGAACTCGTGGCCTCCTTAAAGGAGTCGCACGGTCATACCGTTGGCTACCACAGCTTCATTAATATATGCAGTATCGTAATTACTTTTCAACCAGGTTTGTTATGTTTCTTTGTTTTTTTCTTAGCTTTAATGTTAACAAAAAAGTAGACTTATATAGTTAATTAATTTTCATTGAAATTATTTGAATTTATTACAGGTATGTACCCGACAATGTCCAAATAGAACAGTCTTATTTAAAAAACAATTAGAACTAAATCCTAGTGTGTTTGATCAATTTAAATTGGATATGGTTTGCACTGACGATGTTAACGTTCAAGTTATGACACATGCCCAAGCCCTCCAATATATTCAAGCGGAAAAGTGTGCGAGTTTTGTCCTACAAAGTCGACCAGGTAAGATGTATAACAAAGCCTCATATAAATAAGTTTCAATACATCCAATCAATTCATTTCATGATGTACACCGTGAAATTTTATAATTATTTTATACTTATTATTTTTTTATTTACAATATTTTCTTAAGTTAACGTTATTTAACTTTTATTTAAATACATGAATACGTAATTAATAGCGACTTTCTACCTAATATCGACAATTCATCATATTACGACATTCATACGACATATCGTAAGATATCGCATTTGTTCTTTTGACTGGCCCGTTGGAGCAGTGGGTAGTGACCCTGCCTTCAACTCCGCGGGTCGCGGGTTCGATTCCCGCCGAGGGCCAACATTTTCTATAAATGAATTTGTTGGTCTTTGAGCCTGGGTGTATATTTGTATTTAAGTATGTATTTAAAAAATATATAAGTATATATTCACCAGCTGTCCGTCACCCATAACACAAGTATTAAGTTACTTAATTTGGGGACAGACGACCGTGTGTGTAAGTGTCCCATATATTTATATTTATTTATATTTGTTCTTTAACAAAAATTAAATTATGACTAGAAAAATTAAAAATACATAATGAACAGTTTGTACGGATGAATGAACATAATTATAAAACAACTGGAGACTTTAGTTGTAGTATAGGTACTGTAAGACAAATTATACATATTTATTCTACGAACAGTATTGGGTCGCTGCTTTGTAAACATAACAGGCGCTTTAGAAGTATTGAGGGGCGTCACAAACGATACAATTAATATGACGGAAGAGGAGATGCGCGGACAATTGACCAATTTGCTAAGATTCAATCAGGTACTTTTCAATAATGTTTGTTTTCTTGTTCATTAGTATTTGACTTATGCAAGTTTTGTAAAGCGTCACTTTGTTACGAAGTGACATTTTACTCTTCTAGCATATCATCATATAGAGACGACCCAGTGCATACGCTGCCGTACTTCGGACTACGCGTATGTGTCTAATGAAAGAGAGGGTGGGTTGGAGAGTAACCCCGAGGTATTTGACCTACTCCTGCCATGGGATATCTCGGTTGCGTATGGATATACACTCCCGAGAGTGATAGTAGTTACTAATAATTACGTTCTGCCTTTATACAGGTATCATCCCAAATAGTTCAGGACCTGGTGCGGGCCCGCTGGTACATAGTGGTGGCGCTCGTGGCCGTGGTATTGATCTGTATCGTTTACATCCTGCTGCTGCGTTGGATCATCACCCCGGTAGTCTGGATCTCAATCGCCAGCTTTTTTGCTCTTATGGGATTTGGTATGAATGTTACCCGCAAATTCCTTCGCGTCAAAAGTTTATATATCCTCAACTTGTTTATAAAGGGTTTTGTCTTGTTCTCAAAGGGGTTTTTGTTGTTCTGTATTTTAGCCCGGTATCTAATCTTCTATTGTTTCATCATTATTGCTTCAGATTCTTCAATATGCGTACCGATACTGCTTTCCTATAAATTAACTCACTTCCAAGGTTAACTGGCAGAGAACTCTAACTAAGGGATAAGTTATCCTTTGCACACTTTTTTTATAAATAACTAGCAATCGCCAGAAGCACCGCCCGCGTAGAAATATTAAATCCGTAATGTAGCATTTGATAACCATAAAATGGTTATATGCTGTCGCGGACTTTTATTTAGAACTTTTAGAGAAGAACAATTTTGTGACACATGATTTTTCAATAACTATAATCGTTTACTCAGCGCACGCAAGGAAAGCTTTAAATTCACAATGTCTACATACTATTTTTTATTGTTGCTCGTCTCCTATTCATCTTAACGTGATGTTATATAGCCTTCCTCGATAAAGGGACTATCTTACAATCAAAGAATTTTTCAAATCGGTCCAGTAGTTCCTGAGATAAGACAAACAAACAAACTCTTCAGTTATATAAATTAGTATAGATATATTTCTAAACTTTTTAGCATGGCCCATAAATTAGATATAAATAAATTAAGGAATATTAACAAAATTTGGCACAATTAAAACTTGTGCAACAGGGTATAATATAGGAAAAAAATATTCCAGTTTCCTTTCCTGTAATTTACTATTAATTGCATTTCCAACGAAGACAAAATATTTTAAAACAAATGACATTCGTTAAATCTTTCTTACCGCGGTGTCGGAAAATACGACTAAGGTAAGTTGACGTCAGGCAGGCGGCCGGTCGTAAAATACGTAGCCTAATCATGTTACGAAATGTTTGTAACACGTTGTGCCGACCCCACTTAGAGTGTGATAAGGGCAGAAGGATGATGACATTCGTTAAATCAGTTTTATAAAGTTAATTAATTTTCAACTTTCATTCTTATTTTTCAGTTATTTACCTTTGTTTCGAGAACTACGAATACCATAAGTCAAACAACTTCGGATCATACGTGCAGTCTGTATTCTCCCAGTACCAGACCTGGCTCATCATGCTCATTGTACTAGTACTATTATTCCTGATTTTGTTACTGGTGGTAGTCTTTTTACGAAGTCGGATCGCCATTGGTATTGAACTTATACGTGAAGGAAGCAAGTAAGCATTAGATAAAGTAACAATTTTTTTTATTGAATAATCTGCTTATCGGAAACGTCTCCAACGATGTTGTTTGTAAAGTTTTAATGGCTCAGTTGGGAACGGGTGGACTAAAGCAAAAAATACCCGGAATGAAGTCCCAGATATCTTTTTTTTCCGTTGCATTTTTTTTATATATTTAAAAAAAATTACCGAGCAAGGACCGTTCACCCATTTACTTTTTTTTATTTATTATTTTACCTTAAATTACTTACACGCTAGGACTATACAAATCATGCCCACGTGGAATGGTCCCAAGAATGCTGGCAGCGTTTTCGCACAAAGAATCGCTAAGCTTATTCTTTGTGCAAAAAAGGAGCCCACCCTCTTTTCACACGAAGAGGCAATTAATCGAGGTGTTAAAACGGATAAAAAAAAATTTAAAGTGAAAACTTGAATGTTAACGTTGTGAATTTTTTATTTTTTGTAATAGGAAGGTATTATTTGGTAAAATTCAAAATTCATCGTATCATGTGGACGCCGTCAACTGATGCCATCTAGCAACGATTTTAAATGATGATGATAAAGTGCACAACACCGCTAAAGAAGTTTTCACTTTAAAAAAATCTTAATATAGCATAGTAAATGATTAATTCCCGTGTATCTACCGTGTTATTTATTTTTCCAAGTTGTTTTTATTTAATGTTGCACAGAAATCGGTATGTTTTGCTATTAGTTTATTACCTACTCTTATAATAAATAATCTTTTTTGCAGAGCTGTAACAGATATAAAATCGACATATTTTTTCCCTATACTCCCATGGGGTTTCCAGTGCGCGACAATCGCATATGGCATAGTAGTTTTCATATGTTTGCTTTCAATTGGGAATTCAGCGTTTAACGTTGTAAATCTGCAGAATGACACTCATTGCGATTGTGGCGGAGTGTACACTGAAGTAAGTAATCACTGTGTTTATGTAATTAAATTTATCATAAAGTAAATAAATATATTGTCATTATGTCAGAGTGATAAATTAATTAATAGGCGTTCGAACGGTTTGGAAGAATAAAAAAAAGTGAAGTTCTTGGTATGTCCAGTACTAATTGACCATGCACTTAGTAGTTGACCGTTTAGTATGAAATTGCAAATAATATTGGTTTTGTTTGTTGTAGCTAATAAAATATAAGTAAAAAAAAAAAATTAATTAATAATATTGAATAAAATATATTAATTAATAATATTAAATTTTATATATTAAACAATGGGCGACAGTTCTGACGTTTTAGGCATTTGGTAAAAGATGGCAACAGGTAATTACAATTTATTTTTTTACAAAAAAAACGCTTATTATTTAAAATCTCTTACAAAACGGTCAACTACTAGTACATGGTTAATTACTGGTGCCCTTGCCTTATAACTTTAACAACTTAGGTATTACATTACAACGTCTGTAAAATGCGAGGCGTTAGCAACTACTGTCTCTCGTAACATTATTGGACACTTATATTGTCCTTACAATATATTTATTAAAACTATTTATAGTAGCTTATGGAATTCAACCACAAAAATAATATTATCACTACATATTATAAAACAAAGTCCATATTTCCGTATGTACGCATAAAACTTTAAAACTACGCAACCGATTTTGATGCGGTTTTTTTTAATAGATAGAGTGATTCCAGAGGAAGGTTTGTACGTATAATAACATTCAATACGAAGTAGAGAAATAATGTAATTTTTGAGGTTTCTGTAAATAATTACATTTTTTTCCGCTTACATTGCAAACGCAGGCTAAACCCTAAGAGATTTATCAAAATGATGTACTAACTATTTGTACACCTTAAAAAGGTTTACAGAAAAGTCCGCGATAGTATATATCTATCTCTTATGGATAACCCACAATAGCAGTTTTTTTCATTTACTTTTTACGAAAAATGATGCCTTATATTCAAAGCAATTTTTATACAATACAGCATTAATCCTTATCCAATTGAGTACCTTAAATAAATTGTTGATTTAATATAGATCAATATGGCCGTTTACAGCATGTAATTTAAGTGAACATTTTCGGAGATATTACAGATTTAAAATCCCGCGAGGAGGCCGCGCTTCGCCCTATAAGCACTTCGAATTTAGCAGCGACCGGAGGCGCAACTAAATGTCCTTCTTTTAAGTTTATATTGTGTAATGATAAGAAAGCTATGAATGTTGTATGTAAAGACATTGTCTAATCAATTGTAAAAATAAATAATATCACTACATAGTATAAAACAAAGTCGCATTCTCTGTCTGTCCCTATGTCCGTATATCCCTATGTATGCTTCAATCTTTAAAACTATGCAACAGATTTTGATGCGGTTTTTTTTAATAGATAGAGTGATTTTAGAGGAAGGTTTACATGTCTAATAACATTCAATATGGAGTAGAGAAATACTGTAATTTTTGAGGTTTCTAATGTGATGTCGTAAATAATTACATTTTTTTCCGCTTACATTGCAAACGCAGGCTAAACCCTACGAGATTTATCAAAATGATGTACTAAGTATTTGTACACCATGAAAAGGTCTACAGAAAAGTCCGCGATAGTATATGTCTATCTCTTATGGATAACCTACAATAGCAGTTTTTGTCATTTACTTTTTACGAAAAATGATGCCTTATGTTCAAAGCAATTTTTATACAATACAGCATTAATCCTTATCCAATTAAGAACCTTAAATATATTGTTTATTTAATATTGATCAATATGACCCTTTACAGCATGTAATTTAAATAAACAGTTTCGAAGATATTACAGATTTAAAATGCAGGGGCCGCGCCGCGAGCCTATAAATAGCGCGTCGGAGGTCGCGGTACGCCTCTCGGCGATGCTTCCACGCTCGCCCGTCTTATCGGTGACGCTGTCAAAGCCATTAGGGCTAACAGCATTAGTCAAATTCGAAAAAAAAAACGCGGTTCGCCCTTTAACCATTTGAATTTAGCAGCGATCGGACACATTTATGATCGGAGCTCTCTAGCGAGAAAAAATAACAATCACTACATATTATAAAACAAAGTCCATATTTCCCTATGTATGCATAAAACTTTAAAACTACGCAACAGATTTTGATGCGGTTTTTTTAAATAGATAGAGTGATTCCAGAGGAAGGTTTGTACGTATAATAACATTCAATACGGAGTAGAGAAATACTGTAATTTTTGAGGTTTCTGTAAATAATTACATTTTTTTCCGCTTACATTGCAAACGCAGGCTAAACCCTACGAGATTTATCAAAATAATGTACTAAGTATTTGTACACATTGAAAAGTCTATCGCTTATGGATAACCCACTAAAGCATTTTTTGTCGTTTACTTTTTACGAAAAATAATGCCTTATTTTTGAAGCAATTCTTATACAATACAGCATTAATCCTTATCCAATTAAGTTCCTTAAATAAATAGTTGATTTAATATAGATCAATATGGCCGTTTACAGCATGTAATTTAAGTGAACATTTTCGGAGATATTACAGATTTAAAATGCCGTGAGGAGGCCGCGCTTCGCCCTATAACACTTCGACTTTAGCAGCGATGTCGCTCTTTCAAGAGTTTGTTTAAAGAAATTCTGTAATTAATTTTAAAAATAAAATACATAGGGAAAATATAAAAGTAAGTAAGTAATAATGTTCTATATGAATTTAGATATTCCAAAGATAGCAGGAAATCTTCTTGGTATAGGGAAAGGAAATTGTTTTTCTCCAAATTTAACGCCACGGCCACGGGCAGTAATGAATAAATCAAAACAACTGGATCAATTTTAATCATTTTTTTTACACTGACTGACATGGGATATATATTTTATACCCGTGCGAAGCAGGGGCAGGCCGCTAGTAAGTTATAAAATCCTACCTTCCTATCCTTCTAGAATTTACAAACTTATCTGTCGCATGTCGTTTTGCATTTACCACCAGTCGACTAAACTGACATAGACCAACCTAATACGTTAAGAAGTCTTTCCAGCTCATCTAGGCACCCTAGGTTATGCCTATCTACATTCCACGCATATTAGGACTTATATTAATTGTAAGGGAAATATTACTAATAAGTTCATACATGCTGCCTTAAGCCATTGAAATTGAAAATCAGGCGCATATAAACCCGCCAGGGCAGGAAGGTTTGCTTATTTTGTACCTAAAGATCTAGATTGTAACTTTAACACAAGTCATATTTCAATATTGAGTAATACTCGAATGAATCTATATGTTTCAGGAGGGGGTTTCATGTATTCCAACAACATTTATTGAGAAATGCCGGGATACAAGTTCTATCGGTGGGCCGTGTCAATTAGCATCCTGCCATTTTACTGGCATATATAATCCACATAACGTCATTTACATGCAGAGTGAGCAAACTAAATATGTGATTGCCTATACTAGATTAGACAAAGTATTTGCTTAATTTACTTTAAAAAAATAAGTAAGTAGCGGCCTATTACTATCCCACTGCTGGGAATAGGCCTCTTCTCTCCGTTTTTGGGAGAGAGGGATTGGATCTAAGACCTACCACGCTGCTCCAATGCGGATTGGTAGGTTACACATATCTCCAGAATTCTCTAGAGCCTTTTCCTTTACCGAATTTACTCTACTTTCCTAATATTTAGAAAATATATATATTAAATATTATAAAATTATTGTCCCGCCTGTTTAACTGACATTCCGCAGAAATCAATAAATAATTGTCATTCAACTTTAATCACATTTAACTTTGTCACTAATAAATTATTTAAAAAATGAATGCCTATCAATATTTCTTAAGAATCATCTATGATCTACGAGTTAACTTTAAATATTTATATTAAATAATAAAGGAAATAAGTTGCTTGAGCTATGATAGTCCAGACTCGAACTAGTTTGACCCCAACTTAGCTCCAACCCTTCTTTCCAGAAACGGAGAGAGGAGGCCTAGTGGGAATGTAACAGGCCGTTACTAAGTTGATTTAGTTATTATTCAAAAAATGAGCAAAAATATGTTTCTTATAATAATTTCCGATACTATTTCAGTCAGTAATTTTAATTCCAGTTATCAACATATTGGGCTTTATCTGGGTAATGTCGTTCATCGGTGGAGTAGCAGACATGATGCTAGCGAGTACTTTCTCGACGTGGTATTGGACTTTTAATAAAAATGAATTACCATTCTTTACTCTGACATCGGGCATCTATAGAATTTTACGGTCAGTACATAAATAAATAGAGAAGTACACTTTTTAAATTATGGCCTAGTATAAGCCTATTGTTAACATATGTTTTTGTGCTGTATACAACTCAAAATACACCTAAAATTATTGCGCCCTATGGAACTCTGAGCAATATGTTTATGCACGGGAAATAAACCGTGATTTTTACGCCAAAAAACCTATTAGGTTTAAGGCCAGCGTGAAGGATTCGGATAAAAAAATCGCAATTGTTTATTAATTGCGATTAAGGTAAAAAATATATGCCAGTCAGAAAACAAGCAAGTGTAGAAACCATTGTATAATAGATTTTTTGTACCATCCCATCAAATGTTGGAAATCATTATATCATTTTGAATATTCTGATATACGTTTTACGATTATAAGTGCTAATTTTAATTAAACCTGTATAACTTCTCTGTCAAAAGATTTTCTGGAACATACACGAATAAAAAGGGTTGATATATCTCTTGTTACCAATATAATCATTGTTTTACCTTTGGATATACCTATTGTACAAAATAAGTGTCATGATAAATATTTAAAAAACTTCATGTTTAAATAAAAATATATTCGGTTTATTTTTAATAAACTTTAGTTGCATATTTTAAGGTATCACATGGGAACTGTGGCATTAGGATCTCTAATAATTGTCATAGTGCGAATTATAAGAATTATATTGGAGTTTATCGATCATCAAGCTAAAAAGTTTGACAATTTATGTGCAAGATGTGTTATGTGTTTCTGCAAATGCATGTTCTGGTGCTTGGAGAACTTCCTGAAATTCATTAATAGAAACGCGTATATAATGTGCGCGGTCCACGGGAAAAACTTTTGTCAGAGCGCTAGTGACGCGTTCTCATTACTAATGAGGAATATCGTTAGGGTCGTCCTGTTGGATAAGGTATGTTTCTGACCTACAATTCAAACTAAACTTATGGGATAAGTTCAGTTTGAATACATGCAAGTATGTCTTGCATGTATACAAATGCAAATGCGTAGCGATAATATATATCTAAGATATCCTAGAATGTACAAGCGAATTAAGATTTGCGCTACCGAATCAAAAGCAATTTACAAGTTTAAATTAAGTAGCTGAAATTCAGTGTTGTTCCTGCTAAAAATTCCATACTAGACCTGTCTACAGAAATCCTACTAATATTATAAATGCGAAAGTTTGTGAGTATGAATGTAGGTATGTTTTTTGCTCTTTCACGGCGAAACCTCTGAACCAATGCCGATGGAATTTTGCACAATTATTCCTTATATACCGGAATAATAGTATGATAATTATGAAAATGCTTTGATTTGAAAATCCTATCAGCTATATAAAAGACTGCGGTGCAGTAATGTAAATTGAAAATGTTTAAGAGATTGAAAGCAGAGTTTCTTGCTAGTCTTCTAAAAAAATATCGATTTTTGAAATCGAATTTTTTTTAAAAAATGCGTAATTGACAAAATATTTCTATCATTAATTTAGCAAGATTTTTGTCACTGAAAATATATTTTACTAACAATATGTGTACCTTATGGTTCCATACGGAGTACTCTAACGCCAATAAATACTTAAAAATTGTTTTTTAAGAATTGCTTTCTGTAATAGAATCTTGTTTCAGGTGGCCGACTTTATCTTTCTCCTCTCAAAACTTTTGATCTCCATCGGTGTTGGTTTAATCGTGTACTACCTCCTCGAATGGGACTATGTGTACGAAGTGACAAAAGGCGAGCGCCTGCACTATAACTACGTGCCTGCAGTCTTGCTAAGCATTGCCACTTACTACATATGCACCATATTCTTCAAAGTTTACTCAATGGCTATAAACACACTCTTCTTATGTTTTGGTACGTATTTTAATTAGGTACTATACTTGTCTATGGATATATGCAAAAGCATTTTTTAAACAATATTATAGGCTTGCATCGAACGTTAGTAGCGTGATATACAATAGTTGACCGCCCGCACCTACCTAAATCCCCGTTCTCGTCTTACCTCCGCGCCCCTGTATCCTGCACGCGAGGACTGAGTTAAACGGTTAGCCAATAATAATGAGATAATTAGGATTTTAATGTTACCTATTTTGATTAACTGCTGTATTTGCTGTACTTGCGAGTCGCGTTAAAAACGGTATATATTGAATATTAAGTTATTTTATAAGTTTTATTGTTAGTGTTTAGTTTTAATTGATACATTTGGAAAAAAAATACTACTAGATGAAAAAAGTTAATTAGTACATAAATTATAACATTGCTGTGAAATAAATGTTAAATTTTTTCAGTGGAAGATTGTGAGCGAAACGATGGCTCTTTAGAAAAACCGTACTTCATGCCGAAAAACCTGATGAAAATTCTTGGCAAAAGGAACGAAAAATTAGTAACGGAATAGATAAATAAATAAAGTTTGACATATATCACAATCTATAAAATACAACCGTAATGTACTATTAACCTAAACATTCGGAAAAATGGGACTACCTTTTAGTAAAAACCGATCAAAAATCCGTTCTGCAGATTTTGAGAAAATCGATCACATACAGACTCCTTTTAGAGACTATCTTTTATAATACGTATATTACGTAGTGAAATTTTTATTTAACGGTAAATGTTTTGATTGAAAACATATATATTACTATTTCTAGGAAATATATGTAGCATAATGTAAGTAGCATTAATCAAACCAAGAATATATTGAAATAGATGCTATATAAGATATGTTGGCTTTATTTTAATTTTAACTAGCGATCGCCCAGTTGTAAAGATAAGACTAACTATACAATGAATAAACTCCATTCACATAAAATGATAATATTTGATAAATGAAATAAAAAAATATATTTTTATGAAATTTATTCTATCTATTATTTTATACTATTTACAATATATAGATTTACTTTATTTTTTATACTTCAATAATTAATTACAACGCTAACGCGCGTAATTTTCTTATAAAGATACAAAGTTTGAGCTTCACATTTACAGAAAATACAGAATCAAAAATCGTCAATAATAATAATAATAATTCTTTATTGAACATATAAAAATTAATTACTACATCTCCTCATATCCAAAGACATGCTTAATATAATACTAAGTTATGCTAAGATTATCCCTAACGCTCAAACTAGGCTGAGCTTGTATTTTGAATGACCCTAATTTCTTATTATTAGGAATGTAGTGGTGGTGGTATTTGATCTAGTTTTATTGTAGTTAAGTTTTAAGCTAACTTAATATCACTCTTCCATAATGTTGTTAAGTCTGTGTTGCGTTAGGAATGCAATATCGAGCATTGCCTCAGGGTCTAGCAGCTCCTTAACTTCATCATATTTCAGACTCTCTTCGAATGCAAACATAATACTCGAATCGTCGAGCATCATTTTAGCCGCCACAAGTGCCGCTATACAGTTTTTTATTCTTGCTAATATTTCTCTGTCCGATCTTTCTATTGGCTGTTAAAAAAAGAAAAATGTAAAATAGTATAGAAATCGCATCTTTAACCTTTTTACAAATACGTATAAGTACAATATAAAAGAGAAAGTATGTATATATGGCTGGACCGATTTTAGTGAAATACTTAGACAATCACTAGGTTCTACAAAGCAGATAATCCCGTAAAGTTTGGTGTCAATCATTGTTTTAACTGTCAATTTTTTGACAGTTTTGGTTTGAGAGGATGATGGTTCGAAACCAAACTAAACCACAGCAACGCGTGGCCGGACCGTGCACAATAAATTAATAACAATACTTCGAAATCAGCGGAGGTAAAATTTTCTAAGCAAGTTAGAGTACCTATTAATTTTATATTACTAGATTGTTTGGTACATTTTTTTTAATTGTTCAAAAAGATAACATTTAAAGACATCACTTTACAATAAAAATAAGATCTCACCTGCATTTCGTAGTTAGTTATTTCCTCTGAATTCACTTCCGTCAGCATGTCCGGCGGTTGCGGACTGAGCCATATGAAGCCGTTGTTCCCGATAATAACTGACACGCCACAAGGTAAATTATGAAAGTGGTTCTTACGACGTTTGATCAACGATGGAAATACTTTTACTAACGAGCCTTGCGATAACTGAAACACAAATTTATAAAACCTTCATATATGCGAAAGTTTGTGAGTATGGGTGTATGTTTGTTGCTCTTTCATGGCGAATACGCTGAAAATTTAGTACAATTATTCCTTTAAACCGGAATTACATATATGCTATAGAAATCCTGTTAATTCTACAGGGATAGGATGACACTAAAAAGTGCCATCTATTATCAGCCTATCACACTACAACAGTTCACATGAACGAAGTTGCGGGTAAAATTTTGTATAAAATAAATTAAAAATCATTTTATCAGCAGGTTCTGGCATAGTTCTCAGCTGAGTATAACTTAGCTATACATAAATTCAAGCCAAATCTGGCTTAAAATAAACTACATATTAGTCTTACTAATTAAAATCAACCTTACCTTCCCATACTTCAAGCTTCTAGTGTGCAGCGACAGAGAGCCATCACTGAAGATACTCTGAACTTCAGCACTAATAAGATCTCCTTCTTTTAAATGTTTTCTCATCATTTGCTCATCTTCTGCTGATCTACGACGCTGGTAAGTAACAATATAAGTTTTACTTTATAGAAAGGCAATATGTATTTACAAAACTTTGTGAATCATTTAAATTTTTAATATGTACTTAAAGTCATACACTTTCAAAGGCTTTCAAGGTCTTAGAGAGTAAATGTAGGGCCATTTACTTTTGGAGCAGCAGCAGTGTAAATATGTAAACCCTCTAAGTTTCTATAGAAAATTCACAGGATCCTGGTTGATGATTTGGACCTGCAACGATCTGGTAAGTTTCATATTGTAGACCAGGCTATCACAGCCCACACCATAGTAAGTTGATAAAGCTTTATTTCAGTAGGGCTAAGTGATTATGAAGTAAATACATGAATCCCATAAATTATTGTCAAGTCAAAAAAACTAATGTAATATATTTTTTAGTTCTAGTTTAGTAGATTGACAAAAAGTCTAATAAAATACTAACAAGCTCGCCACCAGGCAAATTAACAGAAGACAACTGCAATATAGAATCCAATCGAGAATTTGTTTCCACTTTCCATCTTTTTTGCTGTACTTCAAGCACACGGCCAACAACAACATCACCGATTTCTCCCACATAGCGACTTTTCAGGGGTCTCACGCAAATCAGTTTATTTACTTTTTGCATGACACCAGCTACTGATGATTTGAGACAGTCACCTTCAACGTAAGTTCCATGGCCTCTGCAAGAATAAAGAATAATAGAGATCGAAAGGAAACGTACTGATGGAGTATTTCGACTCTATATCCAACATATATAAAAACTTGCGAGTCAATATCTAAATTGAAACAATTATTATTATGAGGACAACATATTTTCGAAATAAAGACAAATTACCGCATAAAATCTTGCATTCCAGTTATAACCTCACCCGGTGTATAAAACCTAGGTGTATCAGAACTTGAAGCAACGGAATGGTTAACTCTTTCTGATGCCAATCTTATAGATACGTTTCCTGACATTTTAAGTGATATTATGTATTTTTATTTTCTTAAAATATATTTTCTCAATTGTAAATAAGTAAAACTCAAATGCTATAAAACAAATATTGTTTAGGGATGTAAATAAAATAATCGATTTTTATATTAGTAGATTATTTTACTATTACAACCAATTTTCTAAACAGTACAAGCCGATTATTTTTAAATCAATTGTAATAAAATATTATTTGTTAAGTTGTAATGGTAAAATATTTATTTATTTGTTTATTAGGTAATATAATACAGTAACAACATTTTCTGTGTAATTTGGCTATATTGGTTTCATCCAACAATGCATATATTATAAAAAATAGACCTACGAAAATAAAGAAAAATGGGAGTAATTAATAAAATCGATTTTTTTAACCCAGTAATAATGTTTAAAAAATCGATTATAATAACAAAATAATCGATTGGTAATTAAATCGATTATTTTACACCACTAATGATATGCAGAAAAATTGTCAATTGTCTGTTGTCAATTTGTTCACATGCATCGACTGCATAATTTGTTTTTATATTTTTCGACAATTTTAAAACTTGTTGCGAATTATTGGTATTGAAATCTTAGAATTTATGAATCACACAATGTCTATAAATGCACCTCCTATGACTGCAACTGACAGTTTATCTCAAGCAGTGAAGGCAAATATTATACACAATCAAGAATATTTGTTGCAGGTGGGTTGGTTTCTCTAAAAAGATTATTGATTTTTTTGGTATTGATAAATGGTCTAGTTCTTTGTTTGCAGTCAATCTTAAGTTCTTGGAAAATAACTTTTATCTTAGACTTTTGAAACTGGTCCTAAGGAATTAATTATATTTAGAATTACTTGTAATAGTATGTATATGTATATATATTTAGAATTACTTGTAATAATAACATTTCAGGGGTCAGTATTGGATTCAGCCGTTGAAGTACTACTTCACAGACTACGTGGTCTTTGCGATAATGTGGATGCGGGGCCAGAAACCTTTGATGATCAGGAAGTTTGTTTTATTTTGCGGGATCCAAATCAGCAGGTATAATGATGAAAACTTATCAATATTGTTTGAGAGTGAGCTAAAATCCTGAAATTTCTAAATATACTATTGTAAAACAAATATTGCGAAGACATTGATTTATTTATGTAAATACGTAAAATATAACCTAACACAATTGTTATTTGAAAATATCTTCTTTTTATAAAAAAATAATATTTTCATTTTTTTAAATTAATATTTTAATTGCTATAATCTGTGATAGCAGAAAATATATGTTTTGCTTAATGTAGAATGTACTATCTGTTTTTATTCCTAATATCTGCAAACTATGACCACCATGCTGCACTAAATACAGTTGTACACCTGTGATTCTTTGGTTTTTTACACTTTACAGCATTTTGATATTATAAATGTGTCTGTTTCTAGGCTCTACCTTCTATGTTGAGAGTAAGGAAGGCGTTAGATGCAAGAGACATGCCATACCAGTTAAGATATATTGGTCAAGCAGATGGTGAAAAGAGCAGACCTACTGTATTGAGAAGCGTCCTTGATATTGCATGTAGTGGGATGCTGTTTGAGTTCCTCAATGAGCTTGGGTGTAGAATTGAATATGAATATAGCGTAAAAGGTAGTTCCATTTTTTGTTAGTATTGCTAGCCTAGTGAAATATTTGTTTTGTATTGCGCTCTTGATACTTACTTTACTTTTAGTACTTAGTTATGATTATACTTACTATATTACTTATTATTTTATTGTCATTTATTTTATTGTTATTTTTATTTTACTATACCTCATCATCCTCCTGCCCGTATCCCACTCTACGTGAGGTCGGGACAACATGTTATAAACATGCTGTCACATGATTTGGCTCCATTTTTAAGACCGGCCACCTGCCTGACGTCAACTTATCTTCATCGTATTTTACGACACCTCGGTAAGAAAGAGTGTGGTCTATTCTACTTAACTGGATACTGGATAGCCGGATTATTTGTATTTTAGTGTACCTGTAAACATTCAGATTAATTTTCACGACATCATTTTAAGGCAATATAGATATTTTAGGAGAAATATCTTAGATATTAAATTACTAACACTTACACTTAATTCCACAGAAATCTAATGGAATTCATCTAATGGCTCCTCTTCATAATCAGTAATTACAAAGAAGCGTTCATGTAGTTACTCAGCTATACTTACCAATCACCTAAATACCTATGATCACAGTAATTGATAGAGGCATTAGATTGTCAATTAAAAATAATTTTAATGTCTAATAATACATACATATATGGGACACTTACACAAACAGTTGTCCGTCCCCAAAGTAAGTAACTTAATACTTGTGTTATGGTAGACAGACAACTGGTGAATATATACTTATATATATTTTAAATACATACTTAAATACAAATATATATATACCCAGGCTTAAAGACCAAACAAATTAACTTTTAGATAATTTTGGCCCTTGGCGGGAATCAAACCCGCGACCCTCAGAGCTGAAGGCAGGGTCACTACCCACTACGCCAACGGGCCAGCCTTGCCAATAATAATACTTATTGTATAAATGGCAAATAATGAAAATGCTATATTTTCCAGGATACATGTTTAGAAAGGGTCGAATGAAGATCACAGTGGCGAAAGTGTTTAAGATACCTCAAAGCTCAATGCCCCCGGAACCGATTTCACAGAGTTATTTGGTGGAATTATCAGTAAGTATTAATAACTTTATTCAATATTTAAATAAAGCCATGTGGTATTCGACTGAACAGAATAGTACCACCCTCATTTCTTACCGAGGTGTCGTAAAAGGCGACTAAGGTAAGTCGACCCGCCGTGTGGTATCCGGCTGAGTAGAATAGACCAACCGCTTTTCTTACCGAGGTGTCGTAAAAGGCGACTAAGGTAAGTTGACGTTCGTTGTTGAACTACGCGTTATACCATTATTATCTATTCTATAATTTGTACGGAAACTGATAATACGATTTATTTCACTTGTACATGATTTTAATACATTAGCCGTGTGGTATCCAGTTTAGTAGAATAGACCACCCTCTTTCTTACTGAGGCGTCGTAAAAGGCGACTAAGGTAAGTTGACCCACCGAGTGGTATCCGGTTAAGTAGAATAGACCATCCTGTTTCTTACCGAGGTGTCGTAAAATACGACTAAGGTAAGTTGAATTCAGGCAGGCGGCCGATCGTTAAAACGCAGCCAAATCATGTGACAGCATGTTTATAACATGTTGTGCCGACCCCACTGAGAGTGAGATAAGGGCAGGAGGATGATAAATTTTATTATTAATTTTGTATTATGGATCTCCGCAAAGTAACTCAAGTAACTAATTCTATAAATTGTTTATTATTGTTTTCCTCCAATTTTCCTTTCTATTATATATGTTATAGGCTTGCCAGTGTCCTATTACTTATTATTTTTAGGTATTGGCACCAACGGGCCAAGATGCGATTGGAGAAGACATGCGCGCTTTCGCAGATCAGCTTAGGCCTCTGGTTCAACTGGACAAGATTGACTACAAGCGACTAAGCCATATGGCGGTCACATAGCAAATGTTTCTTACTTAGGCTGCCTTTATACATACTAGTAGCAAATGTATAATCTAGACTGGCTGTAAATTTTTAAACCTTGTAGATTTAAACTGGAGCTATATACTATTAATGATTACATATAAATTATAGGCATCTAGATAATAGGGTTGCCACCCGCACTATATTATATGTATCGTACTTAATTTTAGTCAATTGTACTATATATTATAGAAAAATAATATAGACAAAAAATACTATAATTTTATCGGTAATTCAAATTCCGCACTTTTTTTGAATTAACTGGGAATGGAACGCACCCACAGCGCATTTCATTCATGTACGTACGTGGCTTAGTTAGTAGGTAACACTTACTAACTCTTTTGTCATTGTCACATTTTAATGTCAACGTTACTTTGTCAATTAATGCTACCTGAACGAACATTGAGCTTATTTTTGACTATTTATTATCGCAATAAAATTACAACAAAAACATCGAGAGTGGTGATGCTTCTTCCACGCCTACCAAGATAGAAAAGAAAAAAGGCTTCAAAAAAGCTCATTGAAAAATAAATAATTATTGAATATAGATGTGTACTATTTTTTTCCTGAATTTCTCAAATGTACTATATTTTTTTGATTTAACAAAAAAAATACTATTTTTCTTTAAAAAAAAAGGTGGCAACCCTACTAGACAATGGTCATCGCTTTTATGAATTGCCCGTTATTATATTATGCGCTATAATTTTAATATTACAGCCTGTCTAGTTTACATGGATATGGTACGTATAAAGGCTACCTTAGTGATTTGGTTACAAAAATACCGAATATTCAGATATGAACCGTAAATGATCAATATTAAACTGTTTATTAATTTAAGCGTTAGTATGCAAAGTTAAACAGTGATTCAGTGTCTAGTTTAAGTACGGACATGAGCAATTTGTAAATAAAGATTGTGAACTTAATAAAAACATTGTGGTTAGAAATTTTCTTATTTGTGATTACCATGTTATTCGAATTACCAGTTACGTCTAACAAATATTGTAGAATTTCTTGCAGTTTTATCAATACTTAGGTTTATAATTCATTAAATCTAACACATTTACTTTTTTATAAATCTTACATTTTCTGTTAAATCGAATACAAACAATTGTCTTTGCCTTGAAAAAAAATTAGGTCCTAGTCTCAAGATAGCTAGCAACTGATTAGATTTATTATTTCCATTGGTATTAAGTATAGTCTGTACTTATTATAGAAAGGTATATGCAACGTCACAAAACTAAAAAATAAACAATAAAAACAAGTGTAACATATCATAGGAAAAGAAATGAGATTGTTATTTAATTTTTTTTTATTATTACATAAATAATATTTAGCGTACAAAATCTGGATTCTTTTTTGAATTTATCATAGTAATATGGTCTTCCCCATAATCATAATCTTCGTGTTTTAATCCGTGCACGTAAGCGAAGTTACCGAAGTAAAGACAATTCTCGTAATTTAATTTTATGAATTCTGAAAATAAATATAGTAGTATTAAAGCTTTTCCATTTATAATCTGTACTAACGGATTGGAGTCCTAGTAGTTTAAGCTCCAATTTTTCAAAGAGTAAAGGCTGTATCCTAGAATTTCGATAGTGATAAATTGATACATACATACTTATAATATTTACTTTACAGCAACTAGGTACTGAATCCGTTTCAGTAGTATATATTTCAAAAAGTATATTTATTCATTTATTATACACGTATTGAATCATTTTGAATTTAGTTATTAAATGAAAGTTTATATTAACCAAATTTCGTACATTAAATATTGGTAACAAAAGTAAAATATGACCTTGTACTTTAAATAGCAAGATAGTGGATAACCTTATACAAGCAACTCGGAAGTTTTTTGGTTCAGAGAATTAAAAATAAAATGTTAATATTTCCTACTCCATATCCTTCAATATTAAATGTTTCTTTTTACTCGATAGAATTCGTGTAAAATTATTCGAACGTACCTATAGTACTACCGTCGTCTGACTACTTTTGCCGCCATAAAATATAAAATAACGAAAAGATACTAAACTTATTTAAATTAATTAATTCAAATTAAAAATTTAATACCCAGGTATATTATTTTTGGAACTATTTAAGGTTTTCTCAAATTTAATGAAATTGACGGACGGGATTATTTGATTTTGGATTAGTGCAATTGACGAATCCAAGAGTTCAAAAAAGTGAAAAAATATAAACAGTAAACTATAGTGTTTTTGTTGCCTTGGGTTAAAAATTATTATATTAATATACAAACCTGTACCGTGAATACAATTATATAAATCCATCACACAGACGTTGTCAAATATAAATGTGTCATTCGAATGAAAATCGAACGCACACAGCTTTTGAAAGTACGTAGGACATATTCCGCACCTAGTGAATAATTTAGTTTAGTTAATGGTAAGTATATCTTTAATATTTAAATGAGTTAATCTTGTATGTTTATATATATATATATATATATATATATATATATATATATATATATATATATATATATATATATATATATATATATATATATATATATATATATATATATATATATATATATATATATTATATATATATATATATATATATATATATAAATACGACAGAAACGACTCCAACGATTTTCCTGAATTAAAAAAATGTCGCTTTATGTTTTCGGGCTCTAATTTTTTTTTTAAATGTACGTTGAATACAATCACAATTTTTCGCTGTCAAACGTAAAGTCATGGCGGTTGATTTGAGGAACGGGCAGTCTAGAGAGGTGAAAGTACCTAGAATCGAGCCCCACCTGCCCTGTTAATTTTTTCCTTTTTCTTTTCATTTTTTTTTACATCATTTTAAAAATTACGGAGCAAGGCTCGGTCACCCAGGTACTATATTTATTATGTGCTAATAAAAGCATTATAAATTTTCGAAAAAGTAATCATTTTTAATTTCCAGTTGCTTAAATAAATAAAAAAAACCTATTTTATTGGCCTGGGTACATGACCTGGAGTCCGCATTTTATTGTTACTATTTTGGTGCAGAATTTACCTGTGACCTTCAGCTGGTGGCTTTTTAAACTCTAACCCTGTCTCATCCTCCAGAATGGCTGCTGTGCTCAAATCTTTAAACAATAAAACATTATTTAAGCTGATTAGAAATAAAAAAATCTTTGTATAATACTTGTTTTCTAATTTAATTTATTTGTTTAATTCTAAGAACACCTATGTTTTGTCACCAAACGACTGAAGTCTTTATTAATGCGACAGTAGTTGTCTGTTTATAGGTAAGTTTTCGCTTTCTAACAACCAATTTTAATGAATCTAATAATAAAGATAGATGGACCTTAAAGATGGTTATCACTTCACTGAATAATTAACCTACGTAGCAGAAGTTGTGGGTAAAGAAGAAACTATGGTTCCAAGTCTTTTTAATGACTTTCTAACTCTACTAGGGTAAAATGGTGAAAATGGAGCAAAAGTAAAATGACTTTACTTACAAATAATCAAAGTAGACGATAAAAATTTAACAAACATGACTAGCGCATATAACGGAAAACTTTCTTATCTTTTAATTAAAATTGATATAAAACGCTGTAAGTTATATCATGTTGTAAAAATATTATATCCTGTGTTGAGAGGTATCGCATGTTGCATATGCAAGAAACAATCAATATGCAATCTTTATATGTAGTTACGTTCTAGCCGCTATGCCGCTACTCTTAAGCCTTGTTTGTTAAAAAATAAAGTAAGTACTGCTAGACTTAAAATAATTTGGGCCAGCAACTATTAATGTAAAGATTTCTGGAATATATATTAATTCATGTTCCTTAAGTGTATGAGTATGTTCTAGTATCTCGATCTTTCTATATGATTGAGTCCTGGACGCTGGGCGCAGCAAATAGAAAACGAATCAATGCTTTCAAAAGGTTTTGGTAGCGTCGCATATGGCGTATATAAATTAAATTAATAATTGTGTTAAATTAATAATTAAGTAAATGAAAAAGGAGTTTAAATAACGCCTGTATAGATATTCCACTGTTGCGCGAAGATTTAAAATGATAAGAATGTAACCTTCCACGCAACTTCAGTGAGTCATAAGATATTATTCGGATTTCTCCCGAGATAAGAATGCAAATTTCCTCACGTTGTTTTCCTTCACGATACAGCGTCTCTTGAATTATAATTGAGAACGTTTAAAGTAAATAAGCTTAAAGAGAAAATTGTAGAAATACCCGCCTACAATTAAAAACCGGCACCGTCATGATTTTGAGATGATGAGTTTGAGACTAACTACTGTGGTATATACGTTAATATAATTAAATTATTTCAAATATTTATATATATATTAAGCCTTGTGGTGGTCCGGCTAAGTAGAATGGACCACCCTCATTTCTTACCGAGGTGTCTAAAAGGCGACTTAAGTCAAGGTAACTTGAAGTCAGACAGGTGGTCGGTCGTAAAATACGTAACCAAATACAAAGTAAACCGTGTTTTTTTATACTAAAATGCGTGTTATATTATTTAAAAAATATATATATTTTATTTATTGTAATAACTATTTGTTCTTCTTTCTTTTACTATTTTTTTGTATTTAGCGAGCAGAACGTTATTTAGCTTTTTATTTAATTATTCATGCTGAGCCTTTAAGTGAGATATTATAATAGAAAACCATAATAAGGAAATTTATATATGTTTTAAATAAACCATATCGTATATCACGTTGGCTTCCTAATAAATAAATAAAAAAAATGTAGCACCTCATTTTATTAAAGTAATCCATTATTTTTATCTTTAAGGGCTAGAAACTCACTAATAACTTAACAAGCAAAGTTAAAGTTATTTAAAGCCGTGTGCAGGTGCGGTACATTGTATTTTGTTGTGTATGTGTAAATTATGATTCACGTCGCGTAGACATAGCGCGCCAGCGTAGCGGACACGTAGGCAGTGGGCTGATCACTTACGTGGGTGTGTTGTACCTGTCACGTTGCCAGTACCGGCCACTCGGACATCTACCTACGTCAACACAGTAAAAGTAAAATGCAATTTAGTGAACTTCCATAAGCGAATATAAATTATTTTGAATAATATTAATCTTATTATGATCGATCTTATTTATACGAACTTATTAATATATTATAGTGTATTATCTATGTAATGAATGATATTTTGCATTTTATAATTTGAATTTATTTTCAAAAAAGGAATACCGTAGTGTGCTGGACCAAGGGTTTTTTTTTATACAAATTCCACGAAGCGACTAAGGCACATAAAAGCCGACAGACGATTACGATTTTTTTTATCAATGCTACTTATTTTATTGAATATGATTTTTTGAATACTTAAATTACAGTCAAATAATGTCTGTTTGTATGTTAATTGTTGTGAGTAAATTCCTTTTTTTAATATTACCTTATAGCTTTAGCTACCTGTCAATCATCAAAAAGGTATCTTCTAAAACAGACTTGATAGTTTTATACTTTCTAACATTATATGTATTTGGAATACTGGATAATAATGTGAATAAATTAATTGGGACAGTATTAATCGTTAATTACATTAATAAAAGTTAATTAAGCGTAGAATTCACATTTTGTGCTTATTTTAAACAAATTCTAACTTTACAACATTTTCTTGATACTTAATACGTATGACTGCTCAGTTTTCTCTCAGATAAACAATTTGCTTGGTACAAATAAACGATTTACACGTTTGCTATTTTTACACATAGATATTTAATAGAAATTTAACAGACATCTAGTAGATATAAGCACGTATTCATATTAACTTTATATTCATAATAATTATGTCAGGCGCTGACGTTCTAGACGCCGTGGCGTTGAGCCACCAGTTCACCTTGGGAATTACAATCCGTTCACTTTGTGCGGAAAATCTTTAAATTTAATATCACATTAATAATTTAAAAGTTGTTTTTGAGAGTAATATGAAATTATAGTAAAAATAAAATAAAAAAAAGCGAAATGAAAATTCTAAGCCGGATCTTTATACAGCAATAAAAACGTTAACAATGACAGGTTAAACTCGATTATTATTCTACAGGAATAGGATGATATTAAAAAGCGACATCTATTATCACACTAAAGTCCACGCGAATAAAGTCGCGGGTAAAATTTGGTAAGTAATTATATATAAATTATTAATAAATTAAATTTAAAGCTATCATTGTTTATTATTATAACAATAAGCTTATGGATTACTAGCTTTTACTTGCAACTTCGTTTGCGTGGACTGATGTCACGTGATAGGTTGATACGAGTAATATAGGTTATCCTATTCCAATAGAATTATTATTTTATTGCGGACAATTTTAATAACAAATTATATTAATCAAAAATATACGCCGTGTGGTATCCGGCTGAGTAGAATAGACCACCCTCATTTCTTACTGAGGTGTCGTAAAACGCGACTAAGGTAAGTCGACCCGTCGTGTGGTATCCAACTGAGTAGAATAGACCACCCTTATTTCTTACCGAGGTGTCGTAAAAGGCGACTAAGGTAAGTTGACCCACCGTGTAGTATCCGGTTGAGTAGAATACACCACTCTGTCTCACCGAGGTGTCGTAAAATACGACTAAGGTAAGTTGACGTCAGGCAGGCGGCGGATAGTAAATAACGCAGCCAAAAATAATGATTAATCAAAAATATATAATGAGTAAATATTTTAAATCCATGTAATAAATATTTTGACTGCCCGTTGGCGCAATGGGTAGTGACCCTGCCTTCAGCTCCGCGGGTCGCGAGTTCGATTCACACCGAGGGGCAACCTTGTGTATAAATGAATTTGTTGGCCTTTTGACCTGGGTGTATATTTGTATTTAAGTATGTATTTAAAAATTATATAAGTACATATTCACCAAGTTTCTGTCTACCATAACACAAGTATTAAGTTTACTTTTGAGACGGACGACCGTGTAAGTGTCCCATATATTTATTTATTTGGGTCAGTTACGAGTCCAGCGATTGAAATTATAATACACAGAATTAGTATGAACTGTAAAATGTGTGTCATCGAAATAATGACATCAGGGTTGCATCAGGGACCAGAATGTCGTGTGTAAACCGCAAGACGCCACTTCATTTCGCTAACGGAAATACCATCACACTAACGAATTCAGAATTACGTAGGAAATAACATCGCCTGACTTTCGCGTAAGTGAATAATGTTATTTGTACCATTGAATAGAGACATGCGTAGGTTTCGTTTCTGTTTAGAAATAATAAAATAATATTCTGACTGGCCCGTTGGCGCAGTGGGTAGTCATCTTGCCTTCAACTCTGCGGGTCGCGGGTCCGATTCCCGCCGCCAACATTTTCTATAAAAAGAATTTGTTGGATCTTCGAGCCTGTGTGTATATTTGTATTTCAAAATTATATATGTGTATATTTACCAGTTGTCTCTCAGACATAGCACAAGTATAAAATTACTTACTAAGGACGGACGACGGTGTGTGTAAGTGTCCCATTTATTTATTTATTATTTAATAATTCGTCTTTTTATACTAAAGGTCACATGGCAAAAAATGTAGCTGTTTTGAAAATAATTAGTTTTATGATAAAATAACGGAGTCGTACAGTTATTATACTAGAGTAAGTAGGCCTAAATTGTGCCATATTACAATTAAGCGAAAAAAGGAGAACTTCGTGAGAGTGTATCTATCTGTCTCTATTTTTATATGTGATTAGATAAAGTATACGAGCTTCATCTTCTATCGAATTATTTATTGTAGCAATCTCACTTACAGGCCTGCTTGTGGTTCGCCTACTTTAGTATAATAACTATATGCCTATAGAACGTACATATAACGCTTTTTTTAAATATATGAAAATTTTCAAATTAGTATGCAATATTTTACAATTTTGTACACCTAACATGTACTAATGCAGAATTAAAATTACCCTTTTGTTAATTTTATGCCGAGGATTACATTTCTTACTAAAATGTTTGTAAATGTTGAATTATCTAATTGATAATTAGAATTTATCACACGCTTTTCGGTGAAGGAAAACATCGTGAGGAAACCTGCATATCTCTAGAGAATCCTGGGGATATGTGTAACCTACCAATCCACATTGGAGCAGCGTGGTAGTTCTTAGCTCCAAACCTTCTCTCCAAAAACGAAGAGAGAGGAGGCCTATGCCCAGCAGTGGCATAGTAACAGGCCGTTACTTATTCTTTACTTAAATGTTTAACGCCTACAAACCGTGCTTAATAATTGTGTAAAATACTGTCAGTAATCTGTATACTTATTATAAAACAAAGTCCCTAAAATCTGTCCCTAAAGTCTGTATATGATCGATTTTCTCAAAATCTACTGACCGTATTGTTCAACGGTTTTTAATGAAAGATATAATTCAGGTTAATTGCACATTAAAGTTTCTTGTAAAGTGTGCTGGAAAAAAACGCAACAGAGATACCCCAAAGTAATGTAGAAGAGAATTGTAGATCTTTAAAAATACTACAAAAAAGTCCACAACAGCACGTCTCTATCTTTTAATTTAAAAAAACTACTTGATTAAGCGGGAAAAACTTTGTTTGACGCTGATTTTCACGCGGGCGAAGCTGCAGGCAGAGCTCGTATAATATATATTGTATCTTTCATAGTAATTAAGATAAGAATGTTAGTTACTTATGTACATCCTATCCCTTAAGGAGACAAGGTCAATTGTTTACATTGCAGATAAAGCGATTGCTTGCGCGGAATCAATAAGTAACAAGAACTGTTCAGTCTATGCGTAGATGTACCTAATGCGTATTGTTAAAGTACTTACACATAATTATAATTTACAATCAAAACGTGCAACGGAAAATTTTACATGAGTATTGTAACAACTACTCTACTAACTATTTTACTCGCAAAAATATTTTGATCTAAACCTAAACAGGCAAGTTAATTGCTAAAGCTCTTAGCGCAGAAATTTATATTAGAGTTTTACAATGTTTTGTAGAGCCTGATGCCAAATTATGAAAATTTTGTGTTATATTTTTTATTACACAGGTAAATGTGTGTCAATAACAAATAAGTAAATAAATGATCACTTCGGGCACTTTGTTCATTTTCAGACATAACTCTGGAAAAAATGTGTGCCTAATAAATTAATTTCGATTATACACAAACAAACGAAAAAATTGTCATTTCTGTATCTTTTCTGCATTTGTAATTGTTCGTAAATATTTCATAATTTTATTTACTTCGTAATATATTTCTTTTGTCTCTGAGCAATCGTAATTTTTTATTCACCGATTTGTGGGTAGCAATGAAAACGCTACTCGCCGATCGGTTCGTCTGTCGCCGTGCGAGTGTCTACGTGAGCGCGGAACCTTCATTAATGGCCAATGGTAATACATAATTGGTATTAAATTCATTGTCAAACATTGAACAATTCGTCTAGGACTTGCAATATTAAGTGCAGTGCCTAAATTTAAAGTGTCGTGTCGAGTTCTGGACGTAATAGTGTTACTGTTCGTTCGAGTAACATTCCCCTGGTTTCACAAGAAACGGCCGGCAGCCGGCGTTTATCCGCGGACTCCGAACCTTCCAGTGCATGGTGGCAGTACAAAGGCAACGAAAGGTGGGTGGTGCTTAGTTGTTACTACGTATCGGTAGTAAATTATGCATTACCCAGAAAGATAGAAAATAGTCAAAGCCCTGAACCCCCTATACAGTCCACTTAAATTACCCAACAGCGAACTAGGGTCCAGGGACCAGATAACCAGAGAACCAGAGACCAGGTTCCTTTTACTTAGGTTATAACGCACAGTATATACAATAATACAATATAATAGAAATACCACAATTCCCGTTTCGAGATGCACTTCTCTTGAATGACGAACAAGGACTGGATGTAACTGAAACGTTTTATCAATAGAAAGACTCTACCGGAAACAATAACGGCACAATGTTGCCACCATTTCAGTCAAAAAGGGCGCGATACTCTTGTTTCTGTGTTGCTGTGACTGTGTTGCTATAAAATACAAAGCGGAAGTCAATGGCGACAACATAGGGAAAATTTTCCTACAGTAATAATGATTTGATACTTGAGAACAAGTGAAGAAAATATATTTGCTTAATATATTTTGCTAATTTATTAACTATATGTATTAGTGAGAGGTTAAAAAAATTGAGTTATAAGACAGCGTTTCACTATTAATTTAAATTTATAAGTAAATAAATCTTTCAGAGAGTTAAAGAGATTTTAAGGAAAGTCTCATATTTAATTGCTTATTCAACTGTCCGCGGAGTAAACCCATCAATATTAGTAACCACTCCATGTAAATTCAAAGCAATTATTCTTGCTAACAAATAATACTAGCTTGTGACGGCGCTATCAGCATACTGTTCCATAGGAAAGCGTGTCGATGCAACACGCATTGTGCCAGATCCTTACACGACCACTCATTATTCAGTAGAAACTTAGGCCCAGATTTATTCAGTGAATTAGACAAGTCTCCATATAAAGTATGACCCACCGAGCCCAGCCGAGAATCGAGTCCCAGCTTAGTGATGTACTACATAGAATATTAACTCAATTTATTCATTTTTTTTAATATATTTCACCAGTAATCGCCAGCGGCTCCGCCCGCGTGGAAAGATTGAAACCAAAATATAGTCTTTTGATAACCATAAGAAATGGTTAGAGTGGGTTAAACTTAAAAGACATATGCTGTCGCAGACTTTTATTTAGAACTTTTAGAGATGAACAATTTTGTAATAAATGATTTTTGAATAACTATCAACGTTTAATCAGCGCACGCAAGGAAAGCTTTTAATTTTGCCGTTTTCGTAATATTTTAAAATGCTGCTACTCTCCTATTCATCTTAGCATGTTTTTATAATATAGCCTATAGCCTTCCTCGATAAATGGACTTTCTAACACTGAAATAATTTTTCAAATCGGTCCATTAGTTCCTGAGATTAGCGTGTTCAAACAAAACAAACAAGCAAACTCTTCCAGCTTTATATATTAGTATAGGTATGAATATCTTTTTTCTACTATATACAATTTAAATAGATTATTATTTTTGAAAACCACAGAACTTTAAGTTGTCTTCTGGATGCGCGCAGGTTTTATATGAATGTCGCTAGAGATTGATAAATACGAAGCAACTGCGTACATATAATAAGGCTATTTTAATTATCGAAATAAAAAGTTGCATCATTAATCGATTAGACTTAGTATCAACAGTCCAACACTAGAAGCAACGGCCAAACGACACTCGCCGATAAATTATCAACGCACACAAGCCCAACAAAAACCTCACACTCATCCAAATGGATGTAGAATGAAACCACTTGCGTGCAGTGCACACAAACACGTGCGTGGTGTGCTAACGATCCAGGCGCTTATTTCCTTTGTAGATGATTATTCATCCCAGATTCATTTTATTTGAATTACATGTACGCCAAATCAACATAAGTAGTAAGTACAATATATAATATGACTAGTACTAATACTACTACTTACTTTTATTTTTCTTCTGAATGTACTTTAGTTAAATATGTCTTATGTTATCCTAAATAATATTTTCCGATTATGACGATTCCGACAATAGTAAAGATGATATTATTTTGCTGTAATACGCGAAAACCTTAAATTATTAAAAAGCTTTGCAACGTATAATTCTTATAATAAATTGATAATAAATGAAATTGAAAGCTATTATTGTTTAATATTATAACAATAACTAACGACCAATTACTAACGGCTATGAATGACTAGCTTTTACCCGCGTATTCGTTCGCGTGGACTGTTGTCGTGAGATAGGTCGATAGTATATGGCGCAATGTCATACTATTCCTGTAAAATTATCAAGATTTCTATAGCCTATATGTTATTCCGATGTATAAGGAACAATTGTGCCAAATTACATCGATATTGTTTCAGCGGATTCGCCATGAAAGAGTAACAAACATACATCCATACTCACAAACTTTCGCATTTATAATATTAGTTGGATAGGATAGTATATCGTATAAAAAATAACCATTCAACAAAGAAGTCTCACTTGACCGCTGGTTTTTTTTTTAATTTTAGTACTTTTTAGTAACTATTCATTGATATTTCTTATTAATTTTGTGTGAAGCAATACACTGTATTTCGAATGAGCTCATACTCTTATCAAATATAACGTATATTTATCTTATACTTAAGTGCTTACTTAACAAAATATAATACAAAACTTCAAAAGCTATACGTTTTTTTATACAATAAATATCTAAAATTCACATTCATATTAAATTTCACATTCTTACATACTTGAGAGACGAAGTGGCGATGACATTATAAATTAATATTAATTATAAATAAATTGCTGTTCGAGATATCGACGTTCGTGTTTAGGAGTGTGCGTAGGGTTGCCACCTTTTTTTTGAAGAAAAATAGTATTTTCCTTTTTAAATCAAAAAAATATAGTACTTTTAGGAAATTCAGGAAAAAAAATAGTTCACATGTATTTTCGATTATTATTTATTTTTCCATGATTATTTATTATTACTTTTCGCTGGATAATGACAAAGGAGTTAGAGTTACTAACTAACTAAGCCCCGTAAATACATGAATAAAATTCGTTCAAACATTCCCTATGCAGTGCTGCGGTTGCGTTCCATTCACAGTTGATTAAAAAAAATCGCGACAATTGAATATTAGCGATAAAAATATAGTATTTTTCGTCCTATATTGTTTTTCTGTAATATATAGATTTGAATTGAAATTCAATTCAATTGACTAAAATATAGTACGATACTATATAATATAGTACGGGTGGCAACCCTAAGTGTGCGTCAGAATGTCGATGCTTGGCGTTGGCGGTATCATTTTCTGAGAAACGACTGCGCGGGCGCTGAACGACGAGGGGAAAGGTAGCGGGGGTAGCGGCCGGCGTCAAGCCCATAATATGATCTAGCGGGGCGAGGAGCGCGGGGCGAGGCCGGGCGCCGCTCGGCTCACGGCTGGCCCCGCCAGACAACTTGTCGCTGAATCCCAGCCCGCAAATCAATGTCATCTAATATCAAAAATAATTATTATCCATACAATAGGAGCTCTGATATTTATTAACAATCTAAATACAATGTACTATTTATTACTAGGTAATTATAGAAAAACAAACGAAATTTTCTTATAACAATAAATGTGAAACGCATTATTAGGTATGAATATATAGCATGAAAAATAAATATATTTGTATGTATGTACTTAATATAAATAATTTATAATTAAATCTTAATTTTACAAATTTATATAAAGCAAATAATAAATTTAAAAATTACTCATATTAACTTTTTGTTCTATTTATCCTAATTCTAAGTTTCTTGCGATACAATTGTTAGTTAATTTTTTTTGTCAAAAAATATTTGACAATGAAAATTAAGACAATGTAATTGTATAAAAACATCTAATTTAAACTATCATTTGTTCATCGATCAAACTATCATTTAAAGTCGTACACACGTAAAAATATTTTTGAACTATTTTCTGTATTTTTTTTTTAATAGTTGGTTGGGTTATTGTATTACCTAATATTTTTACTGTAATTGTTAATATTTTTATATACGCCGTGTGGTATCCGGCTTGATAGAATAGTACCACCCTCTTTTCTTACCGAGGTGTCGTAAAAGGCGACTAAGGTAAGTCGACCCGCCGTGTGGTATCCGGCTGAGTAGAATAGACCAACCTCATTTCTTACCGAGGTGTCGTAAAAGGCGACTAAGGTAAATTGACCCACCGTGTGGTATCCGGTTTAGTATAATAGACCACCCTCTTTCTTACCGAGGTGTCGTAAAATACGACAGAGGTAAGTTGACGTCAGGCAGGCGGCCGGTCGTAAAAACGCAGCCAAATCATGTGACAGCATGTTTATAACATGTTGTGCCGACCCCACTTAGAGTGGGATAAGGGCAGGAAGATGATGATGATGTTAATATTTTTATATGTTGGTAGGCACACATGTTTACCGTTAGCTAGAGTCATGTTCATGTAATCTAAAGTAAACAACAGTTTCATATTACTCACGTCGCAGTTGTAGTGCAATATGTCCTATAAATGTAGGATATGACCCTACGTAGTGCATTCCACAGAGACAAGAGCTTGACTCACTCTTTGTTCGTAAAGTAAGTAGGTCATCTACTTAACGAGGATTTTGCAACTTTCGATAACATACGATTGCAGTCAGTATTGAATAATTCGTAACGATGTACCTGTAGAAAAATGCAAGCGGCCGGAGATTAGGGTGGTTGACTCTTCTCCCGTAGGATCTGCCTCGCCCAAGACAAAAAAGAAGGCCAAAAAGACTAAAGAGAAGAAATCCGGGGCACAAGTAGAGAAACGCCCTGAGCCCCGCCCGCTACAACCAGCTCCCAATTCAATGAGCGAAAGTTGGAATGTGGTGGTGAGGAGGGGAGCCAAGCGTAATACTGAGCCAGCCAGGGCTAATCCTACTACTGCTCATTCGCAGCTGAAAAAAGGGGGGAGGAAACTCCAAACCCCACGTTCAGCAGCAGTAGTGGTGACCCTGGACAATGAGGCGATTGACAAGGGCCTCTCATATATGGAGGTTCTAAACCGGGCTCATCGATGTATTAAAATTGAAGACCTTGGATTGGAGGGCGGCATGCGGTTAAAAAAGACTGCCACCGGGGCCCGGATGTTCGAAATTTCCGGACCGGCAAAGGAAGAAAAGGCTGCCGCCTTCGCTAGACAGCTCCGTGATCTCTTTATAGAGGAGCCGGCGGTGCGCGTCTCTACGCCCATGAAATGCGCGGAATTGCGCATTGTGGGCCTAGATGACGCCACCACTGAGGGAGACGTAGTCGTTGCCATCGCCCGGGTCGGGGAATGTCCCTACCAGGACATACTGACCGGGGTGATTCGCAGAACTGAGGGAGGACTGGGTTCCCTCTGGCTCAGAGTTCCTGTGGCGGCGGCTAAAAAGGTAGTGGCAGTGGGTCGAGTACTGGTGGGCTGGGTGTCGGCCCGGGTACACCTTTTAGAGGCTCGCCCCCGGCGCTGCTTCAAGTGCCTGGAGAAGGGTCACCTGAGGGTGGACTGTGTGTCAGTAATTGACCGCAGCGATGAATGCTATCGCTGCGGTCAAAACGGCCACAAGGCCCAGTCCTGCTCGGCAGCTCCACATTGTGGGAGCTGCCAACGAGCGGGACTGAAGTCCGACCATCGAGCAGGGAGCGGGCAGTGCAAGGCACCGCCTGTTACAAAGAGGGGGGGAAGGGGGAGTGATGGCCCGAGGGTCCCCTCACCACCCGCTGACCCGGCTCAAGCCACTACGAGTCGGGCGATGGAGGAGTCCATGGAAGTCGTCGTTAATTAATGGCCTCCATGAGATTCCTCCAGGCGAACATCAACCACTGCGCCACGGCTCAGGATCTCTTATTCCAGACCTTGGCGGAGCGGTTGGTGCATGTGGCTGTGGTTTCTGAACCCTACTTCGTTCCGTCGGGCGAAGACTGGGCCGGAGACTGTGATGGGGTGGTGGCCATCGCGTCCAGGTCTGCTGTCGACTCTCCAGCCCTGGAGCGCGTAGAGAGGGGACGCGGGTACGTGTCTGCCAAGATTGGAGACGTATCCGTAGTCGGGGTGTACTTCTCGCCAAATAAACTGTTCTCCGACTTTGAGCTTTTCATGGCTAAAGTCGGAGACTTGGTGAGAAGGTTGCACCCCGGTAAGGTGGTCCTGGCTGGAGATCTCAACGCAAAGTCCGCTGCGTGGGGGTCTCCGGTTACGGACGTGAGGGGCAGGTTCCTGGAGGGTTGGTTGGCCTCGGCTGGGATGGTAGTCATGAATCGGGGGACAGCTGACACATGTGTGCGATGGAATGGCGGCTCCAAAGTCGACGTCACCTTTGTTGACGCCGCCATGTCGCCGTGTGTCAGTAACTGGGAAGTAATTGTGGGTGCGGAGTCACTCTCGGACCATCGTTATATATGGTTCGAGGTCTCCCCACGTCCCATTCCCATGTCCTCCCGGTTAGTAAGAAGAAGTGACAGCCCTCGGTGGTCCATCAGAAAGATGGATCCCGAGCTCCTGGTTGAGGCCGCAATCGTTCAGGCGTGGGTGGCAGGGCCCACAGGTGGGGGTGTCGCCGTGGAGGTGGAGGACCTCCAGCGGCGGATGTCACTTGTCTGCGACGCCAGCATGCCGAGGGTGCGAGGCACAGGACCGGCATGCGGGGTGTACTGGTGGTCGGAGGAGCTGGCGCGGCTTCGTGAACAGTGCATGGCCGTGCGCCGCCAGTATACCCGGTACAGGCGTCGTAGACGACGCGACGTCGAGGAGGAGAGGCGCCGTTACGAGGTTTATCGGACAGCCCGCGCCTCCTTGCGGACGGCGATCGCCGAGGCCAAGAACAGGGCCCACAGGGAGATAGCCGAAGAGCTCAATCGAGATCCGTGGGGGAGGCCGTACATAGCGGCACGGAGAAAACTTCGTGCACGCGCCCCCCCACTCACCGAGAGCCTTCGGCCGGATTTCCTTGAATCCGTTGTGGAAACCCTGTTCCCGCAAGGAGCCGAGGTAGAGCCGCCTCGTATGGCGCCTCCGGAGGAGGAGGAAAGCACTGGGCCGGGTGCGCCGGGGGTGTTGGAGTGGGAGTTAGCCGGAGCGGTGAGTCGCATGAAGGCGAAAAACACCGCTCCCGGCCCCGATGGCATCCCTGGGCGCGCCTGGTCTCTTGCCCTGGGTCCGTTGGAGTCTGAACTCAGGGCGACGTTCAGTGCCTGCCTCGAGCAGGGCCTCTTTCCCCGTAGGTGGAAAACGGGGAGACTGGTTCTGCTCAGGAAGGAGGGTAGACCGGCCGATACACCCTCCGCGTATCGGCCCATCGTCTTGCTGGACGAGGCGGGGAAGCTGCTTGAACGCATAATAGCTTCCCGCATAGTCCAGCACCTCCGGGAGGTAGGGCCCGACCTCAGTTGTCTCCAGTGCGGATTCCGCCAGGGTAAGTCCACCCTCGACTGTATCGAGGGTGTGAGACTTCTGGCGGAGGAGGCGACAACCCGGCGTGAGGTGGTGTTGGCGGTGTCGTTGGACATCGCTAACGCATTCAACACCTTGCCCTGGGGAGTGATCAAGGAGGCCCTACGCTTCCACCGCATCCCCATGTACCTGCAGCGTGTGGTCAGTAACTATCTAGCTGACCGCGCTGTCAGGTACCCGACGGCTGGGGGTGGGTGGAAGGAGCGGAGGATGTCGTGCGGTGTTCCACAGGGGTCGGTTCTTGGCCCCCTCCTGTGGAACATCGGCTACGACTGGGTGCTGCGCGGGCAAATGCTTCCGGGGGTGCGTTTGTTCTGTTATGCAGACGACACCCTCGTGACTGCCCGCGCGAGCACCCACCGGGAAGCCCGAGTACTGGCGACCGCGGCCACGGCTCACGTTGTGGCCCGGATTTGCCGGCTGGGACTGGGGGTGGCCTTGGAGAAATCCGAGGCCATTTGCTTCCACAGGCCTCGGATGGCGCCCCCAGTGGGCTCCCGGTTAGTGGTGGGCGGGACGTCCATCGAAATCTCGGGTACATTACAGTACCTGGGATTGCTCCTCGACAGCCGATGGACGTTCGAGGCCCACTTCCGGCGGCTCGCCCCTAGACTAAAGGCGACCGCTGGAGCCCTGAGCAGGCTCCTCCCGAATGTGGGGGGGCCAAATGCAGGCTGCCGGCGCCTTTACGCCGGAGTGGTTCGGTCAATGGCCCTGTACGGTGCTCCCGTATGGGCGGAGCGACTGACCGCCAGGTCTCTGCCTCTTTTGCGTGGGGCGCAGAAGATTCTTGCGGTCAGAATTGTACGGGGCTACCGGACCATCTCCGGTGAGGCGGCCTGCGCCTTGGCCGGGTCCCCTCCATGGGACCTAGAGGCCAAGGTACTTGCTCAGGCCTACCGGCGTAGAGTTGAAACCCGTTCATCGGGGGGAGACTCAGCGCCGGTAGTGGTGGACTGGCGGAGGGCAGCTCAAGTGGAGCTCCTCTGCCAATGGAGGCGGCGGCTGGAATCGCCCAGTGCAGGATTCTGGACGATTTCAGCTATCCAGCCCATTCTCCAGGGCTGGGTCGCCAGGAGGCATGGGGTCCTCACCTTCCGCCTGACACAGGTGCTTTCCGGACATGGTTGCTTCGGGAGGTATCTGTGGCGGGTGGCCCGGTGCGAACCGACCGGTGAGTGCCACGAGTGCGGCGCCGAATTCGACACGGCGCTGCACACGCTCGCGGACTGCCCAGCTTGGGCAGTTCAGCGGGCAGAGCTCGTGGCACAGGTGGGGCACGATCTCTCCTTGCCCACTGTTGTTCGTGCCATGGTGGACAGGGAGGGATCGTGGGCAGCGATGGCCTCCTTCTGCGAGGACGTAATCTCGCGGAAGGAGGCGGCGGGGCGGATTCGGGAAGTCGAGTCTTTGGATCCGATCCGCCGCAGGCGAGCGGGGCGCAGGCGACTCGCCGAAGTCCGTCGCATGCCGCCCTAACGGGGACCTCCGAGCGGTCCGAACGGGGTATCGGACGCTCGCTGGAGTTAGGTCCCCGAGGCGGTCGATGCATCTGGTGCTCCCGATGCATCGATTAGCGGAGGGAGGGGCCACTGTTAAGAGAGGCCCCGACCCGGAGGTGGCGCTTTCCGGGGTACAGAGCTGCTGCTGGCGGGGATGGGGGCAATGTCTTTATAGGTACCCTATCCCCGCTACCAGCAGCGCGGTGGAGCACTGTCAGGTTTTTAGTCGGTGAGAGTCCGACATACCCGCCGCTCGTCCCCGTCGGGCGGTGATGACCCATAATGGGTTTTCCTGACATAAAAAAAAAAAAAAAAAAAAACCTGTAGAAAATATGACGTATTTGCAAATCGGGCGAGTGATTATCTGGATAAAAACTCGTAGCCTGTTACCATCTCACTTCTAGGAATCGCCCTTTTCTTAAGAGAGAAGTAGATTGGCGCATAGGTAATAAGAGATGTCAGTGATACGATCATAACTACATACTGTGATAAAAATTACAAAATTGATGTTATAACTTTATCTACTAAACACTAATTAAAGCCATGCACTTCTAGTGTCTCTGAATATTATGTATTAAAATCATGTACAAGTGAAATAAATCGTATTATCAGTTTCCGTACAAATTGTAGAATAGATAATAATGGTATAATGCGTAGTTCAACAACGAACGAGTGATTTAAAATAGGGATTATAAAAGTCAAACAGACTGTCGTATGGAGCCATTCTGTAAGAGGTTCTGACTTATCAGAGATTAGCGTGTCGCTGTGAAGATGATCCCTATTGCGCCACCGATATTTACGACATCGATTACATATTTCTCTCGGGTGGTCCGAACACTCTGGCGACCTACAATCTTGAAAGTTTATCGAGCGGCGAACCGCCAAAACCACAGGGTATCTGATATAATCAGATCAAGTTGAAACAAAACGCACACTATAGAGATTAATTTAGACGTTGCATGTTGCTACATGTATTTCTGACTTGGCAAGTCAACATATAGACAGGTGTCTGTTAACAATACAGTCATAGAAAACTGGTTGCTTACGTTTACCTTGGCAATAGATATGTCTGCGTCAGAGGGCATTTTTATAGGCCCAAAGAATCAGATATTACAATATGGGACCACTATTATGGCTACGATTGACGTCTCTTTTTGTTAATATGTACACGACTCTCCGAGTTTATTAATTGCAGACTCAAAACTTAAGAGGAGATCTTTACCAACTGTGGGATAGTAAAATTGGATTCTTAAATAAGATGGGTCGCTTCGAAAATGACGAAAAACAAAAGAAGTACGAATAAACTGTAATCAAACTCCTTAAATTTTTATTGATATTTCTTTTTTTTTCGTTTTCATTGACTGATTGAACCTATATGGGTACCTACAAGCTTTCAACTTAATATTGTGGAAAAATCATCCAAATCGGATGAACAGTTTCTAAAGTTAGCTAATTGTTTTTATATGTATAAACGCAGAAGCAAACTAATAATTAGACAAAAATGTTTTTATCTGTCATACAAATTATTAATATTATAAAGCTACAAACAGTATTTACGTAGTGGAGGAATTACATAATGAAAGCAGAGACACGAGCTATTTTAATCGTCGAGGACCTCATCCCAGCTCATGTGATGAGGTAAGGCCCTTGCTGGCACCGATATTTTTGTCTTGGCATTCGAGAATATTCTTAGCGCGAAAAACAAAAGGCGTGAACAAATTTCTTAATTCAACGACAGTTGAATGCTTATGGAGTGACTGCTCATTTTCTTATCCAAAAACAACGCTTACGTCATGGCTGGTCGTTAGTGACCTTTATTCTGAGGAATATTTTAGTTCTTTCATAATAATTTTCACATTTTCGTGTTCACTTAATAATGTAGTAAAAATACTGCTGATCGAGAGGCTATCTCTCGCCACTTGGCCGATGTCAGAGGGCGCGCTGATTGCGTCATTTAGCCTGTTTACGCTAAATGCCTCGTCCAATCGGCGCCTGAGCTTTTGATCTCACCGAATAACCACAAGCTCAATTAATAAGGACAAGCCGACATCCATTTATGATAAACATATACTAATACTGACAAGATTGTCGTAATTTATCGTGTCTTATATCATGATTCTGAGAAAGGCGACATATGCAAATTTATGAAAACTTATTTGGTACGAGATATGTGAGCGGTCAGTGACGTGTGTGATGCGGGCCTGCATATTATAATTAGTCGAAACCAGCGTGAGTAATGGTGTCGGAAATAACACGCGGGCGGCGTTGGCGCCAAGCTGAGCGGCCATAGCACCACGCACGCCATTGTGCAGTGTTGCCTGTGCACAACTTAATTTTTTTTATAAAAATAAATTTCTTGTAGGAATGAAAATTTACATACGCTAACAAATGATACACAGAAACTTAAGCTTATAAATTCAATCATAACATGCTCCTGTTATTAAAAAAAATCTTATCTATAATTCTTATGCAATTCCATACTTATTACGAACTTACCATAGTGAGCGGTATTCATATTTTATGTAGGTACAGAAACCGTCTATCCACACGTCGTAAATATCGGGTTTACCCAACAATTTTACCGGTCCGTAGTCATGAGTTCTTTTCGCGGCGTATTCGCTTCGGAAACAGTTTCTGCAGCTTATAACACTGCGAAATTAGAATTACGAGTTTACCCAGTAGAAAAGTAGTGGATTATAATAGGTTTCGTTGTATAAAATATAATATAACGCTAATTTTGCTACTTAATATTAGAAAAACTGATATTTTATTTAGATATTTTTTATTTTTAATGACAACACTGTTTTGAAATGATACCGGCCGGTCGTCCGGCAGTGCGCCGCTTTGTCTGTCTCAAGACTCGAGCTATTTACGACGATTTTACAGCGCTGAAGTGTTAAATAAATATTTTGCACCTTGTCTTAAGCGCTTTAGAACCAACACATATTGTGTCATGTTCACGATATAAACTTATTATATTTTTAATACAATTATTGTTTAAAATACACTTATCCTATATCAGTCAAATCCCATTAACGTAATAATAAGTCATCATCGTCCTGCCCTTATCCCACTCTAAATGGAGTCGGCACAACATGTTATAAACATGTAGTCACATGCTTTGGCTACATATTTTACGACTGACCGTCTGCCCGACGTCAACTAACCTTAGTTTACTTAGCCTTTTACAGATACCACACGGCAGCTTAGTACCTATATATATTTTCGGAATCTCGGAAACGGCTCCAACGATTTTCTAAAATTCTGCATGTAGGGTTTTGGTGGAGAAAAATTAATCTAGATAAGTTTTATTAAAAAAAAAATTATCGCTGTTTTCGGGCTCTAAAACCTTTAATTGAATTAATTGAATTAAAATTTACGCTGAATACAATCACAATTTTGCGCTGTCAAATGTAAAGTCATGGTGGTTCATTTGGAGAACGGGCGGTCTAGAGAGGTAAAAATACCTACGATCGAGCTCCACCTGCTATATTATTTTTTCATTTCTCTTTTCATTTTTTTTCTTTATTTTAATTATTACCGAGCAAGGCTCGGTCACCCAGGTACTCATTATAATAATGAGAACATGATATGAAGCAATTAACCCGTTCAATTACTGTAAATAGCTACTGCTTTGATGTCAACGCAAGATACTCGTGAATTTCAAGCCCATATCGTATTTCAAACGCTGACTGAAGATGAAACCCTATCGTCCATTACGTGCTTAATGTTCAAACATATTTTCCGCTACGAACGCTACGTAAGCGTTTATACGGCTTCAATTTATAACATGGTTACAAAGAAATCGTAAATTAACACAACAATGTTTGCTTTAAATGGAAATCCGATTATTTAAAAGGATTGCGCGTGTATAAATTGTTAGGATAGGCGTACAATTACTAATCAAATCAAATCAAAATAATCTTTATTCAAATAAGCTCTTTCAAGCACTTTTGAATCGTCGAAACCTTTCCATAGACTGGTCTAGTATGGATTGCGAAATTTTATCGTAAAAGCGAATACCGAGACCATGGTTTGTTAATTCTTTCATACAGAAAGAAGAATAATACCTAATGTTACAATGTTATTATTATGAATACATATCACGATTTACGATATCTTGCTCTTATTGTAAAATATTGGCAGCCAATAAGTACCCTATGATTTCTTGAATACATAATCATTCTCCTGCCCTTATCCCACTATAAGTGGGGTCGGCACAACATGTTATAATCATGTTGTCACATGATTTGGCTGCGTTTTTACGACCGGCCGCCTGCCTGACGTTAACTTACCTCAGTCGTATTTTACGACACCTCGGTAAGAAATGAGGTTGGTCTATTCTACTCAGCCGGACACCACACGGCGGGTCGACTTACCTTAGTCGCCTTTTACGACACCTCGGTAAGAAATGAGGGTGGTACTATTCTATTCAGCCGGATACCACACGGCGTGATTTCTTGAATACAGTAAGATATTTTTAAAGAACTTATTAGGTGTTTTAAAATTTAAGCATTGAGTATAATATGATCGACGAACTCTTAAATGATAGTATGAAATGAAAGAAGCTAAAGCTTCGGTGAGAAAGGAATCCTTTGATCTATTTTGACTAAATAAATACCATTCAAGCTATCACCATTATTCTAGAATGTATTGTCGGCACAAAGTAATTCAAGTGAGTAAGGTAATTCTTGAATGAACGAACACAAGCATAACAATATTATATTCTATTTGTGCTGAAGAAACAACTTGAAGATCTTTATACGCTTTTGTCCTCGCAGGTAAATTGTCTTTTGGAAGGAGTTATTCTAATAGAGACCTTTGTTTTGCTCGAGTATTTGAAAAATACATTCTTGAAAGTATTCACATTCATACTAATAATTATTATTTTCATTAAAAAAATCAAATATCAGAACATATTTATTTCCCGCCTCTCCAAATTTTTTTGGGTTCTAGTTTTATGTTTTAACTTCAGTCGATAAGGACTAATATTGACTAATTTATACAAAACCTTAACAAATTAATATGTACACTTAAATCTTCCTTGTAAGCCACTGTTTTATGGATGTGAAAAATAATCGATTTTTATTCTAATTGAATATTTTATTTATCCACATTTTTTACTCTTTTTTTCTCGTTTTTAACATAAAATATGCGTTGTTAGCTGAAACCATTTTAAACAAACTACACATATTAAATTTCCAAACAGCGCATCTACGTTATTTTCTAATCGCACTAGACGATTTTAATTAGTAATCAAAGTCTAATGAATTATTAAAATTAAACTTTCAAATAGTAAATAAAAAATTTCGGTTCAGCGAGCTTGAATGCGTGTCCGAAAAACCGACCATTCCCGGGTTGTAGATTGCAAGCGATCATAGACGATGTTTAGCTAGTACAGTCTAATATACCCTCTACACGATCGTGTTCGCACTCAATAGTTTGTTATCATCAATTATAAAGAAGAGCTACACAATTCGTTTGATATTGTTAACCTCCTTAAATTCCGTAATGTCACCTTTTACTACTACTCGGTAAGAAATAAGAGTGGTACTATTTTATTCAGCCGGATACCACACGGCGTAACCTATCATAAATGGTATAAATAATAAATAAATGCAGTTAATAATAGTGTCTTCTTACTATTATAATACTGTGAATATAAACCTCTCGGGAGAAGCGCTACATTTTTAACGACCCATAACGAACAGTCTGCTTCGGATCTGTGCCAAAAATATATTTGACATCATCCCGCTACTGTTCAGCATACGGCCTGGGTTTTATGGGCCATCACTGTCCGGATGAACGTAAATAAATATCACTTCAGATGCAAGTGCAACAGTGCAGAATGTATGAACAGCTGTGACAGCGTATTGTCGTAGGTTAAGATGAAGTTTAGGTTAATAAACAGATGAGTTTAAGAGTATTTCAGTACCCTAAGGGCCTGTTTCACAAGTTACTGATAAAGTGTCGGATAGTTAACCGACAAATAAACTAAGTAGCAGATAAATGTCTCTAAAAAGTTAAAAATGTAAAAAAAAATCGCGGCCATTTTGAAATAAAGATTTGCTACCTAGCAAATAAACAAAATAACAGCGACATGATCTACCTGTTAACTTATTTAGGACTTTAAGTGCTAAATAAGCCTATCAGAAAACTGAGAAACGCAAAATTCCGAGATATGTGTCAGATATGTTCCTATATAAGCTAACTGACAGTTTATTGGTAACTTCTGAAACAGACCCTTAGAGATGCATTAAAAGCTATCTAACTATGCAATTTAGACCATGTGGATAAATAAAACTAACTGACAAATTCATTATTTGTGTGTGGTATTTGTGTTTTTTTTAGCAAAATTGTATATGTAGGGTCAATCTGTGAACTTAATTTAAAATAAATTTAATAACATATAAACAAGAATTTTTATTTCTCAAAATAACTTGAATATATGTAAAATAGTTTTTACATATCTTCAAGTCATTTTTGATGCCATTTATTATCTATTTACTTAATAATTATATCATTATCTACTTTGAGAACCTTCCCTAATATTATTTTATATGTAAGGCCAAGATAAATTTCACAACGTTTTTCCGTAATCAACCTTTACAAGAAACCGGAATAAATAACTGTAATCATAAACCAAACGACCCGCAGTAAAAATTTGGAACTATAAAACGACGACAACATTGCTATAATTTCGTTTCTCTGTAATTAATCCAAATATAAAAATGGTAACCTATATTTGTTTTCTTTTTTGTATTACAAAGCAAAACAACTTTGAATATTAAGTATGATTAACAAAAAAATTTATCAGTTCTTATTTCACATTAGTTAATCTCTTCAATATTGTCAAAATATTGTTCCTGAAGACGTAGCGAATGATTACGAATGAGACTAAAAAAACGGGTTGCAATTGAAAAATGAAAACTTGAATATTAGCGTTGTGCATTTTTGATATTGTGGAATGGTTAGGGAATAATTTTGCACCAATCGCTTTGATTATCAGTACATGAGTACTGATATCATTAACGTGGTAAAAAACAATATTAGTTTGTTGGACTACCATGCATGTACACAAGCATGCCAATATGTATTTCATGAAAAATTCAACACTTTAGAACTATTACAATGTAATCGAATTCCCGGAAGCGCTCTGCGCCGCTTAAACGATACAGCAGGCGTAGGCATACATTTTCGCAGCGCTATAGAAAGAGAGGGGGATATTTCCTCTCCTACGCCACGCCGGTGGTCTACTCTCCCTCCGTGTTACGAATTTTCGATCAGTGTGTGTAGTGCGAGTTTTTTTAACCTACTCGATCGCATTAGCGTAACGAAATTTGTATGGCGCAATTTGTAATATGTATAGCAATCACTAGATGTCGCTAACAATTTGGCGTTACGCTAACGCGATCGAGTAGGTTGAAAAAACTCGCACTACGCACACAGGTCACGTGACCTGACGCAAGTTTAACATTTTTTTCCCTGCTGCCCTGATTTTACAAGCTCACTGCCCGCTTTTGTCATCCACAGTACTTAATACATTTCATTAGAATATTACGATCCTTTGCGCCATACAATTATAATGAATATATTACAAAATTGGCACAAAATTTAAAAGTAACGCACGCGATAATAAATACAATAGCAGAGCTTATATTGATAGAAACTTATGAAGCATTTTTAGGGGATAACTTTATTACAAACAAAAAACGTATTGCTCGATCGATATGAACCTATATTACCACGTCAGATTAAGTCCATATGATATTAATTATGTAAAGCATCTAAGAGAAAAGAAACGAAATGAAATTGATCGCGATGTGGTGTGTGGATTGTGGAGGCTGATTTAAAACCGGTGCAGGTAGTCTAAGAGATTATGCATTTAGAAGAGAAAGTTTCGTTAGTCGTCTCACAGGTCTCTCATGTTAAATAAACGGGTCGCAGCGATACGATCTTTGTTGATCATGATATATTACATCGTTAAATATATGGTTTTAGGAGGAAGCTCAAAGTTTGCTGATATCGTTACCCTCGCTAGCGCGAGATGATGACTTATGACGAACCTACAACAATCTATACTCCATGTAAACAAGAAAACTACCCGGCTTAGGAGTGCAAAATATTAAATTACAACAACGCTATTTACAAATAAAGAAATTTAATTACGTACACTGCATTTGTCAAAATAATGTTATGCATTAATGTATGTATTTTATATAATTAAATATTTATGCATTTTGCCCCTAGCCGACTCTAAGTAGGGTCGGAACATGGTATAATTATGTTGTCATATGATTTGGCTACAAATTTTGCGACCGGCCGTCTGCCTGACGTCAACTTATCTTAGTCGTGTTTTACGACACCTCGGTAAGAAAGAGGGTGGTCTATTCTGCTCAGCCGGATACTACACGGAGGCTCTATACTCCAAACAAACAAAACCACTTGACTTGACTTAATACTTTACACAGACAGCTTTTGGGGACTATGTTTTATTATAAGTAAGTATAAATGTTATCTTGGTACATAAGCTTTAATTGCGCTAAATTTCATTAATATTGGTCAGCGGATTAGCCGTGAAAGCATAACAGACAAACAAACTTTTACTTTTAGGTATATCATAAATGTGGATTGTAAATTTTGTACCTTGTATAGTCTCTTAAAATATTTGAGATTTACTATAAGCATGTTTGTGATGTTTTTTTCATGTTAAATTTATTTTCAATACTACTAGTTTCAAAAATAATTAAAAGACAATTGATATCTTTAAACTCTGAAAAAATATATACGTTTCATTTTGTTGCCATAAGTTCATTTTAATACATAATTAAAAGTCATTCGTTGCAACAACCTTTTAAGTTAAAACCTACAAATGGGCAAAGACATCCTCTCTCATTTGAAATCGGCTTATAAGGAGCTCAAACCCACCAAGCTGTTCCAATACCAGTCCCCGGGTCGCATACGCCTATATATTTGTAGGAATTTCTCTTAAGATATGTAGATTTCCTCAGGATGATTTCTTTGCCATAGAGTGCGTGTGAATCATAAAGTAACAACTCTTGTTAATAGATAACTGGAACTGCTAGATTTCAGTGTGAATATATTTTATTTGATTACTCAAGTAACACATTTTATCCGAAGAAGATAAATGTTCTATTTAATGTAGTTAAAAGACAGGCAATAATTTCGATAACCGAAAAGAAATTGTTTTATCTACTACGGTGTTGGTTAATATAATATATTATATTAATATTTTTTTTACGGGTTAATATAATATATTATATTATTAGAAAAGTTCTAATGATCCTGCGATCGCGTTTTCTTTGTAACATGCTGATGAATGGACTCCAATCGCAAAAAACCTTATTAATTATACGTTATTTGGATTATATTTATTTCTTCGGTCTTTAATGAAGAAAAAATGAATACATCCAATAATTATATAAATACATACAATGAAAATCTTAAATCAAATTATTTAGAGAATAATAATAAGTATATTCTAATTATTTTTAATTTAATAATAGTAGGTACTATTGATTTCGTTATTGTATGTATAGTATTTTTATATGTATTATGCATATATGTATAGCTTTTATAGAAGAAGAAGAGTTTACTATGTGCATTTAGTACGTAGGAATACGGCATGTTTGAAGTTTTGAACAATATTAAAAACTTTATAATCATATTCCTAGATAAATAATACTCCTAGATAATAACGTACTTATTAGATTTACGCGTTTACGATAAAGTATTATTTATAAAATGTTTATTTGATTTTAATTCAATTTGAATACTTTTAAAAGTATATTATTCCTGCCTGAGACTGAATTATGTATAAAAATCTGATCTTACAATATCTCATGAACAACAATAAACGGATCTTAATTAGTAGAAACACGTTACCCGTAATGATGTGTCAACAAAACTTAAAGACACCTGTGATAATATCAACAAAATAAGTTGTTATGAGAAAACAGAAATATCGTAACCAATATCAAATAACACGTTGAGTAGACTAACCGTCGCGCCGCGGCCAAGCCAGACTGCGCGTCGCCGAGCGCAGCGCGGACCGAGTGCGACGCATCGCACACGATCATAACCGTCCAGTAAACGACCATTTATTGTCAACTGCCGCCATATGCCAACTGTTTTATTGTTCTGTGACATCGTTCTTAATGTATCGCAGCTTCTTCATTGGTATAAATAATAGTATAGTGTACCTACTTACAAAACAAGGCGATGCTCATTGCTCTATCCATTTTTCGTATTGCGATAATATACTTAAAGAAACTAATATTTAATCTTAGAATAAGGAAAATAACACAGGCGAGAATTGCTGATAGGACATCCTTTCTAGGGATTTACGCGTCATATCTCATGCTCATTGGAAGAAAAATGGACCCTTCTAGATTCTTCTTTCTTCAAAACAGTGTGATACTTTATTCTTTAGATATTGGGTCCAATTTACACAATAGTGTAATATGTGCTGATCAAGAAATAAGCACCACTTCCTGCTTCTTTTATTTTGCACACGAAGCTATGTTTACTCTAGTATTCCTACGCATCTTCTCATTTATTTTGCTTTCATAAGCTTTTTAATAAGCTTATACATAGCGACCAAGATTTTGCGTATATTCTGACTGGCAAAGCGATTAGTGTGACTGCAACTATCTAAGCAATTTTAATATTATGTATATTTAAGTCACCCTTATTATCTGTATTTCTACTTTGTCCTCTACTGTATTTGTACTTTGGGATGGATCATATACTGCTGATTCCAATTGAGCAATTCCCAAGGGACTCTCTAGATCACTAGAACTTATCATCATCATTCTGTTACCCTTATTCGTGGTAAAGATGTTTTGTCTACAGATGCTCTGCATGTATTGTTTCATGCGCTTGCTCTTTGAGTTCAAAGGTAAATTTAGTACCCATTATAAATCTATAGCAACGGAAAAGAGAATACAAAGCGAAACTATTGGGCAGCCGAAGACAGTCTACAAAAATACAATTCTTTAGTTTCATCATTTTAATAGATGACACTCCTTACCACATCTGAGGAGGTCCATAAGATTCTTAAGCTGAAAACACGTATGAGTTGGCCGTGTAACTGAAGATAATTGCGCAATTGAACTCGATTGGCATGCGCAATCGTGATATACAAAACAATTATTAATAATTGTTATCAATTGCACACTTAAAGGGCTATTATGTTCATGACGAATACAGAGAATGTACTTATAAGGTAATGAAGGAAAACTGAACAATTGTACAAGTTTTTTTATGTGGTTTTGTTGATAAATAGATAAAAAAACGGTTGCCTGTAAAGTCGGTTTTACAGGCAAAGATAATAGATATAGAAGATAATTCATCCTTAATTTTTTGCCAGAATAGTTCTATAAAATATAAATATAAATATATGGGACACTTATACACACGGTCGTCCGTCCCCAAAGTAAGTAACTTAATAGTGTTATGGGTGACAGACAATTGGTGAATATATACTTATATATTTTTAAAAATATATACTTAAATACAAATATACACCCAGGTTCAAAGACCAACAAATTCATTTATAAAAAATGTTGGCCCTCGGCGGGAATCGAACCCGCGACCCATGGAGCTGAAGGCAGGGGGTCACTACCCACTGCGCCAACGGGCCAGTTCATCTATCGAATCGATCTCTTTAATCAATCAACTAAATTTATTAGTAAAATTAATAAGTTAAAGAAATCGAATGTATATCAATAAACTTTTAACTGTAACATAAGGTTGCAAAATTTAATGATGAATGATAATAATAACTATAAGTAATTAAAAAACGGCGCAGACATTTATAGAACTGTGATATCTAATTTGAGCAGAATATATTGACGCATGACATTCTTTATGTAACAAACAAATATCACGTGAGATGCCAAATAATATCTAAAAATATTGTTAACATAGTTTATGTGGTTTGAGAATCATTTGTAAGCATCGATTTTTAAGGCTCTTGTAATAAGTATTTAGCTTATCTCAAGATGACACAACAACAACACAACAAATTACCTAAAAATTCGTAAATCAAAACATTATATTTAGAATATTTTAAGCAAAGCACATCGTTACAACTGGTAAATAGGAAATTTTAGGCGTTATCACGTCCAATATTGTAATCGGTAAGCAATAAAGGATATTATTAACCATGAGTTAACAATATCAGTTAAATATTTACGCTTATCACCGTGGTCCCCTAAACCATAATTTAAAATAAATAACAATAATAATATTCTGTTAATACATAATTAACAATGTTTACATGACATCTTGACCCTGACTCCTAAACAAGATTTAATATTTTGGGAGTAACCGAGAAATGAAAATTTAACACGCGACAAGTTATTAAGAGCAGGTCTCATTCGAGGAATAAAATGATGTACTACCGTGTAAAGCCAGCGCGGATGGCTAGTTATACACACAAAAAGAAAATTATCAGTATTCCAACATTAAATTTAATTTTATATCTCATGGCTCGTTAGCGCAGTGGGCAGTGATCCTGCCTTCAGCTCCATGGGTTCGATTCTTTCCGAGGGGCAACATTTTCTAAAAAAAAAATTGTTGGTTCTTCGAGCCTGGGTGTATACTTGTATTTAAGTATGTATTTAAAATTATATTTGGTATATTTACCTACCAGTTGTCTGACACCCATAACACTCTAGTATCAAGTTACTTTAGGGACGGACGACCGTGTGTGTTAAATGTCCCGTCTATTTATTGCAATTTTTGTTTAATGTAGTTGTTCGCTGTAACCACTCTCAGTCAAGTAACGTGCGCCTTTATAATCTGATAGCTTTTCCAATTTGTATGCATACGTCATTCAAACACGTCAATAGAAACGACGGTCAGTATTTACTTAAAATGAATGTTTGATTAACATATTATTTAAAGTGTAGTTCTTAAGAGTGTGAGTAATGTATTATAGTATACAACTATTCCTTGTACTTAAATACGTTAAAATACAAGAATTTTGCGATAACATTATATATATTTAACTTAATCTAATATCGCTGCCGTGTGGTATCCGGCTGAGTAGAATAGACAACCCTCATTTCTTACCAACGTGTCGTAAAAGGCAACTAAGGTAAGCTGACCCTCCGTATGGTATCCGATTAAGTAGACTTGACCACGTTAATTTCTTATTGAGGTGTCATAAAAGGCGACTAAGGTAAGTTGACGTCAGGCAGGTGGCCGGCTAGCCAAATAATGTAACAAACCGACCCGACAACTTCTTCTTCTTCCTGCCCCTATCCCACTCTAAGTGGGGTCGGCACAACACGTTATAAACATGTTGTCACATGATTTGGCTACGTATTTTACGACCGGCCACCTGCCTGACATCAACTAACCATAGTCGTATTTTACGACACCTCGGTAAGAAAGAGGGTGGTCTATTCTACTTAACCGGATACCACACGGTGGGCCAACTTACCTTAGTCGCCTTTTACGACACCTCGGTCAGAAATGAGGTTGGTCTATTCTACTCAGCCGGACACCACACGACGGGTCGACTTACCTTAGTCGCCTTTTACGACACCTCGGTAAGAAATGAGGGTGGTACTATTCTATTCCGCCGGATACAATACGAAACCGACCCGACAACATCACGCGTAAATATCTGAATATAAATCTAGTGAATACCGTATTATCAGCTTTCTTGAAATGTACTTTATGCAAAATATTAACATGATTCAATTATTATTGGTGGCATCGAATTTGCAAACCAGTTTTTTAATTATGCGGCTGATACGTAATGTAACACCCAATGAGCCGGATCTTGTATTACTACGATTGATTTTGGCAAATCTATTATTCTTATTTTATTGTTTGAAAGGTGTACCTGTATCTCAATTTGGCTCACTAAGTATATATTCTTAAAGGATTTTTTCCGTTCGGGTGGGACAGGCGAGCGCAGTAACAGTAAGGTTTGACTGGCCCGTTGGCGCAGTGGATAGTGACCCTGCCTTCAGCTCCGCGGGTCGCGGGTTCGATTCCCGCCGAGGGCCAACATTTTCTATAAATGAATTTGTTGGTCTTTGAGCCTGGGTGTATATTTGTATTTAAAAAATATATAAGTATATATATTCACCAGTTGTCTGTCTACCATAACACAAGTATTAAGTTACTTACTTGGTGTGTGTGTCCCCTATATTTATATAAGGTTGCGGTATATAAAGAATAGTGCAATTGGTTTACAGAGGAACGCTTCTAGGTGCTTCGTCCTAAAAGAAACTCTTTTAGCTCTGCTAGCCAAACCGAAGCTTAACTAATGTATAGTGGAGTTCTAAATAGCGACTCGCTGCCGGTTATTTAGTGACAGGCCACAACCGGAATCTGAACATTTTCGCTGACGAAGAAACTATGTGTTCAAAATTTGAACATCGGGCATTGGCCGGATGTTCAAATTTCGAATATGGTACGTTTTGAAACCGCCTACTCATACTTTTTTTTGCTGATCTCGTTCTGAGTTGGGATGTATCTCAGGTTAATCAAAGTACAATTTTGAGAAGCCCTCAAAGAAGACGGTCAAAGTCTCTAAAGGTAGACGTTAGTATGAATAGTGACTATTGCATATTGATGCGGGAAAAGATGCCAAAGAAAGTGACCACACGTCACAATTTTTGCGGAACAGTTCCAGTTTATTGGTGGTGCCTTTGAGGACTGAAGAGGACTTTTATGTAGTCCTATAATTAAGGAATATCGCCAACAAACCTGTTTATTTTTCAAACAAATTACTCTGCATTTTCGATGAAAGCTCCCAAAGGAGATTAGTTCACTATTTTCAACAATTATCGTCATATTTAAACCAATTTATACAAAACCTTAACAAATTATTCACCTAAATCCTCGTACACAATCACCCTGTCTATTAGTGAAAACTGCTCAAAATTTTACATTTATGCCACAGTACAACATATAAATTATTTATAATCAACTCTTTAAGCAACCAAAAACCTAAGCTATTTAAATAAAAACATTAGCTAATTTTTATGATTACCTTAAACGTGATAACAATGAAATAGGGTCCGTAATTGAATTAATGATTATTTGTTGCAAACGGATTATCACGGGTGGCATGTTTACACTCTTATCGCCATTTAGCTTATTTAATGCATTCAACAAGTTTTAGGTAGGTACCTTCCTACCACATTTTCAACGTTTATATACGTAATATATCGTTATTCCAATCTAGTTTTCCATTCCAGTACAAAAAAGGGAATTTTTTAATCTATATTTTAGCCCTATGTGAGGTTTTGCAATTGCAGTGGTTTGTTTAGCAATGAAACGTAACAAACGGACATACATATTACGTATGTAGATCAGATTTTACTTCCTATTTCCTAAAAAAGTTTTACAAATTATTAAATAACACATGTGAAAATTATTTTTCTTCCCTAATAAACTAAGTTAGAATTTTTTTATTCAAGTAGTGAATGAAGGTCGTCATTGTAGTGCAACATAAAAGGGATTAAAACAGGTAGGGAGACCGTTGGCGCCGGCGCTACCTGATCCTGGCAGGGAGCGAGCGTAAGAAAAACAAAGCTTAGTAAACAACTCTCTTTATTAATATAATAATAATAATTGTTATATAATCTTATAATCTGCATAAATGTAGGTACGCTTTATAAACCCCACATAAAAAAATACATTTTTATCCATATAATTAATGATCCACAAAAATAGACTGTCATTTCTTAATGACGGCATAATGCACTATGGCGACTGTACGTTAAGGCACGGTGTTGGAGGGCTACGCCCCGGGCGGCGCCAGGCGGGCGTCGGAGACTAGATCACAGGACAACAGGGGAACGGCCCCGGCGGCGTCTTCTCATCTCAGCGGCGCTGAGAAGGAAGGTGCGGGCGGGCACCAGCGAGGCGCGGAACACGCAGCCAGCGCGCAACCTGCCGCGCTCTGCATCGGAACGCAACCCGCCGCGCTCTGCATCGGCACGCAACCCGCCGCGCTCTGCATCGGCACGCATCCCGCTGCGCTTTGCACCGGCACGAAAGCGGACACGTGAACACCATTCGATACCGGCAAAGAGGCCAGCGCCGGCCGCTTCTCCACATCATCCTCTAATAGATACGGTCTGAACAGTTTAAAAGGCTTACGAGGCTGCGGTGGCTCAGGAGGAATAGTTGGCGTTACGTACGACAGGACCGGCGCAGGTGATAGACGACGCACGGACAAGTCTATGGGCTCCGTTGTAGGTAAGATCACTGGGATCGGCGCTGGCAATGGCGTAGGCATGGAGACCGGTGTGGATAGAACTGGTGCTGGAGGCGGTGACGGCAATCGAGCACTTTCCGGAGAACCGACGGAGTATGGTGGAGGCGAAGGAGCCGGTTGCGGGGCCCGTCTCAGTAGTGCCGCTCGCAGAGCTGGTTCAGCTTGAAGCCACTTCTGGATTTGGCGGCGGTGAATACCGAATTTTCTGGCGGTAGCGCGTTGATTTCCTCGACATTGAGTGTCGCGTCTGTATGCGTCGAGAACTTGAAGTTTGAATTGAGGTGGGAATATACGGCGGGATCCAGCACGGGTCTCGGAGCGACGTTCGGAGGGCGCGGGGGCCGAGTGCGTGTTCGCTGCGGCCATATTTTGTAAACGTCTGCGCGGGATGAGTGTCGGCGCCGAACTGACTGCCGCGCGGTGTCGGTCGAGGCAGCGGGATGTTGGCGGCGCGCTCGCTGGCAGCGCATACCGCTCCGACATGAGCGCGCGACGCGAGCCGCGTATATCTATTAGGACTCGATCACAATAAACAAATTTAATTAATTTTTTATTTATATACTATACTGTCATAAGATTTATTACGTATACATAGAAGCTGATATAGAACTGTATAGTCGCTTGGATATCAGTATCCAAATTCATATATTTATGTCTCTGACCTATGATCCCTATTAAAATTTCTAAACAGTATGTTCTTGTCAATGCATTTTACTTATTTATTATTAATAATAATAATTATTAAAGATTAAAAGCCGTGTGGTATCCTGCTGAGTAGAATAGACCATCCTCAGTACTTGTCGAGGTGTTGTAAAAGGCGACTAAGGTAAGTCCATTCGCCGTGTGGTATCCGGCCGAGTAGAATACACCATCCTTATTTCTTAGCAAGGTGTCGTAAAAGGCGACAAAGGTAAGTTGACCCACTGTATGGTATCCGGTTGAGTAGAATAGACCACCCTCTTTCTTAACGAGGTGTCGTAAAATACGACTAAGGTAAGTTGAAGTCAGGCAGGCGACCGGTCGTAAAATACCTAGCTCAATCATTTAACTACCTACATGTTTAAAACATGTTGTGCCGAGTCCACTTAGAGTGAGTGAGTGAGATAAGGGCAGAAGGAATAATTATAGTTTATAACGTAACTTTGTGAATAAAGCCATGTATTTCTAAAAATATTTTTTGATAAGCAGACAGACTTAACTGTATTTCTTCAAGGTATAACAGTTTGTTACTTAAAAATTACTATCACTTTAAACTTAACCTGCTTTATTAAAAAAAGGGTTTTATGAACGAGACTTTAGACATTAATCTCGCCTCATTCTCGGCGTGAAAAAATGCCGCAAGTGGGAGCCGATAGCACGTAGCGCCACCATTGCTATCTTACTTTAACACGTATACGTTAGAAAGAGCGAGTAAGAGGTACGATTGCCCTACCTCGGTCGCTGCCACATCCGTTTACGAAACAAGTTTTCAAGCGACGTTGCCATTGCGTGCGCGCGGGCGTTTCATGAGCTTGTGGGACGCGAGGAAGGGGCGCGGGCGGACAAGAATGCGCATGGAGCGGCAACATCGCCGTCCGCGGCAGACAGGGTGTCGCCGACTCGCCGCCGTAGACAGGCCGTCGCTCAGCGGCGCTAGGCCCCCCGTCACCCGCTCACACCCGCACCCGCCCGCGCTTGCCACAAGGAACATCAACAAGTTATTTCGGCTCGGCCTTTTGCGTGCACAAAAGAGTTTAACTTGCATACTACTTATAAGAATATATGACGTTTTGGTTTTGACTTGCCCGTTAGCGCCATCGCCGCGCTTCGAGGAAAGTTGTTTATTTTTTGTGAGCGACGCCCGCCTGCTATGCCTGCCTCGCGGCGGCCGACCATGAAAACGGAGACCGAGCTCCCCTTGCGCGCATTTTATAACATTCATAATATCCAAGTTTTAAATAACATAGCCACTAATTAACGGACAAACAGCGGCGGAATTCGTCATTATATTCTAGATAAAAAGGTTTATTAGGGATTCTATCTACTTAAGAACGTCGAATGGATGAGAAAATAGTTGGAAGTAAAGTCACAATTGGCCATAATTGCAATACGGATAGGTATTTCTGTATGTTACGCGGAAAATGCAAGACCAATCTACATGTCATTATCAGAGGAAAATAACAACAGTTTTCCTTATTCCGTTTGCTCACGCGTTTTCATTTAAAAAATCCGTTGTCATTTCATTGTTGTTCCCTTTTGCAAGCTAGAAAACGGTGACAAAAAACTAAGCCGACCGCCATGATAAACGACTCAGCATTCATGCGGGTTTTTTTTACTCATACCTATTTAACAAGCTGTACCTACGACTTTGTTTGAGTCAATTTAATAATTTAAATTCCCCTTACTACAGTACTATATTTTTACTAGTTCTATGAATTCCGTTGAAAATTCTAGATGGAGTTCATATAACCGAATCAGTTGCACCTATTTAATCCTTACAGGCATAAATATATGGTCCGTGTTATGTAATTTCCTATTTTAAAACTAAACCGTCAGTTTCGTTGCAAAAAAATATATTTTTTTTATAACTAATAATATGTTTGTTACATGACATGTAGATTGGTCAGTTTATAAAGCATCCTTTGAATTGATCAATATGTAATCTGTATTATTAAAGATTCATAGATAACATAGAATTTATCACCCGACTTTTTATAATCAGATTATAAAAGTGAAGATTTTATTATACTCTTATGTTATAGAAGATATCAATATTCAATACCAATAATAAAAAAGGTATTAAAAATAAATATCATATATATTTACGTGATCTATTTATATTTCTTAGGTGATGTAATTGCCGATGGACACTCGCCCTTGGCCCTACATTAGCTGTGCTAATAAGTTGGCTTTAGCCAGATGAGATTGCGGAATATATTGGACGCTTCCCAACAACTATCTGCTCAGAAATATAATTATTTGTAGCATTTGAGCTCAACTGTACAAAACGGCAAAGTTGAAAGAGCTGTATAAATTAATGCTGTAACAGTCTCATACTTAAATTAATAATGCTAATTCCTGTATTAATGTGTTTAAACAACGAACACCTTGCTGTCTATATGTAATCAATTTTCTCAAAATCTACCGAACGGAGTTTTGTATTGTTTTTACTAAAAGGCTGTGCAATTCTTCCGAAAGGTTTAAGTTAATAGTACATAATGGTTTTTTATAAATTGTATTAAAGATGTCGCGTAATCCTAAAAAAACTCGCCTGCTAGAAGCTAACGTCGCGTGCGTCGCATGAACCAACAGAGATATACTAGAGTACTAGAGAATTATAGCTATAATGTACTAGAGAATTGTAAATCTACAAGAAAGTCCGCGACAGCATGTCTCTATCTCTTATATTTAACCAACAATAACTACTTATACGTTCAATAATTTCAATTAAAAATATAACGAAACACTGGTTTTCACGCTAGCGAAACCGCACAATCAGTTATTTAAATAATCGGACACCAAATTCGAATAGCTCCCCAAGGCGGTCGTGCATCTGGTATTTTCGATGCATTGATTAGGGGCCACTGCTTAGAGAGGCCCCGACTTAAAGGTGGCGTTCTCCGGGGTACATAGCTGCTGGTGGAGATTAAGGCAATGTGTAAAACGTTAACCTGTTCTCGCTACCAGTAGTGGAGCTAGAGCACTGTGAGCCTGTGAGGTTCTTAGTCGGTGAGAGTCCGACATACGCTCAGCTCGCCGGCGGCGACGACCCATAGTAGGTTTTCCTAACATTAAAAAAGGGTCTGTTTTTCAATAAAAATAGAGAACTACAGTTGATCTAAGTGAGAGGAATGTATATTCACGATTATAAGCTTGATTAGAATATTAATCCATGCTAATTTGGGGCCCGGCCGCTGACGACAATAACTTACAACAGGTTCTGCGATATACGTGTACATATACATACATGTCTCTAAAATTTAATATATTCTATGATGGTCACGTCCGCCATTATACAATGTTATATGTTTATTCTTGCATTTCTTTTGTAATAGTTTCTGTTTTATACATCTGTTCGGAGTTTTAATACAAAAACTCGTTTCAATATATCATTTTCCTAATCTTATCCAACTTTAAGTGGGCCGGCACTAGATGTTTTCATCCATTGTCTCTATCTTTCGTTAACTCTGGCGTTACTCCTTTTATATGGATATCATTCTTCAAACAACTATCTCGGCATCCCTCTAGTCATATATCCTTAAAGCCTTTATGGTCACCTGAATTTCATCCCTCCTCATTACATGATCATACCAACTTATTGCAACTTTCAGACTTCCCCTAACGAATTCGTTTCTAATTCTATCTGATCTTGGTTCACAAAACATCCACCTTAATATTCTCATATATTTGAACCTTTCTTTCGTTTATAAGAAAACTTCATGTGCACAAGCAAATTTTGTTATTAAAAATGTCTTGCATGTAAACGGAAGTTAAAAAATAATAAGCAAAGATAAAGGTCCGTTCCTCGAAAGCCGATGATGTCATCGCATATTTACGTATAGAAAAGGTGTAAAACGAAAGTTATATCTGAAACAAATAACCGTTACACATTATGTAATAGAAAAGATTTTTTAATAGTATAGTGCTGTAATTGAATAAATTTTATATCTACAGAGTTACAATAGTTTGCCTAATAATGTTTTTTCATTTGACAAATGATAACTATTCAAAAAAATGGAATATACATATGTATGTAGTATACTTATTCTCACAATCTTGACAGGTTAATTTAATGAAAAGACGTTTATTTTTTTATAAATAATTATTTTTATTAATGAATCATTACAATAAACTCAAAAACTATTGAATGGATTTCCATGAAGTTCAAAATACAAGGATATTCCCGGAGAAGTTGTTAGTGTTTACTTTATAATTTTGTTATTTATATAAAAAGCTTCATTCGACTGTTTGGTCCGTCCTCCTTATTTTGTAGTAGATATTAAAAAAAAAACATTTGCCATAGACGATTCAATAATGTAATATTTTAGTTTAATCATAACACATTAAACCACAGTAAAAGAAAAGTTTCATTCACGTTACTTAATTTATTTAAGTATAAATTAGGTAAATTATTTTTTCTATTCCAAACATTGTAATTGACTAGAAAGGTTACCTATATTTTAAGTAACGTAAACCTATACAGTTTTATCTCATGGTAGAATAAAGTAGTGGGCTTTGTTTATCGTAATTCTCTATCATTACTTAAACAAATTGTATTCTAATTGTTATTAATATCAATCATGTATAAGTACAAACAAGTGACAGGCAAGGTCATGACGCTCGGTAATTCAATCTAACATGACATCATGGCATTTGAAAAATATTCCATACCGACTAGGAGTTTTTGCCGACGTAAAGCAAAACTTAATCGTGCCAACTTCGCTGTAAATCTTATGATTGTTAAACAGATGTATTTTTTAAGCTTTGAAATGATGTTAGGGTCGTTACTTCGCGTCGATTTTTGAAGTGTGAAAAATGAAACAAATTTTTTGAAATTTTTTTCAAACACTATCGTCCGTCGCCAAGGTAATTTAATACTTATGTTATGGGTGACAGACAAAAGGCAAATATATTCATATATGATTATAAATAGATACCCAAATGCATATAATATGCACACGCCTCGTGTATAAACTCGTAGAACCAACAAATTGTTTATAGAAATATTGGCCCTCGGTGGGAATCGAACCCGCGACCCGCGGGCTGAAGGCGCGGTCACTGTGTTGCCAGTGCATTGCAGCGCCATTTTTTCACATTTTTGGGTCATCACAATTTTTACTATCACGCGTAACATTCATATATGTATATAGGGTTCACGTTAAAATATCGTGTTTGTCCGTTGGAATCCTGGCAGTGGTATTTTATTAATGAATTTTATAGAAGGCGTTGTTGTAGCGCTGGGTGTGAATAAACACATGACTAACACCGGATGGGAACGAATTTAATCGAATAAACTGATATACGGCTTGAGTATAAACTATAACTGGTTTCTATATAGAAATAAGTTTAAGGCGATTGATTAACCTACATTGGTGAATATACCTGATTAATTAGTACAAGTTATAAAATAAAGATAGAAATGGTTAAAAAAATTTTAAGTCATCATCCTCCTATATCCGCCCTTATCCCACTATAAGTGGGGTCGGCACAACATGTTATAAACATGATGTCACATGATTTGGCTGCGTTTTTACGACCGGCCGCCTGCCTGACGTCAACTTACCTCTGTCGTATTTTACGACACCTCGGTAAGAAAGAGGGTGGTCTATTCTACTTAACCGGATACTACACGGCTAGGTTTAAAAATTCTTAGTATTTTTTTATAATAAAAACCTTTTATATAAGTCAAAGAGTAAACATCGTTATCAGGCGTATAATGTCACCAGGCCCATTGATGTAGTTGTGACCCTGCCTTCAACTGCAAGGGTCGCGGGTTCGATTCCCACCGTGGATCAATATTTTCTAAAAATATTTTTTGGTTTCTTCGACTCTAGGTGTATTTATCTATTTAAAATTATATATTTATATATTAACCAGTTGTTTATCACACATAACACAAGTATTAGGTTACTTTGGGTATGACCGTGTGTATAATCCTACTAATATTATAAATGCGAAAGTTTGTGTGTATGGATGTAAGTTTGTTACTCTTTCACGGCGAATCCGCTAAACCAATATCGATGAAATTTGTCACAATTATTCCTTATACACCGGAAAAACATAAAAGATATAGAAATCCTGTTAATTCTACAAGAATAGGATGACAATAAAAAGCGCGATCTATTGTCATACCTATCACGGGACACGCGAACGACGTCGCGGGTAAAAGCTAGTTGTTCCAAATATTCATTATTTATTTATTATTAAGGAACAAAAAAATTTTGGGCCTATATTTTTCAAAGGGTTCTTAACCATTTTTGTTTTATTAAGTTATTTAGCGATGAGAATGAGTGGTAACACTGACGCAAGGCCAGTTCACTGGTAATCCCATTAGGCAACATTCGTTAAGTGCTGCTATATTATGAGTAGTTAATAATCATGACACAATATTTTCTTTTATTGCTTTATTCTCAGAATAGCAGGATGTAGCTGCTATTAAAATGCCCTTTCAACTGCAAAAACAAAATATAGGATATTATCAAGTACACACTTTTGTAACATTGAAGTAATGAAATTCTAAAAGCCCACATTCATAAAAACTTCAAACGTGTTTTATTTGTATTTTTTTTTTGCATAAACGCTATTTTATATTCCAAAACTTAAGTGCAATTTTAGTTTCATTACGTAGTATAAAACAAAGTCGCTTTCTTTGTCTGTCCCTATGTCCCCATGTATGCTTAAATTGTTAAAACTACGCAACAGATTTTGATGCGCTTTTTTTTAATAGATAGAGTGCTTGAAGAGGAAGGTTTATATGTTTATATGTAACATTCAATACGGAGTGGCTGAATACTGTAATTTTTGAGGTTTCTAATGTGATGCCGTAAATAGATTCATTTTTTCCGCTTACATTGCAAGCGCAGGTTGCAACCTTACGAGATTTATCAAAATAATTTACTAAGTATTTGTACACTTCGAAAAAGTCTATAGAAATACAAAAACAGAAGCATTAATCTTTATCCAATTAAGTACCTTAAATACATTGTTGATTTAATAGAGATCAATATTGCCGTTTGCAGCATGTAACTAACTTAAATTGCAAGAAAATATGCATCAAAAAGTATGTTTAGCAACTTAACACAAGATTAGAAAACATATTAATAAAATTTCTCGTAATATTTTCCACACAAAATAGCATCCTACGGGATCGCTTTTCCCGTAGATAGTTAGGCAATCGAAGCCTTCCACCGGGACAAAATAATTTAAAATAATCTTTTCATATAAGTACATTTTCACTACACCCATTACATAGATAAATTTCCATTAAACTATCTCTCCTAGTCTAATAGTTAATCTTTAACTAATAATAAAATTAGTATGCTGTCCAGGTATGTGCGCCAATGACTATATAAAGAAAGTTATATATATGGTCACATACAAATATTTGCATCATGAGTCTCGAACATTGCTCAAGCTGACGAGGTATCCTTGGAATGCCACTGGTACCTACTATTTGTGTCAGCAATCCTTTTAAGAATACCTAGGCGAAGCTTTTCATAGTAACAAAGGGAATTTAATATGTACTTTGTAACTAAGAAGCCAAACGACTCTAATTTTTAATATCTATTGGTGAGTAAATTGGTGAGATATTTGTCTCATCGAAATCGAACTCAGGCGCTTTTTATGTCCGATAAAAAAAGATGGAGTCTTACCGAAAAATGCAGTGAAGCATATTATAGTCCAATTCATTGCAAATGAGTATCTGGATCATAGTTTTATGGCTATTAGGATATATTGGGATTCGATCTACTTAGTATTGCGAGGTAATATATGAATTTTTGTATTCTCATAAACCGCAGTAGTATATCTTATACTAAGCCGAAAAATGTAACATTTTTTACTTCCGTGATCTCCATCTCTCTTTTGTTAGATTTTTTGGTACGTCTGTTGCAATTTGTGTTACAATTTGTGCACAACATGTTATAAACATGTCACATTGACTATGTATTTTACGACCGGCCGCCTGTCTGATGTCAACTTCTCTCAGTCCTATTTTACGAGACTTTTTAGATACCAATTATCTAAGTTATGATAGATAGCTAAAATTTGCTAGTGTCTTCGCTTTCAATTTGTAATAAATTTGTTTTGTTATCATGATAATAAATATACAATTTCATTTACTTTTCATACTTAAAGTAGCAATCTGTTACTATCCCACTTCAGAGAATAGGCCTCTTCTCTCCGTTTTTAGAGAGAGAGTTAGGAGCTAAGACCTACCACGCAGCTCCAGTGCGGATTGGTAGGTTACACATATTTCTAGAAATCTCTAGAGATATGTAGGTTTCCTCACGATGTTTTTCTTCACCGAAAAGCGTGTGATAAATTGCAATTGTCAATTAGACACTTATGGGTCTAATTAATAATTAAAACTTATGTTTTAACAGAAAAACTCATCGGTGTCTGCCCGGGTTTGAACCCGTAACCTCCTCGAAAGAGTCGCACGGTGCTGCCGCTGGACTACCACAGCTCTCATACTTATTATATTGCAATTTTTATCCTTTTTTAAACACAGAAGGGGGGAGATAATTCTCGTACAGCCTTAATTTACCTATTGCCTCATTGAAGCTGAATAAACCATGTACAGAACGCTACACGCTTATATTTAGGCTTAGATTAATGCAATTTTGATTTACGTGTAAAATGTTTTCACAAAAGACTTCGATGCAACATTCTAGTAATGTACATTAGGATGTCTGTGTGTTTCGTTCAACAGTGAACAGACAAGAGGCCGCCGGTCGTAAAATGAGCTAATAAGTCCCACAGACACATCGACGCCGCTGCCTGCTCGCCATACCAATGATTGTAGCTCAGAACTAATATGTCCTATACGACGTCGACTGTTTTCATGTACAAACGTAACTCTTCACCATAAGTTATAAAATACAGAGACCAGTTGTCATCAGTAACATACTCCAACCATAATTCTGTATCAATAACGTCGGTTGGCATGTCAAATAATGAAAATTAATTCTACATACCCGTAAATAAAGCTTGGATTCAATTGAGGTTTGACTCCCAGGAGACATTGGAGGCTAAGTGTGAAGCACACGTGCGTTCAAACGTCACCCAAATGGGGACCAGTTTTGACTCAACCGTATATCTCTTGAGATCGTGGTGTTGATACTGGATTCTTGAGAAATATAATGAACACTCGCTTGCATCAAAAATTGTCTGGCTATATTTTAAAGTTATATTTCAAATACATACATATTATCCTAATGTAAATATTTTTAACAAATAAAGAAACTATGATAAGAGTTAGTGAGTTGTAATCTGTTTTTAATGAAAGTTGAAGCTATGAATGGTGATAACTAATCGTTAACACAACAATGTAATGAACCTGTTCAATTTCTTAAGAACAATCTTTATACAGTTATTACAAGTTTGAAGTTTATTGCTTACTAGCAATTGCCAGCGGCTCCGCCTGCGTGGAAAATTTAAAATCATAATATACAATAGTATTTTGATAACCATAAAAATGGTTGATACTTCAACCATTTTTTTACCTCAAAAGCTAGACATATGCCGTCGCAGACTTTTATTTAGAACTTCTCCTTCCTTCTCCTCTAAGGAGAACAATTTTATAATACTGTAGGTATTATGAGGTGATTTTTGAATAACTTTCACCGTTTACTTAGCGTACGCAACGAAGGCTTTAAATTTTGCAGTATGGGTAATATTTTTTATTGCTACTCCTCTTCTACTCATCTTAGAATGATGTTATATGGCCTATAGCCTCCTGGATAAATGGACTATCTTACACTAAAAGAGTTTTTCTAATCGGTCTGAGATTAGCGCGCCCAAACAAACAAACTCTTTAGCTTTATTTATACATATATTAGTATAGATATGCAAAAGCTGCGTACAGTTATATTATATCTGTATACGTCTATTAAATGCTTGTCTCTTTGTTGTAACAACAAATATAATAATTGAAAAAGCAACCAAGCAAATGTGATATATTCGAGTCCGTTATTTTCGTCTTCAACAATTAGAATCATAATAGAAGAACAAATTCACACAATACATCTCTATTGGTGAAACCGCAAAAAAATTAGTAGTTTTGAGATTATATTTAAAATTAATGGTGGGGGTTGAACCAATTAATATATAATTATGCTTGCTTGGGTGAAGCATCGCTTAGCAATTTTTTTGTGGAGTCTATCTCCTGACGATGCTTCGCTAGTGATGATGTGATAGTGAACATGTTTAGTGCCTGTGTATTGTAGTGGCGATGGTGGAGATTTGAGCAAGTGTTTTTACAAAACCTGCATGTAGCAGGTATAAAAGCGGATAGTCCACTCGACATTTTGCATCATATAGTTTGTTATTTACTTAATCGCGGATTAAAGAAAAAAATGTCATTATTACTTTTGAATTATAGATCTCTGCAAAGTAACACCTAATTCTATAAACTATGTATTTGAACCGTAAAAAGCAGCGGCACAGCAATATTTTCAGACCAACAGACACGATGTTTTAGTTTAGAGGCGATCCACGTGGCGTCTTCGATTTAACCGGTTTATATGGCTACCTCACCTGCCGTTTCTACTCTCTATAGCGGCTCTTAGCCATTACAAATTACGCTTTCTACGACATATTAAGGGAAAATAGTACCAGGCAATATAGTTCAATTAGTTAAAGGCAACCATTCAAACAAATCAGTAATATTCCTTTCTACAATTCCAATAATTAAATGTTTGTCTTACGTTTAAAGACTTTCTTATTTTTTGACAATTTCACCTTATTATTTTAATCTGTTTTTAAAACTCGAAAAATTTAAATGACTTGACCATATAATAAATTACGAAATAAAAGTTCTGCAATCGTTTTAAAATCAAATTATGTCAACATATCTCATATTTATTTTGCTTATTGATCAATGATCAAGTAATAAATTTGCGAATTACAATAAGTGTTTATAAATATATTCGCGTTGGTTATATGCAAAAATTTCACACAAAGCGTTTACATGTTTACTTTTCTATTAATTAATATCAATAATAATATTAATAGTATTAATAGCATAAATACATTCATTGTTTGTTCACGATTTAATCGTGTAACATTAGATCGTATTTGGTAGTGTATAGGTCGTTAACATAAAACTCATAGTATTTTTATGTTATATCTGAGCTATAAAAAAGGGCGTATGTAGTATGAAAAACAAAATGAAAAACTGATTTGTATTTAAGGGAAGAGAAGTGACATGAAATAAAATGGAGCAAGACTTAGATGTGTCAAGCAGCCGCCTACCTGCTTACGTGGTGAAATGCGTGTGGGACGCGCTCAGTGTAGGGCTGCCCACGATAAATAATTGGATTCAAATGATAATATATAAGAAATATTCAATGTTTTGTAATGTATATAACTGATGATTCTATCTATTTAAATGTCGTCATTTACCTTTATCCATGTCTTGAACAGTACATAAGAGATAACAATCGTTGTTAGATTGAAACGTGTAAGACTGCTTCGTTTATTAAACAAGTGACAACATGTTGTATGTTATACATTGTCGTATGTTAAATACACCATGTTACTTAATATCCCTTATCCCTATTTGCATCAATAGTTTTTAGTAATACGTTTATAAAATAATAATAAACTGAAATATGTCATTCACCAGAATTATTTTTTGACATCAGTTTTTACGCCGTGTTGTTAATTCCGAAACTACATACAGCAGCCACGTATTCTTGTTTATAATTTAGGCTGAGTTAGGGTAAACCCGATGAATTAAATTTCGCGAAACTGTCTATATCGTGTCTCTAAAGTAGCATACTCCATATGAAATATACAATGGAACTACATTATTAGGTAACTAGGCATAACTGTCATTATAGATAATCTGGGAATCAATACCTACTTTAAATCCTTCTTTTACCAACAGTCTCCTAAGCATAAATAGAAACTCATATTAGACTAACGGCCTAATAAGCAAAGGATTCAAAAGAAAACCTGAAACATAATTTGAAGTTATGGTATGCATGTTGCGACAACATGCATAGCATAAACATAGACGAATATTAGACTCTGGCCTGCCTGAAACGTAGGTGGAACAAAAGTAAAAAAAACTGGCACTCAAACCTCGTAGCAGCCCTATTCAAAGACCGGACGCGCGGGCCCCGGCGCCCAACAACCGTTACTTAACTCTGCGCCGCTGAGCGCCGCGAGGACTGCGAGGCACGGAAGCACTTCGATTTAATTATCAGAATACACATCGTTTCAAGTTATAAGCTACATTATTTATAAATCTAGAAGAGCTAAATTGTGAGGAAATACGTCCGTTTGCGATAGAATTACATTATTGGATTTGGCTTATCGCCAGAAGCAAATCTTTAAGCGAGAGCTGATAGACACTTATTGCAATTTAATTGAACTTTTTTTATTATCTATTTATTAAACTATTTTTTATATTGTGCCACTACGATAAACTGCTTCAGATCATTTTTAAATGCAGAATTTTTGTTATAATTAACAATACGTACGCATGTGGCATGTTAATAAATGCTCGGTCATCAAACTAACTATAACTTAAATCAAAGCTTACTTCAAGTAAGATTTTATTCTTAATATTTTATCATGTAGGATAAACCTTTACATGGAAACAATTCATGATATTGATTTTATGTTTTGATGAGTAAAAGTATTCCCAAGTAAACTTTAACACACACCTCAGTTACAGAATTGCGTGGAGTTACAAGAAACGCAAAAAATTCAAACAACATGTATTATAATAGGATCAGTTGTATACTAACATTATATGTACCATCAATAAAAGAATATAAAAATAGGTAATAATAGATATGTGTACTTGCGATGGTTACGCAACGGGCTTCAAAATTCGTAAACATCTTTCCAAAGAATATTGTTTAACAATATTGATTATATATTTTGCGAAATTTGTGAATATTATAAAATTAATAAGGATAGCCGTGTGGTATCCGGCTGAGCAGAATAGATCAACCTCATTTCTTACCGAGGTGTCGTATAAGGCGACTTAAATAAGTTGACCCACCGTGTGGTATCCGGTTCAGTAGAATAACCACCCTCTTTCTTACCGAGGTGTCTTAAATTACGACTAAGTTAAGTTGACGTCAGGCAGGCGGCTGGTCGTAAAAACGCAGTCAAATCATGTGACAGCATGTTTATAACATGTTGTGCCGACCCCGCTTAGAGTGGGATAAGGGCAGGAAAATGATAATAAAATTAATAAAGACTTTTTAATCATTAACATAAACCTAAAACCTAACTAAACATAGAATATATGTAAATCGAACATTTACAAGTAGGGCCGTGCGATTGCATCATATCCAAATATAGTGTTGAAGGCAGAGCTATATCATTAGTTACAAATACCAAAGTAAATAAATAAACGCTACTGTACGCAATAACGTAAATGTTTAATGTGCATTGCTCATTTGACTATGCGTATACAGATTTGTTTTAGAATAATAACAGCAATATTGCCTATACGCATGCGATCGCCAGCGGGTGATAAAGTTTTAAACACAAGACGAAGATAAATCTAAAGGTTCGTGTGCGTCAATTGCAGTCTGTTATATCACACAGTTCGTTGATCGCACGTGTAAGCACGTTTCATGAATAAACAATATTGTCAGTCAGTCACTTGCACAAATAACGTTATGCTTATTTGCAATATCAGTATCGCTGATTTCATATCTTGTCGAGTTAAGGACGGAGGCGCCTACGTGCGGTTTTGCGCGTTGTCAACCGCTCATTGCGAAAAACAAGCTTAGTACATATTTAGTCACTATTTTTATTTATTGAGGACCAACAATACTTACAATATCAATACTATAAAATACTCTACAAACTATTTAATGTATTCTTAATAATAGCTTACCAAGGCAAGCAATAGGGATGCGTAGGTACATAATTTAAATATATTACAAAATAAACAATATGTATTGTGTATTATCAACTTATATATTGTGCACTTATAATTCAATTATTTATTATTTTTTTTAAATTTGATTATATTTTTGCCTAACAGTATGGACGCTATCGCTAAATATGTCTATATTCTTTTGAGTAATTGTAGCGACGTTGTATTTATTTTGTTGTAATAAAGTGGCATGGTGGGCCAAGTTACTTTACAACTATTATTACCACCACCACTGTATACATCTGTTATTTCTGTTTTTTTTTTTATTTCAATGTTATACATAAGTAAATGATAATGCAATATATCACCTATTTGCAACTATAACGTATTAAATCTAATAACCGCGTTTTTTACAATTCACTTTTGAAAGTTTTAAGTGTCATCTTTTCTTGGTTGACATTATTAGTACATGTTAACGAAATTAATTTCTTGTTGATTATGGATAAACTTTTTATAATTATGATTGTGATATCATTTTCGTAGTAGAATTCGTAGTAGAAGAGTCAGCAAATAACGTATTAACACGTTGTAGTTGCAAACGTATGTAGTAGTAAGATTGAATTAGTCAACTTTACTGTTGGTTACGATATAAATACTATGATTGTAAACACGATATTATAATCTGTATCGAATAAAGCAAAAATAAATTATTTTTGATAATGATCGCTCCTTTAGAATCTGCCGATTATTACATTCCGCAGGTGGCATCCTACTTATTTAAAAAAAAAGTTATTTAAAAAAAATATGTAATACATTTATTTTAAAAATTACAACTTGTGACACACGTCACAATATCATCGTTTATTAGTGTTTCCAAATATTTTTTGTTCCACGCCCTGCCCTAATATTCTTTTGCCCATAACATACATTAATGTTAAAATTAATATTAATATTTAAAAAAATATATATTTACTTAAAAAACTGTAATAATAGGTTTTAAGAAAAAGTATTAGCTTCACTTCACCATACGTTGGGAAACACCGTTTTACATTAAGCATGTATCATTCATGACTATTTATCATGACGAAATACAATACGAGTATAATGAAATCAATAATAGAATAAAATTCAAAAAATGCAAAGTAACCAAGACTAGTATGTACATCAGTTATTGTATTAGCTTCACAGAGTACGTAAGTGGAAAACTAAAATTAATAGGTGATATTTCGATGACCTTTTTATTACTTACTTGTTAAACCAATGGGACACTTACGATGACATTTGACAGATATTCATAAGATTTCTCGATTTAAAAATATTTCTATTATAATTATAACAACAACCTAAAAATAATATGCTTTAAACTTGGGAATGACCTAGAGTTGACCGCTGAGAAACACTCATAACTTAATATTATATATCAATACCTACTCTTTGTACTTGTCTCTGAGATAAGAGGAAATCAAACGAAGCATATTGTGTTTAACACTTAAATAAATCGCAGAATATACTAAAAGCATTCTGCGAATTGTGCCAAGCATCACGTGTTTAGAGTTTTGCTAATGCATCTGTAGATGACCGGCCTTTCTTAGTAAAATCAAGTTGCATTGAAATGTTTCGGTAGCTGAGTAAGGATTTAAAAAAAAACTGACACTGACAAAAGTTATCAACTTATTTTAAAAAAAACACCTAACTACTGCTTCAATAAATTTATATGAAAATTTTGTTTTAAATTTTTTTCAAGAAAAATTTCAAATTTAATATTAAAGATCAATGATTAAAATTAAAGATTCAATATATTTGCCTTTCTTGCAACTCCAACTTACAGTTTGTTTTTGTTCATTTTTTTATGGGCCGTATCAGCAAATGTAGCAATTTGTAGCTAATACCTAAATATTGGCATAAGTAATTTGCAAGCGTTTGTATGTATAGGTCGACCATTGGAAATCTACAACAAGATGGCCACCAAATAAAATATTGATAAAGAAATCGCATTACCTTATTGGGGTCGGAAAAGTATTAAATTTTTTTAATGTTGAACTCAATTAAAAGAAACAAACATGCCACTAGCGTGATGAAATATAATTTTGAAGTTACACAGAAACCTGTCAAAAACGCTTACTCCGATCCCGATCGTGTGCATGAAGTTTTCGTAAGTTATATAACGTAATTGCACATATAATAGGTATAGTGCAAAAACGTGCGATCGTGCTGTTGTGCAAGCGTGCGCGGGCGCGTGGTGGCGCCTAGCCAGCGTATCAGGGCCATTGTGTTCACAACTGGTTTATGTCAATGACTTCATTCATATAGACTACTTAAAAAGTTCAATAATTGATACATGAAATATGAAATCTCATGTATGAGGTACCTAATTTCCACCCTTTTCGATGTGGAACGTTAACTATTCCTATATATAAATATATGGGACACTTACAAACACGGTCGTCCGAACCCAAAGTTAGTAACTTAATACTTGTGTTATGGGTGACAAACAACTGGTGAATATATACTTATATATTTTTTAAATACATACTTAAATACAAATATACACCCAGGCTCGAAGACCACCAAATTTATTTATAGGAAATGTTGTCCCTCGGCGGGAATCGAACCCGGGACCGCGGAGGTGAAGGCAGGGTCACTACCCACTGCACCAACGGGCCTACGTATTTACAAAACACATACTTATAATACATACATGAACTCATTAATGCACATAGGAAATATTACACTATATCAAAACGCACCACGTCAGTAACACGAGAACCTATAAGTGAGAGTGGACGTGTCGTGACATATTGTTACTTGTTAGTGCGTGTTAGAGCCTACACTATATGCATACAACACAAGTCTATAGTAAGATTATACAAGTGAACACATACACTAAAAAATATGAATAGTTTCCATACTTACTTACTTAAGTAGTAAAATACCGAAAGAACAAAAACAGTAATGAAATTTACACAAAATTCTTTAACTGCTGCATTCACAAATGTATGAATAACATATAAATGACTCATAGATATTTATGTAATATGACCTTCACATCGACCTAATCTAATCGATCTTACTTAAGAAATTGATATGGATAAGTCAATACGTACAAATATTACGATATAGACACCGAAATAAAATCTTTCATTGTAAAATTTTCGTTTACTGTATATTATTGTGCTATGAACAGCATATATAATTGTATTTTATAATAATTTAAGATTCGATAAAACCTTCTGAATAAACCCTTATGTTCAATATTTACGTACTTTCATTGCAGCAATAGACTTCCTTCTTTTGAAAAAAGGAAACAAAAATTATAATAAAAGATAAAAACTTAAATGGTGGAAAAAAATCAAATAAATTTCCACTGATAAAAAATTATAAATGAAGTCTTACGTTCCGAATAACAAGCAAAAACCTAATTAATAAAACCGAAAAGTAGTTAAAAGGCAAAGAGAAAAGTTCATATAATAATGATTTTAAATTAATTATAGTATGTAGTACCAAAGTTAACAATTTAAATTTAAAATTCTCTTCCTCAATATCCATTTTTAAAAGTCAAGTTTTAGAACTTTTTCTTCACTTATCAATTTGTGTTAGAGTTTAATCGCTAAATATAAAAAAAAATTATATAAAACCATGAACATCACTTGGTACGAACAAAAAGAACTTGTTATATTACTTGGTGCGTCACTTGTTTGTTATTTAGTAACAAGTCAGCTTAATTTTTGGTATAACTAATGTAGGTTCGCAAAAGATTCATATGATAAACAACGAATTAATGAAATTTAAAATGACTGAATGAAAATAATACCTCAGTGCAGACTTATAAGTATTTTATATAGATGATGAATACGATGTGTGAGACCTTGTTGCTACAAAGTGAATTAGGTCGCTTTACTCAGACTTCGTTGTAATGTTCGTTGTAGTTTCCGAAACCGCTAGTATTTGATAAAATTTTCAGACAATCTTTTGATTAACTCAGAGGATAATCCTGTAGTTTTTTTGAACTGTCATTTCCTTTTTAGCCGTTTTTTTTTTGAGAGGAAGACGAATCCAAACTGAACCACAGCAACGCGTGGCCAAACTGCTATAAAGAAATTAGAATTTCAGACAATCTTTAGATTGACCGAGCGGATAATCCTGTAAATTTGGTGGCGATCGGAACATTTCGTTTAACTATTAAATGCCATTTCGTTTTGAAGTGAAGTCTAAATCTAAATGAGCTACTGCGACGCGTGTACCGCTAGTTAAGCACAAATACTTAGCAAACAAGACCCTTTAGCATGCGAATGGTTTAAGACAGTGGCGGAGTCATTTAGACCCCAGTGCATCGCTCCACGAGGCGGATGTAGATAACATTACGCTACGTTGACATCATTCCAATAACTTTAACGTCCCCAGTGTGGAGCGTAATGCGCACGTAGCACGATAACGTGGGAAAATTCCAATTGCACTACGAATTGAAAGTAATATTAAGTATTTTGCCAAGAACAAGCGATAGTTTTTATATCATTGTAATAGCTACTATATTTGGTATTCTAAGCGGATTCTTTGATAGAGTTATTGTAGATAGAACGTAGGGTTGCAATAGGCAGGCCTGTCCAGTAGCAATGTCCAGCAAACAATAAAACAGGGAAGATAAGAGACCCATTTATGTCGTTGTCTCACAATGCACAGAGAAATATTTATGGCACGTTTTAAATTTAAATACATACTTTAAACATTTATTAAACTATCTTCAAAATGTTTATGCGTTTTTTATGCAAAAGAAAAAATTGGGTTGAAATTTTCCAACATCAAATTTGATCCAACTAAATCCAATATTCACATAATGCATAAATCCTCCTTTGCTTTCTTACTTTTAGATGGACTCATTAAGGCTGGTTCCACTATATTAGTATAATAACTCTATGACTCCTTTATTTCATAATACCGTGAGTATCAATAGACCAACCTCATTTCTTACCGAGGTGTCGCAAAGGTGACTAAGATAAGTCGACCCACCGTGTGGTATCGGCTGAGTAAAATAGACCACCCTCTTTACCTACCGAGGTGTCGTAAAATACGACTAAAGTTAATTGACGTCAGGTAGGTGGCTGGGCGTAAAATACAAAGCCAAATCATGTGACAATGCAATGTTTATAACATGTTGTACTGACCCCACTTGGGACAGGAGGATGATGATAAGTCCTTCATGAATAATCATTTAAACTATATCATTACTAATACTGATTACCACTAGAAGCAGGAACTGGTAATGTTGCCTTAAAATAAGGTAAGGTCTTTTAATAAATCCCTATTATATCTCTTTATTTTACTGAGTTTTAAGAATATGAAAGTAATCGTTGGAAAATTAACTTCAATTACTATGGTGTTAGCGATGTCTAATTTCGATGTTGGTAACATTCACTGATGTCACCTTCACCATAGAAAGGAAAGGAAAAGTTCTACAGAAATTTTACCACAGTGGCCATTTGATGTCACCATGCAATTTAGTATTGTGTAACACTTTCAAAAATTCAAAACATTCTTTATTCAAATAAACTTGTAACCTTGTACTTTTGAATCGTCATGACTACTGCTGGTTTTGAAAATTGCTCACAACTGTGCCAGAAAGAAACTTATAACTAGTTCCATTTCGTCATTTGCACTTTCTTTAATGTCAAAACTCTCTATCAGAAGACTCTATTAGCACAAACATCAAGCACACTTTCTCTCTTCTCTTTTGTCTAAAATTCAAAATTTTCATTTTGATTCCGATCATAATCAAAAGCCCATCTTATAGGGGTATATATGCCTTATAATAGTATCACTACACACGCGGAACGTGCGTTTTGCTTTTCATTTCTTAGGTAAACAGAAATTAGTATGGATAGCTGGCAAAATATTCGGGCTGATTCCGCAGTCTCCATATATAAATATTTATAAAATATTTAGTGGACTCGTAGGTGTATGACTTTTATCGCTAGTTTGGGTCAGTCGACAAGTTTGGCAGCGTGGTGGTTCGATGGTGAGAGGAAACCAGTTTGGCCGCGCCCGGCGCGACCGTGGGCGTCTGGCCGCGGCTCTCGCGGAACTTCCCTATCAAACTTGTATGCAACTTTTACATACACACCATAATATCCGAATTTATAAGACCATTGATTATATTATCACTTATTTATAGTTTTTCTTTTGACGGAAAAACGACCATTGGTTAATAAAAGCTGCAATAACATTGTTTCTACGTATATCTATATATTATTCTAGGTAGTTAACTTAAAAAACGTAAAAAACACTACGCTCAAATTGATTACCCTGTAAAACCAAACCCAGTAAGCCAAAAGGATGACCTTGGAATGCTAATGGAATTTAAGGTAGACAAAAAAAACATAAATAGGGAAACACTACTACAAACATTACTGAAACAAATCGATTTTGACAATAGTTCTCGCACAAACTTGCAGAAATAAAAATATAAATTAATTACTAATTACTAGACATGGATACATACTATACACTAATAATAGTAATATTAACTTAAGAATCACTACTCGAGTGATTCTTATGTTATAACTAATACTAAGTAGTAATCAGAACTCTAAAACTCAATTTAAGTTTTGAGTTCAAATATTTTAACAATATCCAAAGGAATATTGAAAAATTTGGACCAATGGATTTTCATTTTCTGTAGTCCAAATACTGAATTGTAATTAAAATACTCCTAAATTTCTAGCGGCGCAACGATAGAACAGGTTGAGATTTTATTGTAACTTAGGCAGGTCCATTTAAGTGCCCACAAAAAACGAGGTGCCAATAAAAGGACGGAAACCCATTGTTTGATGTCATTCTGGAATCAGGAATTTTTAAGAAAAAGGTTTTAGGGACCCTCGTATAGAGTTGGGCGAGGAATACAATGAGCCCTTTGTGCGCAGGCGCCGAACGGTCTGGCGGAGTGGCGCGCGGCGCGGGCGCACGAGGCCGCCGCCAACGCGTCTGGTGCGTTCGGCGCTCGCTTAGGTTGACTGCAGACTTAATACTTACTGTAGAACATACTAACTTTGGCAATAGGTATAACTTTTCCCGAAAGGACAGCAATTCTATGTAATTATAAAAGTAATAGGTAGCATTCATTAGAAAAACATTTATTACTTATTAGCAGATTTGCTTACAATTTACCTTATAGGCAAAGTTATACGATACGATTTAAAAAGTAATGTTACTATTACTGTGCTATAATCCCGAGATTAAATAAAAAAAAATTATAATGCTATATGTATTCCCATTATATCATTTTTATTAATATTTTATCATCATCATCATCATCTTCCTGCCCTTCTCCCACTCTAAGTGGGGTCGGCACAACATGTTGTAAACATGTTGTTACATGATTTGGCTACTTATTTTACGACCGGCCGCCTGCCTGACGTTAACTTATCTTAGTCGTATTTGACGACACCTCGATAAGAAAGAGGGTGGTCTATTCTACTTTACCGGATACCACACGGTGAGTCAACTTACCTTAGTCACCTTTTACGACACCTCGGTAAGAAATGAGGGTGGTCTATTCTACTCAGCCGGATACCACACGGCAGATCGACTTACCTTAGTCGCCTTTTACGACACCTCGGTAAGAAAAGAAGGTGGTACTATTCTATTCAGCCGGATACGTTTACGGAAATGTTTAGTTCCAAATACATCCAGGATTCTTAAAAAAGTATGTCTACAAATTACAACCAATCACAATCGTTTCGCTCCGTACTGCAGCATCATATGGAGATAGATTCCACGAGAAAATCATTTGTGGTAGGTATTAAATGCGTTTCAAAAAATCCTACATGTATCTATAAACATACATACATAAAAACTAAAGATAAAATCATAAAAACAAAGTCATGTTTGCAAAATTATTTGTTATATTTGTGTAAAAGAAAACAATCTATGTATGACACGGGACAAACAGTCCATTGTATTCTATTAAATAAACCCCTTTTACTTATTGTTTAATGAATTAATTACATTGAATTATGAGTTAAATGGCAATAAAATAAACATACATAAGAATAGTTTTAACCCACCAATCAGAGTATAGTTACCCTTATTTGTCGTGTTTGCACCCCAATAGTCAATTTACCTTGCACTATGCTCGCGCAAGACCATTGTTTGTGTCGGCTTATCTTATAGAGCTCGATTTGTCACGCATTTCCAGGATCTCGTGTCGGATAAAGGAACGTAGTTTGAATCATCATCACGGTGATATTGTCTACCATATATCTATTACTTATCTATACATAATTTATAGAAATACAAGTAACTTTGCAGAGAACCATAATACAAAAGTAATAATAAAATTACTTTGCTATAATCTGCGATAAAGTAAATAGAATATATACATAATGCTAAACGTAGAATGGACTTTCCGTTTTCATACCTGATACATGCAGGATTCATAAAAACATATGCTCAAATCTATACCACGGCCATCACAATACGCAGGCACTACACACATTCACTATCACAAACTCAACAACGTCTCATCATCGTTTCAACTCGCAACCAAAGCATCATAAGGAGATAGACTACAATAATCGCACAGCAACGACTTAAAATTTTAAAACAACTTGAGGTCATTGAACATAACAATGCACCCTCTTTATCAATTAGATTCTAGTCCAAGCTTCTTACATGTGTTTGGAGGCAAAATAAATGGTGGGGGTTGAACCAATTACTATATAACTATGATAGCTTAGATGATGCGTAACTTTGAAAGGCTACATATTTTCCTCGTGCTCCGAACAATATGCTGAGGCTTAGGGATATAGCATATCAATAACTCCAAACTCATCCACACATCAAAAAAAATTATTTTATTTCACACAAAATATACACAAAGTATAAAAATTGCCACATTTTTACCATAAATTTCCAAAAAGAGTATAAAACGTAAATACCTACAATTGATAAGAGAGAACGGTGATTTTTTTAACAATTTTAAGGATACGTAATTTGTCTTAATATGAAATAAAACGTGTGTAATAATAATAAATTTAGAAAAATTATTTATAAGGTATTCTGTTTGCTAAAGCCCTGAAAAGGCCCTAATCAAAAGCAAATCTAATTATGTGTTCCACCGCTTTAGTTGCCTACATCTGTTCACAATCATATGGACAGATTGTTTATATATATGCAATTTAGGGATACATAAATCTGACCCCATTCTGTAGTAGCTTTGTTATTTGAATTATTTGTAGGTATTTGTAGGTATTTCGTAATCTTATTCACTGACTTTGATTATAATGTAATTATTGTATGTCAGTCGGGTGGTATCCAGGTGAATAGAATGGAACACCATCATTTCTTACCGAGGTGTCGTATAAGGCGACTTAGGTAAGCTAACGTCAGGCAGGCGTTCGGTCGAAAAATACGCAGCCCAATCATGTGACAATTTTTTTTATAACATGTAGTGCCCACTTAAAGTGGGATAAGGGCAGGAGAATAATGATGTATATCAGTCGGCGTCAAAAAAGCAATATGTATATGTTAAGCTAAACCCTTTTATTGCGTCAGCGGAATATGCAGTATACTAACCATTATAAATCAAGCGCTGAATTGCCAGTTACTAATGTACCTATTAGTCATACATCACGCCACCTCGGCTGCATTATTATAAGAATATGTAATTTTATGCCTATAATGGCTTGTTTCTACTCACAAGGTACTCGATTCAAGTACTCAGAAATAATACTTCAATAGATAAATAACTTGACATACAACCGATATTCTTTTGTTTCTAGTAATTTTTTATTATAGTATACATTAATAGAAAAAAACTAACAATTTAAATTTCGGTACTATTACCAAAATTAACATAAAACAAAATTTATAAACAAAAATATTGTCCATATTGAATTATCGTAAAACAGATTATGTAATCTCATTTAAATTTACCATTAATAATAATAGAATGAAATATAAATATCAGGACTATATAATATAACAAAATAAAAATAATGATTGCTAAAATAAGTCAACTAGTAATCACATGAAAGCTTAACTTGTTCATCACTATTTATAGCATGTGTCTACACGATCAGGAACACGTATTACTAATAATTAACTACAATCAAATATATTTTCTATCACAATGAAAATAAGAATAAAATAAACCGCATTGTAATTATGGTTAGCTAGCGACAGAATGGCTGGTTGCTGCGATGAAGATAAAATTCCACGTTTTGCTTTTATCTGTCGATAAGCGCATACCAGCTTCGAGTGTTTTTTACACTATCAAATTATTTTATGCAAGAATTTATGACATCACTACATTTCAATATATTCTTAAAAATTTAAAATATTATCACATGATATAATCAAATTAAACCGTTTTAAGGTTTATAGATATTCTCATTGTTAATCTCCATGGATAGACTAGTGCCACTCAGGGTCAGGGTTAACGGACTCAATATATTTTATTCATTCAAGTTACCGTAAAACATCACAACTTTGCCCGATTTTTTGGTAAAATGTAATGAATTTCAACTTTTTTTTTTTCTATAAGTACTTATGGATATTTGTTATTTTCTTACAACTATATAAACGTGTGGATACAGTAACTGTATAAATTGTATAAAAAATTTTTAATTAATCTGAAATATTTTTGATTTTGATAGCGGGCAAAATAATCAGGAGTTTTGGCGAACATTGCCCATGTTGTTCAAATAACTCCTAAAAATAAATAATAAATATCATAACTAGAACTAAAAGCAATTTCAGTTTTATTTTCAAAATTTTGATTGAAGTCCTATTGATAGCTGGAAAAAATGGGTGGGCAATGTTGCCTAGCGACTTTTTGTTTTTTTCCGGTACGAGCTTATTCTATCCTCATAAAATGTATCTTAAAGCAGCTCTTACAACTGGAACTAATATGTAAAATTTAAGAAATATGCTGATATTTAACTGAGCAAGTTCCCTACTATTACAGTAAAAGTAGCGACTATACCAAAATACACGATGCTTGTTTTTGAAATAGAAAAAAAAGTTCAAAAGTGTCGTATGCCTGTACTAATTGGATATTTGTATCGCTACAAGAGGCGACAGTGTCGTTTATAAGGCGGCTGTTACTAATTTGGCGGATGTCTCAACGTTTCCGTTACTGGTAAGGGGAACGCGATTTTTTGCTCATATTTTCTCAAAGAATGTGCCGCCGTTTCTTAAAATATTCTCTGCGGGATATTTTAATTCCCTTAACTTCTTTGCTAATGATCAATTTGCGAATGCGTCTTAACATAAGCTTTTTACCTAAGTAAGAATTTCTTATCTTTTAATATAAAAAAGTTGCACACATCACACTTCTGACATCTATAGTAATATAAATACGCAAGTTTGTCTGTTACGCTTTCGCCGGGTTAACCAAGACATAATTTCAAATTCATAATATTCTTTATTCAAATAAACTTGTAAACAAGTGCTTTTGAATCGTCAAATCTATTGCTGGTTCAGAAAGCTGTTCCTACCGAGAAGAGCCAGCAAGAAACTCGGCGGTAGTCCTTATCAAAATATAATTCATATTACTAGTTATATTTAATCATTAGTCTTGAACAGGGTCGAAGAGAAGCTAGCAGCTAGCAGCGAGTAGCAGCTGTCTACGCTACATAGATGATCTGACCTGTTTAGTCTTAACTGTCCCACTCTGTTTTTATAGTTAGTAATCTATGGTGGACAGTATGTGGATAGTATGTAATTTAGAGTAGAATAAACCGATTAATAAATACCTAATCGATTTTTTTCCTAATAGAATACATCGATTTTTTAAAAGTTGTTTAATTCGTATTGATATGAACGTGATATCGTAATGATTAATGAATATTAATCGTTTTTTTTTCTGAATATTTGAAAGTTTCATTTTTCAATATTAATAATTAATCAAGAATAAAGTCTAATTAAAGTGAACAACCACGAAATTCGATTGAAATGTGTATTTTGGTTACATTAGTTTCATCCAACAATGCATAAAAACATGAAAAAGGAGTAATAAGAAAAAAGGATAATAAAATAAAAAAACGTTAATTAGAAATCAATTGTTTCAAAGAAATAATCGATTATTATAAACATCGATAATTTTTTTAAATTCCTAATAATAGCTAATTGTTGAATATTAACTGGCCCGTTGGCGCACTTGTTAGTAACCCTGCCTTTGCTTCAGTGTCCCATATTTATTATTGGAAGCATAAATTTCGTTTAGAATAGTACGCTTCATAATGAAATATTTTAAAAATTTGATTTACTCCATTTAGGTCCATCCTGTTAAATTAAAACCAATAGCTACCAACCAGAGACATCTATTATAAAAGAAATAAAACGGCAATAATTCTCCACACAGCCACAGCTTTCATATTGTTGTATCAATAAAACATATGTTGGAAGTTTACTATATATATATATAAAAATAGTAAGTTTATTACAAAAACTACCCACAAATAAAACCAAAAAAAACGTAAAATAAATGTCTATTTCACAAAAACTTTATTATATAATTATCCGCACCCCTTATTAAATAAATTTAGTACATAAAAAACTTTTTAAGTTTAAATTCAACATTAGGTACCAACATGTTTTTAATACGACCTCCTTCGTAGAGTTGGCGATTAATATGAAAAACAATGTGACTGTCATATTTTTATGTGTCATTCATTGAGTTGTTGCGAAAGAGTAAATGGGTTGACTCTGGGAAAACTGCTTTTTATTTATTGAATAAGAATAAAGGAGAAATATCGTCGCTTTATTATAATTTACTACAGCTATTCCTTTTTTCAGATTGTCACGTACAATGCGATATTTGGAAAGCTATTTAGATGGATAGCATAAATAATACGTCATATTATTATTTCTTATGGCTAGTATATCCCAGCGGTAAGACCGTGCTACTCTCTAGAGACAATCACTGGTTCTAACTCTAGGTAGGCACTAATGTTTGTTTTTGTTAAACTTGGATGTCTAATTGATATTTGCAATATATCACATTTTTTCAGTGAACATATTGAGAAATCTTCATATATCTAAAGAATTCTGAGAATATGTGTAACCTACAAATCCATATTGGAGAAGCATGTTGGGGTCTTAGTTAAAACCCTTCTCTCCTAAAACGGAGAGGAGACCTAAGGCAGTGGTATAGTAACAGACTGTTATGTTATAGAAAAATAAAACTATGGCACACAAAATAATTGTTAGAGGAGTTAAAAACATACATGCAAGCAACAAACATACAAGCAATGGGTCTACTAGATTTATTTAAATCCCTGCAGAACTATGTATTATGCATTAAATTAAAAGAAAAATCACTTTTAGTAGCCTTAACATTTAATCAGCTACTTTTATACGACAATTATGATAAAATACATCATACAAATCTATTCACATACTCCAGTCATGTAAAACAGTTGTCTAAACACTCAAATATTTTTATTAATCATTCCAGGAATAAAAAATGCTGCTCCTTATATTTGTAGACAAATTATTCTTTATGTATAGTTTCAGTTTTACAGTAACATCTCTCTTCAAAACCTGATTGCGTGTTTATGGATGGTTACTGCTGTCTTTGCTTGACAATAAAAATAATTATTAAAAATATTTATTGAAATGCTCATACCAAAATAAATAAAGTATATTATTTATTTTGGTATCCTAGGAATACAAACCTACTACATAATACAAATTACTGAAAGTATAAATTCAGTTCTCAGTTTTTTTTTTTTTGCAGTATTTAGTCCTAGTTGAATTATAATGATTAAATATGTAGAATTTTCAGCTTTAAATCAAAGTGTACACTTTAAATCAAAATGTACTTGCATTTTGATTCAAAGTGTTTTTCGTGTCAGATTTTCAAGATTTTATATTGCCTCACTTCACATTAGATTTTTATATTCATAACTTTTAATATAAGCAATCTCAGTCATGGGTAAGCCCTTAATGTTCATAGAACATCCCATACCTCTTCAAATGCAGAACATAATTTAGCACAAGTTAATGCAGCTGAAAGGGGATAATTACTAATTGATATCACATCTTCAGAATAATCTACTTCCACTTTCCCATGTGCCATGGCACCAATAATAAGAACAATTGGTTCGTCTTTTGGCACTAAGTCTCTGCAGTTCTTAACAAGTTTTGAACTAAAGGACATAGTAATTTTTTTCACACCAACAGGCAAATGTGAAGTTATTGGGTTTTTGATAACTTTAAGCAGCTTCATTGGACCGTCTGAAGCTCTTATAGAAAATTTGTGTAGTAATTGCACTGGAACAGAAAAAAAAATAATATTTGAATTATATTCTAAAATATACTTACAATTACTAAAAAAACTTAAAAACTGAATGCTGAATTAATATTTACAATTTATTTTACACTATTCTGTGATAGAAAACATCACAAGTAAAGACTAAAGTTTAGCAGTTCTGAGTGCTTTAGCTCAAGAGTCAATACAGACCAAGCATAATAATTAATATCAGGGTAGCGATGAGCAAAATGTATCGCTGACAAGAAAAGAGTGATATATATGTTTTCGATCTTGGGATCTATATCACTCTTTTATATCTTTAACTTTTTAGCTCAGTACGGCTCAAAGACAGTATAAGGCAACTAAGACTAAAAATATATCCTTTATATCTTCGGCTCTTTTAGCCCTGACTTAAAACTCGCTATTATACTTTTTTATTTACTATATAAATAATGCTACATATTTTTTTTTTTTTTCTATTTATTATGTACACTATTATTTACGCTTTTCTGATATGTACAGGTAAGGATGACTTCTTCCACTTAGAATGGAATGTAAATAAACAAATAATCGTTTGCGAATTAGTGATTTTTTTTGGTACATTTGCATCCAATTAAGCATTTTATGTCTTTGACATAAAGGACAAAAAAATCTGAACGCCGGCACGTGTTGTCGTTTCGAAAATCCGTAGTTTACATTTTTAATACAAATATGCAATAGAGTTATTCGTCTCTTTCTGACATGTTAATTGCTATATAAGCTCATCTCTTTCTCTCTACTCTAACTCTGAATGAGCCATAACTCATCATGAAAATTGACTCTTAAGATTAAAGATATAGAGATATAATTGAAACACATGCGAGCTAGAGAGTGATTATATCTTCTGGAGAGATATATATCTTTCTTGTCTTTAGCTCGCGAGCTACTCAACTCTATATCAGGGCAACAATCAGCAGAGCAAGTTCATATACCAAGAATATACTTAGTGGAATAAATTTTTAAATTCAGAACACTTATGTCTATTATGAAAAAAAAAAACAAAGATATCATCATACAAATTATAGTAAACAAATTTAATCATAAATTTTTGTACTGTACAATTCCAGTAAAGTAGACTGTTACTATCTAACAGCTGGGTAATGGCTATTCTTATTTACTCTCTTATTTGGTAAAAGATAGAAGCACAGCCTAAATCTATAAATGACTTACTATTTCCAGTAATTACTTAAATACAGTATTCATACATACCCATTAAACCAGCAAATCTTTTAAAAGTTCTAGGTATTCTTGTCTGTGGGTTAATTTCTATCAAAACATTTTTTTCCGTGTGTATATAAACTTGTAAGAGTCCTGCTCGATTAAGTGGTGAATCCATTAACATTAACAAGGACTGATGTGTGATATCAGGACGACAAGATCCTGGATCGCGATCATTCTTTCTCAAAATATTAGCATGATCATCACAGTTTAATAATTCAAAACTGTTGCCACTCTGTAAAAGTTAAAATTTTTCCCTTTCATAATGGCTCCAATAACAATTTAAAAACAGAAAATAAATAAATACTTGAAAATATAAGTGATGCAAGTTCAACAGGGAAAATAACCATAAATTTTATATTGTTTTGATGTAAAACAACAGCATGATTAAGCAAATAAGATAGTTTAATTTTAATTCTCAGTTAAGCGAACATTGTTCTTATGAGAAAATAAATGTCTTTAACCCGAACAACCAAGCCAGTTTTTAAACAGAATTAGAAGAATTCCCAGACATTCGCAATGAAGTTTGCAATAAGTTTTGTTTCTTACTACTGAAATCGAACATTTCTACTGTTTTATATATAACAAAAGCACCTATCTGCTTACTTTTCTTTTAATAGAAATGAACCTAATAAATACTTACAGGGTATAACAAATATTGCAATGCACGTATATTTTGATTAAAATATAACCTCAAAACTTTACCTTTACTGTTTCAAGTTGTGCATTTTCCAAAATGACTATAAGACGTTTTTCTTGCTTTTTTATGTGTGAGGTGACCAAATGACGAGGAATGGGATCAAATTCGAAATCGTCATTATGAGCTGCAAGCTTCCTTTTTTTACCCATAGTTTATCACCACTTCTTTGTACTCCTTAAATATGTTTCTTATTACTTAACAAATAATGAAAAATAATTAAAGTATATATCAAATGCAAGAACTATGTTATTCAAAAACTATTTGTATTATGAACTGTATGTCAACTGTAAACATGGTTTTTCCACACGCGTATTCAACATTGACAGAACACAGCGCGAATTCTAATTTCAAAATAAAATCCATAGACTAATTAAATCTAATACACAGTACTGCCAACCCGAAGAAACTAAAAAAATAACAGTTCACCAATAAAAAAAACCGTAAAAACAGAAGCTAGACTAAGAAGAGAAAAATAAGACAGATTTCGTATTGTCCTTATATAATTAAAATAAAACAATCAACCCCATCTCGATCAATTCCACAAAAGTAGATACTAAGAAATAGATCTCCTACACTTGTCCTATTCTAAGTGGGTCGGCACAATAAGTTTTCATCTTCCATTCTCTTCTATCATCCGTAAACTATGGCCCTGTAGCTTTTATATGCATATGACACTTCACATTGTATAGGTGTAAGTGAGTAATTTAAGAATTAAAATATATCTAATAACTTGTACATTTTTGCTGTAAATATAGAAAAAAATATGGTTAAAAAAAATAGTGGACAACTACCAATAAATAATAACAGATGCGTTGTTTTTGAAATCCTATTAAAATGTGTAGTTAGGCTGCATTGGTTTCATCCAAAAATGCAAATGTAATCTTAAAAAACAAGAAAAAGAGTGAAAAAGATAAAAAAAATCGATTATTATAAAAATCTATTATTTTTTCACATCTCTAGCTGCCAGCTGAGTTTTGAAGTGAATGTCAAAAATATTATAAATAATAATAAAATACATTTACATAGTATTAAAATTAGGATTTGAGGAATTGAAAACAAATTAATAATTAATATTATCGGATAAATTTTTGGTTTTAAATAGTGCTTGCAGTGTAAACCTAGTAAACCTTTAAATTTATCTTTATATAGTTTATAGTTAATTTAGTAATTTAAGAATAAATATTCTTTAATCATATAACCATGGCAAATGATAGAGAAGTTTTACGAGAAATATGGGATGGGAAGTTACCTATATGCTTTCACCTTGCTCAAGAGGAAATAATGGAAATTCAACAGCCTGATCCATTTTATGTTATGGTGCCCCGATTAAGTTATTTTCCATTAGTTACTGATAAGGTAACATGAGCTCAAATATTTATTTTATAATTTGCAAACGAATCGCCAATGGAGCATGTTATCATTGTCAAGTCTATACAGATTTCATCTCCAAACAGGACCTATAAACTTTCTTTAATAACTTATATTATACTTAATAAATTCATCATAGTTGATAGAATAACTTGTCATGAAAGTAGAATATTAGTAATCTGGTATGCTGCATTATTTTCAACCTTCCTGTGATAATATATAATGTTTTTCTAGACACTACAATGTATTCCAACTATTTTAGATGAAGCGACACTTTTTGAGATATATTTCCCAGGAGAATGCAGATAATGAAATGTGGCTGGACTACAATGGCCAACCTTTAAAATGGCACTATCCTATAGGTTTTCTGTATGATTTGTTATGTGGAAATGATGCCCAACTACCGTGGACATTAACTGTACACTTTACAAAATTTCCTGATAATATATTACTTCATTGCCCTAATAAGTAAGTTTATACCTTTATTACTTATTAAGTTTGCCTTGATAACTCTTATAAGTTTGTTGAACTGTCTTTATTTGAAATTTCAGAGATGTTGTTGAAGCACATTACATGTCAACAGTAAAAGAAGCTGATGTACTTAAGCATAGAGGACAAGTCATGTCTACAATGCAGAAAAAAGACCATAACCAGCTGTGGTTAGGACTGCAAAATGGTATGAAATTATTTTAAGAAATGTGTATAATTAAGTACAAATAGTCAAAAGGGAACTAAAACAATTTTGAATTTTAATTTTTTTTTATTTGTGTTGATTGACATAAAAGTAAAGGTTGTTTATTTGGATTAAATTTATTATGGGATTATTGTTTATGGGTTTAAAAATAAAATTGTAAATACTTTAAAATTAAGTGATTTTAGACAAATTTGACCAATTCTGGGCCATAAACAGAAGATTAATGGAATCACATGGAGACAATGAAGGTTTTAAACACATTCCTATTAGGATATATTCAGATGAGGGTATTTGTTGTCAAAGGCTTATAACTCCCAAAAATAGTGATGGCAGTCGAAAGGTTGTGCAGCAACTTATAACTGAGATATATCCAGATAAAACTGAAGGTATTATAAGCTAAATTAATTGACATTAATTTTGTGTAATTATAGTTATTGTTATCATTGTTTAAAAAATAAAATGCATAATTTATAGAATAGGTTACTTTGCAGAATTCCATTGTTCAAAAGTAATGATAGATTTGCTTCATTATAATGTTATTTTGAAGAAAATCTATATAAGTAATATAAAATATAAGCATGAAAATCGATTCTTATATTTAGATATGCTGAATTAGTAACTGCACATACAAACAACCATTACCACACTACTCACATTCATGCTTAAATTCAATAACACATGTTTTCTTAAAAATAACATGTTTAAAAAACAATACAACTATTATTTTCGATAATGATAAGTTGCACACTATGTTGAACACAAGTTCAACAATAGAATGGTTATTTATTCTTATACCTATTGTATTCTTGATTAAATATGACAAGTTTTAGTTTACTGTCCTGTATTTTATTCCTAAGTGGCTGTTTAAATTTCACAAAGAATGAGCACTGATCTTGAATCCTGTGGCACAGAGATAACCTTTTGTAACATTCTTTCAGTTCCAATAAGTAAGCAAATATAAAAGGAGAACACAAATATTAGTTGACATATTATATTGATCCATACTAGCCAGTACATGTCATTTTTTAATTGAATCAGGTTTTTTCTGACACAAGTAGAGTCCTTTAATTTGTTTATTAAAGATTATGGCTTATATGCAATTTCATTTTTGCTTTTAAATATGTAACACCTCATATTTAAAATAACATGTGATTATGGGAAAGTAAAAATATTTTCATTTTCAGTGAAACTAAAAACACATGGTATATTAATACCATTGGACACACCCCTTCAATGGCTTTCAGAACACATGAGTTATCCAGATAATTTCCTACACATTTGTTTGTGTTAAGTTTACAAATAAAACAACTGATTCATATTGGGAGTTTTGAAAAAAAAATTTGGAACCCAAACAAAACAAAGTGTATTCATTAGTTTATTATATAAACTATTTATAAATAACATTAAAAGCTTTATATTCCTGAACATTTATTTTACTGACTAATTAGTAAACCATCAATCCAATAGGAAACATGTCCAGAATAACATGATGTATGGTTTGAGATGTTATCATCTTATTTATTTATCAATGTACATTAACAAAGCAACATTCAATTAGATTTAAACTCTTATATTTTATGTATATCATACTATTCACATATTAATATCCTGTTATAAAAGTATAAGTTTAATAAAAAATGGGGTTGCTATAAATCCATACAATATTTAAATAAACCAAACTAATTAATTCAATTTAATATAGTCTGTCTTTATGATACTAAAATAATAGATAAAATTACTTTTTTTAGAAAATTAAATTGTTAGACAATAATTAACTAATAATGACACACTTTATTACTAAAAAATTATCTTAATGTTTAATATCCCTTACAGGATGACAATTAAAAAATTCAGGTAAAATAATAAAAATTTAAAGCGTAAGAAATTTTCTTAATATCACAAGTCAGTCTTAATAAAATAACACATGCTATAAATCACTTTTATATTTTTGAATTACATATGGTACTTTTTTAGTCAACCTTCTACAGCCACTGTTGACAAATATCGGTTGATCTTCTGTTGGTCCGTAAGTTACAACAGACATTGCATCCCTGTAAAAAAATACATTAACAATAGTAAAAGAATTATATATAAAGATATTGAAACAGAATAGTCAATTTTTTCTAAGGATTTTGACACATGCATATTAGTAAACCTATTTAATAAATGCTCTCAGTAAAATATCTGAGTCTTAAATATATTACTCTAGCAACAGTACAGGATAAGCCACTACAATCTTCAGATAGATTTACCCTTTTAAGATTATTTTTGTAGCTTTTTTCAAAAACAAAAAAAACTTATTTTCAATATAAAACAATTATTGAAATCTCTTACGCGATCATTTCTGCAGTTGGATGGTAAACACCATGAGCCTTAAATTCTGCTAAGGCACACATCTCAACATGATGTTGTTCCAATGGTAAAAATGGTATGTAATGATCAATTAAATGTTGTGCTATAGTTGATGAGTTCTCGAAGCCACCTTGAAAATTAAATACATACTTTTAAAAATTTTTGTCTTTAAAATATGATGATGTTTTCAGTTATTCAACAAAATACCTGTATAATAAGATATTCTTCTTATAATTGGTTCAAAGTTGTGAAACTCCACTTCATTCCTCTTAATACCCTGACTATATAAATCCAGGAGATTTGTTGCTATTTCCTTGCCACCAATATTGGAGATAAAAATAAATATGCTATTTCTGTAAATATTAAAAAGGATATCAAATATTGCTAAAATACATTGAAATATTTATTTATAAATACAAATTGTAGATCAAAAATTATCTTTACCTGTAATCAACACCATCAATTGCATGGTAATGATCCAACATAGGTTTTATGGCATCCAAAACGGAAGGACACATATCATGAATCTCATCAAATACTATCAATGGTGTAGGACAATTTCTCACAATATTATTCACATTTTCTATTAAGTCATTCTACAAAAAAGTTGGTATTTAATAAATATTTTACCAAAGAGAATACATATGCAATGTAAGTAAAGCTATAAAATTGATTAAATTATCAATAAAGTTATTAAGAATATAAACCAAAAATAGAGAATTTAAAAATTATATATTGTCATTTATTGATTCTTGAAATTTATAATTTAATATGAATGAAAAAGAATATAAAATATTAAAACATTTTGTACTACAATTCTATTCTGTATATTAATAATTTTATTTTGTTGTAAGTGCAGCCTTACCCGTGTTTTCTGTATATTGGAACAATCAAAATCTTTCTTGCCCATAAAAACTTTCACAAACTGACTTTTCATACCCTTTTCAAAGATTGCTTCAGCTATCATATTTACAGCATAGTTCTTACCCACCCCAGACCAGCCATGTAAACTTAAAACTAATGCCTTCTCGTTTTTTTTGTCTTTTTCATACAATACTTCCTTGTGAGCTCTTAAAATATTGACGATTTCATTAACAAGTGGCTGGCCAAACATTCTCTGTGAAAATGATTGTTTCAGCCCTACAACACAAATGTATGTTATTTTAATAAATTTATAAAATTAATTAGGTATTTTTGAACAACTTTTAATTAACTTACTATCCAAATCAAATGGAATGTATTTTTCATCACAACATTCGTTAAAACGACAATAAGTGTGTGATTTTATGGAATTCCAACCAAACCAGCCACTGGCTGCAACAACTGTCCCGATAATTGATGCTGTTATAAATTCGGAGAACACATGATTTGCATTCATAACAAAAGTAAATAGAATCAGGCATAAATAGTGTTTCAACAACATTTTTCCGGTTTTATAAGCTAAAATATTGTTACTTATATTTAATTTTTATATTTGCTTCTCGGTTCTCACCATAGACCATTACCATAGACAATACTCTCACTAGGGATGTACAAAAATAATCGATTTTTTAATAAAATTTATTATATAAATAACCCTCTTTTTATTTTCTATCTTTTTGATTATTTTTTATGACAAGATATGCGTTGTTGGATGAAACATGAAACCAATGTAGTTAAACCGTACTTTTTTAATTCGTCTCTAGCCTATTCGCAACCCTACTGTTATTAAAATTTAAAATATAAAAAAATTAAGATTATATTCTAAATAGCTTGGATAAAGAATACACTGGATGCCGCCTTAGCTATTTTTGTGTGTCCGTTTTATGCTTGTGTGAACTTTTAGAACTGCATTAGTGTGCGTGATTAGGGAAGTACTTAGCTTATCGATAAGCTACACTAGGCGTCGATAATTATCGAAGCTTAGCTCAGGTACTGTAAAGTTAATATACAGTTGTTACCAACCTAGTTGGTTTAGTGTTCAGAATAGATTTAAACATTTGAATAGATTGACATAATTTCCTGAGTATACAGTCTGCAGTATAATGTCATGAATTATCCGATGCACATCTTTACTGCATATCTTACTGTGATGGGTGGTTCTCAATAATGGTATCAGTCAATTGACTGTGAGCCTAGATTTACCAAGGAATCCTTTGAAGCGTTAAAAATAAAGTCGAAGGTGCAGCCCATACTCGGTGCTTTATGTATAGATGAAATGTTAGTGCTTCAGTGGCCAATTGAACAATATCATGATTCACATTATTCCCAACATTTACATATCCGTGAGACGGTGACAGCTTTTATCCACTCTTCTCTTATATGTGGGCATTTAGGAAACCTAAGAAAATAATCTAAAATTAGAGAATTCGCATTTACTTGGCTAGTAAATATAACTTTGACTGATATTTATCGATACATAATAATTCGTTAGTGTGTACATCACTACGTAGGCAACACAATTTAATCGAATATTTAATGATTAATTTCTATGTTTTATCAGTATCCCACACTCGTGCCGGCTAGAGAATATCAAACTGTACTGATAGATTATAATCTGAAACGCTTTAACTGAATAAAACACTTTAATTTAGCACGCAAATGAGAGTCAAAGATTTACTTATGAAACGGTAATTCCGTGTTTTTAACTTCTCCTTTTGTTGTTCTTGATGGACACGTTAAGGCAGCACACGACATATTCCACCTTTTTTGAAAAAATATATCAGTAACATTCGTATTTGCTTTAGATTTTAAGAAATAATCTTCAACAAACTCAATGTTATGGCCTCATTTGGTGTCACCAACTGGACACATTTTTAGCGACGTTGCCAAACCTCATCACAATCTCTTTCACTCTTATGTATAGTTCGCGATAAGAACAGAGACAAACGATAAATCGCTTACACACAGACGCAAGATCGGCAACGTCTTTTGGCGCCGTCCAGTATATACTACGTCCATGCTAAATAGTGTATTATCTATCATTATTATCAGAGGTGAAGGAGACGTAAATTTTTGACGCTAAAATTCATAGATAAAAAAATTGACAATTTTTTCTCGTGTCATAATCCCATAGCTTGGAAGTTAGTACCATTTGGTACAGGTATCGTAAAAGTAAAAAGTTACAATGGCATCTGGAACGATTAAAATTGAATCAGGAATACAACTGTTAGCCCGATTAACAAAAAAACCTGACCTAAAAAATTTCTATCCACTTATATTTGATAATGGCCCTAAGCATGGTGATCTTATTGAGGTATACAGTCAAGGCAGCACAAATTGGCTACTTGCTGAATTGATTTGTGAAGCATTAATGCCAACAAAATTTCAAGGTCCTGAAGCAGGTGTTTTAATGTTTAATACAGATGGCAATTTATTGTTCACCTTTCTTATGAATTTCTTGAGAAAAAAAATTGTGAAATATGAAAAAAATGCAACAAAAACTTCTCCAAAATATGATGTTGATTGTTTACTAAATTCTGTTCTTAAAAACTTATATCTGTTGGAAATATTTGATGCTACACAGCTATATGTTAGCATACAAAATTTAGAATTTTTCTTAGCGAAACATCCTAACATATCATTAATAGTATTCCACACATTAACTGCATTCTATTGGAGTGAACAAGATTTCAGAATAATAAAAATGGATTTATATTTAAAAAAAGTATTGAGTGATATACAAAAAGTTATCAAAGACCATAGAATAGTAGTGCTGTATACCAGACCAGAATATTTTACTGGTAGCAAAGAAATAATTGAAAATTTGGAGCTAAATTGTCAACATGCTACAGAGAACCAGATAAACTATAGATTACAAATTATTTATAATAACAATGGCTTAGATCTTATTAATGTAAGGACTTGTAGTAGCCAATTTCAGAAATCATTTAATGTAAAAGACTATGAAATAAGTTGGTTGTGATCTATGTTGCACTTAGCGTCTCTATATGTTCAGTTCAGAAATAACTGGATCTGAATCATTCAGAATTATTTATTTGCCATGTATACAGCAGTATCTATTATCCCACAAAGATATGTGCTCAAAAAGTCTAAGGTTCACAGTCTCTTTAAAGTGATGTGATCTCAAAGAGACTAACATTCCATTTAATAAAGTTAAACGAAGATACAATTTATAGGATTAATTCAATACTGCAATTTTACATAGCCAGTTTTTTAAAAGTATAAATTGATAGTAATTTTTTTGAACCTGTTGAGAATTTTTATAAACGGGATAAATTTTTAAGAAATAAAAATGTAATAAGTGATAAGTACATAATGGACATTGATGATCTTGCAACACCTTGGTCGAAACTTCAATAAAAAAATCCATTCATACTTGCAAATTTTGTAATTTTTTGAATAGCATAGGTAAATATTAAAAAAAACAATTTATAAAAAATTTATTCACATAATTTTATATTTGAAAAAAGTCTATTTTGCATTAAATCCCATTTGTACAAGTGATTATTGATATTACTTCAATACTATGAAGTAAATTGCTATAACTTAAATAGTAAAAAAACTATTGCTATTATTAATAGAAATTATATATTATGAAGAAATTATAATAAAGCTGGTTTACAGAAAATCTATGTTTTGCTATATGTAGAGTGTACTATCTGATAGACCATCATTATCTTATCATTAGTAAAATCCTAATAATTCTTTTGTATTTTCACCTAGAATACAGTTTCATTGCAGCGATACCTTTTCATTGTAAGTTAATTTAATTACTAGTTTTATAAATTTTAACTATACTTACCTTTTATAATAGTTAAATTATACTTAACTTTTATATACTTCTAGAATTTTTAGAAAGCAGATTAAAAAGTGGAACCACTGACTTACATATAGAATACACTACATAATATAATTTTGTAATCCAGTCTTTCTGTACTATTTTTATTAAGAATAATTAATGAAATGAGGCATGTTGAAAACTGGCAAAATATGAGATCATTTCTGATGAGTTTTGAGACTTAAAGATAATGAAACAGTACTATTAATCACCAAACTATAAATATTTTATCACATCATTAAATATATCACATACATAAAGGCTGCAAGACCATGACTGAAATAATTGAGATTCTCCCACTTATTGATAGTATGGTAATACGAGTAACCAGTTTCTTGAACTGAAAAGGATGCTTCAAACATAACACCCAAATATGCCAAATGAATAGCAGTTATTAAAGAAAATACAGTATTTATAATTACAGCTAATACACTGTTCTTTTTATACTTATGGTCACATTGTTTGGCACATTGATTAGCTAAACAGCACACTTCCAAAGCTGATGCCACTTTATAACGAAAATTATATTCCACATAGGAAAATGTACCAATACTCAGCAGTACAGCAGAGAACTGAAAGTTAAAACCATGAAGCAACGATGATACTGCATATGTTGTAAGAATTGATATAAACTGTCCATAAGGTTGGCATGTCTTGAATATATAATTCTTTAACCACTGATGCATTGGGATATTCCAAAAAATTACAACTTGCACAAGAGATCGCGGCAATTCAATTAACGCAGGTTTTGTGACCTGTAGTTCAGAATGACAATCATTTGTCAATCCAAACCCAGCACTGGTCATAGATACAATGGACATAACTGATACGAAGTAATGAGACATTCTGAAAGCTTGGGCATCACGATAGGCAACTAACCATTTTGTGCTGCTATCATCTATATACCAAGGTATGATACAGTTAGATAAAAACAAATATGCCATTGCCAATGTAAGATTTACAGTTATTATCTTAACCCATCTGCTAGATAAAAATTTGACATCGAGATACTGATCATAGGCTTGGTATGAGATCCATGGCCCTAAGATACAGTTTGCAGGACACAGCACATATCCACCAAATTCAAGTGGATTTAACATTTGCTTAAACATATCTCGATCCAGCTCAATTGCTACAGAAATTATCTTCATTGCTGCTATCATTTGGATTCCTCGTACTTGCTGCCACATTTTGGGATTTATTATATATATTTCGCACAATAATAAAAACAAAATAACACAAAGACATATCCAAAATCCTCTCCACTTTTTTGTTACCACAGACACTGAAATAATTGATACATATGCACCAGTAGTGAGACCCACTGTCCAAACAAAACTGGCCCCAATATTGTAATACAGAAGAAAACTCCCGATAATTAAAGATAAACTGTGCCGCACATTTTGGGGCATAGGTAAATACTGTATAAGTAATCGTAAAACCAGATTGGCTAAAATTAAATCTTTGGCAAAACGTAGTCCTTCGTATAGCGTCGGTTCTCCACACAAACTAATATATGTCCAAGTATTTTCAATATACTCATCTTCTTCATCCATCTTAATGCATTTACGCACCGACAGCAGTTATTATTACTAGTGGTTTGTTGGTGTACTTATTAATAAAATATATATTTTTACATGTTTTGTTTTTTTTTTAGTTTACTGTTTAGACAAATCAGAATCCTTAACAGTTTTCGTAGAGCTGAAAAATCACGCTGAGCATAGTGATGTAAAAGTTAATCGATTTTTTAATAGTAGATTATTTTTTTGGACTAATCGATTTTTTTTTAAACAAAAACAGATTCAGGTATTTTAATTTTTTTTCTTTTTAACTCTTCATCATCAATCGATTATTTATCAATTGATTTTTCTAACATTTAAGTTCCTATATCTCTGTCACAGTCTGTGGTGCACAGACTGCTGATAATAATATATATTAACTTTATGAGTTTTTTCATATGAGTCTACATTGCTTATTATGGTCTATGGTAACGAGCAAATGTCGTCTATACACTGTCCATTATATTAACCATCTTTTGACAGATTGACGATTTACATATTTAGTGATGTCCTAAAGATTCTCGTATGCGATACCATTCCGATTATAGTACCTACTATCATTAATCGAATTACGTACCTAAGTAATTCGATTAATGATAACCTACGTAAACTAATAACAGATATAGAAATCAACATTTTGATTTAATATTGCCTTAGTTTTTTGAAAATAAATGTTAATCCGTGTGTATTTATTATAATCATAAAAAATATATTATACATCAACTGGCAACATCAACAGACCTTCCGCTCGGCCGCCATTTTGACGTGATCTGTCACTCTCAACGAAACGCCCGTGATAGTCACACGCATTTACGTTCGCTGAGTGTTCTCTCGCATCTGTTACACCTTGAGTTAAGTAGCTTTATTCCTCGGAAAAACTTTTGTGAAACTTATATTAATTGATCGTGAAAATGCCGAAAGGACGTGTGTTGAAAGCACAATCGAGACAGTTAGTGTTAAAACTTCATGAGTATTTTGAGCAAGAAAATCAAAATGGCGGACCTCTTATACCTATCACGCAAGTCCGAAACCGTGTTGCAGCCGCGTTGGGGATCAGTCTATCAACTGTGACTAAAATCACTACTGATGCCTACGGCAGGAGCGGCTTGGAGCAAAACAAACCATCTACACCAAAAAGAAAGCGCCGGGCTCATAAGGTGACAGCTGTTGATGACTTTGACGCTGACGCTATTCGTCGTCATGTATATGATTACTATTTGAGAAAAGAAATTCCAACTTTGAGAAACCTTATTGTTTCTTTGAAAAGAAGTGGTCTATTTCATGGTGAAAAATCTTCTTTGGTCAAAGTTTTGAACACAATTGGCTTTTCATATAAAAAGTTAAATAAAAGAAAATTATTAATGGAACGCACAGATAAAGCTATAGCACGTTGTGATTTTTTAAGAGAGGCAAAGAAAATACAAGATTGGGCAAATATTGTTTTCACGGATGAAACATGGCTCAACGCTAACCACACACTATCTCGTTTCTGGACTGATGATACTGCTGATTCCACTTCCTCAGTACCAATGGGAAAAGGTGAGCGCCTAATCATTTGCCATGCAGGTACAGCAAAAGGATTTGTACAAGACGCACTGTTGGCATTTAAATCGAAGAAATCAAATGACTACCACGAAGAGATGAATGCAAATGTGTATGAAGAGTGGTTCAAAAAAATGCTCATTTCATTGGAAGAACCATCAATAATTTTTATTGATAATGCGCCCTACCACTCCCGTCAAATTGACAAAATGCCAACACAGGCTAATAAAAAGCATGAAATAATTAATTGGCTTCGGGACAATGGAGAAAATGTGGACGACTCAATGTTAAAAGTTGAATTAATAAAAATATTAAAAACCAAAAAGAGAGCAAAACGCTATGTAATCAATGAAATGGCAGCAGAATATGGCCATACTGTTCTTCGGATTCCTCCATACCACTGCCAGTACAACGCAATAGAACTTATATGGGCACAAGTAAAAGGGCATGCTGCGAGATGCAATACGAGCCCCCCATTCACAGCGAATAAAATGTTGCAATTGCTAAAAAATGCTTGCACCCACGTAACGGCCGAGAACTGGGCAAGTGTGGTGGAAAGAACTAAAAGAGTAATATTCTCTGATTGGGAACGTGATATTGCGTTTGATAATATATTATCTACACAAGAGCTAATAATAACTGCTACTGAAGACTCCTCATCGGAGGAGTCTAGTGTTGATTATCATTCCGACGACTCGTGCTAATAAAATAAATTAAAATATCCTGATTGTTTTATTTGTATTCATGTATTAACTAAGAAGAAAGTAAAACTTTATATAATGTTATTAAATGTCTTTTAATACTCGTAACATCGATTTCTACCGATTATTTTTAATCTGTGGCATAATCGTAGTAACCATTATGTGTGACATCACTAAGTGGGCGGTACCCATCCATAAAGTACAAATATTATTTGTATGATATTTGTACGTAAGCAATACAAAACTTAATGAGCGTGAGCTGTCAAAAGACTGATAATATGATGGACGCAGTATAATATGGATCATGGATGGAATTGGAGTAGCAATAATCGATTATTAAACAATCGACTTTTTTCCTTCAAAATAAATCGATTTGTAAAAAATCATTTAATTTATTTCGATCGTTTAACTACTTCAAAAGTATCTAGTTGTTATTGTTAATTAAAATAAAGACCTTTTTTTTTTTTTTTTTTTTTTTCGAATTGACAATATGCTGTTAGCCCTAACGGCTTTTACAGCGTCACCGGGCGGGACGGGCGAGCGCAGAAGCATCGCCGAGGTTGCGAAATGCGTAGAGTAGAGCGCAGAAGCTCTACTAGCGTCGGGGAACGTCGTCCTAAGGGTGCCTCCTGTGAGGCCGGGCCACGGCTTAGGACGACGTGTAGTGGAGGGCTGATGGTATGACTTTGATTAGTCAATACGACGACGGAAGGGTGGCAAGAAGCCACGACCAACCGATATCAGAAATCTGGGACCTCGTCTTCGCCGGCGAAGACGCTGTGTGTGTGTGTTACGTGTTTTTGTGTTTGCGATCGTTATTTGATCGTCAGGGTCATATAGGATGCTTTTTGGACGCCTATATTTTCGGTGGTCAGACCTAACTGGGATGTAGGTGGCAGCAACTGAAATGAGAGGGTTTGGGTGTACCTCGGATTTCTCGAAGTAAGACTTCGAAAAACGTTTAAAGAGGTGAGTAATGGTAGGGAGGTCGAGGTCTCTATGGAGGTCAACGTTCCGCATGAACCACGGACAACCAGTGGCTGTCCGCATAAATCGGTTTTGCATTCTTTGAAGCGTGAGCAATCTGACCTTTGAAACGTGCGCGAACGCAACGCTCGCATAGGACATTATTGGTCTTATGCAAGTTTTGTAGAGTGTCACTTTGTTGCGGAGTGACATTTTACTTTTCTTGCATAACATCGGATAAAGTCGTCCCATGACATACGCAGCCTTATTGCAGACTGTGCGTATGTGCTCGTGGAAGGTCATGGAAGGTTGGAAGGTGACACCTAGGTACTTGACTTTCTGTTGCCAGTGAATTGGTGTATCGTAGAGGGAAATTTCCGTAGGTGTGTCTATGTGAGATCGGAAACGATTACCGCTGTCTACCGCTTTCTGGAGACGTCTAGTGATAACTTGAGGTTGGCGAGATGTGGTAAATACAGCGAAAAGGGCAAGATGAGTGCGCGCTTTAATAGGCGCCCGTGGAATGTCACTCGTGTAGAGCGAGTACAATAAGGGTGCCAGCACAGATCCTTGAGGGACACCGGCACGGATAGGGCGGCGAGACGATAGAGTGCCGTCTACGCGGTACCGAAAGGTACGATTGGTGAGGTAGTTTCGTATGATAAGTACGAGTCTGTCTGGTATATTTAATAGGAGCAACTTGTGGATTAAGCCTGCATGCCAGACCTTATCGAAGGCTTTGGCGACATCGAAGAATATGACACCTGTAAACTGCTTGGTTTGTAAACCTTGCAATATGTGCTCCGTGAGGCGGTGCACTTGTTGAACACAGGTGTGTTTTGGACGAAATCCGAATTGTTCGTTGGGAAGGAGATTATAAGTATCGACTACGGATTTTAATCGGGCAAGGATAATTCGCTCGTATATTTTTCCTAAGCTATTTAACAAACTAATGGGACGATAGCTTATCGGGAGATTTCGAGGCTTTCCCGGTTTGGGGATACCTATCACTGTAGCTTCTTTCCACTCGTCAGGAAAGGAGCATCCGGCAAGGAGGGCATTAAAAATCAGTACAAGTAGGTGGATGATTTGGTCAGGAAGGCACTTCAGTGCCCTGTTGGAGATGGAATCAGGACCGGGAGCTTTTTTGGAGCGGAGGTTTTTAATTATGGTTCGGACTTCTTCTCCGGTAGTGGGAAGTAACGGCTCGCTTTCGGGAGTCGTTGCGGAAAGATTGTCTGCCACCTTTTCCACTCTGGAGTGGAATTCGGTGAATTCGGGTACACTGGGGTTGGGAGAGCATTGGTTTTCCAGACTGTCTGCCAAGCATTCGGCCTTTTCAGCGTCGTCAAACGCAGGTGGGAGATTCGGGCGAAGTAATGGTGGGGTGGCTGCGTACCCATCGGCTTTTAGAGATTTCGCCAAGCACCAGTAGGCCTGATGTCCTGGTTTGATCTCCGAGAGCTTTCTATTCCAGGAATCGTTGTGGAAACAGGTTAATTTTTCTTTAACCTCTTTCTGTAATCTATTGAGCGCACTCCGGTTTTCTCGGGTCGGATATCTGTCGCGTGCCCTAGTGGCAGCACGTTTTTTAGCAATTAATTCTCGCAGATCAGCTGGTAGTTCTCGACAACGAAAGTTATCGGGAATTTCCCTAGAGCAATCCTTGAGAGTATCAGATAAGTGAGCTGTGAGATGAGTGGTCGCTGTTTTTGCAGTTTCCACTGAATCTATACGGTCAGGAATCTTTTTGAGGTGGTCTGAATCAAGAAATTGGAGACGCTCGCTAAGTTTTTTCCATTCGATAATGGTTTTGTTTCGAGAAATCGCTGTTGGAGGGGGTCCTAGCTGAAGTAAGACTGGGCGGTGGTCCGAGTCTAGGTCATGAATAACTTGTATGCTATGTAGCTGAAGGGTAATATTTTGGATTAGTGCCATGTCGATGGTACTGGCAGTCGGAATGGGATGGGTAGGCCGAGAGTATCGCGTGGGCTCGTCTGGAGCCAGAATATCAAAGTTCAGAAACGGAGAGTTGCTGAGCCTATGTAAAAGATTGCCATTGGCATTTGGAGACGATCGATTCCATTGACTATGTTTTGAATTGAAGTCCCCGCCTAGTAAGACGGCGTCTCCAAGTCCTAACAGAGTCCTAATGTCGCTTTCTAAGAGAGTTTTAGACGGACTGGGATAGATTGATGCTAATATAACTGGCTGATGGCCGGTCATCCCTAACTGACATACTGAGGCCTCGATATTAGTAAGTCGAGGGGGATCTAGAGGAGTACAGTGAAGAGACCTCCTGTAGTAAATTGCTGTGCCTCCAAGAAGGCCTGTGAGTCGGTCATTTCTGATTAAGACAAAGTTTGCTATCTTAGGATCGCGATGGAAAGGCTTCAGGAATGTCTCTTGCACTAAGAGGATGTCGATCGGGTACGCAGCCAAATAAAGACCTATTAAAGTCGACTAGTATGAATAAAGGCTCGTTGCATTGTTGGGGAAATTCTAGTGTCTAGTATCTAGTAATTAGTGTCACTAGTTTGACTATATTGGTGTCATCTAACAGTGTATACCTTATCTTAGAATTAAAAAAGAGAGTAATTATTATAATCAAATTTAAATAAAACAATTATTTTAATAATTCTCTGTATAATGTTCACAAAATCGATTATAATAATAAATAATTAAAAGTCGATTATTTTTCACATCCTTACCATATAATGCTTTTCTGTGAATTTGTGAATGCATTATGTAAAATTTTGAAATCGTAAATGCAGCTTGGAAAATATTTATTTGTAAATCATAATTTCTATTTATCAGTGACGCTTACTCAATTTATAATTTAAAAAATGTGTTGGATCTTCGAAAGCTAACAATACTAACGATTGTGACACTATCCGCCATAAATACCTAGTGACTGTATGTTCGTTGTTGTTTTTCATAATAATTGCTATGTTCTGAGAAAAAAACGTCACGATGGCTAGCCCATCACCACAAAGCAGCCCAATGCCGCCTCCACAAGCGCCCAGCCCGATGGGACCACCGACGCAAAGTCCAGCACCGCCGCAGTCCCCGCATAGCCCTTACAATCAGCAACATATAAATGGGCCTCCACCTGCTCATCCTCCTAGCTCAGCGCAACCAGCTATGCAGAACCACATGTCACCTTCAGGTCCAGCACATACGATTTCCTCTAATTCTAATGGGCCACCAGGTGGGCCACAGCAGCACCCTGGAATACCACCATCTAGTCATCAAATCGCACCACATATGGTCGGATCGCATATGCCTGGCCCACCAGGACACCCTATGAATACATCTGGATCACATCAAGGACCAGGCGGCCCAAATGGTCATTCTAATATGCCTAACAATCCCCAACATACGAATATGTCACAAGGTCCTCCTCATGGCTATATGCAGCATCAAATTGGTCACATGCCACCCAATCAGGTAAGTAATATCCGTGACTAACCTATTAACTCATCTTTCTATTATGACTTAAAGTTTGAATTGTTATAAATAAATAATCATACTTTGTAATACAGGAATTTAGTTTGAACTTTCATGTTTTTACTTTAAAGGAGTTAAGAAAGTAGTAGTAGTATAATCAGTACACAATAGGTCTAGTTTAATTGATTTACGAATAACTAAAACTTTTTAAAGATAAAACAAGTTTTCAGGCATGTTTTTTTATTTACTCATCATGATTTAAATAAAATAATTTTAATTTGAAAAAGGTTACAACAAAAAAGAGATTTGCTACTATTTTAGCTTGATTATTAAACAAAGGTCCATATATATCTCTAGTTAAAAGTAAAGATTCTTTTAAAATAGTAGTAAAAAGTTTTGTTATTGATTTTATAGTTTTTGGCAGTGGAAGAACAGTATTAACATCTTCTAAATAAACTGTATAAACAAGTGGAGTATTCAATTCATTCTTTACCCAGTCAGCCATGTTACCTGTAAAGTTATCTAAAACATAATATATACATTTTTGTAATAAACTATACTTATTTTTCTGTATTAACTCAAAATCTAATAATGCTTGACTAGATTTTCAATATGCTGTCTCTTCTTTAAATAAATAGTATAAATTATATATATGACTATTTCAGAAACAGCTGAAGATTAGTCTGCTTGTAATTTCATATCCTATTTTATGCACATCTGTGGTTACTAAATATTGATATTTTTGGAAGCATATAAAAACATTAAAAAAATATACTTTACATATGTCATAAGGTGATGGGTCAAGTAGTACCAAGAAGCAGGAGTTGTTAAAACCGATATCAAAAAATAATTCTATAATTTTTTTGCAAGTCATAGTCACTTTTATGTTTAAAAAATAAATGTATTATATTACTTACAAAAATAACTTGAAGTTGTGCCTAAATGAAGATATATATCATGTTCTTTTCTAACTTTAGAACATGTTGATTTTAAGACTTCCATCTAAAATTTACATTAACACCAAAGTAAAATAATATTGGTAATTTTTAAACATTTTTATTTTTTGGCTATTTCCACAAAATATTCACAAAATCTATAGCATACTGATTTTTTAAATAGATCTATCAAATCTATAGATTACCAGAAAAATGTAGAGAGTAATGTTGTTTAAAATAATTTAGTATAGTAATAGTCAGTGGCGTAGCTAGTATATTTGGGGCCCGGGGCCAATTAACCTGGTGACCCCCCAACCCCCCCTTTCAAAAGAGTCTAAATAATTTTAGATTTCAGAACACAATGACTATTATATAAATTTAAATTGGTTCAAAATGATAATAACTATATATAAAATAACATATGATTATGATAAAATTTATTTAGAAAATTTAAAACGAACTTTCCTTGCTTTTTGAGTGGCAAAGTCCGTTGTTTCTTTTTCAAGCTCTACAGCTAAGAAACTTTTTTGTGTTTATTGTAGACAATATAATCATACAAAATCAATGTGCGAAAAGTTGAATAAGAGTCTTATTCAACTTTTTCTGAAATGATCTCATTATTCATCAAAAACAAAATTATTATCAAGTTTGGTGCCCCCCTTGCCTGTGGTGCCCTGGGGCGACCGCCCCTCTCGCCACCCCCTAGATACGCCACTGGGAATAGTATTACATTCATTCACAAATACATGTACATATATCTACTTCAAATTGTCTTCGATAAAATATTAAGTTGTAATGTTTGGAGAATAGGAATATTTATAGGAATAGGCTTAAATGTGTTTATAGAAATAAAAATCAGGGACTTTCTAGTATTGTACTATCATTAACCTTATCAGTAAGCACATGACTTAAGGAGGATATGAATCTATACTTATTATAAAACAAAGTCCCCTATCTGTCTGTATGTGATCAATTTCCAAAATTGAACAGATTTTTGTGTGGTGTTTTACTACAAAATCATTGTAATTCTTCCGAAAGGTTTTAGTACATTACGGTTGTATGTAAAGTGTGTTGAAGAGGTTGTGTAGTTGTAAAAAATTCGCCTACTGAGGGCTATATGCCACATGAACCAGCACAGAAACACTAAAGTAATGTAACTACAGAATTGTAGTTTTACAAAAGTACCTTCTGCAACAAACAGCTAGTAATATTTTAGATTTACTAAAGAGCCAAGCTCTGTGTGACAAAATTGTTGTTATTATTACTTTTGTATTATGGATCTCCGCAAAGTAATACCTAATTGTAGAAATTAATTAATCCAATTAAATAATAAAGTAGTACTATTATACTTACTATAATATTGTGATTATTTGATTCTTTAAAATACTGTGCATATGGCACTGTTATATACTGTCCAAATCCTCTTATATTAATAAATGCAATCATTTCAAGAGCTAAATTGCTTAGTACATATGACAAGCTTTGACTTTCTTCTTCAGATAGTGGTTGTGACCCTATGTAAATTGGGTTACATTCTTCCCAATAAACTAAAACAGTGCACAATTTGGCTTTTTTCAGTTGATTATAAAAGGCTCTATATAAATCAATCAATAGCTATCTATTGAATAAGTTAACTTAAATGAAACTAAGCCAGAAATATATGTCAGTTACAAATGTAAAGTCTAACGTTTTGCAGACTTTTGTAAAAACCAGTTTCTAGCAATATTAACGCCAACAGGTACATTTCCATTTTCACATTTTGTTTTGGTGTTAATGATTCGTCTGTTTTTCGACCATAGTCTATCCTAAAATTTTAGATATAAATATAAATATATGGGACACTTCTACACATGGTCGTCTATCCCCAAAGTAAGTAACTTAATACTTGTGTTATGGGTGACAGACAATTGGTGAATATATACTTATATACGTTTTAAATACATACTTAAATACAAATATACACCCAGGCTCAAAGACCCCACAAATTCATTTATAGAAAATGTTGGACCTCGGCGGGAATCGAACCCCCCACCCGCGTAGCTGAAGGCACGGTCACTACCCACTGCGCCAACGTGCCAGCCACACTGATACATTTATCATTTGTATGTGTTTTTTAAATGTGTGTTTAAATTTATTAATTTAATTTAAATACAACACAATAAATAAAATCGGTATAGCCAGATGACACCCACGCACATATAATTCTTACTAGCTTTTACCCGCAACTTCGTTTGTGTGAATTGTTTTCGCGTGATAGGTTGATAATGCAAGGCGCCATTCAATGTCACCCTATTCCTGTAGAATTAATAGGATTTCTATAGTCTATACGTTAACCCAGAGTATATGGAATAATTATGCAAAATTTCGTCGATATTGGTTCAGAGGATTCGCCGCATTTATAACATAAGTAGGATAGCATTGGTAAGTATTGAGAGTTGACGATCACATTAATAGACCTCATCTTGCGCTTCTTAAAATATTTTTCGTTTTTCACGATTACAATACCTTGGTACTATAAAAGAATAAAAATAGATAATAATGATAAATTTAGCATTAAAATTTAGTAATATTTATCAATTTAGCTGGTGCTCAATTTGGTAGCAATAAGTGTATAAATATGAAGAAAGAGACGATAGAGTTATTATACTAGAGTGAGGCAGCCATAGTCAGGCCTGTAAGTGAGTGTATCACAACAAATAATGAGAGGGAAGAGGAAACTCGTATACTTATCTTTGTCTAAACACGTTACATTAAAAAGAGAGACAAATACACTCATTAGCTTTCTTTTTATTGTGAAAGAGCACATTTTAGATGGATTTCCTACTCCAGTATAATAACTCTATGTAATAGACACAAGTGCTCCTAGTTGTGGGCTTTATCGTTGTCAGCTTTATTCTTAACATTAATAAATTAATAATGTAACTAACCTCTTTCTTACTATAAACAAAGCCATCTGGATTTAAAATTGGAAGAAAATAAAAGTTAAAATTGTTCAAAAGCATATCTATTCCATGAATGCCTTCTAATAAATCATTAATCAAATTTAATATAACAGCTGATGATATCCAGTCCTTCCCATCTTCTCCGCCCACAATAACTACCGTGGGATGCCTTTTGTTGTTTATCATTTTTAAGAAAAATATATCCCTTTTTTCATATGTTTTGGCAATTACTATTTTTTTCAATAAACTATTTCTCTTTTGATTTACAGCAACCCACTTCAATATATCTTCCCATTCATAAAACGAATTCGATATGTTCTTGTTGGATTTCAATGTTACTTCTTTATACAATTGATCTCTGCCAGATAAATTGTTATTGTTACATTTAAATACATAAATAAGTATCATACCCGGGCCGGGTTAAGGCCGGCTTAGCCGGGCTTAATTCGAAGATATCAGTTGTAAAAAAACTGCCATTGACAGTCCAAAAATATGCTCCCATAACTACAAAATGTTAGATCTCTAGTGTCAATCTAAAGATTGCTGAAATTTATTTAAAATCATACCATTCATAAAAGATAACTTTTATAATATACTAGCTGTGCTTGTGGCTGCATCCGCGTTGAAATCATTGTATTTAATTGAAATTTGAACGTAAAAGTAGTTACTGTAAGTAAATCATAAGAGATAAGGACACGCTGTTGTAGACTTGTTTGTAGTACTTTTGTAGATCTACATTTCTCTAGTATTTAGCGTACTTCTGGTGGTTTACGCAGCGCATGCGACTAAAGCTCACAGCAGGCGAGATTTTTTATAACTGCGACATCTATTCAACACAATTAACATAAGAACGTAATAATAAACCTAAACCTTCCGGAAGAAACGCACTGCATTTTTGCAAAACTCGTACAGGAATCCGCTAAGTAGATTATTAGAAAATCATCAGATACACAGATCACATACAGACGTCTGTCTGTATGAGATCCATTTTTGAGCTTTTGGGAACTTTGTTTTATAATAGGAATAGATTAGTAGGTAATTTAAATTTTAGTTAAAAACTTACGATGTTATTGCTGAAACATGAATAAACTGTATGCCTATCGTTACCAGTCTAACTTCAAACATCGGAGCAATATCGCTTTTTACAATTACATCCATGGGAAGCGCTGCTTCATTTGACACACCATTCATAAAAATGATCGAAGGAATCTTTAATTGCAAATCATACAAAAAGGCTCTCTCGTGAGGATTAAAAGCCGTTACTTCATAAAGAACATAATTGGATTTACTGATTGTGGAAAAAGTTATAATAATAAGTAATCTTAAAATTGCTCTCATATTATTGATTGAAATCAATATGGTTTTGTTCACAGATTCACTATAACTTATAATATTACTAAGTGTATTAAGCTATTGCAAGTAAACGTCACGTTTAAACGAAAAAAAAACTTGCAGTTTTTAAAACCTACTCGAACGCATTAGCGTAACGCTTTCTGTTCTTATATAGAGTTTCGTGAGCAAGAATTCGTAAACTTGCAATTTCAGGGGCCGATGGCAATGGGTAGCGGACCTCCGCCTCCTGGTAACGGGCCGCAGGGACCGCCGGGTCCATTACCGCTCGGAGGACCGCCGCCGCACGGCGTTCACCCACAAGGCATACCCCCAATGCCACCACATCACAACATGATGACGTCACAAACATACTCCCATGCACCATCGCCTAGCGGAGCGCAGACTCTACCAAGCGGGACTTCAGCTAACCAACCGCCAGGAGGGCCACAACAACCGCCCGCAGCACAGACACCGCCCCACGGCTCCGCGCCGCCTCCATCCGCAGCTAACGGAGCGCCCTCCTCATCACCGATGCAAGGCTCCCTTGCCGCCTCTGGCCCAGATAATCTCAATGCTCTACAGCGTGCTATTGATTCTATGGAGGAAAAAGGCTTGCAAGAGGACCCGCGATACTCCCAACTGTTAGCCATCCGCGCGAGATCGAATCCACAGGACCCAAATAAGGGGCTATTTTCCAACAATCAACTGAGCCAGCTAAAGTAAATATTATTTTTAACTTAAACTTACCTAATCTAATGCATGGTCGTATAACTTACATTACGTTACTTACCTTAGAGTAACACGTTGACCTGCCCGATTTACATGGATACATATAATGATGCTGTTTTCACTATATAATTCTTAAAACTAGTTGTATTTCGTCGCATCTTGTTCTATATAAAATAGTAGCTAAAACCACGCATTTTATCATTTATGTAATCCTCAATAGAACAGTAAGCTCTGTGTATCAGCCAATTTTTATGGTTATTTTAAAATGCTGTAATGGCAAAGCTATAATTGAATGTGGATATAATAGACAAAAAAAATACACAAAAAAAGTCTAGTAATTGCGTGGTAAAATTCGTAAATGCAAAAAAAATTTCTTCCCGAGCAGAACATTAGAGAGGACAATAGACGTATCGGGAACTTATGTTCTATTTAATTTTGTTTATTTTATTTAGGGCTCAAATAACGGCTTATCGGAAACTGGCTTGCAATCAGCCTATTACACAACAAATAGCGCTGATGGCCGCTGGAAAGCGAACTGGCGATACCCCGCCCGAGTGCCCTACTCCACCTGCGCAGCCGCCCTCGCCATATAGCCAAGGGTAAGTTCCAAGTTTATTTGTTTTGTTCGCGGCAACTTAGCGTTTAAGTACTCAATTTATAGCATTAGGCGTTACTTTGCGGAGATCCATAATACAAAAGTAATAATAAAATGATTTTGCTATAATCCGCGATGAAGTAAAATAGAAAATATATATAATGCTTAATGCAGAGTGGACAATCGGTTATCATACCTGATACATGCAGGAGTCGTAAAAAACACATGCACAAACTTCCACCACCGCCACCGTGATACACAAGCACTATATACGTTCACTATCACAAACTCAACAATCGTTTCGCCCCGCAACCGAAGCATCGTCAGGAGATAGACTCCACGACCAAAATCGATCGATTTTGGAGTTGTTGAGTTGGCGGTGGTGGAGGTTTGTGCATGTGTTTTTTACGACTCCTGCATGTATCAGGTATGATAACCGATTGTCCACTCTGCATTAAGCATTATATATATTTTCTATTTTACTTCATCGCGGATTATAGCAAAATAATTTTATTATTACTTTTGTTTAAGTACTCACTAAAATGCCATAAGTGCTTTTTCCCTGGTCACGAAAAGGAATTTGGATTTAAAAAAAAAAAATTATTAGCCCAGTGTATAAGTTTTAATTGTGCCAAATTTTATCAATTTTTGTCCAGTGGATTAGGCGTGAAAACGTAACGGACAGACGTATAATATTAATATGAACTCACTTTGCTCTTATATTCACATTATGTACATTATTAAGAAGAAAAATCTTCAACTTATCACAGTAATTAGTAAAAAATTACAAGAAATAATTAAAAAGTGAAAATTAAACTTATTAAATTTTTTTTGTAATTTACATCTATATGTAAAGCTTATTTAAAATGTGATAAATTTTGTTACAGATTAAATAAATTTTTGCAAGTAATTTCATTGCAGTCTTTTTTGATTACAATAGGCATTGAGTTTAAGTGGTTTTTGTTGGCTCAAATTTCGTGCAAAAAACAAACAATTTTTTAAAATCTAAAGCCGACCTAGTATTAGAAGATAGTAAGAAAGGGTAGGCAGTTTTTAGGTGTTAAAAATAATTTATCTCAAAAATTGAATACAACATGTTATATGTAGTAAAATAGCTTTTCAAATATAAATTAGGTTAAAATAACTATTATAATTATTGTTCAGGCAAGGACAAGCTGGGGGGCAGAGTGCCGGTGTGTCAGGCGGTAAGGGTGCTGCTGGGGGAGACGCGGCCCGAGGGGGTGGTGGGGCGCCTCCTACACCACTTCCCATGACCGGACAGATGGCGCCACCTACACAACCCACACCGCCCCTTGTTAACCCGGTATTTAACAATATACACATATTGTGAGCAAACCATAAACTCATATAATAAAAATACGATTTTCAAAATGTGAAGTCCGCAATATACTAGCGTTATGAAAAAAATTATATTATTTACATATCAGTAAGTAGCGGCCGCCGTGTGGTATCCGGCTGAATAGAATAGTACCACCCTCTTTTCTTACCGAGGTGTCGTAAAAGGCGATTAAGATAAGTCGACCCGCCGTGTGGTATCCGGCTGAGTAGAATAGACCACCCTCATGTCTTACCGAGGTGTCGTAAAAGGCGACTAAGGTAAGTTGACTCACCGTGTGGTATCCGGTTAAGTAGAATAGACCACCCTCTTTCTTATTAAGGTGTCGTAATATACGACTAAGATACGTTGACATCAGGTAGGCGGCCGGTCGTAGAATACGTAGCCAAATCATGTGACAGCATGTTTACAACATGTTGTGCCGACCCCACTTAGAGTGGGATAAGGGCAGAAAGATGATAAGTAAGTAGCGGCCTGTTACTATGCCACTGCTGAGAATAAGTCTCTTCTCCGTTTTTTTTGACAGAAGGTTCGGAGCTAAGAACTACCACGCTGCTCCAATGTGGATTGGTAGGTTACACATATCTCCAGAATTCTCTAGAAGTATGCAGGTTTCCTCACGATGTTTTCCATCACTGAAAAGCGTGTGATAAATTGCAATTATCAATTAGACACATAAGTTTTAACAGAAAATTTATTAGTGTCTGCCCAGGTTTGAACCCGTGACCTCCTCAAAAAAGTCGCACGGTGTTACCGCTGAGCTATCACAGCTTGCTATTTACATATACATATAATATAAATTAGGCACATGATAAAGTTAAAGGCGTTATAAAATTTTAATCAAACAAAAACAAAATTTGTTAAAGAGTACGTTACAAACTTAAACGTAAACACAGTAAATTACAAACTAATTGAATAATATATTTCATAGTTTTTGTCTTCAATATTTTGTTATATGGATAGAGCATTGTTTTTACATTATTATTTAACGACACTTCTAGCCAAAGTTATTTAGTTGTTGTTTAAATACTTGTAGTCAATAATATAGGTCTAGATGCACACTAAAATTTGCAACCTATTATGGATATAGTAATATAAAACAGGAAATCAAAATATTACTACAGACATGTTTATTCTGATGTCCTTTGTATTCGAATGAATGGTTTATCGCGGGGTTCTTTGTTTTACATGTAGTGAAAAAATTTTTGAATAAATCTTTAGAAAAATTATATATATTGTTTAGCCAATGGGCGGCGCACCGCCACTGCGAGGTCCTGCGCCGCTGCGTGCTCCCGGGCCCAACTCCGGCCCACCTACATCTCAACAGGTATTTATTTAAAATTAATTTATCTTTATTGGTTTTTTAGTTTTTTAGTACTATTTAAAGGTAGCTAACATTAAGTATTAAATAAACTTGTTTGTAATCTTAATTATGGCTTCTGTGTATAATCGACGATTTGAAATGATTAAGCACGATCATCGTTACTCGCCTACAACGCATGAATGGTCGGGTTCTCGGACACGCATCAAATAATATCGCTCTACCTTCACATTGATGCTTGTCGTTCGACATAATACGGATGATCGTGGTGACATTTGAATGATGATCGTGGTGACACTTGCACGATTATCGTGGTGAAGCTGGTCCATGATCGTGGTGATACTTGTCGACGATAATAGTGACACTTGCACCGTGATCGTGGTGACACTTGCACGATGATCGTGGTGACACTTGCACGATTATCGTGGTGAAGCTGGTCCATGATCGTGGTGATACTTGTCGACGATAATAGTGACACTTGCACTACTATCGTAGTGACACTTGCACGATGGTCATGGTGACACTTGCCCGATGATCGTGCCGATTATAGACGACCACACGATCAGCGATCATCGTTCTTAGTGAAATGCAAGCATTATGTTTCATTTATAGCTGCGTATGCAATCATTTTAACTTAATCAATTTAAGTTGGCCATTTATACTTTAGAATTCTAATATTATTAGTAACTTAATAATGTATATTTTAAAAGTTAATATGAAAAAAGCCAATTCAAAGTGAAAAGTTAAAAAATTTGCAAAATTCTGTAGTCTCTTTCGTAAAAAATATTCTAACGTGGTTATATTGTTTTGTAGCCAGGTGTACCGACTCCGGGTGCGAAACAAAATCGTATCACAGCTATACCGAAACCAGTGGGCATTGACCCTCTTCAAATATTGAACGAAAGAGAAAACAGGTAACATTAAATGAAATTTAATTCAGAAACAGCAAAAACTCGTAAGTTAGTTATAAAATAGTTACATAGGTACTGTACCAAGATATAGATAGAGATATATTTAATTATATATTTGTTGGCAAACTGAAACGTGGTACTGGATGGCACTATACACTAGATATACATGTGTTATTTATTTGCTTGATGCCTAAGTGATGGACGAGTCACCTATGTTCCGACCCATGAGATATATTCGCTCTGCGTGACGTCACATCTGCCAACATCGTGTTATCAAAACAGTGCTGCCAACATATTCAACTCACACGCTTTTTTTACGGCTAAATTGTGTTATGTTAATGCAGGATTTAGACCCCGCATTGGGGAACCAAGTATATTTTAAGATTCGTTAATATGAGTTTTTGCTTATTAAACAAAGTCCCCAAAAGCTGTCTGTCTGTATGTGATCATTTTTTTTAAAATCTATCGAGCGGATTTTTGTCCATCCGGCACATGATGGTCCGGTTTAGTATATACTACCCCCTTTCTTACCGACGTGTCGTAATATACGACTAAGGTAAGTTGACGGCCGGTCGTAAAAACGCAACTAAATCATGTGACACCATGTTTATAAGATGTTGTGCCGATTCCACATCGATTATGTTGGTTCTCGGCCATCATCCAGCCAGTCGCACCTAGAAGGCATAATAATATCAATTTTATAGGATAGCAGCACGAATCGCTCATCGTATGGAGGTGCTTTCCAATTTGCCTGCTAATATATCGGACGACCTTCGTTTACAAGCACAAATTGAACTTCGCGCCCTACGAGTTCTTAATTTCCAGAAACAATTACGTGCTGAGGTATTTTTTTAAAATTAATCTTTATGCCTTATTAATAAAAAATATGTATTTATTTGTACATATTGCCTTATCCGAAGAATAAGGTATTTTATTAACTTAGTTTTAAGTTCTTTTTAATGTTTCTTTTTGTAAAATAGTTTAATTTAGTTTAGTAAATAGTTTACATAGTATATATTATATACTATTAAGTATTATATTATATAACGATTATAGATTATATCATCCTGTCCTTATCCCACTCTAAGTGGGGTCGGCACAACATGTTTTTCTCTTCCATTCTGTCCGATCTTTCGTCAACTCTGGCGCCACTCCTTTTATATGCATATCATACTTCACACAATCCAACCATCTCTTTTTAGGCCTCCCTCTAGGCACATATCCATCCACATTCAAATTTAACACACGTTTGGTCACATGATTTTCATCCCTCCTCATTACATGTCCATACCATCTCAATCTTGCACTTCTCGACTTTTCTATAATGGGCGCAACTTTCAGACTTCCCCTAATATACACGTTTCGTATTTTATCCAGTTTTGTCACACCACACATCCACCTTAACATTCTCATCTCATTTGCATGTACTCTTCTTTCATCCCTCCTTTTCATTGCCCGACATTCTGATCCATACAATACGACAGGTCTTATGATTGCTTTATAAATTTTTCCCTTAACTTTAAGGGGCATTCGAGGGTCACATATTGTGCCTGAGACCTGCCGCCACTTCATCCATCCTGCATTCATTCTTTTACCCACATCTCGATCTATTTCACCGTCGTTTTGAAAAAGCGAACCAAGGTACCGAAAATCAGAGCAGACTGGCAAAATGTTCCCATCCAAACCGATCGGGGAGAAATTGGAGGTCCCACTAAAATCGTAGTACATATGTTCAGTTTTAGTACGACTGATTTTTAAACCGACTTTCTCCAACTGGTTGTGCCATTTCGCCTATCTGCTTTGGACCTCAGTTGCATTTTCTCCGACGAGTACAATGTCATCGGCGAATAACATACACCAAGGAGCCTCCTCTTGAATGTTAGCAGTAAGTGCATCCATTACTAGAAGGAATAAAAATGGACTTAAAGCCGATCCCTGGTGTAAGCCTACAGCCACATCGAAATCGTCAGTTACTCCGGCTGCAGACCGGACATGAGTACTAGCTCTGGCATACATAGAACATACAATCCGTACATATTTCCCAGGCAGTCTCTTTTCTTTCAAACTCCACCACAGAACGTCACGTGGAACACGATCGTACGCTTTTTCTAGGTCTATAAAGACCATAATAAAGATTATAGACATTAAAATTGTAAAGAATAATGTCATATGCCCCATGTATAAGTATAGGAAATGTGCCATTATTCTTTGGATAAGGCGATATGAACCCAGCGGTGAGACCGTGCGATTCTTTCGATCGGTCATGGGTTTAAACCCTGGTCAGGCACCAATGAGTTCTTGTAAAACTTATTGATTTTTGTAATTTATTACACCCTTTTTGGTGAAGGAAGGCACTGTGATGAAACCTGCATGTATTTAGAAAATTCTGGGAATATGTGTATCCTACCACATTGGGGGAGTGTGGGGGTCTTATCTAACTCTTTTTTCCAAAAAATGGAGTGAGTAAGCTTACGACCGCAGTGAGATATTATAACCCGTTACAATGGAGTTTTTTTTACATATGTATTAATTGATATATAAACGCCTTAGCAAGATCGGGTTTAAGAAGCTTAGATGGGTTTAAAACTAGTGTCAATAATTTTATAATATGACCATAGACTAACAAACTTAAGTTACCAAAGACCTAATACCTAAATGAACATTTTAATTGTGATGTTAAGCTCATGCTATCCATATTATAACAATAAATTCTATTAAGAAATAAGATCTTTAGTTATCCGTTAAAATATTTATTAGATATTGGGTCAAGTTCGTCGTGACACAACCCTAGAAACTGCAGTAAATATAAAGGCGTACAAACGAACCAAAAGACAAGGATTACGGGAAGCACGCGCTACTGAAAAACTCGAGAAGCAGCAAAAACTAGAGGCTGAAAGGAAACGCAGGCAGAAGCATCAAGAATTCCTCCAGACGGTTCTCCAGCATGGTGAGTAGCAATAAACCCTTCAGATAAAATGGAAACTTATTTTACCCCTAAGTGGATTCTAGCCATTGACAAGAAAAAAAGAATACCATATAAGATGAAAAATAAACTATTACGAAAGGAAGGTACTGACAGGTATCTTTCATTTCTTTTGATCAGTTACAGGAGATATATTCAAACGCTCATCAGAATCTAAGTCCAATCTTATATTAGTATGTCTATGGAGATAAAAAGCATTATTTTGGAATAATTTTCTGGATTAAACAGCTTTATCGTGACGTTCAGAGTTAAATGTAATAATTCTAGACAATGATTGTGTAAATTTTTATGGTTTCTTAATTTTATCTTTTGTTAGATGAAGATGAAATTATTACGTCCATAAATTTTAGTCAATTTCATGTTAATTATGTATAATAAATGTGTGTTAAAAATAATTAGGAGAGGAACATAAAAGTTAAATTGTTTTTGTTCGAAGAAAAATGTAATGTTTTTAAACATCATTCTTACTCAAGCTTTATTGGCAGCAAAGGATTTCAAGGAATATCATCGCAATAATGTCGCTAAACTGTCACGAATGAACAAAGCCATAATGAACCATCACGCCAACGCCGAGCGCGAGCAGAAGAAAGAACAAGAACGTATAGAAAAGGAACGTATGAGACGGTATGTTTATTGTTCAACTAAAAGTATAGAGTTTTCACTTTTTAGCTCGAAACTGCGTTAAGTAATTATGTTATAAACTTAATTTATTTCCCTTTGTCAATTTCCCTGTCCCCTCCTCCCTTTCGACTGGCCCGTTGGAGCAGTGGGTAGTGACCCTGCCTTCAGCTCCGTGGGTCGCGGGTTCGATTCCCGCCGAGGGCCAACATTTTCTGTAAATGAATTTGTTGGTCTTTGAGCCTGGGTGTATATTTGTATTTAAGTATGTATTTAAAAAATATATAAGTATATATTCACCAGTTGTCTGTCACCTATAACACAAGTATTAAGTTACTTACTTTGGGGACGGACGACCGTGTGTGTAAGTGTCCAAAAAAAAAAAAAAATTGTTTTATATTTTTTCAAGTTATTTTTTAATTTTATTGTTTTTTGGCGTGTGGTGTCCGGCTGAATAGAATAGTACCACCCCCATTTCTTACCGAGGTGCCGTAGAAGGCGACTAAGATAAGTTGACCTACCGTGTGGTATCCGGTTTAGTGGAATAGACCACCCTCTTTCTTACCGAGGTGTCGTAAAATACGACTGAGGTAAGTTGACGTCAGGCAGGAGGTCGGTAGTAAAAACGCAGCCAAATCATGTGACAACATATTTATAACATGTTGTGCCGACCCCACTTAGAGTGGGATAAGGGCAGGAAGATAATTTTTTTAATTTTATTGTTTTATTTTAATTTAAATGTGTAGTTTGAATTTATGTCCGCTCAAAGTGGGATATAATTAAGTTCAGTGGAGTGGGTTATATAAATTCGTGCATTTAATTTATTACATACATACAAGTGAAAGTAATAAAGAGTGTATAAAATTGAAATATTTTAAAGTTTCTCTGTTTATAATTTTTTTTTTTTTCTAGTTTAATGGCGGAAGATGAAGAGGGTTACAGAAAACTCATCGATCAAAAGAAAGATAAACGGTTGGCGTTCCTCCTGTCACAGACGGACGAATACATCGCCAGTCTTACGGAAATGGTTAAACAGCACAAACAGGAGCAGCGTAAAAAGCAACAAGAAGAAGAACGAAGGAAGCGGGTGAGTGGTTTGAAGTGATGAGCGGCAATTACCCAAAACGAGTGTTTAAACCTATACTATAATAATATTACAAATACGAAAGATTGTCTACCTTACTGTCTATCTGTTTCGCTTTTACAGCTTATCCTCTAGACCATCGTTTCCCAGCCTTTTTTAGTCCACCCCTTAGGAGGACCCTTAGGGAATCACACAGTTTCACGGACCCCCTTATTAAAATAAACAGGAAAACCGAGTTTTTTTTATTTATGTACTTAGATCACATTTTTCTAATAAAACTGGCTGCTGATTTTTTGTTTTGCGGCCCTTTTGCTTTTAAGGAGCCCCATACATATACTCGCGGACCACAGGTTGGGAAACGCGGCTCTAGACCAGTGTTTCCCAAAGTGGGCCCCACTCCCCAAGGGCCTATTCGAAACGCAGCAAGCGGAAGTGTTGAAACCGATTTGAGGTTAACCCTTTCGCTCTATGTCATCTAAATGCAAAGCTAGATTCCGGTGCCAAATTTAACAAAAGCAAATTCTTTTTCCTAAAACCTACCATTTCATCATTTTTAAGATTCTTTAATGAACAATTCAATTTTTTAAATATAATGTTTAAGTTATGTATGCTCTATAGGTTATGAGAATTGATGGATTAAGGCTAAGATGGGGCATGCCACAAAAAAGGTTGGGAGACACTGCTCTAGAAGTCTAGACCAATATTGATGATAACAATTAATAATTCATTTGTATATTTATCAATAATATAACTTTTTTTATGTATTGATGTCTCTTAACAGCATCTTAAATGAAACTTTAAATTTTTTTATTAAATTTAGCACTGTATATTAGATACTGATGTTACAGTTAAGTTTAAAAAACGACTTTTTTATACTTTCCTACATAGTTTCATGTATAACTGCGCTTGTGTAATTTAAAAATTATTCATATATTTTGAACAGAAATCGCGAAAAAAGAAGGTTTTGGAAGGCGGTGAGATCGACGCTCTCGACGATAGCTCCCAGACTTCAGACTCGCGTGTCAGCGTTATGGATCCTAAAACAGGAGAGGTATTTTTCCTATATATAATAAAGTATAGTAGCAAAGTTCAATATTTCTCAAATTCACTGTCTGACCTTATCTACGTTGCACCAGAACAGATATAAACATTTGTACACCCTTCCTTAACACATATGTTTTCCATAAAGCATAAATTATATCAATTGTTTCTTGATAGAATTATATTGTTAAATAAAAAGAAAACAATATATTGGAGTTTTCTTATAGTACATAGAATTTAACTTAATAGATGGATAACTTTAATGGCTAGCCACATATAGTGCATAGCACATACTATGCACTAAGTGGTATAGTGTAACAGATTTTTTTTTTTATAGATACTAAAAGGAGAAGAAGCTCCGTTGCTTTCTCAATTTAAGGATTGGATGGAAACTCACCCTGGATGGGAGGTGTTATCTGATTCTGACGATTCAGGAGATGATAGCCAAGATGATGGTAAAGATATGCGATAAAACAATAAAAAAAAGAATTTTTGTTGAAGTACAAACAGCTAATGAAAATAAAAACAAAATACATTTAAGAAACTTATTAATGCTTATTAACTCTTAAAGTTATATTTATTTATGTAAATTAAACAGTAACAGTTATTTTATTTGAATATGTTGGTTGAGTTTAAAAAGTCTTAAGACGGACTATATAGACTTAAGATGGTTTTACCACAAAGAATTAAAGCATATCCGTGCTAAGAGTTCTTGGGTAGTGGAAACTTGTTGTCTTAAAAATTTACGTGCTTAATTAATTAATCACAATTCATTTTATGGGTAGTGCAAGAAAACATTGTATGGAAACTTGCAGAGACATAGATATTACCTGCTATGTATATAGCAAGTCATTCCACATAAAGGATCATTGCTCTTTATCTCTATCTAATAATTCGGCACAACATATCCGGAAACCGAAATAAACTTGCGACACCTAGTTTAGGCTCAGAAAGATTTCGTAAATAGGTATTTTATTTATTTTAATGTTTTCAATTTATTTCTTTTTATAGAAAGAAGAGAGAGGAGGGACAGGCACAGAGATGAGAAGAGTGACAAAGAAAAGACCGATGAAGAGAAGGCAAGAGATATGATTAAGAAAGCAAAGGTAGAAGACGACGAGTATAAGACTGAAGAACAAACATATTACAGGTATTATATTGAATACTTTTAATATGCATATGTACACTAAATATATGTATTTATTATTATATATATAATTTTACTCTTTCGAAAATTCAAATATATAATGTCTAATGTACTTATATTAAGCAAAAAAAAAAAGATTTTATGTATCAAACAAAATAAAAAGGTATAAAAAATATGCATTTTGAACTACTGAATTTTGAATACATTCTACGTATATAAATATATGAATACGTTTTAGTATTTAAAGTAAAATGATGTTTCATTTACAGCATAGCTCACACAGTTCACGAATCTGTGACGGAGCAAGCCAGTATTCTGGTCAATGGAAAACTTAAAGAGTATCAGATAAAGGTATTTCTTTATTATATATTATTTGATGTTGAAAGGCCAGGATTTTATCGTACTTAGCAGTATTGACTTACGTTGCCTAAGTAAAAGTATTCACTCTTTGGCATCACCAAAGACAAATAATAAACAAAAAACCAAGAAGAAGTGTGGGAAATGTATAAACTGTTTTTTTCTGGCCCCGTTATTATATATAGGCTGTAAAGGCTAAAAATATTTTTTTATCGCATATAGATTCAAAAAAAATTTTCATTTATGAATTGGTGGTAAACGTAAGCTTCAATAATGTGTAGATACTTGAAGATAATATTGAGTTAAAATTGATTGAGTTAAAAACTATTTTAAAGAAGCTTCTCAATTAAGTAAATTACTAGTATTTGTGATTAGTGGGATAAATCTTAATAAAATATATATAAACAGTAAATAAATATATAATATTTTTGAAACTTATAATATGTTAAGGAGAAATAACTTGTTTTATGGTCATTTAAATATTTATTTCGAAAGTAAATTAAAATTTTTATTCTATTCATTATCTTATTCAAATTATATTAAATTATGTTTTAAGATCAAGATAATCAATAGTTGATCAAATGTTTGTCATTTCAAGGGCTTAGAATGGCTGGTGTCTCTGTTCAACAATAATCTTAACGGAATCCTAGCGGACGAAATGGGGCTCGGCAAAACCATCCAGACGATTGCGTTGGTCACTTATCTGATGGAGAAGAAAAAAGTCAATGGACCATTCCTTATTATTGTACCTTTGAGGTGAGTCAGGATTCTTTAACGTCACGAAAATCAATTTACAGATAATTATGTATGTCATTAAATGTCTGTATTAAAAAAATTAAATTTCAAAAATTTTAAAAAGGTTAGTTGATCCGCCTTGTGGTATCCGGCCGAGTAGAATACGCCGCCCTCATTTCGTACCGAAGTGTCGTAAAAGGTGAATAAGGTAAGTTGTTCCACCATGTGGTATCCGGCTGAGCAGAATAGACCACCCTCATTTCTTACTGAGGTGTCGTAAAAGGCGACTAAGGTAAATTGACCGGCCGTGTGGTATCCGGCTGAGTAGAATACACCGCCTTCATTTCGTACCGAGGTTTCGTAAAAGGTGACTAAGGTAAGTTGACATCAGGCTGGCGGCCGGTCTAGTTATTTTACACTTACCAAAAATATGTGACATCTTTAAAACATGTTGTGCCGATCCCACTTAAAGTGGGACAAGGAGAATGATGATATTTCCTCGACGGAATGTCTAATTTCGAGCCCCGCCCATCGCCGACCTTCCTACCAATCAACCGTGAACCTTCGTCGGACAGATACAAGAAGAATAATAATAAGCCTTTTATACCGATTTTTTAACATGAATTGAATTGTTTTTTTTTTTGTTGATATAAGAAATCCCTCAGCTCGGTGTGCCTTTTGGCATAGGCCTCCTCCCAACACTTTCCATTGACCTCTATCTCGTGCTACACTCGTGCCACTCTCGTCCAAAAAGGTCCAATAGTTAATAGGAGGTCATCCTGCCATCTTTTCACTGACCGCCCTCTAGCTCTTTTTCCATCCCTGGGGTACCAAAGGATAACCTTTTGACTCCATTTATTTAGTGAACAGCGTATTATGTGACCCGCCCATCTCCATTTTTGTATATCAATACGAGAAATGATGTCGGTGACTCCTGTTTTGTTCGAAGTGTGTTACAACTGATTTTGTCCAAAACCCGAACCCGCAGGATGCTTTTTTCTATAGCACGCCGACATCGTAGCATTATTTAATATTAATTTTAGTACGTTATCCAACTGGGTGCTTGAGTTTGAGAAGTGGGCGCCCACGGTACTGGTGGTGTCGTATAAAGGCTCGCCTCAGTCGCGACGCCTCGTGCAGACCCAGATGCGCTCCACCAAGTTCAACGTACTTCTTACCACTTATGAATACGTGATCAAGGATAAGGGTGTTCTTGCCAAGGTAAAGGAAAAAAGTTGGTTTTACTAGCAACAAAGTAGATTGAATCTTTGATCATGTAGGCAGGCTTAGGAAAAACAATATTCCAATGAAACGGATCTTCTGACAGTATTCACATAACAGTACTATACTAGACTTTCTCTGCCTTCTTTTATTCATTATTCAAAATGAGAACACTTGAGTATACTCAAGATTATGTTTGCCACTCTTGAAAACAATAGAGCATATAAATAGTCTATGTTCAACATCATTAACATCATTTACTTCTCTTAACAGTTTCATAGTTTTTTATCCTCTTTATGAATATACTTGCAACTACTAAGTAGCGGCCTGTTACTATCCCACTGCTGAGAATAGGCCTGTTCTCTCCGTTTGTGGCGAGAAGGATTGAAGTTAAGACCACGCTGCTCCAATTTGGATGGGTAGATTACACATATCTCCAGAATTCTCTAGAGATATGCAGAATTTCTCACGATGTTTTTTCTCGCCGAAAAGCGTATGATAAATTGTAATTATCAATTAGGCACATAAGTTTTAACAAAAAAACTCATTGGTGTCTGCCCGGGTTTGAACCCGTGACCACCTCGAAAGAGTCGCACGGTGTTACTGCTGGGCTACCACAGCCGTTAAAAAAACCAACCAAATTACACTTAAAATAAAAATCATTGTGCTGTTCAGAAAGTCAATAATGACTTAAAAAGAAATTTATTTATTATGCCCCTCAAAATTTAACTTTAAAAAAGATCTCAGGAACATGTATATATATGTAGAGTAAAAGCTTTAGTTACAGTTTTTTTAATTGACATGATGAATTTTCTTATAAAAGATTCTAAGATTTATTCTGATGTATATCAGGTACAATGGAAATATATGATAATCGATGAAGGTCACCGTATGAAGAATCACCACTGCAAACTGACTCAGGTTCTAAATACTCACTACGTGGCACCACACCGTTTACTTTTGACCGGCACGCCGCTGCAGAATAAACTGCCAGAACTGTGGGCGTTGCTCAATTTCTTACTACCTTCTATATTCAAGAGCTGTTCGACCTTCGAACAGTGGTTTAACGCTCCTTTTGCAACTACAGGAGAGAAGGTAAGGATTAATCTTCTTATCTACCTCCTGACCTTATCCCATCCTAAGTTGGGTAGGCACAATATGTTAGAAACAACTTCTCACATGATTTGGCTTCGTATTTTACGACCGGCCGCCTGCCTGACGTCAAATTACCTTAGTCCTATTTCACGACACCTCAGTAAGAAAGAGGGTGGTCTATTCTAGAAGTTAGGGATTAAATATAGTTTTAATCATCTCAGCGGTGTCATATCAACATCTAACTTTACAGTTATATTTTTCAAATTTTATTCATTTGATATGAGCTAGCCTAACCTTAGTTTTCGCAGTAATAGACTAATTTTAATATTTGGGTACATTACCTTAAAGACGTTGATTTATTTCCCATCCTTTCATGTAATATCAATAAGCACAACTTAGATCTTTGAAAACTAGTAAAAATCAAATAATATTGTCTTTAACTGAACTGTTGTAAAACATGTTTTGTACTTATACAGTGTTTCGATCAATTCTTCCGACCGATTCTATAATTCATGAATAACATGTTGTTAAGTAGTCAAGTTTGTGTCCAAAACAAAATAATAAATTAAATTCATATTTTAATGCCAGTTATTTATTATCCCCACCTTGCGTCTTATTGAATCTAAATCGAACTTTAATACGTAGGTGGAATTAAATGAAGAGGAAACAATTTTGATCATCCGCCGTCTACATAAAGTATTGCGACCTTTCCTCTTACGAAGACTGAAGAAAGAGGTAGAGAGTCAGCTGCCTGAGAAAGTGGAATACATCATAAAGTGCGACATGAGTGGACTGCAGCGAGTACTTTACAAGTATGTGGTTCTATTTTGTTATACCTTATTTGTTATAGTTTATGTATAGAAACCAGCCTTATTTTATCGGGTGAGCCCGAATAGTTTCAACCCGGCGTTGTCGCAATGGCCATATAAAGAGATCATGAGTATGGGACCCGTATGGACTTCTGACCACATGAGTTTGAGTAGACGTACAATTTTGTACATTTATATATATTAAAAAGCAAGTATGTATGTTTGTATGTATGTTAATAATAGAATTCGAAACAGCTGAACCGATTTTAATGAAATTTTCAAACATCCTTATTCACCGGATAATCCTGTAAAGTTTGACGGTCGTAGTTGAAGTAAATATGGAACTAAGTACCTAAAAATTTTAAATTCGAATTAAGTATGCAATTTGGTTTTAAAAGGCTTTAAGAACCTTTGCATACTTAGTTCGAATTTTAATTTTTAGGCACTTAGTGCCTTATTTACTTTAAGTGTTCATTTTTTTTTAAACTGTCAATTACAGTTCTTTACTACTGTACTATAGTTTTTTTAGTCAAATTAAACCTGGCCTCGCGGGTTCGTTATGCTTTTTATTTCTAAAATTAAATTGTCCATTGTAGACACATGCAGTCGAAGGGCGTACTGCTAACGGACGGATCCGAAAAAGGCAATAAAGGCAAAGGCGGTGCACAAGCGCTTATGAACACAATCGTTCAGCTCCGAAAGCTCTGCAACCATCCGTTCATGTTCCAACATATTGAGGAGAAATTTTGTGACCACCTCGGGACTGGCAGTGGAGTGGTTAACGGGTAATGTTATTTTTGGACACTTAGGCATGCTACCTATTTTATAATTTTACTTGGTTATGAAGTTTAAGGTAAAATAATTAAAAATTAATTTAATATAAATCGTCTTTTAAAATGATTTTTATAGACACCTAAATTCTTAATGACATTAAAAAAAAGTAAAGTTACGGACAATTTCCCGTTGCACGTTTATTAATAATAAAGTTCTAGGAATCAATAAAATCTCACTAATATGTCAGCGTACAGAAGTATTAAAACATTGAATAATTGTTAAATCATTAGCTTATTTTATCATGGTCGAATGACAAATTTCTTTCCTAGCGCACATGTTCAAAACAGGTATACGATAAATAATGGATAATAAGAAATTATATTTTCAAAATAAAACATTCTTTTTACACCTATAACAAATATCTTTTTCTAGTGCTATTGGTGATCTTATTATTTCAGATAAATATATAAGCAATTAATTATTTATGTTTAATCATTTTTAAGTATCAGTCACTGTTTTCAACAATAATTATTTGTACAATTGTTGTAGACCCGATCTATACCGAGTGTCCGGGAAGTTCGAACTATTGGACCGTATTCTTCCTAAACTAAAGAAGGCTGGGCACAGAGTGCTCATGTTCTGTCAAATGACGCAGTGCATGACCATTATAGAGGACTATTTCTCATGGAAAGGTTTTCTTTACTTAAGGTTAGTAAATACTCAATGCCACTTCCAATATAATCCTTGTGCTATAAATAAGTTTAAGAAATAAGTTTTGCATATAATATCATCAAAGAATATTAAACAACCAATATCCAATCATCCATCTCATTCCCTATAAACATGTAGGTTCACGATGCTTTCCTTTACCGAAAATTATAATAGTAACAAACAATTCACAGGCCACCTTTCGAGTATATAACAATCTATTCTTATTTTATTACTGAAATTATTGGCATCCTAACTAAGTCACGCAGTAACCTATACAAAAGAATGTCAGTTCAGTGTTTGAGTGGGTGTGTATATGTAGGTATTTTTGCTTAATTAACAATGTATATGTATGTACATTTCTCAATTTTTTATAGTTTTTGGAGTTAATTGAAGTAAACATACCATTATATAATAGATGTTCTGTGTCTTGACATATTTTGTAAGTAGGTAATCAATTGTATCTAGCTTAAATTTCGAGTAGGTAGCATAAATAAATTTATTTATCTATGATATAATGAGAAGCGTGTAATAAATTGTAATTAATAATTAGACACTTAAGTTGTTAAAAATTAATTGGTGCCTGCCCGGAGTTTATTTGTGACCCCTTAGGGAGAGTCGCACGATGTTACCACTAGGCTATAGCAGCTCTAAAGTCGCTCAACGAATAATATTTTGTGTACAGATTGGACGGTATGACGAAGGCCGAGGACCGTGGAGAGTTGCTGAAAAAGTTCAACGAGACGGGCTCTGAGTACTTTATTTTCCTGCTGTCGACTCGCGCGGGCGGCCTCGGCCTCAACCTGCAGAGCGCTGATACTGTCATCATATTCGATTCTGATTGGAACCCGCATCAGGTCAGGAATATTACATTCAATAATATTATTATCTAGTAAACTTAAACCTGTCCCTGTAATTTAGTATTTACGCCGTATCCGTGGTATCCGGCTGAATAGAATAGGTTTTTAACTCTGTTCCCAAAAGTAAATTTGTATTTTTTTATCCTATTGTGTAAGCTTTAATTGTGGCAAATTTCATTAATATGGGTCTAACAAAATAGCCGTCAAATCGTAGCAGACAGACTTTCACTTCATTTATAATATCAGTATGGATATGGTAAACATTCCTTTAAACTAATTATATGATATTTTTCCGTTTTTTTTAATCATACAAATCTATACAGCTTTATATTCATAAACGCTCTATACATAAAATACTTAATAATGCATAATATTCTCCTTCAATTTTAAGTTTGAATTGACAACCTTTGGCCATACGTCCTGTTCAACTTTTTTTTTTTTTTTTAGACAGGAAAAACCCCTTATGGGTACCGCCGCCCAATGGGGACAGGCGGCGGTTATGTCGGACTCGCACCGACTAAAATAACCTGTGTGCCCCACTACGCTGCTGGTGGCGGGGATAGGGTACCTATAAAGACATTACCCCCCATCCCCGCCAGCAGCAACTCTGTACCCCAGAGTGCGCCACCTCTGGGTCGGGGCCTCTCTAAAAGTGGCCCCTCACTCCGCTGGACGATGCATCGGGAGCACCAGATGCATCGAACGCCTCGGGGACCTAACTCCAGCGAGCGTCCGATAAACCCCATTCGGATCGCTCGGAGGTCCCCGTTAGGGCGGCATGCGACGGACTTCGGCGAGTCGCCTGCGCCCCGCTCGCCTGCGGCGGATTGGATCCAAGGACTCGACTTCCCGGATCCGCCCCGCCGCCTCCTTCCGCGAGATAACGTCCTCGCAGAAGGAGGCCATCGCTGCCCACGATCGCTCCCTGTCCACCATGGCGCGAACCACAGTGGGCAGGGAACGTCCTGTTCAACTTAGCGTTATCCCGGCTAAGACCCGGGGTCCGCTTACCTACTTAGTTGCCTTTACCCACTAACTCCACTTTACCCGATCTTGATCGTCCAAGCTGTAAAATTGTTGGCTCTCATGCATCCAAAATATCAAGCCAACGCTTTTTTGGACGACCACGGGGTCTAGATTCAGAGACCACCAAACTGAGACATCTCTGTCCGAAGTAACTTTGTGACTTACGTGATACATGACCATCAATCATTTCCGATCTCATCTCGATATCATCTCCGATCAACCTTTGGCCATAGTTATTAATTAAATTGTCGTACAGGATCTGCAAGCTCAAGATCGTGCGCATCGTATAGGACAGCGGAATGAAGTTCGCGTGCTCAGATTGATGACTGTTAACTCTGTTGAAGAGAGAATCCTTGCTGCGGCTAGGTAATTTTTACAGTTTTTATTAATATGTAAGCTTCAAACTTAGATTCTTATGAATCAACATTTAAATCTTTGAAATATTTCAATTGATTACCCTAATATTGGAAATAATATGTAATTATATAGCAGATAAAAATTATTTACTCTTCAAGAGCAATTAATGTTTATGGGATACAAAGAAGAACTTATAAATCCTTGCATATAGAAATTTCAAAAGAAGTGTTTATAGCCACAATGGGAAACACAGTCCACCTTAGGCTATATCATTCGCATTCAATCAGGCGAAATCGTAGCCACGTGCTAGTCTTTGTTGTTTGATTAATAAATTTTTTGAAAAAAGAATTATATTTAAAAAATATAAGCTACTAAATATTCTAGCATAAAGATAAAACGCTGCTTTAAACGATTAAAACATTCTTAACAGGTACAAATTAAACATGGACGAAAAAGTAATTCAAGCAGGTATGTTCGATCAGAAATCTACTGGCTCACAACGGCAGCAGTTCCTTCAGAGCATTTTACATCAAGATGGTGATGATGAAGAGGTATGTAACATACATGAATCTTAGATAACTAAAATCGAATGATTTTTACATATCGAGGGCTTCAAACCATAGAGACGTATCAACAAGGATCGTAGGGATAAGTTGACCTTTGTACACTTTTTTTTTACCAATAATGTTTTTTCCAACATTTTTTATGGTACATACATAAATAACTAATTAAACAAAAATGCTTATTTACGCGCGCGTACGTATGCGTATATTATCTTTACGAAACAAAATGAATAGGAAATAAATAAATATTGAGGACACTATATTTATTTATTTCTTATTCATTTTGGTGTATCGTAACGACATACGGTCGTTACAATATATACATATATAATATCACTACATATTATAAAACAAAGTCCCTATATCCCAATGTACGCATACAACTTTAAAACTACGCAAAGGATTTTGATGCGGTTTTTTTTAATAGATAGAGTGATTCCAGAGGAAGGTTTGTACGTATAATAACATTCTATACGGAGTAGAGAAATACTGTAATTTTTGAGGTTTCTGTAAATAATTACATTTTTTTCCGCTTACATTGCAAACGCAGGCTAAACCCTTCGAGATTTATCAAAATAATGTACTAAGTATTTGTACATCTTGACAAGGTCTACAGAAAAGTCCGCGATGGTATATGTCTATCTCTTATGGATAACCCACTATAGCATTTTTTGTCATTTACTTTTTACGAAAAATAATGCCATATTTTTGAAGCAATTTTTATACAATACAGCATTAAGCCTTATCAAATTAAGTATCTTAAATAAATAGTTGATTTAATAATGTAATATCAATATGATCGTTTACAGCATGTAATTTAAGTGAACATTTTCGGAGATATTACAGATTTAAAATGCCGTGAGGACGCCACGCTTTGCCCTATAACGCTTCGACTTAAGCAGCTATGTCCCTCTTTCAAGAGTTCGTTTAAAGACATTCTGTAATTAATTGTAAAAATAAAATACATAGGGAAAATGTAAAAGTAAATAAGTAAAAATGTACTATATGAATTTAGATATTCCAAAGATAGCAGGAAATCTTCTTGGTATAGGGAAAGGAAATTGTTTTTCTCCAAATTTAACGCGTGCGGGCCACGGGCAGTAATGAATAAATCAAAACTACTCGATCGATTTTAATCATTTTTTTACACTGACTGACATGGGATATATATTTTATACCCGTGCGAAGCAGGAGCAGGCCGCTAGTTAAATATATTCCGAAATACATATATACACCCAGACTCGAAGAGCAAACTTTTTTTTAAATGAAAATGTTGGCCTTCAACGAGAATCTAACGCATTCCACGGAGCTTTCAGCTTGCCCCAACTGACAAAAACAAATATCCCAATTTTTGTTGATACTAATATTTTTGTTGAGAAAGCTGTGATGGCCCAGCGGTAACACCGTTCGACTCTTTCGAGGAGGTCGCGGGTTCAAATCCGGGCACCAATGAGTTTTTCTGTTAAAACTTACTTTGTCTAATTGATAATTTCAATGTATCACACGCTTTTCGGTGAATGAAAACATCGTGAGGAAACCTGCATATCTCTAGAGAATTCTGGGGATATGTGTAACCTACCAATCCACACTGGAGCAGCGTGGTAGGTCTTAGCTCCAAACCTCTCCAAAAACGGAGAGAAGAGGCCTATTCTCAGTAGTGGGATAGTAACAGGCCGCTACTTACTTACTTTATCCCTAAGGTTTGAATCCTAAGATATTTTTTGTATTATATCTAAAATTTACTAGCATTATTTTTTAATTTAACCTATGATCTCTCTCAGTCATAAAATACAAAAATTTAAGGAATAAATATCTCAACAATATAAAGTTGAAAGAGCAAAATTTTGCGGTTTTAAAGCTTATCCATACTAGCACAATATTATTTTAATGTTTGTTTAATAGGAAGAGAATGAACTCCCAGACGACGATTTGATCAACGAAATGATCGCAAGATCTGAAGAAGAATTGGAGCTATTCAAGCAGATCGACATTGAACGTAAGAAGAATGAGACGCACTCACGGCTGATTGATGAATCTGAATTACCAGACTGGCTGGTCAAGGACGATGACGAAGTTATCTGCAACAAGGTAGTTTTTTTTATTCTATCGATTACTGTTCAGCAATTAGTGGTTAATTCTTGTTAACAAATGATCCTCCTCATTGCGTCTTAAAAAATGTCCACGAAACTTTGTCTCATTCGTTTGTTTATACTAATATTATAAAGAGGACAAATTTGTATGTATGTGTGTAATGTTTTCACACGAAAAGTACTGGACCCATTTCAAAAATTGTTTTACCATTGGAAAGCTGGAACTTTACTGAGCAACATAGGCTATATTACATTAAAAAATAGTTAATGTAATATAGCCGCGGGCTAATCCGCGGGATATTACTAGTGGTCTGTTGGTTTCGAAGGACCTTAATTTAGACCAATTTAGAGTGTTATCTCAATATATAAAAATGATTGTCTCTCTGTATGTCCTTTATACACTCCAAAACGGCTGGACAAATTTTAATGAAAATTAGTATAAAATCAGACGTACTTTAGAATGACCCAGCGTTGATTAGATGTTCCTGTAAAGTTTGGTGGTGATTATAACATTTTTTTTCAACTGTTTAATTCTGTTTCGAAACCAGATTGAGCCACAGCAACGCGTGGCCAGATAGCTAGTATTATTATAAACATGCTAAATGCTTATTTGAATGAATGCTGATTATAAACATGCTTAGATTTCTAAATGTTTGTGTTCGTTAATTCTTCTCTAATCACTTCAATATATTTATATCTATCAAATTGCTTTCGCTATAAAAAAAATCATTAAATATTTGTATAACAGGGATATATTTGTATTCACTATAAAAATCATTTAAATTTTTTAAAATTTGTATAACAGGGTCAAGGCTGGAACTATCTAGACGAGGACGAAACGTTAGGACGCGGATCACGACAGCGTAAAGAAGTGGACTATACGGACTCCCTCACTGAAAAGGAATGGCTTAAAGCGATCGATGATGAAACTGAAGAGGAAGAAGAAGAAGATGACGACGATGAGGTCCTTGACAAGAAGAGAAAAAAAGGTCGAAAGCGGCGGTGAGATTCTGAACGATTGCTATTGAACTTTTTAACACTGTGCGATACTAGAACATAATAGTATGCCGATATCTCGCCCTATCCAAACAATAAAGTCACATCTCCCATATATTTATTTATTAACTTTATTGTACAATACATATATTGTACAAAATATTTGTACAAAAGGCGGACTTAATGCTTTAAGCATTATCTCCCAGCCAACCTTCAGGAGTGAATAAAAGGCGTGCTATAATATGATAATTAAATATTAATAATAAAACTAAGGAAATATAATTTTAAGCATAGGAAATGTAATTTTATTCATCGGATAGGGCGATTTATTAGCACTTTAAAAAAAACTTAGTAAATAAAGGCCTACAATTATCCTATTACTGAGAAAAGGCTTCTCGCTTAAGAAAAAAAGAATTTACTAAGATGCTCCGATATTTCACTCTCATTCATTTATTCTCGAACTCATTTCGAAAAAATTCGCTAGATAGACTTACTAAGATGCTCCGATATTTCACACTCATTCATTTATTCTCGAACTCATTTCGAAAAGATTCTCTAGATATATGTAGGTTTTATAACGATGTTTTTTTTCACTAGATGTTTTTATAGGAGTCTTTACGGGTCTGTCCTGAAATACAAAAGTATTAAAGCTCTCCCATAATAGTATTATATATATTTTCTAATTTACTTCATTGCGGATTATAGTATAATAATCTTTTTTACATTATTTACATTTCATGCTAAACATAATGAATTATTAAACCGTAAAATTTAAATGAATGTCTTAAAATTTATCGCAAAATAAGAACTAACGTGCGTCAAAATATTGAAGAGAGTTAGACGAAAAGTGCCGTAGGTCGAGTTTTCGTGGGCTCCGGTTTTTCTATATAACAAATCGATATTTTTCATAGCAGAAACCAAGACGATTCGGATGAAGAGGAAATTCCCCGTTCCTCCAAAAAGAAAAGCAAAACTGAAATTAATCAACTGAAGAAACGGCTCAAAACCATCATGAAGAAGGTTATAGACTATTCTGATGAGTAAGTACTCCATATTGATGTTTTTTTTAAAAGTGACTCTTTGCTGTAATAGCCCTGACCACTTTTAACAAGTGAACAAGCGCGTGCAGAAACAATCAGGAATATTAAAAATAAAGCGCAGAAGCTTTACTGGGGCGGTAGTAATAGTAGCAGTAACAACCTCCATAACAAATCTATTATCCCACTGCTGGCCATAGGCGTCCGTTTTTCTCCTCCGTTTTTGGGAAGTAAGGGTTGCACTGCTCTAATGCGGATTGGTAGGTTGTATATATTCCCAAAATTCTCTAAAGATATGCTGGTTTTCTTGATGATGTTTTCTTTCTCTAAGTGCGTGATAAATTATTAATATTAATTTCACTCATAAGTTTAATAGTAAACTCATTGGTTGCTGCCCAGGATTTGAAACCGTGACCCCTGGAATGAATCACACAATGAGTTATGTGTCTATGTGATGCCAAATGTAGGATTCCAGCATCAGTTCTCACACCTTATACTTGCTTAACAATTCTTCTCAAATGGCATCACCAGAGCAAACTACAAATTATTTTATATTATAATTATTGAAATTCACAATTAAAATTTTTGTTTCAGTAATGGCAGAGTTTTATCAGAGCCGTTCATGAAACTACCCTCGCGTCGTGAACTTCCGGATTATTATGATGTTATTAAGAAGCCGTTAGACATAAAGAAAATAATGAACAGGATCGAAGATTGCAAGGTGTCAACTTAATTATTTAATATTAAAATTCATTATTATAATATTATAAATGCTAATCTGTCTGTTATGTTTGTTGCGTTTTCGGTTCATAGAGTTATTCTACTATAATAGGTACGCTTTTAAGTGAGTGTTGCAACAAATAATTATAATTTTCATATACTTATACTTTTTTTAAAGCTACATTATTATCGTTGAATGTGTAATTTTTATCTTGTAATGGTTAGAATGTAGTTTATTAATATATTTTTTATAATATATATAATTTTAAATATCTGTGTAATATTAGATTATTTAATTGTGTGTTGAATAGTTTATTATGCACTATACCCGATCACATAGTATTCTCCTCTCACCAAAGGTTGTCTGTGAGAGATCGCTTTAGCGAGGGGAAGGGGAAGTCGAAATCAGAAAGCCACAGCAACGAGTGGCCGGCTAGTAATATATATACCTAATTTGAACACCTTGGTGGAATGTAAATTAATAATCACATTTTATGTCAGGTTATTCTATAAACTTAAATTTTGTTTCAGTATATTGATATTTCGGATATGGAACGTGACTTTTTCACACTGTGCGCCAACGCACAAACGTACAACGAGGAGGCGTCACTGATCTACGAGGACTCCGTGCGGCTGCGGAACGTGTTCATTGAAATCAGACGGCGGTACGAGAATGGACCGCATTCGGACGAATCAGACGATAACGATAAAGGTATTGACTTAATTTCATTAATAATTCTCATATATGTATATCGTTCCAGAAAAACAATGACGCAACTGCTAAAACTAAAATTTTATTGTCATCATCTTCCTGCCCTTATCCCACTCTAAGTGGGGTCGGCACATGTTATAAACATGCTGTAACATGATTGAGATGCGTTTTTATGACCGGCCGCCTGCCTGACAATATACCTTACCTTAATTACCTTAGTCGTATCCTGCGACACCTTAGTAAGAAAGTGGGTGGTCTATTCTACTAAACCGGATACCACACGGCGAGTCCACTTATCTTAGTCGCCTTTTACGACACTTCGCTAAGAATGTGGGTGGTCTATTCTACTCAGCCGGATACCACGCGGCTAAAAATTAAAATTTTATGTGAGACCCAAAAGAAAAATAATTAGTTGAATAGTTAATATACAGTAACTAAGTGACCGTGCATTGCCCGATATTTTTTTAAAGATATAAAAAAGTACAATTAAAAGAATAAAAAACAAAGAAAGAGCTGGTGATATCTGGGACTTGATCAGTGGTATTTTCACTTCTATAGTCCGTTTCTTCTAATTTGCTATTACAACTTTACAAATGATAGCTAAATTAATCTTTGTATTCTATTTATATTTAAGCAGTTTTTCAATGCCTGAAAACAGGGATAAAACGACGGCGGGCGTTTAAATTAAATGAAAATCTTTGGAGCCGTTTCCGAAACTCAGATTTTAAATATTAAAGATAAATATATGCTTATTAATTTAATCACGTGATTAATTTTTTAAATATTTAATAATAATTAGTTATCACCTCTGTCTAGCATAACACAAGCATTGAGTTGCTTGACTGTGGTATTGTTCATTATTTTTATGAAACATGATAGTAATGTATTAAATTACTATTGTTTCATTAATAGTTTATTAAACTATTTATTGTTGCAGATGATGAAGATTCAGATGGGGAGTCAAATCGTTCGGTCAAAATGAAAATCAAACTAAAGAGCAAAAGCAAAAGCACGCCTTCCAGGAAACGAAAACAACGTAAATATATATTTGATGATGATGAAGATTATGAAGAAGATTAGTTTTTTTTTTTATTTATATCTTAAGCACTGAGTTCCAATTTAAATTTAATTTTGGTATTTTTTTATACACTGCAGATGTTTAGCAGTTAACGTTTAGAAACAATCTACTAATTGTTAAGTTATATTCAAGTAACTAATAGTTTAATTGACTAGAAATATATTTAATAACATAAAACACACATTAAAGCAGACATACTCAGCCTTCCGTTTTGCAAGTTACAAAGGTTAAAGTTTTTTACTATCAGCAACACTTTTTGTTTCTTATATTCTAAATAAGTTAAGTGTCTAAAATATATTTGAAAAAAAATTTGAGATATAAATACACCGTCTTTGGCTTAAGCATATTGTTTAAGTGCTATTTCTACTGTTCCCATATATCGATTAATACCACTACTTATTAGTATTAGTAGTTCTATTTCTCATTTGATATTTTTAAAAGTTTAGACACATTTTGGAAATCTATTGACACACTAATACACTGACTTGGTAGTTTGATATAATTTTGTAGGCACATCTAAAACTGGTTACTGATATTAGATTTTTTTTATTTAGTGCACAATATTTTTCATTTTTCAAAAGACTCAGTTGACGTCTTCGTAGCAATAGCTGATTAACCTTCCCAGCTGGATACAGGAGTTTTGTGGATGCTTTGCTTTACAACAATGTTTTGTATGAATGTGTTGTTGGCCACGCTTTGTTGTGGTTCGTGGTCACGACATTAAACCGGTTAAACGGTAAGATAACAATCATTAAGTAACATGTGTCAGTGCTAATGGTTGTGCTGCCATCTAGTAATTGCCAGAATGCACTGTCACTCACAAGGCACTGGCAGATACGTAGCTTGCAGAGGACATTGAAAACTGTCAAAAAGTAGTAGGAAATTAGTTATTATTATACATATACAATACGACAATGTTTCTTGAACATGCATAACTTCAAAAATGAATAAAATAAAATAAGAATGAATAAAATAAGAAATGAATAACTTCTCATTATGAATTAATCTCTTATTTAGGGTATAGCAAGGATTATCTTATAGGCTCTTTATTCTCCTACACGTCTATCTATATTTAAATGATTTTGAAATTTAATGAAATAAATTATTTGATAATTAATTAATTATATATTATGATACTTTGGTACAACTGTTTTAATATTAGACATTTATATCTGTGTAGATGTAGGAGTGACATGTTTTAGTAAATAAAAATATAATAATAATATTTTAATCTTTTATTAAACCTTTGTATACAAAACAAGATTTGAGTAATATTTTTCCCTTGCTACATTCATTTCCTTTGATATCTGCCCACCTATGTTTTAAACCATGCACAGTACTCATGTGTTTATTAAGGCTAGTGCTGTGTGCGAATTTCTGAGTGCATGTGGGACAAGGATATGGTTTGTCCCGAGTATGAACACGTGAATGACGCTGAAGGTCACCATTGGTATAAAAAGCTATCTGGCATCTACCACATTTAAAAGATTTCTCCCCAGCATGTCTGCAATGGAAAGAATAAAATTTATCAATATATATTTTTTTACCTTTTATTATTCTATTATACCCACAATAAAAAAAGAGAATTCATGTCTCTTTTTTTTTAGGAAATAATATTTTATGAGTATTTTACAAGGTTTCTGTAACAACATAGATATAATAAAACATAGAGCTCCAAACTAAAGTTCGAGATTTTCTAATTTAATTTATTTAAATAGTTATCATTATTACTCTTTCTTTCTAAATGTTATGGCATATACTTCATAAAAATTGCAGGAATAATTTCATGTATTTTCTACCTTTTTAGATGAACAATCAAAGACTTCTTTGTATGTGTTTTATAACCACATAGATGACATTCAACTTTTTTTGTAACATTGTGCTTTTTCTTGTGATTTAAAAGTTCTGAATGTGTCACAAATGTGTCTCCACAATCCTCACAATTATAATTCCTAATGTTGTAGTGACGATACATATGATCTTGTAGGGATTGTCTGGATTTCAACTGTTTATTACAAATATCACAAAGAAACTTTCCTGTTTCATGTACATTAAGATGTTTTGTTAGTGTAAAAGCATGTTTAAATTGCTTGCCACAAATGGAACATGTGAAATAGGTAGTGTTACTATGTGTCTTAAGATGTGCGGTCAAGCTTGAGGCCTGTGTGAACCTTTTACCACAGTGGCAATGGTAAGGACGGTCTCCATTGTGTCTTCGCATATGGTTTACTAATGTTTGACTATGGGGAGTGCAATAAGTACATTTTGTACAATGATAACGGCGCTCAGACCCAAAACCAGTCACTTTGCCTAAATGTTTCCTTTTTTCATGCATAGACACATTATGTTTAGCCAAAGAAGTTTCACTTTTGAGTACCTTATTGCAGACTGTACATAAAAATTTTTGTTTAACATTGCTATTTATTAAGTCATTCTTTGCATCATTATCTGTAAGAAAATATATTTGTAGTAAATATTTAAATTCATTTTATCTAAAAACTTGCAGAATCATTTACACTATGCTGTATCTATTCACCTTCCTCTATCTGTTTCCCTTTCAATAGTTTTCATTTTAAAATAACTTATAAAATTTTAACTAAAATTATAAAGTAGTGTTATAGAGAATGAAATTCTTAAAGTAGGTAGCCAGATGGCTTGTATTGTAATGTATGCACAAATTATACTCTAAAACCATAGTCGAGAATCGTCTAGATTGAAAGCGACTAGAAAATATGTTTAATAGTTTTTGAGTTAATCGCAAACAAACAAACACTTAGCGACTGTCTTTTCTTTCATTTTATATTATGTCAGGAGTGCCAGTTTTGTATTTAATATACGAAAGTAGTATTTGTATGATGTATCACCTAGTAATTTGTCCACATTGTCATCATCTAATATTTCTTTGTCATAAATATATTCTGGAATATTTTCAAGATCATCTTTTATATTAATTTCATTTATTCGTAACAAGGAATAGCGTTTATCGAATGTAATGCATTTCAAGTGAAAATTGTAAGCAATGTTTAATTCTTCTACACAGCCATCACATATAACTAAGGGTAAACACTTCTCAAAAGTTAAACTCAGTTGGAAACATGAGTGAAATTTTTGTAATATATTCTTGGATTCAATGCTATCTGAAAATAAGTTCGTAGCTTTCGACGCTGTTTTTAAACAGATTCTACACATTTTCATTAATATCGAATCGTTAAAAATGTCATTATTAAGATTCATGTTATATTTATTCAATACACATTCAGATTATAATCACAGCAGACAGCAGAGAAGTTTTAATTTCATGATTGAATTTAATTATTGTTATCTTCCTGTTCCTCGCAAATTCACCGCAAAATATTTTAGTTAGTAATCTATCATTCTATGCGCAAAATGTTCTGCCGACTGCCAGTTTAATTGGCAAATACAGATTATCTATGAGATTTATTAGTTTATTAACGGCTTGGAATCTAGTCTTAAGACCTTGGATAAAGAATACACTGGATGCCGCCTTAGCTATTTTTGTGTGTCCGTTTTATGCTTGTGTGAAATTTTAGAACTGCATTAGTGTGCGTGATTAGGGAAGTACTTAGCTTATCGATAAGCTAAACTAGGCGTCGATAATTATCGAAGCCTAGCTCAGGTACTGTAAAGTTAATATACAGTTGTAACCAACCTAGTTGGTTTACTGTTCAGAATAGATTTAAATAGCAGCCCATACTCGGTGCTTTATGTATAGATGAAATGTTAACATAAATGTTAGTGCTTCAGTGGCCAATTGAACAATATCATGATCCACATTATTCCCAACATTTACATATCCGTGAGACCGGTGACAGCTTTTATCCACTGTTCTCTTATATGTGGGCATTTAGGAAACCTAAGAAAATAATCTAAAATTAGAGAATTCGCATTAACTTGGCTAGTAAATATAACTTTGACTGATATTTATCGATACATAATAATTCGTTAGTGTGTACATCACTACGTAGGTAACACAATTCAATCGAATATTTAATGATTAATTTCTGTTTTATCAGTATCCCACACTCGTGCCGGCTAGAGAATATCAAACTGTACTGATACAATATAATCTGAAACGCTTTAACTGAATAAAACGCTTTAATTTAGCACGCAAATGAGAGTCAAAGATTTACTTATGAAATGGTAATTCCGTGTTTTTAACTCCTCCTTTCGTTGTTCTTGATAGACACGTTAAGGCAGCACACGACATATTCCACCTTTTTTGAAAAAATATATCAGTAACACTCGTATTTGCTTTAGATTTCAAGAAATAATCTTCAACAAACTCAATGTTATGGCCTCATTTGGTGTCACCAACTGGACACATTTTTAGCGACGTTGCCAAACTTCATCACAATCTCTTTCACTGTTATGTATAGTTCGCGATAAGAACAGAGACAAACGATAAATCGCTTACACACAGACGCAAGATCGGCAACGTCTTTTGGCGCCGTCCAGTATATACTACGTCCATGCTTAAGACCTATCTCTAACGTTATTTGAACATTAGACAAATAATTTACACCTGAAACCACAGTACAATTTACCCTCGTTAGCTTGTGAGCGCTAAATTAAACTATAGAGAAGAATATTTAATCTATCCTAACATATATAATTTAATTACGGCTTAGTTTGAATTGATTTTTAAATTGCGCTTTGTGGTACCTCGTTTTCTTAAATGAAATCCGCGATTGGCCTCGAATAGATTAAGATAGTAACCCAATTATTTCGAATATTTTTTCGATCACATTTTAAAAATAATTGTTTTATGTTTTGCTATGTTATATTCGAAATAAAGTGATCGTCTTGTGTCAATGCACCCGCGACTTCGCTAGCTTCATCTTCACTACATATTATAAAACAAAGTCCATATTTCCGTATGTACGCAACTATGCAACAGATTTTGATGCGGTTTTTTTAAATAGATAGAGTGATTTTAGAGGAAGGTTTACATGTCTAATAACATTCAATATGGAGTAGAGAAATACTGTAATTTTTGAGGTTTCTAATGTGATGTCGTAAATAATTAATTTTTTTCCCGCTTACATTGCAAACGCAGGCTAAACCCTACGAGATTGAACAAAATGATGTACTAAGTATTTGTACACCATGAAAAGGTCTACAGAAAAGTCCGCGATAGTATATGTCTATCTCTTATGGATAATCCATCGATCAGCGATCGGACGCATTTATGATCGGAGCTCTCTAGCGAGGAAAATAACAATCACTATCACTACATATTATAAAACAAAGTCCATATTTCCCTATGTATGCATAAAACTTTAAAACTACGCAACAGATTTTGATGCGGTTTTTTTTAATAGATAGAGTGATTCCAGAGGAAGGTTTGGACGTATAATAACATTCAATACGGAGTAGAGAAATACTGTAATTTTTGAGGTTTCTGTAAATAATTACATTTTTTTCCGCTTACATTGCAAACGCAGGCTAAACCCTACGAGATTTATCAAAATAATGTACTAAGTATTTGTACACATTGAAAAGGTCTACAGAAAAGTCCGCAATGGTATATGTCTATCGCTTATGGATAACCCACTAAAGCATTTTTTGTCGTTTACTTTTTACGAAAAATAATGTCTTATTTTTGAAGCAATTCTTATACAATACAGCATTAATCCTTATCCAATTAAGTACCTTAAATAAATAGTTGATTTAATATAGATCAATATGGCCGTTTACAGCATGTAATTTAAGTGAACATTTTCGGAGATATTACAGATTTAAAATGCCGTGAGGACGCCGCGCTTCGCCCTATAACACTTCGACTTTAGCAGTTATGTCCCTCTTTCAAGAGTTTGTTTAAAGACATACTGTAATTAGTTGTAAAAATAAAATATATAGGGAAAATGTAAAAGTAAATAAGTAATAATGTACTATATGAATTTAGATATTCCAAAGATAGCAGGAAATCTTCTTAGTATAGGGAAAGAAAATTGTTTTTCTCCAAATTTAACGCGTGCGGGCCACGGGCAGTAATGAATAAATCAAAACTACTCGATCGATTTTAATATTTTTTTTTACACTGACTGACATGCGATATATATTTTATACCCGTGCGAAGCAGGGGCAGGCCGCTAGTTAGTGATAAAATACCCTCAATTATGCGCTAGTTTCTCTTCTTCCTGAAGAATAAGCAGGTTGTTTTTCAAAGTTAACCTGGTACTCAAGTTTCACTTATAAATAATTTCATCAATATTGCCTAAGCGAATAATCCGTGAAAGCCTGACAGACGGACACTTTGGAACATATAATAATAATAATGTAAAAGATACTAGGAAACAAATCATCAAGATAATCATGCTGAGATCAAAAGATGGTTCTTTGATCTGAGGATGATATAATACAATATTAATACAATAAATACTCTGTTTAATCAAGTGTTTTATTTTCAAAACTCTTAAGCTTCTGCCTGCAATCTTTTTATATAAGACTCTTTCTTTTGCTTGATCCTGTTTTTCCTCTCAGCCAGCGTCAGCTTTCTCTTGTTCCAGCGTTTTTGCTTGGCAGGGTCCTTCTTTTCTTCCTTTTTCTTGTGCGATGGATCAGCTCGAATAGCTTCATGAGCTTTCTTATACAAGTTTTCAATCTGTGCAGAAATGAATTTAAATTAAATATATTAAAAATATTATAAAAGCAATGAGTGAGTCTAAGACACATTCACACTGTTAAATAAACAATTTTTACAACTGAAGTCTACAATAACAATAAAAGGGTGAGGAGGTGACTTTATAATAACGGTTGTGGCATATTTTTGTACTGAAGTAAGTTTTAAATAGTATTTACACAATTACACATTAGCTACTTTATCTTAGCATAACATTAGATTTAGATTGATGTAAATTATGTTGCAATAAAGATGATCTTTTTAAACTTAAGTGGGATAAAAAGAGGAAATAAAGGTATTGCTGTGACTACTTTTGTCCAACTTCGACACCACTCTAGTATGAACTAAGCAGTAATTTGGCAGGACGTAATTTTGACATTAGATTTTTTTAAATTTTACATTAGCTTTATAAAACTCATTCATAAAAGTAGAATGCAGAGGGCTGCCTTACATTTTGTACCAATCTGAAGAAAGCACAATACGACAATATAATATTCACAATAAATTTTGAATATTAGTAAAATCTGATTGTATCCATTTTAATAGTATAGTAATATAATTTTAATAATTAAATTGTTATGATACCCAAGATTAAGAAATTGAAGCAAATAATACTATGACAGAATTTTGCAAATCTGGTTCAAGACTATACGCAAACTGGACATTTTCTTTATACATTGAATTTAAAGTACGTAAGTAAATATGTTACAATGTAAGTAATAAAAATAAAAAGTCCTGAAAAAATAAAAAAAGACTTTCATACATATTATGTAGTGATACTTACAGCATCAGCAGAAACACCAAGAGTGATGTATTTGCCAAACTGTCTCTTAAATGAGTCTTCATCTTCTTGTTCAAGGTTTCTCATATACTCAGCAACATGAAGTCCAAAGATGTGTGCTCTAAAAATTAGTATACTGGGCTATAAATTAACTTACTAAATGTGCAAGACAGCACAAAGAATCAAAACAATATTTTAGTAACAATTCTTTGTAAAGTAACTGCCTGTAAAAAGCCTGTTACTATTCTATTGCCAGGTCAGGCCTACAATAAGCTTTTACTCATGGTCCCCCATGGTGGTGGTAGTGGAAAGTCACAGTCTTGCCATTCGGTTAACACAGCTATTCTTACATAAGTAATAGCTTATTCTATAAATTATATATTTGTTAATAAAGAATATGGGCAAATTTTGTTAAAAAGTTTTTTTTTATTAAATATTGTAGTATTTAAGTAATGTTTCCTGTTAATTTGTCAGCAACTCCGGTTCAAAAAAATTATTGAAATTTTATTTGACAACCAAATGAGTTGAAGTTATCATATTGCTCCACAATAGCTGTTCGATTAATAGATTTTCTATTTATCGAAGGATGATTGGAGCTCAAAAGGTGTTATGTTGAAAGATAATATAAATAATGTATAACTAGCTTAAAATGGGTGGACTTTACTGAAGCTAAAAAGCTGCTTGCAGGAAAACCTTAAGAGTAAAAAATAAAGTGTGTTGAATTCAACACTTTTTGATTTTTGCAGATACAAACATAAAGAATATATTTAAAATATAATTACATATAATAGCAAACCTGTGAACTTCTGCATTAAATTTCTTTGCTTCTGCATCATAACCTGGGAATCTCTTAATGGAGTGTGGAACATTTAGGCCACCATCAACAGCTCCTTTCATGGCCCCAAACACTCTGGCTCCAGTAGTAGTACGTGCAAGACCGACATCTAAATAACACCTAAAATATAATGACTTTTCACAACCTAATATTTAAGATTCACATACAATATTAATATTTTCTTTTGTCAGTAAACTACGATGCAACATAACTGCACAGTCCCTTTTGAAGTGCTTTCTGTCCGCCCGTAATATATCATCAGAAGTATTTTCTATTATTACAAACTATAAGATTTCATTAACATTTATACAATATTTTTTTGCAGTAATTATTAATATTAATAAAACATTGTATATATCATTTAAATGTACAGGGATAAACCAAATCTGCCCAACAGCACAATCTTACCTAAATGCACCAGGTCCATTATCAACAGGTTCAACATTGAATTCATCACCAGTGACTTCAGTTGCTCCAGCATATAAAGAGTCCAGCCCCAACCTCTGAAGTAGTCTTCTGGCAAGCAGCAGTCCAGTGCAGTATGCAGCAGCATAATTGGTTAAGCCCACCTAAAACATATACTGTTTAAATTTTTTTAATTACATAATAAGTTGTCCACTGACAATATGTATGAAATTCTCAGTATTGAACATATGGCAACATGGTGAATGCATTTGTCCCTGCTTCAGACCGCCCGTTCAAATTCATCATAAAAAAAAATATTATGGCACAGGGTGGTTAGCTCCTACACCAGTATAGGAGCCAACCACCCATCCTGTACTAACAGGCTTCATTGATAATAGATTAGATAGACAATCATTTATAAAACCAGCAAATGAAAAACTTACTTTGATACCATATTTAGGTAATTCGTGGGAATAGGCAGCACATACAATGTGGTCTCCTTCAATACGGGAATAAGCAACTTGACATGTAACATCCTTGTTAGACAGACGGACAATGAGACGGTACTTGGGTGTATTGTATTTATTCTTGTCCTGAAACAAATGGTAAGTTAATTACGGCAGAAAGGGTTTAGTTAAGCTGTTAACTACTGAAGATCTTGCAATTTCTGATTATAGTAGCTTTCTATTATTTCTTTGAAAATTGGGTAGCAATTTTTGTAGTTTCAGTTAATATCAAGTCAAATCCTTTTATTAGTAGCACCAAATTTGAGATATAAAAAAATAACAGAATATAGTAAGAAGTAGAATGTACAAAAATATTTTTAATGCATTAATTAATTATTACCTGTACTATCAGCCTCTTACGTGCATAGTAATCTGTCTTGCCTTCACGACGCCTCTTGAACTTAACTTGATACCGTTTAAAGTACTGCTTATTCTTGACGACTTTCACGAAACCCTGATAAAAATAAAAATTTATAAAAAAAAAAGACCACGTGAGAAAAAACTACAAAGTATCTTCATAAATCAGAAAATGTTCTATAATCATATTATTAGCCTAGGAAAACATAACGATCTAGTTATGCTCGTAGAACACGAGTAAAACTAATCAAATACGTATCGTCGGCAAAATAAGATGACGCGCATGTCGGTTTTTCATCATTGAGGTTAGGCTAGGAAGTTTTAGTTAAAATTTGTTCGTTAATGTGAAAGACTCTTTTAAAAATCAAATACATATATATACTACCAAAACTTCGAAGATATTTGTTTCAAGTTCACGTACATACAAGAGTAACACAGTTCGAAGATTTTCATGTCAAAACGACACGCCACAAAAAAGTTATCACCATTAATTTTGATCATCCTTAGCTATAAATGACTATTAAAGAAGTAGATAGCTTTTGAGAAATTCGTGCAATCTATTGGAAATAATATTTATTTCGTCAAGCTCACCATTTTAAATATTAGGAGGACCTAAACAATCGTTCAGTCAACTCCAAGGCTGTCACCTACGAAAAAGAACACTAAAATTTGACATTTCACAACAACAATTTAACAATTGTTTCGTGCTGTCATTAGGGATGTAAAATAATAGATTTTTATATCAATAAATTATTGTATTATTATAATCGATTTTCTAAAAATTTAAAATTGATTTTAATAATTACTCACTTTTGTTTTTTTATTCTCTTTTTTCTTGTTTTTTAAGATAACTTGTGGAGCCAAACTACAGATTTTAATCGAATTTTGCAAATAGTGCATCTATTCCAATTATTAAACGCATTCCAAAAGGAACAAGAATATTTTTAGCGAGGTTACTATCTCACGCCATCCATATACTTTATTCATCTTGGCAAAATCTATTTTTGTTTGCTTATAAGAATTTTCATGTTGATAAATCTAAAGCCGGGTCATTAATGAAAAATGAAAAAAATGCGCATTTATTGAAAAAGATGGTGTACTTTCGATTCAAAGTAAATTCAAGTCAAAATTAGCATAGTTGCTGACCTAATGGAAAAGTTTCGACCTATTCAAGTTGACTTTGAAAGTTAGGGAGGCTCTGAGGCAGCAGTACATTCTGCCTATTTTAACATCTGGTGAGCCGAAAGTACTGCTGAAAGTCGATGAAAAGAATGCTTTTAATTCATCCGATAGGGTAACTCTGCTTAACGAAGTATCAACACAATTACCTGAAATTTACCCATATGTTTGGCGATGTTATAATTTTCCTTTCAAATTATTCTTTGGTGATAATACTTTTAAGTCTAATGTAGGCGTTCAGCAGGGAAATCCTCTAGGTCCAGCCCTGTTCAGTCTAGGGATTCACAAACATATTTGAAATTTAAAATCTAAATTTAATATACAGTATTAAGATAATGGAACCTTTGAGATTTTTCGTTATGAGTACACTCTAAATTTAGCATTACATATATTTTCTTTTATCGCGGATTATAGCAAAATAATATTCTCATTACTTTTGTATTATGGACCTCCGCAAAGTAACGCCTAATTCTATAAATTGTTGTAAAAATAATAAACTGAAGCAGAAGATAATTTCAAATTGCTTATAATAGTCCTCTTTGAAATTTAACTAGTAGTAAAATTTAAGTTGGTATTATCGAAATAAATGTTATGGTAACACAACTTTTTATTTATTATTTGAATTTCTTGTTGTCTATGGTTCGTTATGGCTTCCTCCTATTCATATCCTGAGTTATTTTTGGCGGGTTTTATATTTACCTTGCCGTTTTTGTATGAAAAATGCAATTTTTTTCGATATTACTTGAAGTTTTTCATATACTATACTTATGTATTAATAACGTGTACGATTTTATTACCAGTAGTATTATTATATCCTCGCGACGTTACGAACCTAATGTAAGATATTGATTATTTTTGAATTGACTTTTAGCTTACAAAAGTGTAAAAAATTTTATTTTGATTTTAGAGTTGCTTCGCGGTTTTGCCGGTACGCATCTCATATCGTCGGTATTGAGTGGGAATTACGAGGACTGGAGAACTGGGATAATGAGCATTGCTGCATCGTAATTTCAAATCATCAAAGTTCATTAGATATTTTAGGTTCGTGTAATTTAATTATTTCAAGGTTTTTAAGAGTATTAAAGTTAATTTTAGATTGGAATAGAGTTCACCTATTCATTTTAATTATTTTTTTCAGGTATGTTTGAAATGTGGCCGCGTATGAAGCGCTGTACGGTTGTCGCTAAAAGACCATTAATGTTTGCGGGAGCATTTGGGTTTGGCGCTTGGCTCTCTGGATTAGTCTTTATTGATCGATTAAAAACTGAAAAAGCTAGAAGACTTATGAAAGAAGCTACTGAAAGAGTTATTCACGAAAAGGTAGTACGACATAGTAGATATTAATTAATTCATACTTGAAAATTGAACAAGTAACTTGTTTAAAAAATTTCCTTTTTTAGACTAAACTGTGGATTTTTCCTGAAGGAGCGCGATTTAACAAAGGCATCATACAACCGTTTAAAAAAGGCGCTTTCTATTTAGCAATTGATGCCCAAATTCCGATAATGCCAGTAGTGTTTAGCCAGTATTATTTTCTGGACAATGAAACAAAAACATTTGAGCCAGGTATTTATTTGAGGCACTTTAAAAATTTTTGTACTAGTATATTAATTTTAATTATTTTTTTCTTGTTACAGGTAAAGTTGTCATTACAACTTTACCACCGATTCCAACTAAAGGCATGACCAGGGATGACTTGGAAGCTCTATCTGATGTGGCCCGCCAGCAAATGATAGATGTTTTCAATGAAACATCTAAGGATTTAGTTAAACAGAAAAAAGTAGCAATTTAAGATATATCTTTTTTAAACTCGAAGAGTCAAGGCTATGAAAACTTATAAGTGGAGAGGGTGACATGTAAAGACTATTTAATTAGGTTAATATGATTTGCTTAAAATCAGCGAAATATGTGGTGTTGTCAAAGATATGAGAAATTGTAATATTGAGGCCATTTCTACTAGTCAGACTTAACTAAAATAATTAACGTTTAGGGCTTACACTAAGCATTATTTTAAATCGCTAGTCATGTAGATAATAAAGCTATCCTTGTTTGTTACAATTGTTAAATATTGATATTCTTTAGATTAAGAGTAATATACCCACTAATGGAATTTTTTGAAGAATAAAACTACAACTAAGGCATAAAATGTCAAATTTATTGATCTAAGCAATAGATGATTTAGTATGAATTAAAGAATCATACAAAAGGATTAATTTAACTTGTGCAGTTAAGTGCCTGAATAGCCAGACGGTCTTAAAATATATAAATAGAATTGATTTAAAAAATTGCAAAGGTAATCTAAAGTACCAAAAACTTCATGCACTTTTTGTTGAAATTGAATGGGTAACAGTATCAACTTAACTATATTTTAAATATTTTGTTACAAAATTTCTTAGTGATAAAATTACATTTTTAATGAATATTTTTCAAAGCTTTTGCGTTAACAATCACTTCCACCATTTGATTTCTAAAATCTATTAATTTGATTTATAATTTTGATTGATATTCATTGCACTAGGTATTTATATTTACAAATATACAAAATAAGCACATATTCTTATATATTCCTACTACTAGACAAGGTTTAATCATTCCAGTTTTCTCCCCACCCTTCATTTTCATCTTCACCTTCATCTGGGACAAAATTAAATTTATTAATACTATCTTGAGTTTTTTCAATAACTGTAGTTACTTTTTGTTTTTCAATAACTGGCATCATATCTGCAAAAAAGTCAATTTCATCAGTTTTCTTTGATGAGTCGATTTTTTGATTTTTTATATCCAATTCTGACAAATCTAGAATATTCTTTTTAGCTTCAATTGCAGCTCTTTGCATTATTGTGGAATTTGTCGTTTTTCCATTGTCTATTGTAACCTCAACATTGTTTAATGGTTTTTCTTGGTTTGTTTCTCTATTATCTATAGTTACTAATTGACGATTCGTATTTTCCCAGTCATCCCATTCATCTTCAGAACCCTCATTCATGATTTTCTTTGATTCATCTACTGTAATTATATCATCTATACATTCCCCACCAACTGGAGAAGGCCTTTCGTTTAAAGTGATGTTTTGATCAAAGGTGGATGTACTTGAAATATCTGGATATATCCTTTCTGAGCAATGAAAATTTGTTAAAGATTTATTAGCTGCATACATATCACTTTCTGCTTTAGATATAGTACTTTTAGGCTTAGGTCTACCATCAGTGAAGAGTTTGGATCTCTTACCACCAACAACAGTGGCAGCACCTAATATAGGTACTAGTTCACTTAAACATATTAAAGTTGATGCAACCAAAGAGTCATCAGTGTCTTTTATTCCAACAAGCAACTGCAATTAGAAATGGTTATTGTGTGTATTTAATTGTCACATGTATGTACATACCGTAGTTTCTGTTTAAATAGATTACTAATGAATTTAACAACTTGATCAAAAGTAATGCCATAATCCATATATAATCCATACCATGGATTATAGCTAAATAATACTATCATTGCTTTTGTATAATGAATCTGTCATAGTAAAATTTTTATAAACAAAGTAACATCTTATTCTATAAATTAAATCTTAGTAATAGAATATATTTAAGATGCAATTGTAATTAAAATGTAATTGTAATTAAAATGTTTAGCTTTATAATAACATTATACAAACCTCTGGCAGAATTTGTTGGGAAAGTTCTTCATGGGTAAATACATGAACAAATTTTGGGAAGTGTGATAGTAATAACAACCGTATTTGAATATCTCTAACACCAAACAGTTGAAGGAGTCTAGGTTTAACATGTTCTTTAAATACACTGAGGGTAAAAAATCCTACAGATTCTCCATTTGGTGATCTTTCTGTAAAAAGATGTTTAAACTCAGCTTAAGTGAAATTGAATTTAATTGAATTACTATTTGAATGACAAAAACTTATCAATAGCATACCATTTTTTGGTTTAAATAGAAATGGTAATACATCTCTACGAGCAGTTTGATCTAGAAGTGTAAGCCTAGATAATAAAAGACCTCCAAGTTGTTTGGCGACAGTTTCTTCATCATAGCACTTAAGATGACTTAAAATACTAGAGAAAAATACACATTTCTCTTCTTCAGTTTTCAAAGGTAAAAAGTTTAAAAACTTGTATATAGATATAAATTCATGATTGAAAAAATTATCTTTAAGTACTTCTGACAAATTGGGTCTTTTTTCAGGATTTGTATTTTGCAGAAAGTTTCTGCAATACTTTTTAAAGTCTTTTAAGTGTGGTACTTCATCTGAAAAAGATTAACCTCGTATAATTATCAAATACATGACTTTAAAGAATGTGAAATTGCACAATAAGTAGTTCTATTCATCTAGATAAATATTACAATGTAACATAATGCTTCACTAACAAGATTTTATATTACAATAATAGTTACTAGAATCTTGTTATAGATTTTCAATATAGATAACTGGACTCTGGTTATTATTCTAAACCATGTATTGTTTACTATCATCTAGACACTAAATGCATCAGAATAAGAGCTTTGTCTCACTGAATTACTTATAAAAAATATTACCATCACTGTGACCTTTAAAAACATCTTCAACCAAAACTGCAAATGCATATTGGTCAACTTTAGAAGTAATCTCATATGAATCTTCATTAGGATCTACAGCTTTGTCATATCTGAAAAAAGAAAAAAGGTCTGTAATTTACAAATAAGTTATAATTCAAAGTATACATATCATTTAATACTGATTTACAAACCTGTGAATTCTTGAATGTTTTAAAAAGGCTGCATTTAGTTCAGTAAATGGACATAAATATTGTAAACCAGCTAATTTCCACTGACCATCACCAGAGACATATATTGATGACATACTGATATTATTGTGAGACATACCAGCCTGAAATCAATTAAGTTTTTAATAGTACACTGCTATATCAATTCGAAATAAGCTCAAACATCAGTAATGAGATCACGGATAAAATTATTTTGCAAACCAACAGTTTTACAGGTGTAGCAATAATATAAGGGTTAACAATTAAATTTTTTAAAGAACATTTACCTCCAAAATTATTTATAGTCTGCCTTGATCTGTGACCATGTAAAAACTTAAAGCATTGAATTTAAAAGAACTTTATAATGAAAAAAAAAAAGAAATAATTTTAATGCCTTACCTGTTCATGTAGGAATACCAGAGCTAGTAAAACATTATTAAGTCCTATACATATTTGAAGTGGTGTTTGAGTATTTAAAATATGTGCTAATGGCTGTACATATTCAGTGGCTAAGTGAAATGTAGACCTTTGCTGCCATGCTGATAAGTATTTTACAATACATGGATGACGATATTTTAACAAATTCTGTAAAAACATGTAATTGCATATAAGAATTAAATATAATTTATTGGTTTCAAATGAAGACATTTGTATAGACAAAATACTAACATTAGAAAATTTTTCAAGAGGCGTTGATACAGTCCACAAAGGCCCTAAAACTGTCTCTCCCTTAAATACAGACACAGAACCATCACTTTTTAAACTAAAGTACCGACAACTATCACTTATAGTAGCTTGATAATGAACCCAAAAATCAGTTATCTCAGTTGCCTTCTCTTCTATTTCTAAACTACTTAGTTGAGATGTATCATTACCCATCATGTATTTTTGATTGCTTGACAAGTATATAAGATATTCTCTAACACATACATCACATTGATTTAATATCAGATAATTGGAAATTTATGTACAAATCACACAATATTTTGGTTGGCAGCATAGACTAACAACAAATAGTTGGCAATATATTTTATTATGTACACTGTAATCTTTGGTCTATGTTATAGACTACGTCTTTGTTAGTCAAGTTTCAACAGACTGGTCTGTGATTAACTTACACTATGTGTCAATGTCAGATGTTTCATGTTCTTCGTTTTCCAAATTTCCAGAGATGTGACTTAGAGTAGCAAAATCGATATTTTCGCTTTAAGTAAGTCATTTAAAAAAAATCGAATAATGCGTTAAATTTAATCGATTTTTTTAACATTATTTGAAAAGTTACCTCTTTTAATATAATTTTTTTTAAATGAAGAGATAAATTAAAATGGACTATCAATAAATAAAAATAATTTGATTTTTGTGCACTTTTTTAATTATAATTTTTTTTTCCAACATTTTTTATGGTACATAAATACATAACAGATGCACCATTTGTGAAATTCGATTATAAAAGTGTAGTTTGCTACATTGGTTTCATGCAACAATGGATATCTTATCGTAAAAAAACAAAAAAAAGTAAAATAATCGATTAATGTAAAAATCGTTTTTTCATCCCTAGTAATTACATATGATACTAATATAATTTTATTTTCTTTGACAAAAATGGCTTTGACTTTGGTCAAGAGAGCTTTATCTAATCCAAAAACTATTCGAAATGCGACTGCCATATTTTGTAATGCTGCTAGAAACCGTAAGATTATTCTCCTAAATTTATTTTCGATAGTTATAAGTATGGACAATAATTCTTCAATGTTATGTTTATTACGTCACACTACTTGCAGACTGGAATTATCAATATAAACCGGGTCCATACCCTAAAACATCAGAAGAGCGAGCTGCAGCAGCGAAAAAGTATGGTTTAACCATCGAGGAATATCAGCCATACCCTGAAGATATGGGATATGGAGATTATCCAAAGTTACCAGACATTGGAAAAGATTCTTATGATCCTCACTACCCATATGATATGCCAGAATTAAAAAGAAACTTTAATGAACCAGTAAGTGAAGATTTTATGCTGCTTGGAAATAAATTTGATTTTTGCAAAGAATTACTCTTAGTTTATAAGAAAGGAGCTACATTGTTGATCAACATAATAATAAAACAAAATAAATATTTTTAATTTATATATTAAACATGAAGCAAAAACATTGTACCCTATTTTGCAAAACAAATTGCCATACAGTAGGCTGTGAGATTTGGCATGATTAAAGTGGACAAAGAGTAGAAATGTAGGAAAATACTATATTTGTATGAATTACATGAGAAATACCTTAAATTATATATAATATAATAATAAAGTAATAATTTTTAAAAATAATGAAAATGATATAATCTGCCCTTCATGTCATTCTAAATTATTTCATTATTGCATTGGGAATGAAAGTCTTGAAGTGAAATAAAAGTAGTTGTTAACAGCAAGTTTGAATTACATAGACCAGATGATCTTTTTAAAAGTATTAAGCTCAAATTCATATTTTATTTGTTGAGATTCATACTAAGGTATTGCTATTGCTGATATTTAAATAATTTTTGTAATGGTAAACAATTTTTTTTCCAGTTTCATGCTAGTGCTGAAATATATGGTGAAGATCGATATGATCCAGCTTTGAGACCTAGATTCTCGCTTACACACCAATGGACTTGGTTTTTGGGAACTATATTTGGTAGTTTTGCTTTATATCTATGGTTGGAAAATTATAAATTTGGTCGACCTGTTACAGCCAAGCAGTATCCAAATGAAGGGCCACATTACTTGTTTTGTGCTAAATAAATTTGTAAGCATTATGAAGTGTGGCATATATGTAGTATACTTATTTAATTAAACAAAAACATTGATGTATGTTAGTTTTTATTTGACTCCTTATAATTTTTTTTATTAAATTATAACTTTTAGATCTCTATGATATGTTTGAATCAAAACTATTTAAATGTCATTTTTTAATGACAATAATTTATATCACTACATATTATAAAACAAAGTTACATTCTTTGTCCATATATCCCTATGTACGCATAAAACTTTAAAACTACGCAACAGATTTTGATGCGGTTTTTTTTAATAGATAGAGTGATTCCAGAGGTTTGTACGTATAATAACATTCAATACGGAGTAAAGAAATACTGTAATTTTTGAGGTTTCTGTAAATAATTACATTTTTCGAGTTCGAGTTCGTTTAATGACAAGGAAGCTGTGAATGTTGTTGATAAAGACATTCTGTAATTAATTGTAAAAATAAAATACATAGGGAAAATGTAAAAGTAAATAAGTAAAAATGTACTATATGACTTTAGATATTCTAAAGATAGCAGGAAATCTTCTTGGTATAGGGAGAGAAAATTGTTTTTCTCCAAATTTAACGCTTGCGGGCCACGGGCAGTAATGAATAAATCAAATTTACTTGATTGATTTTAATCATTTTTTTACACTGAGTGACATGGGATATACTATATTTTATACCCGTGCGAAGCAGGGGCAGGCCACTAGTTATTAATAAAGGGTTTACAAGCTAAAGCTGCGTAAGACAGAAGCTATAATTAGCCCAGTTGTCACTTGAAGTGTATCTCATTCAAAATGTTGACCCATTGACTCATTACCATTATTAGATATTCAAGCCTGTAGGTCATTTGTCTCATTTAGACTGTAGTAGAACCTAGTCATGTCATCACAGTCAAAGTCGGTATTGTTGTGCATGTTAAAGACTTGTTTTATTTGAATTGGTACATCTATAACTAGGTAGATATGGATTATTAAGTTTGTGGAACTGAAATCAATACTTGTGGTATAAATATTCCAGACATTGAATTTCTTGCTTGCATTTTTGATTCTGCTTAGTGGATATAACTTTCTGATCTGGTAGTAGAAGTGTTCTGGCAATATTTTTCTGAGTTTTATTTGACCAGAAATAATAATTATATCACCCTATCTGAAGAATAAATTTACATCTCTCAAAAATGGAAATAGGAAATGAAATATGCCTTTCCTGTGTTCTTTTCCTAAAGATTTATTTTGCAATTTAAACATCCATACCAATAACATAATGAGCAAGTCTGTATTTCTGTTTTTCTTAGAGGAACTGGAATTGATTTCTTTGTTTGACATTAGGTTCACTATTGATGAATCATAGACTTTCAAATTCAAAGTCACATTTCAACAAAATTTCAATTTAATTTTCTAGTGAAATTTGACATGCACTTTTTTAATCTTTATCCTAAAGTTTATTTATATATACTGGTAAAGTATTCATCTTCCAAATCATAAAGGTCTGCTGCAATGTCATCACGGAGTGACATTAGTTTTTGATCACATTCTTGTTGTTTCGTTCTGAATAATTTTGAATTTTGTGTAATGGCTTCATTAACCGATGGAAAATCATTTAAAATAAGATACTGCTTTATGTCTGATACTAATTTCATTAAAGACTCTCCTGCTCTCACTGAAAAAAATACATCATAAAACTATTAATTATTTAAGAAAAAAAATATAAACCTTATTAATTATACATAAGATTAACTTATATCAGATCAAGTTTAAATTATATCTTTATATTATTCGTAAAGACAATTTAACATTTAATGCTGAAGAAAAACATTTTAAGAAAATTTAACATATACCTTGAAATGAGCAGAAGAAATTGTGGTAAGGGCAGTATCTATTTGAGTTGGTGAGATAAACAAACACCCTACCTCATAACATGACCTCAACATCAAAGATTTGATCAAGTCTTGGGAGGAGACTGGTGCTCCGATAACTTACTTTGCTATTTATACCTAAAGCCCTCTGAATAACCATTCAGAGTCATTGTTTTAATTCTATATCAATGCAATAACAAGTTTAATTTTTTTACCAATATTAGCAGCTCGGACTTGCATTTCAAATGTATCCTGCTCGATTTGTGTCATTCTGTTTAGTTGTGAGTCATTTTCACCTTTAGCAAGTTTAATTATTTCTAGAAAAAAAATTATTATTGATTGAAATAACGAAAAAATATTTAATACTTTTTATGAGCCTATTTGTTGTACTAAGACTATTCCAATGACTGATTTGATGTAATTTGATGAACTTATAGCTATTGATCGGTAAACGGCAATAGCATTATAAGGACTTGCCAGACTGCACAATATGATGATAAAAAAGTAATAATAAACTTTATGGATGAAACCTACGTAAATGAGATACAACCTTACATAGATAAAATCTATGTAAAAAGCAAGAGTCTTTTGGTTGAGCTATTACGATTGTTAGTAATATACTATTGTTAGTATTATACATGCCTTCAAAATTTTCCAGCATACTTTTAACATCTTCTTTTAGACGAGTTGTATATGACTTTAATAGAGCTTCTTTATTTTGGGGTAAGTTTCTATGCATACTTGTACAGATTTTTAAGTTTTAAAACAAATTTTATGTTTGATATTATTAAGGTCTATTTAAATAAGATTTTGTTTATATTAAATAACAGAACACCATCCATGTAGAATATCCAATATTTACAAATATCCTCATATTATGATTAAAAATGTGACAACTGACAAATTATCCCGTTATGATATTATTATTTATATCAAAATAGTCTATGATCAAAAACTAACTTTTTGTTGATTGTGGTATCGTCAGTTATTGTCTATGGTTATTATACTAGAGCCCATGGACGTAGTGTGTATTCTTTATCCAAGCTAGAGCCAGTCTAAAATGTGTGCGATAAAGACAAAGCAAATTAGGTTGTATCCATGTGTCTCTCTTTTTTTTAATGTGATTTGACAAAAATTAAATGTACGAGTTTGTACTTTCTTCTTCCCTCTCATTATTTATTGTGGCAATCGCACTTACAGGTTTGCCTGTGGCTCCCGTATCGCACTAGATTGGTTGGCACTACTTGTAGTAAATATAAAAATACATTCGAATTTAAGATTTGAAGAGATTAAAGGTTCTGAACAAAACAGACAAATAAAAGAATAAAAAGTTTATTTCGGCACAAAGTAAAAAAAAGTTAACAACAATGTTATATATTATTCTCTTCCAGCGGTGAAACGTGCATATTCCTTGAGTCTGACCGCATTAATGTTGATAAATCCAGTGCTATCCTCTGGTGAAAATCCACCGGCAATGTCCATAGAAACCAAATCTTTATTATACAAGCTGGTTCTGCTATTTCTTGATAAAACTAACGCTGTGAAAGATTTTATGCTTTAAAATTGTTTACTGCTACAACTTCTGAATGGTTAACTGACAAATAATCGATCTGCAGAATGAAAATTAATAAAATCATATCATAAAATCATGTATCAGGAAAAATGCAAAGCTCATTGAACCGCATTGAATTAATACAGCAGTAATTTTCAATTATTCCCTAAATTACTATAGATAACAAACAATTTACCATTTCCTTTAAAAATTTGTAATGTTACTGAGCCAGTAACGGATTCTTGTGAGATTTCCAAGCATTTCCTCGTATATGTAGCCTCCGGCGAAAACCAAAATCCGTTGTACACATAGTCAGCCATCTTATCTTGAAGATATTTTTTGAGTCTATAAAGCATAAAAATTTACCATGTACATATATAAAAAAAACTAAATTTTATTGCCTCTCTATGTAAATCATAAAAATAATCACATTTTACTTTTTAAAGTTATTGTTTTAAATTTGTAATTTTAATAGAAATTAATATAATGTAGATGATTATTTTGTACAGCAACTGATAGTATAACTTATCGCACAGAAACCCAGATCGAAAAAAACATATCTTCGTTCGTAGATAGAAGTAACGGCCTGTTACTATCCCACTGTTGCGCATAGGCCTCTTCTCTGTCCTAGGGTTAGAGCTAAGATCACCCACATTGCTCCAATGCGGATTTTAGTTTTCCACACGACTTTTTTTCGCTTTGCTGAAAAGCTTGTGATAAATTGGAATTATCAATAAGATACATAAGTTTTAACAGAAAAACTCATTGGTGCCTGCCTGGATTTGGCTGGATTAAATCGTTTGAGTTCCATCGAAGAGTCGCACGGTCTCGCCGCTAAGCTATCACTATCAGCTTGAACCTAACCTAACTTACTGTTTTGAGTTAGCGGTTAACCTACATGGAACACTTACCTTAAAACTTCTTTGTCGAGTGCATAAGCTTCTAAATCTAAATGAGCTACGTGCAGTATAGTGCCGGCAGGCGTTTCGTAAATTCCTCTTGACTAGAAAAAAATCATAAACACTTAATTAATACATTTAAGCATACATTTAGAAATATGGCAAAATAATTCAGCATTATATTAAAACTTGTATAATGCAATTTAATTAAGGTTTTTCTTCAAAATATCAAAATGATCAAGTGCGAATTACGGCTCATAAAGAGAGTTGCGTACTAAGGCAAATACCTTATTAATATTTATTTATTTAAAAATTATCTGGAACTTTACAATTAATAAAAATAATTATATTAGTAACAATTTACTACTTGATGAAATAAGGAAAACAATGTTAATAAAGATTTATTAAAAATGGAGATTAATGCATTACATTTATTTAACATCTTAAATTAAGCTGGGCTTTGCACTTAGTGCCTTTTTTGCATTTTCCACAAAGCGATGAACTTTGAAAGGCCCGAGACCCACAGGGGATGTGCAGAGGATGTATTTGTTAACATAAAAATATGTTTCGTTAATTTTATAATAATTAGATTTAAAATGATCTTTAATTTGAACACAACCATATCGTTATAATATTTCAATAAAACTACCTTCAATCCCAAAAATCGATTTTCCACAATGTCGATGCGACCAACACCATGTTGTCCGCCTAATTTATTTAATGTTTCTACTATAGTCACAGGATCTGTTACTGTTAGTGCTTTATCATGTCCGCTAGGTATTTTAACGGATACCGGTAAACCTGTAATATACACCAATTAAAAATCCCTCTTAATAATACTAAGGACTAATAATGCGTCTATGTATGTAACAAATTAATAAATATAATGTTAGCAAAGCAGTATGGTTTAATTATTATTTAAAAAACATTTCGCATTAGTATTAAAATGACCTAATTCACAAGTAGACATAAATGAGTTGGATATATCGTAACCCTTATTTCAATGTTATTCATGAAAAAACGCTATGAATTATTAAAACAATTAGTGTTTTCTTGCTCCTCCAAGTTATGGATCTCTTTATTACTCAAGAATAGTATAGGCGCTACGCTACGTGCTATTGCAATTATCCACAAACAACTTTTTTGAATTAATTCACTTTAATACTAAGCGTGCGATTTAGATTCATACTATTAAAAACTTTTTTTACTTTTTACAAAGTTTGGATATATTTAATCAAGTTCTTTCTTTATATTGAAATTGTTTAAAACATTTGGTTTTAAAAATCGAACTAACCTTTATCAAAAGTGATATCAATGACGCTCGGATAATCGTCTGTTTCTTGAAGATCTCGCGTCATTTTATAAATACCATTAGGAGGCAAGACGCTGGGGTCTTCGAGAACACCAGATTCGTAACTTAAAACAAATGTAAATTTTATTAATATAATTCATGCGTATAAAACAAAGTCGATTTTTATACAAAACAGCATCAATCCTTATCTAAGTATCTTAAATAAATTGTTGATTTAAAATAGATCAATATGGCCGTTAACAGCATGTAATTTAAGTGAACATTTTCGGAGATATAACAGATTTAAAATGCCGTGAGGAGGCCGCGCTTCGCGCTATTGCACTTCGGATTTAGCAGCTATATGTCGCTCTTTCAAGAGTTCGTTTAATGACAACAAAGCTGTGAATGTTGTATATAAAGACATTCTGTAATTAATTGTAAAAATAAAATTCATAGGGAAAAATGTAAAAATAAATAAGTAAATATGTAGTATATGAATTTAGATATTCCAAAGATAGCAGGAAATCTTTTTGGTATAGGGAGAGGGGAATTGATTTTCTCCAAATTTAACGCTTAAGGGCCACGGGCAGTAATGAATAAATCAAAACTACTGGATCGATTTTAATATTTTTTTTGTCACTGAGTGACATGGGCTATATATTTTATACCCGTGCGAAGCAGGGGCAGGCCGCTAGTTGTTTTATAATATGTAGTGATTAATATTTTTGTACATGTAACCATGTAGTGTCCTTACGTTTACCTTGGTACACTCTAAATGTCTTTGAATTTAAGTCACCCGCCGTGTGGTATCCGGCAGAGTAGAATAGACCACCCTCATTTCTTACCAAGGAGTCCTTAAAGCGACTTAGGTAAATTGACCCACCATATGGTATCCGGTTGAGTAAAATAGACCACCCTCTTTCTTACCGAGGTGTCGTAAAATACGACTAAGTTAAGTTGACGTCAGACAGGCGGCCGGTGGTAAAATATGTTTCCAAATTATGTGACAACATGTTTGTAACATAGGCCGCTAGTAAAATATAAGTGCCGTGTGGTATCCGGCTGAGTAGAATAGACTATCCTCATTTCTTACCGAGGTGTCGTAAAAGGCGACCAATGTAAGATGACGTCAGGCATCTGGCCGGTTGTAAAATACCTATCCAAATCATCAAACATGTCGTGCCGACCCCACTAAGAGTGAGATAACAACAAGAGAATGAGAACGACGATGTTAACAATAAAATAGAGAATGAGACAAAAAATATCTTAGATGAAATAAATTTTTACCTTGCGTGCATAATGTTTTCATCTGTCGACCATGGAGCTTTAGGTGTCGCTACTATTGGAATGTTCTCTTTCTTAGCAAATTCAATGAGATCACTTCTACCCTGAAACCTATTAAAGAACTCAGGATGACGCCATGGCGCTATGACCTAAAAAAACATAAACCAACGAATAGATCTTCATGGGATAAAAGTAAGTCGCTACGGAAATTATATTGTATAAATATTATAAAAATTTTAATTAATAATGAAAATATATATCAAACCTTTCCTTCTGGCCACAGGGAATAAATGCTTAGTTCAAAACGTACTTGATCATTTCCTTTACCGGTAGCACCATGAGCAATGTATCTAAAAAAAATGGAAAATTAAACCCTTAAATATAACTTGCATTTGCACCAAAATATTTGACTAAAATGTACGAATTTAGCTTAAGTTGTATTTGAAGCCGCGAACCCTTAGTAACTATCACGCGTGATCAATGATCTCCCAGAAACACATTTACAATAAAGTAGGATTTTATTTATTTACAATACTTACTTAGCACCCAATTTCTTGGCAGCTTCCACAATTCCGACAGAAATGCACGGTCGCGCTAGAGAGGTACCTAGATAATACCGACTCTCATAAACCAATCCCATTTGGATAGCAGGCAACATATAGTTGGTCACAAACTTCTCGCGTAAATCTTCTACTACTACCTAAAAGTAATATATACTTACATTCATTCTTTTTTTTTCAAAAAAATCACAATTTGAACTCGATGAACTTACATCTTTAGCGCCAATGAGTTTCGCTTTCTGTTGAGCTTTTACGAAATCTTCATTTTGACCGATATCAACCATATAACAAACGACATCATAATTCTTTTGTATCAACCTAATAAACAGAATTATTTCGTTAAAATATATTCCCAAAAATGTATACTTGTAGTTAAATTTCTTTCCAATTATTCATACAAAAAGATTTTAGTTTTAAGCATGAATTGTTTTAATTCGATATTGTATTACTTAACAACATATTTTATACTAATCCCATTGTGCAGGATTAATGCAACTGATATAAGATACCTACATATAAAAGCTCTTCGTAAGTTCCCAAATATATAAAAAAATTGATAGGTAGTTTTCTACTGTAATCACAATGTACAATATTTTGAAAATCCTTATAATCAACCAGTGCTATTACGATAGCACCATTGTTTTTTAATATTTTACTTCAATCTTACCATTTTAATATACAGCTAGTATCAAGTCCACCAGAATAAGCTAAAATAATTAGATCTTTAGCCATTATGTATGAGTAGAGTTCGGACCGAGCGTTCTAATAAACAATATCTTTAAGACTGAACAATTGCTTTTATTTATTAAAGGTTAATATGATAACCCTGAGGTTGTTCTATGTAAACGAATTTAATTCCCGCTGCTGTCTATAATTAAATATATTCATTAAATTAAATATTTATTTATTTCGAAATATATGTAGTTTCCTGCCGTCTCCAAAGCTTGGCAATTTTACGATAATTCAAAATAAAAATGTTTGAAAAGCGATTTCAACAAATTTATTCATACATATCTTTAATATTTAAATGAGTTAATGTTATATATATATATATATATATATATATATATATATATATATATATATATATATATATATATATATATATATATATATATGTATATATATGTCGCATCCTGGCAACCAACGTTCCATTATCAAAAATATATTGAAAATAGAAGGCGCAGCGGTGACAGAATGCAGACGGCGCATGAGAGAGATGAAGACAGATCCGTGTCATGGCGCAGTTGTGAAAATTGTTAAGGAGAATATAAAGTTGAAGATAAGCGTTGTACTTTTCCATATACACGATACCCTAATTACGCCCACACGCCCACTAATGTCTAAGAATAATGTACTGATGAGTCTACATCAGAAGTGGGATTCAATCGTGCAAATGGATGGATAGTATGAAGAGACTATGATGACTCACAATGGCGGATACTACAAGAGTTCCGAAAGAAAACAATACAAACAACAAAAAAGAAAAGAAAAAAAAAAAATTCGAAGCGCAACAAATAATATCAATTTGCCGGAGTTTAATCCTGATAAGCGACGATTTTACGTAAAATTGTGGTGTACTACAGCTGACTTATACTTGGACGGAAAAACAAAAGAAGATACATTTTCTGGAAATTTTTGCGGCTGCACTTTTTAATTTAAGCAATGATAGATCAATGGATAATTAAAAATCATTCTGTATATGCCTGTTTTCGTGTTACGTTTTTGATGAATTGTTGGAAGAATATAAATATAGTGCAAATTGCTTCATGAACGGTGATTACGCATTTGGTACAAAATTGATATATGACTGCAATGGCTTGCATTCATAACTGAGATATCTTCGCGTCAAAAGCTGCACCAGGAACTACAAGTATACTGCTATTTGAAACGAAAGTTATTTGTAGAGGATCGCAGATTCAACGCGATCCCAATTCAAGGATCTAAGTTGCGATCAGCAGTGCACAGAAAAATGGAGTGTCGCAAACGGATTTTGGAACCAAAAGACTATTGTCTGTGGTACTGTGGTAAGCTCTTGACAACGACGAACAGCAGATTACAAATTATTTGTGTGCTTCAGGTGTAGCAGGCCGGACGACGTCGCGAGTCGCTGCAAGGCCCATGGACCTGCTCTTTGAGGTACCAGTACAGCGTCGTGTATTCTGTAGGCCAATGATTGGTCATCGCCAACATCAAATCGCCATCAGGAACTTTCTCACAATTAGGTATGTGTTATTACTTTGATTTGTTTCTGGGCCTGGATGTTCTATCATAAAGACTTCACAGGGTTGTGCGTAACTATAACAGATTATCAAGTAATGTGTCTTTAGATATTATGGGTGATTCAGAGTACTTTTTTTAGAAACAAACTTATTCAGTATTTCCTCCTAGACAAGGAGGAGAGATCTTGAAATACTATTTTAAAATTACAGTTATAGCTCCTATAATTATAGTTTTCGATTGTTCTTTTTGCCGCTTTATTGTATTTATATTTAGATCTTCTTTTTTCTCAAATTTATTACGTTGTTTATGTTCATTGTCACTTTATATAGTTGTTGTCAATCTGCGCATGCTGTTGCCATTTATAATTAATATAGCACTTAATTATAATAATAGTTGTACATTGTGTATTTGTAGCTATGTATGGTGTTTATGGCCTTTTTAAATAAATAAATAAATAAATAAAAGAGACTATAGCTAATAAATTTAGTACGAAAATATTTGATAATGTTGTCATCAATAGGGATGGCTAACAAGAATGTTTATAGTACCTTGCAAATGATTGTCAAATAAAGTAAACGGTTTTACAACTGAAATTATAAGGGGGTGAACTGTTAACCTTTTGCCAATTCAGCTCTTTTAGTCAAAAACATAATGTGTCTCTTTGTCTTACAAAATACCTGAGAGTCAAGTACCTATTGACAATGACAAGATTTGTGGTAACGTAATTTGTGTTGATGTTTATACAGACGGGTTCTTGGTTCGGTGACTGTACCAGAGTATCGTCTGTAGCCCAGTAGAAATCGGCATCTGCTCAGGGTGGTCCGTGGGTACGCAGTGAGCGATAGCTCTGGGGGTCGATGACACCAGGGTATCGTCTGTAGCCCGGTAGAAATCGGTATCTGCTCTGAGTAGTCCGTGGGTACGCAGGGAGCGATAGCTCTGGGTGGTATAGTCGGGTCTAGCTGTGTAGCGATGGCCGTGAGTCATGTGGACTCGTTATCCCTGAGGGAAGACCCTTCTGCTGAGACAGAAGCGGTAGACCACGAACAAGATACCTGGGTTGTTTTTGAAGTAAATTCTGATAGGTTTTCTGTTTATTTTTGTAATGTCATGGTGAGTGTCAGTCAATGGTACTCTGCCTCAGTACTTTTCGTATGCATTATGGGTTTGGCATGGCCTTATATTTTACTAGCGGCCTGCCCCTGCTTCGCACGGGTATAAAATATATATCCCATGTCAGTCAGTGTAAAAAAAAAATGATTAAAATCGATCCAGTAGTTTGATTTATTCATTACTGCCCGTGGCCGTAGCGTTAAATTTGGAGAAAAACAATTTCCTTTCCCTATACCAAGAAGATTTCCTGCTATCTTTTGAATATCTAAATTCATATAGTACATTTTACTTATTTACTTTTACATTTTCCCTATGTATTTTATTTTTACAATTAATTACAGAATGTCTTTAAACAAACTCTTGAAAGACGGACATAGCTGCTAAAGTCGAAGTGTTATAGTGTGAAGCGCGGCGTCCTCACAGCATTTTAAATCTGTAATATCTCTGAAAATGTTCACTTAAATTACACGCTGTAAACGGCCATATTGATCTATATTAAATCAACTATTTATTTAAGGTACTTAATTGGAAAAGGATGAATGCTGTATTGTATAAAATTGCTTCAAAAATATGGCATTATTTTTCGTAAAAAGTAAATGACAAAAAATGCTATAGTGGGTTATCCATAAGAGATTATTTAGATATTATTATTTTGATAAATCTCGTAGGGTTTAGCCTGCGTTTGCAATGTAAGCGGAAAAAATGTAATTATTTACAGAAACCTCAAAAATTACAGTATTTCTCCGTATAGAATGTAATTATACGTACAAACCTTCCTCTGGAATCACTCTATCTATTAAAAAAAAAACCGCATCAAAATCTGTTGCGTAGTTTTAAAGTTTTATGCGTACATAGGGATAAAGGGACTTTGTTTTATAATATGTAGTGATGATTTGTTGGGTTTCATAGTTCAATAATCAACTTATGACGAGATATAATTTTCCTTGTTTTTTCGTTTATTAAAAAGATCTAGACCTCAATGACCCAGATGTTGTAGGATTGGCCGAACGGAATTTCTGGGTTCGTTTATTTGTTACAGATCAACACACGGGGACGTGTGTCTCGCAGGATGGCCGTGTCGCATCCTGGCAACCAACGTTCCATCATTAAAAATATATTGAAAATACATTGAAAATAGAAGGCGCAGCGGTGACAGAATGCAGACGGCGCATGAGAGAGATGAAGACAGATCCGTGTCATGGCGCAGTTGTGAAAATTGTTAAGGAGAATATAAAGTTGAAGATAAGCGTTGTACTTTTCCATATGCACGATACCCTAATTACGCCCACACGCCCACTAATGTCTAAGAATAATGTCCAAGATACTGATGAGTCTACATATATATATATATATATATATATATATATATATATATATATATATATATATATATATATATATATATATATATATATATATATATATATATATATATATATTCATAATCTCGGAAACGGCTCCAACGATTTTCCGAAATTCAGCATCAAGGGGTTTTGGGGGAGAAAAATCGATCTAAATAAGTTTTTTAAATTTACGTTGAATACTATCAAAATTTTTCGCTGTCAAACGTAAAGTCATGGTAGTCCATTTGGGGAACGGGCGGTCTAGAGAGGTGAAAATACCTAGGATGGACCCCCACCTGTCCTTTTATTTTTTCATTTTTCTTTTAAATTTAATTTTTTTTTAGATCATTTTAAAAATTACCGAGCAAGGCTCAGTCACCAAGGTGCTAGAAATTTATTTATTTTATAATTACATCTAAAAATTAATTAAAATATTTTTTTATTGTTTTAGGAATGAAGGGGTCTGTGTAAAAAGGTAAAAATAAAACAAGGATTTACGATGATTAAATAATTTATTAAATTTTAATAATTCAATACTGATAGTTAAGTATGCTCTTATAATTAAAAAAAATGCATATTTACTACATAATTAATTGCACTAAATATTTTTAATTACACACCAAATCTATTTTATTATTTGATAATAATGTATTCAAAAAACACTTATTATGTCCATATAATTTGCGATATGTCACAATTTATATTTGGTACCTTGGGGCTGACAATTTGCTATTAGCAACATCATTGCTTGCTGAATCGTTTCTTAATCCAGAACATTGAATATATTCCTTTATTTTTTATAAACCGGCTGATTTTTTGACACTATAAAGAGTGAATCTCACAAAATGATTTTTTAGTCCATAGTTTTTTTTGTTATAGTCGATCGATACCGGTTTTTTGTTTGTTATAACTTTTCCGATGTAACATTTATTGACAAAACAAACGGAAATTATTCTAGATTTGAATCTCGTCAAGTCAAAATTTTGGGAAATATTAATTACCTGGGTTCACTAAAATGAAAGTTATAACACCAATATTTTCCGATGCTGAATATTAAATTTAATACGTTTAATGAGTTTCTCGAAATTCGTGTTCAATACTATTGGAATGTTATTAATTATTCTACACTAACAACTTACATGCAGATATCATTATTATACTAACGTTTTTAAGAGAAATTTTATCACGTGAACAAGACTACAGTGTGCGTAGTGCGAGTATTTTGAACCTACTCGATCGCGTTAGCGTAACGCAATTTGTATGGCGAAATTTGTAATATGTATAGCAATCACTAGATGTCGCTATTGCAGCGCCATACGAATTGGCGTTACGCTAACGCGATCGAATAGATTGAAAAAACTCGCACTACGTACACAGAGTTTTAACTAGCAAAAACACCTATTTTTAAAATATCTCATAAATGTTAATTTGTTTGAGAGTTACGAGGGAGTAAAATGAATGAATGCATTAATTACTTTCACTATTAATAAACATACTTAATTTTTATATAAGATGCAAACTATTTGTTTTAAGCTTAGAAATAGTAACAGTCGCTATTATTTCTGAGGTTATTACTAAGGTGAATAATTTAATTTAAATATTTAATTGTAATACGCATCCAACACTCAAAACTACAATATATTATACTAGATTAAATCTATCAATGTAGCAACTAAAATTTAGGTCAACACGAATATAAAGTTGAATATCGTAATTTCTAGAACATTAACAATAAACATTCTGATGTCAGAACATAAATTTATAAATATGATAACAATTAAAATGTAACTGCAAACAATATCACACAAATATATTCCGCTATAATATATATATAGTCTTCCTGAGCATCGCAAGTTAAGGAAGGAAAAGTGAACCAGTCACTTTTTCTTTAGACTTTTCGTGTGAAAACTGATTTATCAGTTCCACTAATAACGATCCAGATGAAATAGGTACTTATTAGTACTGTTCATATCATATCATCATATCTTAATAGTCTATCCTATATTGGAAATAAGATGTGTAAGATGAACAATACACCGTCCAATAGCTGTTGTAGTTACAGATGGAACACGATAACCTGAAAGACCCTAACATTTCTTCACACTTTCTTATTAAATCACTTGGTGTTAAGCCGGACGTCCATTGCTAGCTAAAATAATTAAGAACATTAATTCTTAGTTATTTAATTAAGAACATTAATTCTTAGTTATCTATTTAAGAACATTAATTCTTAGTTATTTAATTTTTATTTAATTTTAATTAGTTCTAAACTAGATTAACTTCTTTTAGCTGGCGTTGGAGGTTTAGCTTAAAACCTGACTGTGATTAGCTGCACCCAAACCGTTCCACCAAAACTAAACCTGAACAAACATTTAGAAATGCTCTTCAATTCAATTACCGCTTCAACAATAACCCATTCCAAGAATTATCCGTGCATAATAAACTATGATGACTGGGGAAGATCAAATCGAGCCTTCGCCTTCGCGAGCTCAAGGTTCGAGCCTTGCCTTTAAACATAACCGCCATCATAAAAATTAAGGCAATTTAAAAATTAATGATAAATTGACTTAGTAAACTTAAATCGGGGACTCCGTCAAGTGAATTCCGCCACTTTACAAATGTCATAATAAAACATTAATATAGGCAATTCCATAAAGAACTTACTTCAAGATATTTTTTTTTCCTATTAAAATTATATATTTCATACATGTCGTATGTATACATACATCTGGCCGATTACTTTTAATTAACGACACATTTCAATAAAAAGCCAGATAAAATAAATTTACCATTAACTAAAACTTATTTAAAGGTTTGAGAAAATGTAGATGTAATTTTAAAATGGTATATGAATATGATGAAATAGATTGACAATATATATTTAGATAAACCTGTATTATATAATTCAAACTAATTTTTTTGGTGTAGTTTTATCGGTTTTATGTTCTATACTTGCTATTATAAACTGCTACCATGATATCTAATGCAAATTGGTTTTTCATACATCAAGGAATTTCTTAACCAATTATCGGCAGAAGTCAATAATCTGTTTTTTAGAACCTGTACACGTTATACAGGATTGTATGACGCATTGAACATTTTGCATTAGAAAAGACAGAAATGTTTAATGAACTAAAACCTAAGCTTTAAGTAACACTAATTGGGACAAAGTTTAGGCGGTGAGAGAGCTCAAGTCGGAGAGGAAGTTGTCCGGAGTGAGGATATGAGATGATCCGATGATGACCTCCCAGTTCTTCAGCGCGGCAGTCACTTCGTACGCGCAACGAATTTCGGAGAAACAGACACCTAAAACAAAGTTGAAAGTCTGAAAGTTGCGTCCATTATAGAAAAGACGAGAAAGAGGATATTTATTGAGGTGTGGTGCAAATCATGTGACAAAACTTGTGTTAAATGTAATGCGGATGGATATAGTACTATTGAAACAGAAAAAGATAATTGGATTTTGTGATGGGGGATATTCATATAAAAGGAGTAGCGCCAGAGTTATTGGATGATAAGGAATGAAAACGCAAAATACTAAGATTCGGATAAGGGCAGGAATATTATAAAAAACTTAAAAAGTACAAGAATATTTAAAGTGTATCAAACATTAGATCAAGACAATAACAACTTTTTTTCAACTCAGAAGATTAATACTAATAGTTTTAATCCTTTAAGGAGGAATAGACTGGTTTATTATCACTTAATTTTTTTTTGTTGTGTTATTATTTTATAAGAAATCATAGTCTTATGAAGATGTTATGGTAGTAACTAAAAATGTTTTGGTAATGTATTTTGATATTTACCTCCAACAATAAAGACAAGTAAACGTGGCACATTCTTAATAGTCTGTTGTGCCTTATCTTTATGCCAGTGCCCGTAGCGCACGCTGCAATAAAAAAAGAAGAAAATAAGTATTGAGAGTTGATATTTTTAATTATGAATTAGTTCAAACATTAGTATAAAGAACACTGTCGTATTTCTAAATTAACTAGGCGGCTAAATATGTACCTATTACAATTTTCATTGCGAATAATCATTATTATTGCTTGGGGCTTATTTAACCCCTAGCGCGTATTTTATTATTTTTTATAGTTACATATCAAAGGTGTTCAATTTATTCTTTGTTGACCTAGATTAGGATGTTAGTCCAGTCCTGATTTTTGTGTAAGGCTTCAAACGTGGTTTAAAAAAAAATGAAACTACACTACTTAGGTTTTCCTGAGTGTAGAAACAAATTTTATTAAATACATCAGTGCCGTATTTTTTCCCGATCACCGCGTTTCCATCTTAGACAGCATCATATATGATAAGGGGTCAAGAGCAAAACGTGCCACTGATAAAAAAATCTGCCATGTTTGCCGACGAGTAGAAGTCACCGATAACAATGTTGTTGCTATAACATCAAGTTATAATAACACCACAATAAACAAAATTTGCTACTTTGACCTTGAATAAATCTATAAAAACAATTGTCACATACATTTTTGCTTTATACTCTTCTTTTAGATGGGATACACATTTGGAAAATTAGTATAGTAGTGTGACATAAGAAATAAGCTAAAGAAAATTTTATTAAAGCATTATATAATTTTTTTACAAAAAAAAACCGCCATGATCCCAACGCCCATAGACAAAACCTAACTAGCAAAACATATAACAGTCTGTCGCAAATTAAAATAATAATAATATCTTAAGTTATAAATAATAAACAGTTTAATTTAATGTTAGATATAAGGAAATTCAAGTTTTAAATATAGTGAAAGTAGCAGCCTGTTACTATCCCACTGCTGAGAATAGGCCTCTTCTCTCCGTTTTTGGAGAGAAGCATTGGAGCTAAGACCTACCACGCTGTTCCAATGCGGATTGGTAAGTTACACATATCTCCAGAATTCTCTAGAGATATGCAGATTTCCTCACGATGTTTTCCTTCACCGAAAAGCGTGTGATAAATTACAATTATTAATTAGACACACAGAAAAACTAATTGGTGTGTGCCCGGGTTTGAACCCGTGACCAACTCGAAAGAGTCGCACGGTGTTACCGCTGGGCTACAGCAGCTTCAAATAACAATATAGTGAACTACAACTATATACAACTCGAAGAACTAGCCTAAGAGACTTGTTAGTTGGAAAATCAAGTATTTGTTCAATATTCTTTACATTGGTTCTGTTACAATAAACAGAAACAATATTATTATTTTTTTAGGAAAACCGTTTAATTATGTTTTTTTCAAAAGATTAAAGAGGTCAGCGATAAATAGTACAAAGATAGCTTAATCTCTAACTCGTAAAGTTGACATGTGATGTGGCCGTAATGTATCAGAAGTTATCTTAAAGCGACAACGAGTAGATGCATTTTAATGTATGTTAATGACAATAATTTATACTCACTATAAAACTGTTATCGATTTTTAACTACTCATATATTTGACTAGTATTTACTCATGGTTTTAGCCGCGAGGTGCACATATTTTTGGGAGTATGACAGTTAATAACTAGTAAAAGCCAGGCTCTCCGTAAGAGCGACATAACTGCGAAAATTTGTGAAATATTTCACAGAAATTGGTCAAACATTTTGCAGATATTTTGATCTAACTAAAAAAGTTGTACGCATTAGCAGTTCCATCACAAAAGAATCATCAATAAAAAATCGGAACATTTAAAAAAATCTGGGACTGTCCGCCCAAATCGAGACGTGTGGTCACTGTATTATAGGTTTCTTATTTATTGCATCCGGAAAAGATGATGTTCCACGTACCTGGTAGGCGCTTGATAACCGGATGTTTGAGCACGTCCGGCCAAAAATGGGAAATGGCGCTGATCGAGCTTGTCATCAATAGAGTCTTCAATGATGTCCTACAAGATACAGTAAATTACATTCAGTCTTATGATTTAGGTTAAACAAACAAATGAAACGGCGGTAGCGGAATGGTTAGCGTAACGGACTTGCAATCGAGAGGTCGTGGAATCGAATCCCGGCCTTTATACTACCGACGTGCATGCATTTATTAGCTTAGCTGGAGGGGTTAACAAGTTTACTAGTAATTTGTTACCCAAATTGCTAGTAACCTTTAAAAAAATGTGAAGGAAAGGAGAAAAAGGCAAGATTTTATTATGTCTTCTTCAACTTGTGTAGAGAAAATAATAAACTTTCTGCCTTGTGGTATCCAGGTGAGTAGCATACACCACCATCATTTCTTGCCGAGGTGTCGTACAAGGCGACTAAGGTAAATTGACGTCAGGCAGGCGGTCAGTCGTAAAATAACTAGTCAAATCAATTAACAATTAAAACATATGGCGAAACCTCAGCGATCCTACTTAAAGTGGGAAAAGGGTAGAAGAATAATATGTTAAAACTTCCCTCACCTATGTAATGAATGTAAATCGAAGAAGGGGATTTTTTGTGTTAAACAGGTATGAAAGCTTCCATTCTAATAATTATAGCAGAGAGGAATTTTAAATGCTTTCATTCAACTTTTCTGAGACTTGAAGAACTGATGTACAAATGCATCAATTCATTTGGATATTTAGAAAAATAAATTAAATTAAACAATTACTTCACTATTTACTTATGGCAAAATTTTGTGGTACTTTCGGTTATCATACCTGATACATGCAGGAGTCGTAAAAAACACATGCACAAATCTCCACCACCGCCACCATGATACACAAGCACTATATACGTTCACTATCACAAACTCAACAATCGTTTCGCCCCGCAACCGAAGCATCGTCAGGAGATAGACTCCACGACCAAAATCGCAAAGACCTTAGTAGTACTTATAACAACTAAATTACCTTGAGAACTGGAGTCCATCTTGACATTTGATAAGTTTGTTCTGTAATTCTTTCCTTTCGTGGCACTTGATACTGTTTCTTTCTGTTACCCTGATGAAAATATTTTTATTGTAACATCAGTATGTCCTTAGCGCATATATTTGTTACTTCATATTATATAATGTAAGCTATTTGTATGATCAGTGAGTATGCGGATAACTTACAAAAGTAGGTGGTATATAGCAGATACCCACTTGCCTTAAATGATACAAATGGTAATGGATATTTTCAACATTATGATTAATTGCGCGTAATAATTATATCATTACTATACAATATGTATATTATATTACTGATGCTCCACATGATATCCGGCTGAGTAGAATAGACCACCCTCACTTTTCTTTATGTTACCCAGGTGTATACGCTCAAATTATGACATATTTCGATAATAGTTGTCAGTGGTTAAGCCTTGAAAGCATAACAGAGGAAGAATTTTGCATTTGTCTTTAAAATTTAAATAAATAAATAAAAAAGGTCATTTTATCCCTGATTTTGGGTTCTGAAGAAATGTTATAATGTAGAATTGAATGCTAATACTGTCATTTATAAAGTTGTAACAGCCCAATGGGGGACGGCCGAACATAAAAAGTCAACAAACTCAGGATCAATCACCCCTGTTATCATCAACCTTTTTGGTCTTTTATGTTTTCATTTTTTTAATGATTTAAAAAAAATTACAACTCCGGCTTGATCACCCAGGTGTTCATATTAATATGTATTATTGATATTATATGTATTATTAATATGTATTATACATACATCGACGACTACGTTAAGTCCAAGGTTGGCAAGGTTGAGAAGTGCCTGCTTGTCGGAGGGCTCGAGCTGCGCGTGCGTTACCAGCTTATTGAGATTCTCTTCGGAGATGCCGTTCTTCGACATGATGTACAGAGCGATGATACGCATTTTGTCGTTGTTCTTGATACTCTATAGAAGAAATAATAGAAAATGTTACTTTAGGTTGTAATAATTATATAAAAATAAATAAATATAAGCACACATGGTCGTCCGTAACTAACTAATACCCATAGCACGAGTATTAATCTCGTGTTATGGGTTATGTGACAGACAACTGATAAATATGTATATATATGACTGGACCGTTGGCGCGATGGGTAGTGATTCTGCTTTCAGTTCGATTCCCGCCGAGGGCCAACATTTTCTATGAAAGAATTTGTTGGCTCTTCGGGCCTGGGTGTATATTTGTATTTAAGTATGTATTTAAAAACTATATATGTATATATTCACCAGTTGTCTGTCTACCATAACACAAGTATTAAGTTACTTACTTTGGGGACGGACGACCATGTGTGTAAATGTACCATATAATTATTTTATTCATATATTATCAAAAATTATATACTAATAACATAACACAATATTACATATTTTTATTTATAGATAATTTTTGAATAAATATAAAAACATGTACCGACTCCTTATTTTACAAAACGTTGGCCCTTGGCGGGAATCGCAACCGTGACTAAAGGCAGGGTTGCTACTACTTGCGCCAACGGGCCAGTCAAATATATGAAATTTTAAAAGTCGCGATTTGATTCTATCCCAGTGCAGGCATTCTCAACAGTAGTATGTCTTCTCTGTCCAATTTGAGAGAAGTGAAGCTTAGACCCACCACCCTATTTCTATGCGGATTGGTTGGTAGGTTACAAATATCCCAGGAATTCTATAAAGGTATATAGATTTCTTGACCATGTTTTCCTTCACTGAAAAGCATGATAACAGAAAACAGAAAAAGTTATTGGTTGAACTTTCGACCTTCTAGAAATAGTCACACGGTTGGCTATCAGTTTGTATGAATTTTTGAAAACATAAATATGTGTCTAATTGAAAGAAATCATATAGTAATCATCATTAACAGCCCACTTTAGTCCACTGCTGGACATAGGCCTCTCCAATTTTTCGCCACTGAGCCCGATCCTGGGCTTTTCGCTTCCATCCACTGCCCGCTGTCCTACGTATATCATCACTCCATCGAGTCTCAGGGTGTCCTACACTACGTTTACCGATTCGCGGTCTCCACTCCAGAACACGTCTACCCCAACGGTCATCGGTTCTGCGACAGATATGGCCGGCCCATTGCCACTTCAGCTTGCTTATGCGCTGAGCTATGTCGGTGACCTTAGTTCTCTGACGGATTACTTCGTTGCGAATATGATCCCTCAGAGAAACCCCGAGCATAGCTCTTTCCATAGCCCGCTGAGCAACTTTAAGCTTGTGGACCGCCTTAACTGTGAGTGTCCACGTTTCGGCACCGTAAGTCATGACAGGTAGGACACACTGGTTGAATACTTTAGTCTTTAGACTCTGTGGGATGGGTGATGAGAAGACTCGACGTAGTTTTCCGAATGCTGCCCAGCCTAGCTGTATTCTTCTCATAATCTCACACTCGAAATTGTTTTTACCTAGTTCGAGCGTCTGCCCTAGGTAAATGTATTTGTCAACAATTTCAAGAGTGACCCCATCTACCGAAATCGGACCCGGAGCAATGTGCTCGTTGCACATGATTTTTGTTTTATTTAAGTTCATCCGGAGACCGATCTGTTGAGAAGAATCAGCCAGTCCATGCAGCATCAATTGTAAATCCTCCATAGATTCAGCCATTAAGACGATATCATCCGCAAATCTGAGATGAGAGATGTACTCGCCATTGATGTTTATGCCAAGTCCAGTCCAATTCAGCGTCTTAAACATATCCTCTAGTGCGTTTGAAAACAATTTCGGGGAAATGACGTCCCCTTGTCTCACGCCTCGCTGCAGATGGATATGCCTTGTCTGCTGGTTTTGAACTCGGACTGCCATCGTTGCGTTCTCATACAGACATCTCAGCACCTCAATATATCGCCAATCGACTTGGCATCTCTGTAAGGACTCCAGAACAGCCCAGGTTTCGACCGAGTCAAACGCTTTTTCATAATCCACAAACGCTAGGCATAGTGGTCGATTGTACTCTTTAGTTTTTTGTACAATTTGCCGCACGGTGTGGATATGATATATTGTGCTGTACCCGCTTCGAAACCCGGCCTGTTCGGGGGGCTGAAACTCGTCGAGTCTTCGAAAAAGAAAATTCATATAGTAATACTATGGTTTATTACCTGATCAAGTAGTACAGGCACAATGCTCCTCATGTGATCCTTGATTTTTTCGCCTTCTGCATCAGTGCCCATAGCGAGATCCTAAAAATAGACTACATTATATAAATAATATTTGATGATTTCATTATTTTATAGCTTTGCTATTCTATAATACATGGGAAAAAGTGATCAATTCTTTTCTTATTATAATCCTTACTAATGTCCACTAATGAGTGGCTTACTGGATTTGAGTAATGCCCCATGCACTACACACGTTCACTATCACAAACTCAACAATCGTATCGCCCCGCAGCCGAAGCATCATCAGAAGATAGACTCCACGACAAAATCGGCACGGCATAATCTTTACGACTTTGTCGTGGAGCTGTCGATTGTTAAGTTTGTGATAGTGAACTTGTGTAGTGACAGATAGACTTCCACATTATTACATTATTTGTAAATAAGTTTAGTGAACTGGGGTTCTGCGGAGACTATTGGAGGGATGCTTTAGTAGTAGGTGAATAAAACCAGCAAGTTGCAAGCCTTCTCAGATGCATCATAATAAACTATAGCCTTGGTGTGATGTTTTATTCTCCCGTAGAATATATATCTGTCGCTATACCAAACTTCTCTGATTATAGATAATAAGCATTGGTATGTCGTTTCATTTACTCCTTTTCCTATTTCCTGGTAATGGTATTTCAGGTACAAGGTATATGGTATTTGCTTTAATAGGTAAACAAAGGTAACGTATTTGTAGCTCCGTCAGGCAGCTACATAAGTATGGATTTGATATTAAAGTTTAGAACAAGTATTCATTACCTGTTCGACCTTGCAAAGTTTGTCCACGTAGCCTTGGTATGCCTTCATGCAGTCTTCAGCCAAGCGCAGATGCGTAGCGTACTTGGAGAGTTCCTTCTGGTACTGGGGCATCTTCTTGATCATCTGGGACAGGTCGCGCATGGACTGTTTGTCACCTGCAAATATTATATAGTTAATTTAGTCTCTGGACAACTGAATTTTAGGAAGACATATTAAGATACGAATTAATGCCATGTGGTATCCGTATGAGAAGAAAAGACCACCCTCATTCCTTACCGAGGTGTCGTAAAAGGCGACTAATTTAAGTTGACCCGCCGTGGGGTATCCGGCTGAGTAGAATAGACCACCGCCTTTCTTATCAAGGTGTCGTAAAAGACGACTAAGTTATGCTGACGTCAGGCAGGTGTCTGGTTGGAAGATACGCAGCCAAATCATTTGACAACATGTCTATAACATGTTGTGCCACTTAGAGTGGGATGAAGGCAGGAGGATGATACTAAGATGCGAATTAAATGTGTCGATAAAGCGAAGCATCTAATTCGCTCCGAATAGGTTTTTCCAGAAAATACAGAATTTAAAAAAGGGAAAAACATAATAAAGTGTTGTTGTTATGGGACCGCCCAAATTCCCAGCTGAGCTATTATAACCTAGGAGACCGCAAAATTTACCTTATACAAATACAGTAAAAAAACATTGGCAATTAATTAAAACGAAGTAAAAAGAGAAAAATATAATATCTTGTAATACCTCCGCCCATGCGTTTGGATTCGGTGAATTTCTTCAGGTTCTTTGTAACCGAAGTGGACACCACTGCAATGTGTTGATGTCGGAGTTCAACCCAAAGCTCATCATTTTCATCCAAAAGCACCTCCTTCTGGCTACCTTGTGTTGCTTCATATCTATAAAAACAAAATTAGAATGTACTTTTATATATTTGATTATGTATTTAAAGAAATCATTTATATTTATTTAATATTATACTGTACTAATTTTATTCGAAATTATTTCAATTTATTTTGAACTATATTCGAAGTAACGTTCGTAAATATAAAAAAATAAAAAAGGGTGTATATTATTGTATCACTTCATAAAAATATTAAAAGAATTACACATTAGTTATGTACTTTGAATATATTTATGATTCTTTGTTATTTTATTACTTCTAATTAAATAAGAAAGTCAAAATATAAATTAGAAAATAATTATAATTCTCTTAAGTTTCCAGCCATTTCATATGGATATCATTGATAAATTTTAAGATTCTTTAAAGAAATAATAATATTTTAATAAATTATTAAATTCATCTTCTTAATAAAAGCATTTAGCTTATATTAACAACAGCTTTAATATCTAGAACAGATTAAGACCTTCTTGGTAGCTACACTCTTGGGGGAGTGGCCGCGGTGTTAGACCTTACAATGTGCGAAATTTCAAATTAAAATAAATTATTTAAAATATATTTCACCTGTTGTTGATAAAAAAGGGACATCACTTACCTATAGACATCGTTTTCAATAGGCAACAGATCATATCCCATAGCCTGGAGAGTGAGCTCGTGAAGCAGTGGCGAAACACAGTCGAAACCGCGATCCAGCACTAGTAACTGCGAGCGTGCTTTCTCCGGACCTTCACCCATGGTTGGCTCATCGGCCTTGATATTAAAAATTAGCATAACATAAAGAATTAACGGGCGATAAATATTCACACCTGTCCAAAGCCCTAAGATCATGTAGTTTAATATACATGGTCATGACGCAAAAAGTATAAGCATTTGTTGGTCTTTGAGCCTGGGTGTATATTTGTATTTAAGTATGTTTTTAAAAATATATAAGTATATATTCACCACTTGTCTCTCACCCATAACACAAGTATTAAGTTACTTACTTTGGGGATGGACGACTGTGTGTGTAAGTGTCCCATATATTTATTTATTTATTTATCTAACTAATCTATCTCTTTTCACATAGCCATGTGACAGAAGTCCATAATATGGTACCATCCGAATACGATTATCGCAGAAATTCTGTTAATTAATTATAATTTCTGTCGTAAGTAAATAAGTAAGTAAGTTGTAACGGCTTGTTACAACGGCCGTTCATTACTTGCTCCACGCTGCTCTAATGCGGATTGGTAGGTTACACATATCACCAGATTTTTCTAGAGATACGCAGGTTTCTTCACGATGTTTTCCTTCACCAAAAAGCGTGTGATAAATTGCAATTATCAATTAGACACATGAGTTTTAATATAAAAACTCATTGGTGCCTGCCGGGGTTTGAACTCGTGACCCTCTCGAAAGAGTCGCACGGTCACACCGCTGGACTATCATAGCTTTCTGTCTGTCGTAAACGGTAATACAAGTTTAATTAAACATTAGGGTTATTGTAAACCATTTTTTACACCTATATATAGGATTCCTTCAATGTATCGAGTCGTGTATATCTATTCTGTTATTACGTAAGAGAAAATAAAACACCTAAATTCGACAAATAAAAAAAAAATACTTAAAAAAATTAATGAATTAATTTGCACTTTTTATGATTTTTATAATCAATTTTGTGTTTAAAAAACAAACAATTATTATATAAATGTATACTTACTTTATAGGCATCCAGTTTTTGCTGAATAAGTTGCGCAAGTTCTACATTGCGCTCCCAGTCACTGCAAAAAGATCATAAATAGATATACATACTTCTATTATATACCGGTTTACTAATATTTTTTTTGTCGAGCCACTATATATTAAGACATGTATATGTAAGAATAAAATATAATGTAACTAAACTATTTATATTAATAAAAGAAGTATTTAAATCAGTTTTATTCTTTTCATAAAAAATGCTAAAATGAAATCAAAGCAAACTCTCATTCGCTATCCGCGGGATAGCTGCTAATGACAGCGGCTGTCACATCTCCCACGTCAAAAATGGCGCGAAAGGCTGTGGCAAGATGTGACGTCATGGCTGGCTTGCTTGCTTGCAATAGCGATAAGGCAGCGTTGTTACAATAATTATTATTTATTTTTATGTGTAAGGCAAACAATCAGATAAAATTTATAAGGCTTCTTAAATAACATTTCATAACATATTATGCTAATGTTAATTGGATAAAGCTTAGGTTCTAGTATATCGCCGTATCCGAAGAATAAAGTTTCCCATGAATAAGCATAGGAAATATGACTTTAATCTTTAAATAGGGCAATATGAGTATTATTTTTTGATGACGATAAATCGGTGACACAAATAGAAAAGCAAAACGTGCAAACAAGTTATTTATTAATATTGTTACAATAATACCGAAATGAGCTTGCAAAGCATGAGTTTACTTTATGATACATGAAGCATTACAATAATACTTCTTTTTTTTTCTACTCTACCTTAGCAATATTCTTATTTATCTTTCTTTTAAATGAGTTAATCTTGTGTGTGTGAAATTTTTTTATATATTTACATATATAATTCCTTCGGAATCTCGGAAAAGGCTCCAACGATTTTCCTGAACTTCAGCATGTAGGGTTTTTGGGGGGAGAAAAATCAATCTAGCTGGGTTTTATGTAAAAAAAAATCATTTAATCCCTATTTTTGGGCATTAAAAAAATACTTAAATTTATATTGAATTGAATTTTTGCTATAAACTGTCAAGTCAGCGTAGCTTATTCCGGGAATGGGTAGTCTTGAGAAATGTAAATACCTAGTATCAATCCCCAACTACAAAATTATTTTTTTCCTTTTTTTTTTAAAGCTTTTTTATTTTGTAAAAAATTACCGAGCAAGGCTTGGTCAACCAGGTACTTGATATTTAAACACTTACTTATTTAAGTCTCTTATTATATGGTTACATTAGAAGAATTTGTTATTTGAACATAATCTTTTTCTGTACAAAGTCATAATTACGGACATAATTTTAGTGTTTTTTTATATAAATGTATTTTGCTATTGGTATGCCATATATTTCTAGTGTTTATTACATACATGTGCTTACCTTCGGTATCGCACTGATGGATATTCACCAAGAGTGGCACAGAGTGTTGCTATTTGTTCTGCAATACGCTCCATGTTAGCATTGCGGGTCTGGGTAAGTGCAGGATTATACATGCACTGGAAAGTGTCCGGCGAATCCAGAGAGAACACCTACAAACTCGTTTACAAAGTAATAAATACTGTTCACCGCTTCAACTATTAAAAAAAACTTTTATTTTTTTACAAATACAAAAAAAATCATAATTACGCTGTGTTGTATCGGGCTGATTAGAATAGTACCTCTTTCATTTCTTACCGAGGTGTCGTAAAAGGCGACTAAGGTAAGTTGACCCACTCTGTGTTATGTGGTTGAGTTTATGAAAATGTTATGGTAGTAACTATAGCCGTGTGGTATCCGGCTGAATAGAATAGTATCACCCTCATTTCATATTGAGGTGTCGTAAAAGGCGACTAACGTAAGTCGATCCGCCGTGTGGTATCCGGCTGAGTAGAATAGATCACCCTCATTTCTTACCGAGGTTTCGTAAAAGGCTACTAAGGTAAGATGACCCACTTTGTGGTATCCGGTTGAGTACATTATACCACCGATTCTTACCGAGGTGTCGTAAAATACGACTAAGGTAAGTGGACGTAGGGTAGGCGGCCGTTCGTCACATACGTAGCCAAATCATGTGACATGTTTGTAACATATTGTGCCGACCCCACTTAGAGTATAAGGGCAGGAGGATGAGTATGATACTTTTGATTTGACTATTAGAATAACTTCACTACATAGTATAAAATAAAGTCGCTTTCCCTGTCTGTCCCTATGTCCCTATATATACTACTGGATTGATTTTAATCATTTTTTCACTGAGTGACATGGGATATATATTTTATACCTGTGCAAAGCAGGGGCAGACCGCTAGTAATAAATAAAGTAACAAGTAACAGTTTGTTACAAATATGTTTAATTTTTATTATATTACCTGACTTTCATATGGTAAGAAAGCAATATTAATTTCTTTCAAAGTTTTGATCTTTCTTGCAGCAGATGATTTACATAATTCATTGAATAATTCCTCCGGGCATACTTACCATCGCAGCGTGCAACAAAATGATTTATAATTTTATAAATAATTATACTGTGATTGTTTGGCAATGTTTTCTACAAACTAGAAACTATATAAAATATCATTACACAAACCTGTTGTTCATATGGTATGAAAGCTATGTTGATTTCCTTTAAAGTTTTAATATATTTAGCTACATATGAATGTGACAATTCATCAAATAGTTTATCAGGACATGCTGTAAATCAAAATAAAAGTAAAAAAAAATGTAACTGAACATAATAAAACAAAATCACAGTAAAATTTAAAGAACAAAGAATTATGATTAAAATAAATTTAATGAACAATATAAATTGTTAAAAGTTTTAATAAATTATAAATAAAAAAATTGTGAAAAAGAAATTTACAATTTTTAATGATTAATAATTTCAGTAAGTTAAGTGTTAAATGGTGGTATAGGGATAGAAATTATTAAGTGAATTTTGGATACAAAAAGCTTCTGATGATGAATTTGACATAAGAAAATTAATTATTAAATTATTGGTTTTTCTTTCTCAATTGATAGTTTTGCACAGTTGGACAGGACATAATGCTCTGAAAAACGAATTTATACTCTAGATATATTTGTGATGCTAGGATTCAAAGGTTCCCTTTCAGCCTTTTTGAAGTAGTAGTTCTACTACTTAAAAAATATTATAATTATATTATTATAATGAAATGCTATCCCGCCGTGTGGTATCCAGCTGAAAAGACCACCCTCTTTCTTACCGAGGAGTCGTAAAATACGACTAAGGTAAGTTGACGTCAAGCAGGCGGCCAGTCGTAAAATACGTAGCCAAATCATATGACATGTTTGTAACATGTTGTGCCGACACCACTTAGAGTGGGATAAGGGCAGGAGGATGAGTATGATGATATGCTATTAAAATTAATTTACTTAAACTATTGAGTTTTAGGTTTTTTTACCTTCAGTAAAGAAAACATGTGCTGCCTTATACATGATGCGGTTGCCCACAGAGAAATCATTGATAAGTGCATGTACAGATTTCTCACATGGGGTGATCAAATAAATACCATCCATGGTGTATAATGGCTCTCGTTTCTTATGAATATCTTCAACCACTATAGAACAAATAAATTCTTGTCAATAAAACTGGTACATATGCTATTATTTACTGATAATCTGCGTTTTTTCAATATTGATAATAAGTAATTCAATACTGATTAATGCGTACCCAGATATTTCGAATTTCCTACTTTTTTATATACCATTTATTATTTATTAATAAATTATAAATTAATATTTATTTTATTTTTTTATATATTTTAAAATTAATATTTACTATTAATAAATATTGATTTCCACTGTGTTTGAAATAAATTTTCACTGTAGTATTTTAAAGAACATGCCTTGGGATTTAATTAAAATTTCTTTTATAACGAAGAGGAGACAAAATATTTCTTCTGTATATATTAGAGGTTTAATTATAACTAATTTAACTAAAGTGATAGAAAAATATTAGAGCATCATTGATTTATTTATGTTATATAAATTTAACTCAGCTTACATAGTGATAATATTTCATGTTATGCAATGTTAATATAAATTAATAATAACTTCTGTTTGCTTTAATGATAATTCAAATTTTATTCGAATATTAGTTGAAGTAGCTACCTCAATAACCAAAACCCAGCTAGTAAAATATAAAAAATAAATAAAGTCACACTTACAGGTTATTCCTTCAGCTGAAATGTCATGCATCTTACAGCAAGCAGATACCATGCGCATAGACAGCTGATCCACAATAAGGATGCGCCATTCTATACGCTGAGACTCTTTGCCTTTGGGTCCGCGATAGCGGATCACCTCGTTCATTATCTCTATAAATATTAAATAATATTTAAATGAGTTAATCTTGTATGTATATATATATTTTTGGAATCTCGGTAACAGCTCTAACGATTTTCCTGAAATTCAGCATGAAATTTGGGGGAGAAAAATCGTTCTAGATAAGTTTTGTTTTAAAAAAATGTTGTTTTATCTCTGCTTGTGGGCCCTAAATTTTTTTTAAAATTTACGTTGAATACAATTTTTTGCTGTCAAACCCAAGTCATGGTAGTTCATTTGGAGAACGGGCGGTCTAGAGAGGTGAAAATACCTAGGATCGAGCCCCATCTGCCCTATTACTTTTTCATATTCCTTGTCAATTTTTTTTTACATCATTTTAAATATTACTGAGAAAGGCTCGGCCACCCAGGTACTATTATATAACTTAAGCAAGATACAATTTTGTTAATGAAGCAAAATACTAAAATAGTAATTAAGCTGTTGTGTCAGGTGCATCGAGCTGTAGATAAGCTAATACTAATGTAAATAATATAACAAAATTCCCCTATCAAATTTTAAAATCCTGTTGCATAATGATGCAAAGAATTGTATGAAACTTTTGAGGAGACTAGTTTCATTAAGGACTGCATTATAAGGTTAGAACATATTAGCAATTTTTAACATATGTAAGGTGAGTATAATTAACTATTTTGGCAGTGTAAAAAATATAAGACAAATTCAGAAAATAAATATATTGATATAAATTTTAAAATATTTAACATTAGCATAAAATTTTTAATTACATTGTTTTATTAATTTTATTTGTTGAATAAATACCCTATCATTGATGTTGTAATGAATGAAATTATAAAATATTAGATATATATATATATATATATATATATATATATATATATATATATATATATATATATATATATATATATATATATATATATATATATATATATATATATATATATATATATATATATATATATATATATATATATATATATATATATATATATATATATATATATATATATATATATATATATATATATATATATATATATATATATATATATATATATATATCTCTCCGAAAGCCATTTAATATTAAGGGTAAGTATCCTTTCCTTTAGTAACTTATGTATGTACTTAATTGATAAATACCAATTTTTGTTATTTTTATGTAAGGAGGTTGTTTGTGACTTCATGTTTGCCTTTCTTATGTAATTTTTGAATTTGCTATCATTTACCCATTTTCTTAAAGTATTAATTAAATAGCATTAATGATATAGTTTGTATTATATCAAACGTAAATCAAATATTTTTTTATAAATACCAAACTAATATAAATTGTTTATATTACGATATATTTTCATCAATTTCAAAGTTAACATTTCATGCAATAGATAGCATCTGTAAAATGACAATGAGACTCGAAATTTCGTTTAACAGATTTTTAACAAATAAAAACGATTTAAGTGTGTATTGTACATTCAACTTCTTTCAGAACCAGGGTTTCAGTCGTAAAGTAAATTCATGACGCACATCTATTCACCCCACCCTTTCATATATCAAGTGACATAAGAAAATCAATAACAAAAACCTAGGTCAGCTATGTAGTTTTAACAAGGTTTACAGTAATTTTACAATTCATGCAATAAACTAATAAATGTAATTCAAAGTGGATCTTGACTAAATTATGGGTTTAACTTAACTCTTTTGTTTTTATGCAATATTTTGGTTGTAATATGTTTCAATAAGATATTATACATGAAGAGCTGTATAAGGAAAAGCATAATGAAGGATTTTTTTTATATATTATATATCATAATAATTAACCCTTCGTATTTATTTATTTTATCGAAATTGAATAATATTAGTCATCGATAAGCAAACTATTGACATGAACATCTAAAGAGTTTGTTATCGGGCTGCTATTAGAAGTGTATTTTAAATTTATAACTATATTGTTATGAGTAAGATCATTAAAAAGCTCAAAAACTAATATACAAATAAATATTTTAACTTACTCTGCCCGACAAGCGCTTTCAACGCCATTTTTGATATTAGACTGACTTCGATTAACACCAGTTATTTGTCTGTGAGACTAACCTTCACTGACAAATCCTAGTCGCAGACTAATGAATACAGACATACAGAATAGTAATATTCTTTGAAATCAGACAAATAGCCGAAATGATGATTTCCGTATGGACAATAAAGTATATGGAATTATTGTATTTTCTCTGACATTATGTTCGTTAACTACTTCTAACTGATAGAGTTACAAGCAATGATTCCAAATTAAATCAGTAAAAAATATTATTTTAAATGAAACATGCTATCTCATAAATTAAAGTAAACAATGTAACAATTAAATCAATGTTATTATATTTATTATCAGTTAATGTATCAGAATGCTATTAAACCAATAAAACTTTCACTTTACTGCATTTCACGGCACTTGCACTATTAAAAAGAAATAGTTTGTCTTAAAAAATCCCTCTGTTAAAAAAATAATTAATAGAATGTATTGGTAAATTGTATGGGTAAGTAATAAAAGACTATAATTATTGTATTTTTGTGAATTCCATCTGGTTAATTCTATATCTTTGTTATAGGGCCATTGTTTTTGGACGAATAACACTAAAATAAAATTAATATTCGATACAAATGTTTGTCCAAGAATGATAGTCCAACATAACTTGGTCTATAAACTGAATTAAATGTATTATGTATGAAAAACAATAATATCTTCTTATTCTGAAATATATAAAACAGCAACAAAATTATAGTGGATAAAGAAACATTAATATTTTTGAATGTTAAAAAATTGCTTTAAAAAATTCATATCAATATGTTAAAAAATCATATAAAATATTGTCCAGAACTAAATTTATTTTATTCCTATAAATAAATTTGAAAGTATCCTATATATATTTCCCTTACATACAATAATTTCTAATTTGTAGGAGTGTTGACCAAACATATTTCTATCATGGCACTTTTAAAGAACTTTTACGTCTTTTATGAAATAATTGATTTAAAATACATGTAATTTTTTAAATTTAAATCAAAGAACATTAATGTGCTCTTTAAACTATACATAAAATTTACTAGCATTGATAATAAACATGATAAGAAGGCGGGTCAATATCAAAAGACAGGGAAAACACTATCTGGCTTTTTCATTTGAACATCGGCCAATGTAGAGTTCGGAAAGGAATGAGTTTGTTTGGCAAAATCGGCACTCGGTGATTTCAGATTTAGTTTTTTATGTGCCTGTGTAGGTGTTGGATGTAAAAAAGGTTGATAATAGCGTATCTCACGCATACACGTAATTCGTGCGGGATTTTTGGTGTTTATTTATTGAAACTAGTTAGCGGTACTTAGGTTGAAAGGTAGGATTTAAATAAAAGAATATTTATTATACATCGTATGTAGTGATAGAATATAATTATTTTATATTCTTAGTTTTAGGAAAATTGATAATTTTTTTAAAATATTAGGAACAGTATTGTCTAAGCGAATGAAATACTGTAGTTTGAGCTATTTTAATAAAAAAAGACTAAACGACGATATAAACATGTAGTGCATAGGCTCAAGTAAATATTAATTTTTAATGTGGGTATATAAACATTTTGCACAAATTATACATGTTATTTACATGAGTGAGTTTTAATATAAATTCAAGTAACAATTTTAGTATAAATTGTAAAATAATGTAAATTATCTTTAGTTTTGCTGGTAAATATATTTAATGTTAACATCATAGTTGAAATTGAAAAGTACACCTCGATGTCCATAATTACTTAATAACCTAACGAGGAATCATCAATCCATCAAAAGCAAATGTCGTTATTTAGCTCGAATCAAATATATTTTTTAGATTAAATTTGATTTATCTTTTTATAGGAAGCTAGCTGGTGAAAGTGTGTTGCGGTTATTGGGGAATCACTGTGTTGTGTTTCACTGTTTGGTTGATCAAGCAGTTACAGTTAGTGTACAGCGAAATGTAAAGTGATGTACGCTGTGTGCGCCCAACTATTGGCAGTGTTTGTTTTTGTATTGTGATTGCGTGCAAGATGAACGATGAATTAAAGATTGTGATCCCCTACCCGTGTCGCGCAGAGGGCTGGCTTGATAGATGTGGTAAGTCAATATTGAACAGTTATTCATATTTTTTTCGGTTAATCGTCAATAAAATTAGATGCATATTAAAATTTTCACCATTGCATTTATTTGTATTCGTGGGCTTGCTATTTTTATGAAGGTCCTCGCATTGAGAGTTATTTAAAGCTATTTACGTAAGCATTCAACAAGTGACATGCATTTTGTGCTAATTTTTTAACTCATAAACATTTTAGGTGAATATTTTAGTATTAGGTTAGTTCTTTATATTGATTGATGTACATATCTTCTTATATTGAGTTATTTTTTTTTTATTTGTATGTGCGATTTGTTAGTATCTATTAACATTGTAAGGGTTATATGATGATATGATTCTAGGATACCGTTCTTGTTTTTATTAAAGCAATGTAAACAATTTACAAGAATATGTGGAGGCGTTCTATTCATTACTTTTAAATTGGAGCATTGTTTAAGTTGTGTGGCCCGGAAGTCAAATCATCTGCTAATTGTTGTTGTAACAACTTTATGTATTCAAGTAGGCGCCAAACTAGTTTGATTGTGCATTAGTTTGGCGCCTATTAGAATCCATACGAATATAATAAATGCGTAAACCTGTCTGTAACACTTTTACAGTTCATCAGCTGAATCAATATTTATGAAATTAAGCACAATTAAAGATTATAAATCGGGGTAACACATGGGATAAAAAAAACAATTCTGGAACAGGGAAAACCCATATATTGCATTATTGAGGGTAGTAATAAGCTTAGTGGGCGCGAGCGGAGTCTCAGGAACTTGTTATATATCTAGTAGGTACTATAACTTAAAATACTCTCCTTTACATATAAATACCTAGGTAAAACCAAATATTTCATCATTATCCTCCTGCCCTTATCCAACTCCAAGTGGGACACAACATGTTATAAACATGTTGTCACATGATTAGGCTACCTACGTATTTTACGACCGGCCGCCTGCCTGACGTCAACTTATCTTAGTCGTATTTTACGACACCTCGATAAGAAAGAAGTTGGTCTATTCTACTTAACCGAATACCACACGGTGAGTCAACCTACCTTAGTCGCCTTTTACGACACCTCGGTAAGAAAAGAGGGTGGTACTATTCTATTCAGCCGGATACCACACGGCGTAAAACCACATATTTCATCATGTAGTCTTAAAATGGAAAGAACTTAAGTGAAATATTTATTTAATTCCTCATACATTTTGCAAAGAAGGTTATAATTATTATGCCAATTAATATTTATTAGGTAATAAATTTTTGGGTTCATCTGTGTTCAATTGTATTAATTTTCGTCGCAGAAATAATTTAAGGATTATACTTCTTTGACTGGAATTTCTATTTATAAACGTAGTGAGATTACCTTGGGACCTACTTACTACCTATATGTATATCTTCTGACTTACCTTATAGCTTACTGAGTCCATTATTTTACATTCATAATGTCATACCTATATACCTTAATTTATTTTCGCGATGCATAGGAATACTTTATAAGACAACTTTATTATTATTTTTAAGAATTATATAAAATATACATATTTGAGGGTACCACTGTTTCCCCATCACTTCCGATGTAATTGCTTAAAAATGTAAATACAATTTTTTTTAATTTTATTTGTAGTTATAGAAAAAATATGTGAACTGACTATTGTATTATGGCTTTATGACTTTATCGACTACACTTATTAGCCGTGTGGTATCCGGCTAAGTAGAATAGTACCACCCTCATTTCTTACTGAGGTGTCGTAAAAGGCGACTAAGGTAAGTCGACCCGCCGTGTGTTATCCGGCTGAGTAGAATAGACCACCCTCATATATTACCGAGGTGTCGTAAAAGGCGACTAAGGTAATTTGACCCACCGTGTGGTATCCGGTTTAGTAGAATAGACCACCCTCCTTCTTACCGAGGTGTCGTAAAATACGACTAAGGTAAGTTGACGTCAGGCAGGCGGCCGGTCGTAAAAACGCAGCCAAATCATGTTACAGCATGTTTATAACATGCTGTGCCGACCCCACTTAGAGTGGGATAAGGGCAGGAGGATATATATAAAATAATTACTTATTGTCATATGTAGTTTGTACCTCTTTATATAAGCAAATGCTGATTTGTTATACTCGTAGTTCTTTATACTTGACTTTATTGATCCATTCATCATCCCCCTGCCCTTATCCCACTCTAAGTGGGGTCGGCACAACATGTTATAAACATGCTGTCACATGATTTGGCTGCGTTTTTACGACCTGCCGCCTGCCTGACGTCAACTTACCTTAGTTATATTTTACGACACCTCGGTAAGTAAGAGAATGGTCTATTTTACTAAACCGGATACCACACGGTGGGGCAACTTACGTTACTCGCCTTTTACGACACCTCGGTAAGAAATGAGGTTGGTCAATTCTACTCAGCTTGATACCACACGGCGGGTCGATTTACCTTAGTCGCCTTTTACGACACCTCAGTAAGAAATAAGGGTGGTACTATTCTATTCAGCCGGATACCACACGGCGTACTTTATTGATCCATTATATATGTGATTTTATACAATAGGTTGGTAGCCTTATATGTAAGCCCTAGGCTCTCATTATAATGATTAAAGGATTAAAATGTCGTACTAAGACTGGAAGTAATCACTTATACTCGTTGTTATATTTTATTACCAAAAACATTGTGGCGTTCATCAACTTATACGAGTAAGGGCTAAAACGAGCACAAAGGGCAAATTAATTTGTTCGAATTATATCTTTACGCAGACTGATGTAATACTGGCCTAGTTTAAATATTGAATTATGGACAGATTATTTATACATTTTCTTTGAACTACTGTTATAAATATGAGTTTCAGTTACTATAATTTATATTAGAGTGCATCAGACTCGAACGCATATTAATGGTTTGTAGAAGTAGGCGTTACGTTGCGGAATTCCATAGTACTATAGTTAAGTTATTAGTTCCATAGTACTAAGAATAAAAAAAACAACTTCTAAGTATTAATATGCATAGATGTTGTGATAGAACTATTTTGTTGTAATTCGTGTTTGTTAAGACAATCTATGTAATGCTATGTGTAGGAAGCAAAAATTGTTCTCATACCTTATACATGCAAGATAAGTTACCGTATGTATCACAATAAACCATCACCAATAACACACATTCACTACGACAATCTCAACGATCGTTTCGCACCGTAACCGAAGCATCATCAGGAGATAGGCTCTAGGATAAAATCCCAATACGATTTTTACTTTTTTATACTATGTTAGATAGTTTTTGCTGGCTACACTTAGTATTAAAGAATTTTTTTTAAAAAGCGGATTTGACAAAGTTATTCCATCACTATGTACATTAGAAATTACATAGGTATATTTGAGCAAAAATAAAAAATCTTTTAATATAATTAAAAATTCATATAAATTATTCTTTGTATACATATAATAAAGAGAAGAATTCTATTCTAGACAATTGGCTTTCTGTAAATACGATCCTCTCAATAGTTATAAATATATAAATAAATTGTCATTTATTACAGAATATATGTCATACGTATAAATATATTCAATAACTTGAGTGATCGACTTGCCCTGAAACCACAGACAATAGAAAGGATAATAGATAGGGATAAGTTTCTAAGATATTGCATATGATTTTAATACTTTGAGAGCAGGTTGACTGTGTTCGCCCTACATAGAGTGAAAACTATACTCTGTTGTGGTTTCTATCGTGTTTCGGTTCATCAGCCCAGACAGCTAAGCTAGATCGACGCGCTTTCTACCTTAGGATACTTAGAGGAACGATTACATAAGAAATATTAATAAAAAAAGGAAAGTAATGATTTAAGTAATTATTTATTGTAAATTAATTATTTAAGTGATTATTTTGCCATAACCCGCGTTTATAAAGAAAATCTATATAACTCTAAGTGTAAGAAGCTAAAACCATTCTCATATCTTATATATGCAGGAATAATTACCGAAGGTATTATAAAGCACAACACACTACATAAGCGCTACACACATTTAGTATGACATTCTCAACGATTGTTTCGCCCCGCACCTAATTACTTATAATGTTCACGGATACATTATAAAAAGAATAGTATATATTACTAGCGGCCTGCCCCTGCTTCGCACGGGTATAAAATATATATCCCATGTCAGTCAGTGTAAAAAAAATGATTAAAATTGATCCAGTTGTTTTGATTTATTCATTACTGCCCGTGGCCGTAGCGTTAAATTTGGAGAAAAACAATTTCCTTTCCCTATACCAAGAAGATTTCCTGCTATCTTTGGAATATCTAAATTCATATAGTACATTATTACTTATTTACTTTTACTTTTTCCCTATGTATTTTATTTTTGCAATTAATTACAGAATGTCTTTAAACAAACTCTCGAAAGAGCGACATCGCAGCTAAATTCGAAGTGCTTATAGGTCTAAGCGCGGCCTCCTCGCGGGATTTTAAATCTGTAATATCTCCGAAAATGTTCACTTAAATTACATGCTGTAAACGGCAATATTGATCTATATTAAATCAAAAATTTATTTAAGGTACTCAATTGGATAAGGATTAATGCTGTATTGTATAAAAATTGCTTTGAACATAAGACATCATTTTTCGTAAAAAGTAAATGAAAAAATCTGCTATTGTGGGTTATCCATAAGAGATAGATATATACCATCGCGGACTTTTCTGTAGACCTTTTTAAGGTGTACAAATACTTAGTACATCATTTTGATAAATCTCGTAGGGTTTAGCCTGCGTTTGCAATGTAAGCGGAAAAAAATGTAATTATTTACAGAAACCTCAAAAATTACATTATTTCTCTACTTCGTATTGAATGTTATTAAATGTACAAACCTTCCTCTGGAATCACTCTATCTATTAAAAAAAACCGCATCAAAATCGGTTGCGTAGTTTTAAAGTTTTATGCGTACATACGGAAATATGGACTTTGTTTTATAATATGTAGTGATTGTATTTTTTACCTAAATCTTTATTTCAAGAACATGTTAAGTATACATTGTTTTGTGGCAGACTTTTTGAACAACTTGACTTTTCGAAATTTTGTATTTCAATAAATTAAAATTTAAATCTTTTTCCTGAGTCCTCTTTGTATTGTTGAAAACCGCACAAATAATTTCTGTCTATAGGTGCGGCCAATACTATAATACCTATATTATTATGTTGGCTGTGGTAAATAGTACAAAGTATTGATTGAAATTCTTTTCTCGGCGAACGATAGTTACGTAATTAAACACTTATTGCTTTCTAATGATGTTTAACAACAGTATGCCGGTGGAGAGTAACTAAGTTGTTACGAGATCTCCACACCCAGCCGCACCTAGCACTATCGACCGTCAGTTTGTGTGAAATATTATGTTTTTAAAAATAAAGTACGTTATTTCGTAAAAATGACATCCTTTACTATAAATATTATTAATTATGTAAGTAATTTTAACATTTTTAGTTGTTGTGGACATGCAGGGGCCATTCGACTACTTACTAAGAATTATAAGTATTAAACCATAGTTAAGATTAAATAGATTGTATAATTTAAGTAAGTAAGTAGCCGCCTGTTACTATCCTACTGCTGAGGCCTCTTCTCTCCGTTTTTGGAGAGAAGGTTTGGAGCTAAGACTTACCACACTGCTCCAGTGCGGATTGGTAGGTTACACATATCTCCAGAATTCTTATAAGATAATAATTATTGTATTCAGTTTAGTGTATTAGGAAGTATAAATATTGACATTAGTCTCAATATTGTAATCTCAACTTAAGAGGAGATTTAAAAATGGAAGAGGAATTAATTTTGGCGGCATTGTGTTCTGACGAAAAATAATTGTTATTAAAGTCATTAAGAGTAATAAAGTGTTTGAAGAATTGTTATGATATATTTTGGTAGTAAGGGTGAGTATTTTAATAATTATCACTAAGAACGACTCAAGAAATAAAAAAAATACATATAACGCCAACATATGAGTCATGAATTCACGTATCTACGCGTTAAAAGCTTGCAAATAAGCTAACATAAAAGAGGACGGTTTATGAATTTCGCAATTTTGATACGATTTACGAAAGAAGTAAGAGAGATAATGAGACGACTTTTATTTAAAGTTAAGAACGGATATGTTACTAAGAAGAGCTTTATTGGCGACTTCGCCCCCATGGAAACCAATGTGCCCCAAAATGTTTCACACTCCCAACCTTACGGGAATTTTACGATAAAACGTTAAACGTTTATGTTGCTCCACAACTTCCTCTATCTTTACGAAAAATTCTCATTTAAATCGGTTTCCGGAATTATTACAGAGAACATACTTCTTCTTCCTGCCCTTATCCCACTCTAAGTGGGGTCGGCACAACATGTTACAAACATGTTGTCACATGATTTGGCTACGTATTATACGACCGGCCGCCTGTCTGACATCAACTTACCTTGGTCGCCTTTTACGACACCTCGGTAAGAAATGAGGATGGTACTATTCTATTCAGCCGAATACCACACGGCTATATTTTTAATTACTATAATCTGTTCATGAAATTGTCCTTAATGTGGTATCCGGCTGAGTATCGCTTGATTTCCGTACAGAGAACATACTATCAACCTAAATCTTCCCAAAGAATTGCACTATCTTTTAGGTACCCTTACGTAAAATAATTCAGTAGATTTTAATAAAATTGATCACATACACACAGACAGCTTTTGGGGCTTAGTTTTATAATAAGCATAGATTTCAAAGCGTGTTTTTACTTCTGAGGTTTTAATTTACATAGTAAACATTGAAACTATGGTTGAAACACGGCTTTCGTGGAGCAGTGATGTCACTTTTGTGTCAGTTTGTAGTTTAGCCTGGTAAGCACGTACTCGAGGTTTAAGAAGAAATCAAATAAGGAAAAGTATTTACGCATTCTAAATGCGTCTAACACCCGTACCACATCCGTCGGATGATATTTCGCGGACGTTGTTAAATTTGTAACTGATTTGTATCTGGGCCACCTCTTTGGGATTTTCATTCATGTTTCATGTTAGTTTTGCACAAAGAAATTTTGTTGTTTCGGTCAGGTATCGGCGATATTTGTATATTGATTCTTGCATAAATCCTTCAAACATATGTATTTTTTTCAGTTAGGCAGATTTATGCTTTTACAAATGCTGGGATATATATGTAGTTATTTAAGCTGTCATAGGTGTGATAGTTAATTCTTCTCTATGACTCAGTTTTATATTAATAAAAATGGATGGATATTTAGGTCCTCTGTGTTGTTTACATTCATACACATTTTTAGAAAACAAAATTTTTGTAAAGTTTTAGATTTAATTATTCATCATCCTCCTGCCCTTAACCCACTCTAAGTGAGATCGGCACTGTTTGTATCCAACATGTTGTCACATGATTTGGCTACGTATTTTACGACCGGCCGCCTGCCTGACATTAACTTACTTTAGTCGTATTTTACGACACCTGGGTAAGAAAGATGGTGGTCTATTTTACTCAACCGGATACTACACGGTGGGTCAACTTACCTTAGTCGCCTTTTACGACACCTCGGTAAGAAATGAGGGTGGTCTATTTTACTCAACCGGATACTACACGGCGGGTCGACTTAAATTTAAAGACTTTTAGAGTGTTACCAAGGTAAACGTAAGAACACTTCATGTTTACAAATGCACAAAGCTTATTCACAATATAACACACATTTTATAATTATTATCTTAAAGGATTGTAGATATTCGTATTTAATACTAGTTATTCATATAATATAGTTTAATATTAATAATTCGAGTATTTGTATGAAATGGCAAAATAACTGTTGTCAAATTGTGCATGCCGTTGCCATCTATAATTGATATAGCACTTAGTTTAAGTTTTCAACATTTGTATTTTTAGCACTACTTGGTGAGTATATTGTTGATGGCCTTTTAAAATAAATAAATAAATAAATACTTAAATAATTTCCTTTCTGTAAGTTATCTTTAATATTTTGATACTATTTTTTGTCATAGTAATGATATTTATGGTTTTTTATCTTTGAAAGAACGTTATATACATGTTAACTTTACATGCACATTGTGTATTTCTCTTACACTAAAAATGTGATGTAAAAACAATTTAGGGTGTGGCGATGTTGTTCTCATCCATCACATTGATAATACGATTTATCGGATTCATGTCACAGGTAGACTAGCACATTATTCTTTGCCGTTAAATCGGTCACTATAGTAGACACGTGCTTTGTTTTTGAACGAATGACACGTAGAAAGTACACTGTTATCCGGTTACACAGATACAGACCATTGTTTTTCTTAACAAAAGTATTCACAACTTCTTTATCTTGTACAATAACAAAAATTTCTTTTGGTTAGAAAGGTATTATAATTTTTGCTAACTGGAGAACAATCAGGTTACTTTTAATTGGATTTTTAGATAGAAGTTGTGGGCATACAAAGTTATTTTTTTCCTTCTTTCTATCTAAGATCAGTCTCCAGACTATAATTAGATATGATGTCCTTATTTTGACGTTGGATTAAGCTCATCCTGCGATAAAGCAATCCTCGATATTAATGTATATTATATAGCTTTGAATATATATGTATACCTTTGAAACTTAAATAGTAATAATATTTATTTATATATAAGTTCGTATGCACCAATAATCGTAGTTGCCGAACTGATAAGATGTTATTAGTAATCTTAAACTCTCTCTAAATGACTGCAAATTTCTCATCGTTCAAGTTATTGACGTAGATAAGATATGAACGTACTAGTACTTCGAGTTTCAAAATAATAATTTGTATTAAAACTATAAGTTATGAGTTATTATTACCTCTATAATTTTTATGAAAATCTTTTTGTTTCTGTAGACGTTAATTAATATAAACGAAGATATTTACACGAGGGAAATCCAGAGTAACGTAGGGGCAAGCGGCAGCAGAGTAATAAAATAGATTGATCTTTCGTGACTTATTATGTGACTCTCGGGGATGAGTGGCGAGTCATTAGGGGCTTCTACTATAAATCAGTATAATTGCGATTTGAAATTTTAACGTAGTTGACATATGTCACATGATAAGTAAAAATGAGGTGCAAATATTCGACTGTAGAAAGTAATTATTACACCTATTATTTTATTTATTATACAATATAATAAATAAAATAATACATGTTCTTAACAATTTAAAAAGTAGCAAGCAGAATTTACTTTATGAAATTTGCCATTATTTTTGTTACTTAGTAAAAGTAACAAAAATAATGGCAATAATATACCTATCTAAAGCTTTTGATTTAACTACAAGAGAAAATTTGATTTACAAAACCTATAAAAAATAAAATGTTAAAGAAAAAAAGACAAATGATTAAATAAAACTTTGAATTTATTGTAATTGTTAAAGCAATGTAATTGTTATACACCAGTGGTTCGCAACCTTTTTTATGCCATGCCCCGCCTTTAAATTTTTTGGGCTCCCTATATAATATTCATCATTAACAGCCCACTTTAGTCCACTGCTGGACATAGGCCTCTCCAATTTTTTTTTTTTCTCGCCACTGAGCCCGATCCTGGGCTTTTCGCTTCCATCCACTGCCCGCTGTCCTACGTATATCATCACTCCATCGAGTCTCAGGGTGTCCTACACTACGTTTACCGATTCGCGGTCTCCACTCCAGAACACGTCTACCCCAACGGTCATCGGTTCTGCGACAGATATGGCCGGCCCATTGCCACTTCAGCTTGCTTATGCGCTGAGCTATGTCGGTGACCCTAGTTCTCTGACGGATTACTTCGTTGCGAATATGATCCCTCAGAGAAACCCCGAGCATAGCTCTTTCCATAGCCCGCTGAGCAACTTTAAGCTTGTGGACCGCCTTAACTGTGAGTGTCCACGTTTCGGCACCGTAAGTCATGACAGGTAGGACACACTGGTTGAATACTTTAGTCTTTAGACTCTGTGGGATGGGTGATGAGAAGACTCGACGTAGTTTTCCGAATGCTGCCCAGCCTAGCTGTATTCTTCTCATAATCTCACACTCGAAATTGTTTTTACCTAGTTCGAGCGTCTGCCCTAGGTAAATGTATTTGTCAACAATTTCAAGAGTGACCCCATCTACCGAAATCGGACCCGGAGCAATGTGCTCGTTGCACATGATTTTTGTTTTATTTAAGTTCATCCGGAGACCGATCTGTTGAGAAGAATCAGCCAGTCCATGCAGCATCAATTGTAAATCCTCCATAGATTCAGCCATTAAGACGATATCATCCGCGAATCTGAGATGAGAGATGTACTCGCCATTGATGTTTATTTATTTATTTTTTTTATTTATAAAACTTTATTGCACATTCCACAATAAAATATAAAAACAGAAACAAAATAGGGATATGAAACATTTAAGGCGTGCAAAGGCGGCCTTATTGCTATAAGCAATCTCTTACAGGCAACCTTGATAGAGTAGTTATTCGCAGGAGCGTGGGAGGGTGCATAAACAATATTAGTATATATACATATACTAAATACGAATATACTTAAATAATCAAAAATAAAAGTAAATAAATAAAGCATTGGAAATATACTACTTATATACAAATAAGATAAACATAATATAATAAATATACATACATAAACTACTAGATTGATATAGGTTATAATGACAAATAATAATTATACAAGCGAGATTTAAAAATCATGAGTGACTCCGAATGACGAATATCACGAGGAAGTTTATTCCACAGCTTAACACATGTAGCTGTAAAGGAGTTAGCGTAGAATTGCGTGTGACAAGTTGGAGTTTTTAGCCTATTATCAGTATGTGATCGAAGGCTCAGGTGATGATCAGTGTTGGAGCCAAGGAAAGAGAAACGATGTTTGAGATAAGATGGAGTAAGAGGGTTATACAGAATAGAGTAGAGAAGGGAAAGCATATGTAAGTTACGGCGTTGCCTGATAGGGAGCCACTTCAACTGTGCCCGGTATTGAGACACGTGATCGTATTTACGTAAGCCAAAGATAAATCTGATACACATGTTCTGTAGACGTTCGAGCTTATTGAGCTGTTCTTCAGTTAGATCAGGATAGGCACAGTCTGCATAGTCTAATAAGGGAAGGAGAAGGGCATGAGCTAAGGATATTTTTGTCTTGATTGGGAGGAAGTACTTCCACCGCCTCAAACACGACATCGTAGCAAAAATTTTGCGACTTACCTCACTTATTTGTGGAATCCAGGAAAAGGAGCGATCAATTAATAATCCAAGGTTTTTGACAGACGGACTGTATTCAAGAATAGAATTATCGATAGTAATATTAGGTAAGGAATTTATGTCGATCTTATTGAGTTGTTTGGAGCCTCCTAAAATCGCGACTTGAGTTTTGTTTGCATTAATACAAAGGCCATAAGATTTACTCCAGGCGGTTATTTTGCCAATTTCAGTATTGATTATGTCAATGGCTTTGTTAATATCACAAGATGGTGCAGTGGTGTATATCTGAAGATCATCAGCATAAAGATGATAAGAACAAGAGAGAAGATGAGTAACAGAATTGATATAAATGGAAAAGAGAAGAGGAGAGAGTACGCCACCTTGCGGCACGCCAGAAACGAGTGAAGTATAAGAGGATAATTTATTATTAGTCTTAACACATTGCTGGCGACCGTGTAAGTAGCTGTGAAACCACAGGATAGCATTGTTTGATACATTGATTGATTTCAAGATTGCAAGGAGTATATCAAAATCAACAGTGTTAAAAGCATTGCTGAAATCCAGCAATGCAATAACACTGACAAGTCGACTATCCATATTGTGTCTCACATCATCACAGACCTTAAGAAGGGCAGTGACAGTACTATGTCCTCTTCTGAAACCAGATTGGTAAGGGCTGAGGATATGATTTTGAGAGAGGAAGTCACTAAGTTGACAGAACACGATACGTTCTAAGACTTTGGAAAGATACGGGAGAATTGATATAGGTCTAAAGTGAGAGAGTGAAGAAGGGTTTTTTATTTTTGGAATAGCTACGACATGTGCTTTCTTCCAAGTCAGTGGGAATTCGTTGGAAGTTAAGGAAAAATTAAGGATATGGGAAAGTACTGGTATAATATTATCAAGCAGTAAAAGCGTCATTTTCCTATTAATACCGTCACAACCAGCAGCATTCGATCTGATAGCTAATACATGCTTTCTAACTTCAGCAGGAGTAGTTGGAGTAAAAGAGAAAGGAGAATAAAGAGTAGGAGATAGCGAATTAAGATAGTTCATCGCGACTTGTTTTCCCCGTGCGTCAATAGAAATGACATCAGTAAAATGTTTATTAAGGGCATCGAGGTCAAAAACAGAAGTAGTTCTGGAACGTTGCTTTCCGATGCCGAGCGTTTCAAAAAATTTCCAGATTTTAGTAGGGGTACTATGTTCAATGGAAGTGTGAATATATCTACGTTGCGCATCCCTACACACCTTACTGCAGTGATTGCGATGCTGCTTATATTTATTGTAATTTTCGTCGGTTGGCTTTATTTTGAATTTTGTTTTGGCTGCATTTCGTTTCGCCATCAACATCCTAATAGTAGGTGTTAGCCAAGGAGCAGGTAAATGCTTTAATTTAGTAGGACGTAAAGGAGCGTGTTTGTCATATAGGTCTGTCAAAATAGAGTTGAAAATTTCCAGTTTATCATTGATAGAATTAGTTTATGCCAAGTCCAGTCCAATTCAGCGTCTTAAACATATCCTCTAGTGCGTTTAAAAACAATTTCGGGGAAATGACGTCCCCTTGTCTCACGCCTCGCTGCAGATGGATATGCCTTGTCTGCTGGTTTTGAACTCGGACTGCCATCGTTGCGTTCTTATACAGACATCTCAGCACCTCAATATATCGCCAATCGACTTGGCATCTCTGTAAGGACTCCAGAACAGCCCAGGTTTCGACCGAGTCAAACGCTTTTTCATAATCCACAAACGCTAGGCATAGTGGTCGATTGTACTCTTTAGTTTTTTGTACAATTTGCCGCACGGTGTGGATATGATCTATTGTGCTGTACCCGCTTCGAAACCCGGCCTGTTCGGGGGGCTGAAACTCGTCGAGTCTTCGCGCGAGACGGTTCGTGATAACCCTTGAAAACAGCTTATAGACATGGCTTAGAAGAGATATTGGTCTATAGTTCTTTAACAGTGTTTTATCACCTTTTTTGTGAAACAGTATGACTATACTTCTATGCCATGCCTTTGGAGTTCTCCCGGCAAAGAGAACGGTATTAAACAGCTCTTGAAGCTCTGTTACCAGTGGAATTCCACCAGCTTTTAACAGTTCTGTTGTAATACCATCCTCACCCGCGGCTTTTCCATTCTTAAGCTGTCCAAGGGCTAAAACGATTTCGTCCAGACTAATATCAGGCAGGTCTTCCGTATAGTGGCGGGTCAGAGTAGCCCTATTGTCCTCAGATGGCAGTGGTAAATGAGGAGCATGCGATGCGTACAATTCGGCGTAGTAGTTTTCCACTTCCGAGAGAATTTCTGGTTTGGAAGTAACGACTTTTCCCTTTAATGTGGTTAACTTCGTCAGGTGACTTTTTCCAAGAGGCTTGATAAACACTTTTGGACCCCGATTTTGCTCGATTGATTTTTGAATCAAGAGCGTATTAGCTGATCGGAGGTCGCGTCGTACCATCTTAGTAATTCTTTTGTTTAAAGCCTCTACCTCTGACGAAGTTAGCATAGGGTTGCGTCGCTCTTCCATTAATAGGAGAGTATCTCTCGAAAGTTTCGACTTCATACCCTTACGCTGTCTTTCGCAAATTTTTGTGCCCTCATTTCGAAGGACTTCCACTACTCGATCGAGTTTTTGGTCTACGTCTTCCGTGGTTTCCAGAGCAGTGAATTGGTTTTTAAGATGTGTCTGGAATGTTTCAGATCCAATTACGGTTTGGAGAACATTCGGACGGACTGTTGATTTCAATAAACGGACACGTTCTAGCTTTAGATAGATACTCAGAGTGCCTCGTACCAACCTATGGTCGCTACCGGTTGCAAATCTACTGAGCACCGAGACATCCCTGAATATACGCTTCTTGTCCGTAATAATAAAATCAATCTCATTTTTCGTCCGCCCGCCGGGGCTTCGCCATGTCCACCTTCTTTGGGGTTGTTTCTTGAAAAAAGAATTCATCAAAAACAACCCTTCTTTCTCGAGAAAGTCGACGAGCATTTGCCCCCTCTCATTTCTTCGACCCAAACCATAAGGTCCTACAACCAATTCACTACCATTTTGTACTCCCACTTTAGCGTTAAAGTCCCCCATAACAACGTTGAAGTGGGCTCTAGAGGAATGGCGTAAGGCTTTCGTTATATCCTCATATAGAGTTTCCACTTCCGAATCCGGGTATGACTCCGTGGGCGCGTATGCTAATACCACCTTTAGGGTATACCGTGCAGATATTCTCAGCACAAGATACGCAACCCTCGGAGACAAACTGGTGATTTCTAAAACGTTGTTACAAAGGCTTTTATGGACCAAAAACCCGATCCCACCTTGCGACAGCTGGTGACCTTCACGATAATATGACCTCCCCACCCTCTTAACAATAAAATTTGGTGTAGACTCTACTTTGAGAAACACTGGTATAGACAATTTTAGATGACAAATCTATTGCAGCCAGTAGATTCAGTTGTCTAATACGTCTCAAAGATTGTTACAGAAGTCCGGATCCATAATATACTCACGTATATTATCAGTAACGGAATCGTTATAATTGAGCAGATAGAGTAAATAATAAGTTAATTGTGTGTAACTCTGGGAGAATTGAGACAATAGATATAGCGGTCTTTTACAATCAGTCGAAATCAAGGTAGCGTAATCTAATTAGTAATCATTATTAAGTTAGTATTTCATTAGTTTCCATTGTATATAATTTTTTTTCACATCATTATTTCAATGGATTGTGTTATAAATAAAAAAAATTGGTGAAAGAATTTATACCGGTAGCATAGCATTATGAAAACATATATGGTAAATATATGTATATTGTGCATCCTTTCAAAGTTGAACAAATGTATTTTATTAAGAACTAGCTGTCCGGTCACTACCCGTTGCTGTGGCTCAGCCTGCTTTCGAATTTCCCTCGAAACAAAACTTTACAATTAATCCGCTCCGATCGCCATCAAAATTAACCTAATTTATGTAAAGTACCTGGTTGACCGAGCCTTGCTCGGTAATTTTTTACAAAAAAAAAGAAAAAAAAAAGGATAAAGTATTACGTAGTTGGGATCGATCCTAGATTTACATTTCTCGACACTGCCCGTTCCCCGAATAAAATACGCTGACTTGACAGTTTATGGCAAAAATAGTGTTTTATATTCAATATAAATTTTAGTCTTTTTTAGTGCCCAAGAACTGAGATAAAATGATTTTTTTTTACACAAAACCCGGCTAGATCGATTTTTTTACCCCAAAATCCCCTACATGCTGAATTTCAGGAAAATCGTTGGAGTCGTTTCCGAGATTCCGAAAATAATAATAATAATATATATATATATACAAGATAAACTCATTAAATATTAATATGTTTGTTTATGTATTCATATAGTATGCCAATGTATACACAAATGTCAAAATTCATCTGTAAAATACACATTTATTATTGTGCCATACTGCAGTCTTGGATAGCATTCGAGTGTGTAAATATTGTTCGAGTTTTCGTATAATTGCAATCAAGTAACACGTGTCATTAGTATTAATCTAGGTAATCGGACACATAGCTAATCGATTACCTAAATTATTACATGAAGCTGCCACATTTATATAAACTTTTTGTACGACAATTATGTATTGTTACAGACTGAATTTTTTTAACCTTAAATTAATATTTTCTGTTTTATTACACACCTATTAAATTATCAAATTTTTATTTCATATTAAAATGTATTAATATACGCCATGTGGTATCCGGCTGAATAGAATAGTGCCTGACTCAATTCTTACCGAGGTGTCGCAAAAAAAAAGACTAAGGTAAGTTGACCCACCGTGTGGTATCCGGTTTAGTAAAATAGACCACACTCTTTCTTACCGAGGGGTCGTAAAATACGACTAAGGTAAGTTGACATCAGGCAGGCGGCCGGTCTTAAAAACGCAGCCATAACATGTGACAGCATGTTTAAAACATGTCGAGCCGACCCCACTTAGAGTGGGATAAGGGCAGGAGGATGATGATTAAAAGGTATTAATAAATGAAAAACATATTTCGATACAGTAATTTAAATTAATGTCGTTTAAAATTTTCGGTCAAACATTTTGAGACTCTAGCTAGTCATCCTACTCATAGTAGATGTAGACAAATAGATAGTGTGTCATGAATAAGATTGTAAACTATTAAAGACAAACTAATTAATCATGAATCATCTATACGATATAAGAATGTAGACCTCAGAGGTTCATTTAACATATTAGCGCCTGAAGTAAGCATTAATAGATACCGTTGTTGAAAGATTGTTTCCAAAAAGCGTAACTAAAATTTACTGGTCCATCAATCAATTAGATGTTCCGAGAGGTCAGGGAAGCATTCCTCCCACGGTCAACAGTTTATCTGACAAACTGGAACGGGTCACAGGCTCCCGCATTGGATTCAACGTTATTATGTTCCGACATTCGAAATTGAAATTATTTACGGCAACTTAAATTTAAATGTTAATTCTTTTATTTTTTTTTATTTTAATGTAAATATATGGATAGAAATCCTATTGTTCACTCTAAAAATAAGAATACGACGGGTTTAAAATAAATACTTATAGTATGTATCGACTCTATTTTTTTATATTTTCGTCTTTGAATCTGGTGGATGGGACTTGTGAATCTTGAGTAGACAAATAAATTGTGTTCGATTTATGAAATTAAACTGATTTCAAGTAATTTTTTTAAAATGCTTTTATTTTAAATATAAGTGGACGTGATTGTACGTATTCTTCAGACTTACAATCTCGAAATGGCAGTAAATTTTAAAAACAATAAATATATTTTTTTTAAAAGTAATTCTAACTTAATAACTTTACAATTTCATTAACAAAGTGTTTGACCTTGTCGCGTTAAGCCTTAATTATTCATTTCATGTATATGTATTTAACATTTTGATTATCAAGGATAAATACGTAGGCTCACTTTTAAGTCAACTTTCAAACAAATATTCTTGACTGTTTAATAAAGTTTGTGGTTCCAGTTAGAACAGTTTCAAGTTTTTTAACACCAGTTATATGATTGTCAGCTATTATTATTATGGTATTCCTTTAAATAGGAGAGACGAGGGCTTTGCCTAGTAGTGGAATATTAAGAGAATATACCCTTAATATTTTATTCGCCTATGTTATATTTTACACACAATATGACTAGCAGCCCTTAAAGGACTAGATTCAAGGCCGTTCAACTAATAAAAAAAACATGACATGACGTCACAATTCTTAAAGTTTAAAAATATTACGGTCGTCATTAGAACAGCGTTGTAGGTAAATCTTTAATTCTAGTCCCTTCAGGAGAGATTAGTATAGTTTAGCAGTGGATTACTAAGGATTCGCTACGTGTTCATATGAAAAAAAACAGTGTGTGGAGTACACCTATGTATTTCAAAATGGTTTTAATTAAAAAGTAGGGCAAATGTAAAAATATGTATATAGGTATTTATAGGCTACTTATCGGTAACATGATTTTTTTAAAACACATGAATAGCGTTCTTGTTTGCCGATGCATGACAGATATTCTTTTCGTTTATGTAAATCTATTGTGTCAGCTGCATACACTGTGCCCGATTGTGAAATTATTTACCTACTTACTTATACAGCGGTTTTGGTTCATGAAGAAAGGCTATTTCCTAAGAATCAGGTTTTATTATTTCTAGCACTTTCATTCGACTTCGATTAGACTGTTCGCGTTGATGGTAGTGACCCTGCTTTCAGCTCCGCGGGTTGTGGGTTCTATTCCCGCAGAGTTCTATTTCTCCCGACATTTCCTATACACAATTTGTTGGTTCTTCGAGTATGGATGACGTGGATGATCTTTACCGGGTCTTCGTCACCAATGGGAATATCATTATATAATGTTAGTTTCAGCGACTTCGTTTGCGTCAAATGTTTTACCAATATGAAAAGTAGCCTAAGTTTCTGTCCCACCCTTGTAATGTTTCCTTACCAAAATCATATTGATAGGTTGCTCCATTCGGACAAAGAAGAATAAACAAACAAAAATACATGCACATTCAGAATATTAGTATAATTGTTTGCCACGGCTTCTTTTGTTTACACTACACAATACACACTAGCTGTGATTGGGGTTTCACCCGCGTTAAAATCAGTGTATATAATTTAAAATTTTGAACATAAGAGTAGTTATTGTGAATTATCCATAAGAGTTACAGACATGCTGTCCCTGACATTTTTGTAGTATTATTGTAGATCTACATTTGTCTAGTACATTTCTTTAGTAAATCTCTGTTGGTTTACGTAGCGCATGCGACTAAAGCTCGCGAGTTTTATTTCTTTCAACTGCGTTCAATTATTTCAACTGCGCGATCTCGGTAACACAATTTACATTGAACCGTAATGTACTATAAACCCAAACCTTCTGGAAGGATTGCATTACAGTTTAGTAAAAATAGTTTAAAAATCCGTTCAGTTGATTACGAGGAAATCGATCATATATAGACAGACATCTTTTGGGGACTTTGTTTTATAATAATTATAGATATAAATATGTACTTAAACGCCGTGTGGTATCCGGCCGAAGAATAGTACCACCCTCATTTCTTACCGAGGTATTGTAAAAGGCGACTAAGGTAAGTCGACCCGCCGTGTGGTATCCGGCCGAGTAGAATTGACCAACCCCATTTCTTACCGAGGTGTCGTAAAAGGCGACTAAGGTAAGTTGACCCACCGTGTGGTATCCGGTTTAGTAAAATAGACCACCCTCTTTCTTACCGAGGTGTCGTAAAATACGACTGAGGTAAGTTGACGTCAGGTAGGCGGCCGGTCGTGAAAATGCAGCCAAATCATGTGACAGCATGTTTATAATATGTTGTGCCGACCCCACTTAGAGTGGGATAAGGGCAGGAGGATGATGATGATGATGATAAATATGTACTTAAGTTGCATCTGGAAGTACATTCTTCTTTGTTTAGATTTTTTTCACTCTTGATCTTCAAATAATAAACGATTTAAATTTACACTCAACATTACCGTTACTGAACAAAGAAATTGCAAGAAATTAACAATGATCAAATACTGTTTTTTAGAAAGTACGGTACTTACTTAAAGCTTATCAAATCGTTATAGCGGCATAAACACTTGAATGATTTGTTTCCGTCACGTAACAGATCGTACTGAAATGGGAACCTATCGGTTGTACAATGAACTCAGTAATCGAACAAATGAAGCGCATAAAGGTTTTTTTTCTTGGATATCCGTGGTCCTGATATGTATGATTAAACATCGGTAATACTGGAACAAGGATATAAACAATTAGATGATACACTGAACGTATTTGAAATCTATAACAAAAGTGATAATGTTAATGTCATCATCATCATCCTCCTGCCCTTATGTGGGATAAGGGCAGAAGGATGATGATGATGAAATGAATAATTAAGGCTTAACGCGACAAGGTCACGCTTTGATAATGAAATTGTAAAATTATTAAGTTAGAATTAATATTATAAAAAATATATCATCATCTTCCTGCCTTTATCCCACTCTAAGTGGGGTCGGCACAACATGTTATAAATATGCTGTCATATGATTTGGCTACGTATTTTACGACGGCCGCCTTCCTGACGTCAACTTACCTTAATCGTATGTTACGACGAAAGAGGGTGGTCAATTTTACTCAACCGGATACCACACGATGGGTCAACTTACCTTAGTCACCTTTTACGACACCTTGATAAGAAATGAGGTGGGTCTATTCTACTTAGCCGGATACCACACGGCGGGTCGACTTACCTTAGTCGCCTTTTACGACACCTCGGTAAGAAATGAGGGTGGTACTATTCTATTCAGCCGGATACTACACGGCGTAAAGAATTCCCAAGATCATTCTTAGGAATTCTTGCGAATGTTTCCCAAGAATTCTGGTATCGTTTCCGCGTTGAATTGCTAAAATTATACTTTTAGCGAAGAACTATTTAAAATTATATATTTATTTATTTAAGACAATATTCTTAATTCTCTAAAATCTAAGTTACGTGTGCATACAATTAAAGTAAGTAGCGGCCTGTTATTATCCCACTGCTGAGAATAGGCCTCTTCTCTCCGTTTTTGGAGCTAAGACCTACCACGCTGCTCCAGTGCGGTTACACATATCTCCAGAACTCTCTAGAGATAAGCAGGTTTCCTCACGATGTTTTCCTTCACCGAAAAGCGTGTGATAAATTGCAATTATCAATTAGACACATAAGTTTTTACAGAACAGCTCATTGGTGTCTGCCCGGGTTTGAACCCGTGAACTCCTCGAAAGAGTCGCACGGTGTTACGGCTGGGCTACCACAGCTTGTACATACAATGAATATAAATAAATAAAGTACAGTAGCTAATATTGAATGTCAGAAACTAGCGACTTCTCCACTGCTTGTACAATGAACTCTAGGTAAATTGTTTGTCAATTAAAGTGCACCTCAGTTTTTGTCAGAATTTCGTCGAACTTGCCCATAAATGTTGATTACTTCGTAATGGAAAAAAACAGCGCACTTGCTGTTTTGCCGGCCTCAATTCAAACTTAAAATGGTTTGGAAAATCTTTTTCGTACGTCTGTTAAATGTTTTTATTTAGAAATGTTAATTTCTGCTAGTATAAATTGAAACCAAATTATACGAAAGCCTTTTTGCCGTGTGATCTCCGGCTAAGTAGAATAGACCCTCCTTTCGTACCGAGATGTCTTAAAAGGCGACTAAATGGATATGTAGCATGGTATCCTGTTGAGTAGAATAGATCACCGTCTTTATTTCCGAGGTGTCGTAAAATACGACTAAGGTAAGTTGACGTCAGGCAGACGGCCGGTCGTAAAATACGTAGCAAAGTCATGTGACATGTTTATAACATGTTGTGTCGCCCCACTTAGAAGAGGATAAAGGTAGGAGGAAGATATATTATGATTTTTTCATTAAATAAAAAAGGTTTTAAAGATACCTACATCAGTAGAACCCATGGGATTTACGATATTACTTATAGGCTTTTTCTACTTAAATTTATTTATAGTTTAAGATCTTGGTAGTGAAAATATTTCTCTCTTTTTACTTTAACCCGGTAATATGTACCTATATTAAAGTAGATGAGCTGCAGAGCGTAACCGTTTGCGGGTGCTAGATGAAACTTCTCACATTACTGTGAGAAAATTTTCATATAATTTGTCATGAGAGGACTTTAACTTTGAATAACGTTCATAGTAGTAAGTTAAAACAAATAAGATTACTGCAAGGTTCTATGTAGCCGTTAAATGAGTTCATTGCCTTATTAATGATTTTTTACAAGAATAGATTGTTAAACGATCAGACAGAGTATGTCTCTTAAAAAAGTTCACGGTTCGATTTCGGGGCAGGCATCAATCAGTTTTTATATTATAACTTATGTAACTAATTAATTTTAACTTATTATCAAACATCGTAAGGAAACCTTCATAGCTTGAGAATTTCTGAGAAATGTGTAACGTACTTATCCGTATTGACGCAGTATGATGGGTGTATTAAAATTTCTCTCCAAAAGAAGAGAGGAGGTCTTATCGCAGTGCGCATTATCTTAATACATAAAAATGATTTTTGTCTGTATGTACACTGACACGGCTGGGCCGATTTTAATGAAATTTTTAGATAATCTTTAGAATGACCAAGTTTATAACAATAATGTAAATTCTGGTTGCCATGGAGCATTTTTTTCACACTATGGAGTTCTATTTCGATGGGAATTCGAAACTAGACTGAGCCACAGCAACGCGAGTCCGTTAAGGTGGTGTTCAGGTACAGTGTACAGGTAGTTTGTGACAGGTGTTTATAATGGAAACGTGCAGACGTGATTCCTGAATAAGCTACTAACTAAGCTAATTATGGTTTACAAAGTCAGGCACGCTGAAGCCGACTTTATCTAAATGTAAATCAAACGACACGGTCAGAATTTTTTACTGGTTCATACGCGGTTACAGCTACGTTCCCACAACACGGACACACGTATTTCGTGACAGAAGTCATTATTCGGATTTGTTTGACTTGGTAACCGCTAAAGTAGTGGTTGGATGACGCTTTACACGATCGTTTAAAAGGTCACGTACATATTGGGGCGGATCACACCTATTCATTGCGTATTTATAGCTTACTAGCTTTAACCCGCAACTTTGTTTGCGCGGACTTTTGTCGCGTGATACTTTGATAATAGATGGCGCTTTCAATGTTATGCTGTTCCTGTATAATTAACAATAAATAAAATATAAATATATAGGACACTTACACACACGGTCGTCCGTCACCAAAGTAAGTAACTTAATACTTGTGTTATGGGTGACAGACAACTGGTGAATACATACTTATATATTAAGATACTTAGATAAAAATATACACCTAGGCTCAAAGACCAACAAATTAATTTATAGAAAATATTGGCCCTCGGCGGGGATCGAACACGCGTCCCGCGGAGCTGAAGGCAGGGTCACTACCCAATGCTCTAACAGGCCAGTCAACAGGAGTTCTATACCCTATATGTTGCTTCGGTGTAAAAGGAATAATTGTGCCAAATTTCATAGATATTGGTTTAGCGGATTCGCCGCGAAAGAGTAACAAACATACATCCATACTCACAAACTCACATTTATAATACTAGTATTAGTAGGACAATGTTACATGTTAGTTCCACTCTTTGATACTCGTTCCATTATTTCACTGTAGATCATGCAGAATTGACCGAGTAGGTTGTAAATTTAAATTATTATAAGAACTCTAACAGTAAACTAAAAATATTTCGAATAGTACTAGAAATTTACAATAATTTTTTTATTTAATTATACTCGTTTGGTTAGAAAGCTTTAAAATCGCTTTGAAATAATGACATATAACGACTCATGTTATAGTTATCTCGTGTATATTCATAACGCATTACTGCACAAAGCACTGCAATCTCCGGTTCCCTTGCAACAGCCCTAGACAACACAGGCCTTTTACTTTTCGCCCTCCGTCCCTTTTAGATGCATTGTACGGAGGGCAGCGACCGTAATAAGAGTGCACCCTTGTTGCCATGGTAACGCCTGTTCTCGCGAAAATATTGACACGGCTGTTCGGTCCAGACGGGGAGAAGCCCTTAGTATAAAGGCGTGCTTATATGATATTTTACGACTAATCCCGCAACATAATATGGACATTATAGCTGATAAGAAGCCCGATGTCTTTGTAAGGGTTTTATTATCTGTGTAACGTTAATTTGCGTAATGTTGCGATTACTACCGAAACTTCATACTTTAAATGAGGAACGGAAAATGAGGGTAAGTAAAAATCGTCCTTAGAATAGATATGAACAACAGACATTTGTACGTTTAAACTATCAATTTAACCTGCTGAGTGTAATAGACCACCGTCATTTCATACCAAGGCGACTAGAGTAATTTGACTAGCAAAATCAACTAATAACATGTTTTAAAACAGTTGTTACGAAACCACTTAGAGTGGGATAAGGGCAGGAGAATGATGATGACTATCAATTCTTTATCTATCACTCGTTGTATTTGTTGTTTGATTTCTGATATATAACAAATTTAAAAGTAAGAATACTGTTAACCAATAGCCCTATGTTTTATTAATGGAGACGAAATATTAATATACAATTATGCCTTGCTGTTCCAATGCGGGATTGTCAATACTCAAAATTAATCATGACATGTAGCAGTCACGAAAAAAGCATATTTCGATTTTAATAAGCAGCAATTTTAGGGAACAAGTTAAAATTATAAAAGCAAAAAAATTTGACTGAGGTTCACATATTACGTGATACCATGATATTGTTATTTCAATAAGACATATAATTGAAGCTTGAAGCTCATTACGACGATATATCGGGATGGCATTAACTGGTAGTATTTCGTAAGTAAAAAAAATAAACTTAACAGCTTAAAATAGTGACAGCTAGTAAATATTTTTATTTAATTAATGTTGAGGCCAAGAGACGGTATTAGTATGTCGAGATATTCAAGGTCTTATTGACAGTTTTTTTGGTATACCTTTTTGTATTTATAACAACTAAGATGATTATATGTATTAAAAAAATAAAATTCTTGGAGTATTGAGTTTTTTTAATAACTTTAATAATAAAGAAAATATTAATTACAATGTTAATAATATTAAAGAATACAGAAAAGACGTTTTGGTGATTACGTGCTAACATGCGAACGTGCTGCCCTCTTCATTACAAGCTGTTTGAGCCATGGTCTTACAATTAATACGGAATTGCAAATGTTAATAATGCACAAGCTCAGCGTTAAACAAGTTCAACAGGGGATTGATTAAAATCCGATGAGGCGCTAAAAACGCTCTTGAAGAGGCTATCGATTCCCGTCCGCAGGATTTCTAAAGTCGAGGTCCCAACGAACTTTCATGTCAGTTTAATAAAAAGTGCTCTGATTACAATGGCTGCTATATACTTCTTCAGTCAAATGTCAGGACCTGGGTGACCGAGCTTTGCTCGGTAATTTTTTAAAGATATAAAAAAATTCAAAAAAAAAAAGAAATTAAGCACTGGTGACATGAAGGACTCCAACCCTGGGTTTCGAACTTTTTGATCCGTTCGTTACCATTAGGCTCTCACAGCATTATCTTTGACAGCCAAAAATTTCATTTGCTTTCTAAGCCTATTGTAGCGATTTCAGAATATATATATATATATATATATATATATATATATATATATATATATATATATATATATATATATATATATATATATATATATATATATATATATATATATATATATATATATATATATATATATATATATATATATATATATATGTATATAAGAATAACTTATTTAAATATTAAAAAATTTTTCATTTCAAAAGTGTTTTTACCCTATAAAGCTCGTACAAGCGCGATCTAATGTATTGTGATGATTATTTAAGTATGTATTAGATAGTTTTATATGTAAATTGTAAGCATTTGAATTCACAGTTGAAACGTAGATTGATCAAAAGAATTGATTTTAATTTATATGTGACCCATTTCTCATAATGCAAGTTTGTTCCGCGTTCAATCACCGGGTTACTTCCTGCATGTATTTTAAATACACGCCATTAATTACCGTGCTGTACCGTTAAAGGATTACATACTTCATTAATTTTCTATTAATTATCTATTCTATTCTATTATAACATTAATTTAATTTAACCATTTTTTAAGTTTAAAATAGACTTGTACATAAATACTTTTTTACTTTAGTTTATGTTCATTATAATTGTCTCAGAAGTTACAATACAATTATTTTGCTGTAATCTATGTAACGCTAAGTATATGAAGCAGGCAACATTCACATACTCTATACACGCAGGACACTGTGTGTTATGGAATCTATGCTATGGAATTTCGCAAATTAACGCCTGCTTCTATAAATCATATAATTGTCGTATAAGTCGTAATGCAGTCGAAGATGGGAATGCTATTGCCCTTTTCGATAAAAGAAGCGCCAAAACAAAGCTTAATTATATATTATTATGCTACGTTTGTATCAGAGGAGAGAGTCGAGGTTTTTTTTTTCTCAGCATCGCGCCAACATATAAAGAACTCGGTTATGTATTGTATACGATATAACTCTCATCTTATATGTACAATTGAATTCCGCCACGATAAGCTCGTTTACCAGGTACCCATTTCAAGATTAAATTGGCTCAGCTAATCTGATGATCGTGGGTCATTTATCTACACAGTAATTAAGGTCGACTACAAAATCTTATTGTATTATTTTTCATTGTATAAATTAGGTTATTTATTACACTACTTTTTCACATTATGCATTAATATTAAGCCAGGGCTTTGCTTGATTTACAATTAAATATATTGAATATTCTGTCCACACATACGTTACCCAGTTAAATAAATAATACGATGACCTACTTGCACTGCAATAATTTTGTATTTTTATTGGAAAATGCTTGAGAGTGGACTTGCTTATTGAAATAGAATAGTATAATAGTATTTTCTTGATGATTTTGATATAACAAAAGATTTATTTAAACTAAAACACTCTGAATGCTCTTATACCTTATTTACGATGTTTACAATAAAGTCGGACTTAGGTAAATATAATTTGCTTTATAAAATATATTCCTTTAAGTAGTTTTTTAGAGTAATATTGAATCATCATAGTTAACATGTGGTATTGTTCTACGATAACAGGATAAGCACGCAATTGCAGCCGAATTCAATAACTAATATAGTAAATATGTAATTATGTTGAACAAGTTATTTTATATCAATATGTATTAGTCAATATTAATCCAAATTTGTTTTAGAATAGTCATAAGAATTTCTCTCTAGAAGGCTGTATTTCCGCTATACCGGGTAAACTGAGCTTTGGTCAACTAATAAAAATCATGATGTTAAATCGAATAAGATATTTTAAAGGTATAAATTTAAATGATGCCTTAAACGGTCCGCTAAAAGATGCTATTTGTAACATAAAAAGGAAAATTATAATTCAAAGTTTAAAAGCTTTTTATAATCTGTGTGCAAGCAAAAAAAGTCCACGTAAACTCGTGGTTCTTTAAAAGATCAGTCGTCTGTTTTGCTTTAGAAATATCACAATAGGAAAAAAGACAGGCTTCTGTTACCGCAGGATTAAAGAGTCCAAAGTCCATTCATAAATATATTTACAATATGAAAATGTTCTTTAAAAAATCTGTTTAACATTGTTTCATCCACATACTATATCTTGTGGTATATTTTGAAACTTAAGATTTAAATTTATTAATAGGTACAGGGTTGCCAATGCATTTGCAACGTATTGGCAGAATCATGTTAAGAAATTAATTGTATTTTCTCTTCATGATTAATTAAATAAGCATTAATTTTATTTTATTTTGAGAAAAGGTTTGTTTTTGTGGTTCAAACAATAGTATTACCAATAATATAGTGTATGATAAAATAATGAATTAATAATATAAGTTTAGTATACTTAGTGGCAACAATGAATGTGAATTTTTTACGTGGTTTTTATAAATATATGTATAATGTGGCAACCCTAACTTAATCGTAAGTAGTTTTGAACGTTAGCGTATACGTATCATTTGTTACGTTATGAATTGTATCACATGGAATAGGGTTTGGTTTAGTGGCCATCCTAGTATAATATTTACTATAAATATCCGCTATTTATAGTAAATATTATACTAGGATGGCCATGACACGGAAATTATAGTCAGTGAAGCCAGAGCGGCATAGGTTAGCAAGTAAGCTTACATCAGCACCTTGCTTCACCGAATATGGGCTGAAACACGATGCACACTGACCTCTAGAAAAATCATTTTATCGTGCTCGCTTGTAGTGCTTAAGTAAAGGCCTAGTAAAATCAACAACCCATAGTATTATGACTGCAAAAGTACGAATATATATATCTGCTTATTTATTACGTTTAAGCGGCTTCTCCGCTGAAGCAATATAAACTGAATGAGACATAAAGTTTTGGGCATTTTTTTCAAATGACAACGGTAAATAAATCATAAGATAATTTTTTTTAAATTTTAAAGCCTTTTTTGTGTAAAACAGCAGAACCCAAAAAAAGGTTTTATTTACAAACAAGTAAATATGAAATATTGTATAATATATGGGTACATACATATAAATCTTCCTCCTGCCCTGATCCCAACATGTTATAAACATGTTGTCACATGATTCGGCTAGGTATTTGATGACCGGCAGCCTGCCTGACGTCAACTTACCTTAGTCGCCTTTTGCGATACCTCGGTTAGAAATGAGGGTGGTTTATACTACTCAGCCTGATACCACACGGCGGATCCTTTACAATAAATTATAAGATCTTAAACCAAACACGCGATTCAAAAACGATTTGGCAGGTAACATATGAGTACATTTCAGATATTCTGTAGAAGGGATTTACGACGATTTACGATGCAGGTTACATAACGACGTTTTGCCTGTAAATAAACATATAAAGGTTTTTATATCTCTCGTCGCATTTTATAGAAGCCTTAAAATTCAAAAATCTATTTTAGTTATTACATAAACAATGAAAAACGATTTGCAATTGCTAAATTAATACCAAACTGCACTGCTAACCGAAAATTCCACCATGAATCACTATATACGAGTTTATTATGGTGGATGATAAAATCGAGTCAGGTACGTCTTATATTTAAGGCAGTATGATTCATTATTAATTTATAATGTATTGAGGAAAACCTTTATGAATTTATAATGACCTTTATATGATGTTAACATACGAAATGTATTTGTAGAGTAGAATGTCATAATTCTTAGACCGTTGTTATGGTCGGTCTTTGTTGATTACTTATAATAACAGCTTAACACTACTGCTGTATATTGTAATCAGCGGTGGAAGTTACAATTCTATCCTACTTAGAACTCACGATGAAGATTTAAAAAAGTATAGCAAAGTAACAGCCTGTTACTATCCTACTGCTGGACATAGCCTTTCTTTATCCGTTTTCGGTTTTATGCAGGTTTCCTAACGATGTTTTCCTTCACCGAAAAGCGTGTTACCAAATTGCAATTATCAATTAGACACAAGTTTTAATAGAAAAATTCATTGGTGCCAGCCCGGGGTTTGAACCAATGATGGTCTTTAGAAAGTCGCACGGTCTAACCGCTGGACTATCACAGCTTTAATGTTAATATGTAATATCAAATTATTTTTGTAGTTCTTCTTCATAATCGACAATTACGAACGATTGAGCTAGAGCACGATCGTGTAGAGGGTATATCAGGCTGTACTCGCCAATCATCGTCTATGATCGCTTACAATCTACAACCCCGTAATTGTCGGTTTTCCGGACACGTACAAAAGGGAATCGCTGAGTCATACATATGTGTGGTATGATAATACAGATGATCATGTGGACACTATCACGATGATCATGTAAATAATAGACGATGATACGATAAACAACAAATTGAATATTAAAAAAATAATAACAAAAACAATCACTTTATAAAGCTGTCATTAAATCCGTAACAACTAAATTTCAATATAAGTTCGTTTTAAATTTTCTTACGATTTATCAGATATTTGATCTTTCAGGTTATTGAGATAGATTGTCCCGATACAGTCTCTCCCAACCTGTCGACGTCGACGTTTTCCGGAGGCAGATGCGACGCCCCTGTAATTTCATTCCCTTCACCCTAGTCTACCCTCGCAGTACTACCGCCAATTGCATTTTTATTACATTACCCTGAAACGTCTGTGTTTATGGAAATATTTGCAATGTTATCTGCTCTTATGTGACAAAGTTTATATTTTATCTCTTTTTACTTATGCATATTTGTTTTTATTGAAACAACAATCCTTGTTACTTGAGAGAAAAGTCCTTTACTACCCCATTGTTGGACAAATACTTCAGATCCTTTACGAAAAATTCATCATTCTCCCGTCGCTATCCCACTTTGAGTGGGATTGACAAAATATATTTTAAAAATGTTGTTACATGATTTGGCAATTTTTTTAACGACCGGCCGCCTGCCTGACGTCAACTTACTTTAGTTGCTGTTTATCAAACCTTGATAAGAAATGAGGGTGGTCTATTCTACTCAGCCGGATACCACATGGCGGATCCTTTACGAAAATTATTAGATCTTAAAGACGCGGATCAAAAGCGATTTGGCAGGTTACATATGAGTACATTTCAGATATTCTTTTAAAGGGATGCAGGTTACATCACGATGTTTTCCTTGTAAATATCAATAAGAAACAAGTTTTCTTAAGTGAAATCATATGTTCAGAGTTTAAATCCACAAATAAATGGGTCGAGATATTCATGACTTTGATTTATAATGATGGTATAACTGTTTGAGGCTTCATCTAGTGTTAAAGAACAGCCTGGGATGACGAATTTAATACTTTTGTATACAGTTGAGTTACCTTGAAGCCACCTACATTAAAGTTATCAGGAAATAGACGTGAGAAGGGCATTCCCTTCTCTTTCTGAATGCATGACAATCAATAAAGAAAAGTAGATTCTCGGGATTTTGCGATGATTTACATTTCCTAAACGGTAATATATAAAATTGCAAGTCTTTAAAAAATTAAATAGGATATTTTTAATGCATGATTACGGTTTTGCGCGACCAGTTTATAGTAAATTTATTATAATCTTTATAGTATATAATAATAATAAAAATAATAATAATTATTGAGGCATCGAAATAATAGTATCAAAAATAATAAATTAATATCAGGACCTAAAATACTATACTATATATATTGTCTAAAATGATTTTTATATATCTACTTTAAAATGATTGTATCAGTTTGGGAGACACCATTGCACCAGCTAAAAAACTAAAATAAAATGATATATTGACAATAAAAAATCTTACTGGACCATTGAAGTAAATATTGTGCTAAATCATTTCCGATAAATTATGTAAAATATAGAAATAAAATGTTAATTTTGTTTAAGAACAAGCTGCATCCGTGACATAAATATTAAAATTATAATTTATACTATTCTTCTCTGTTCCCGAAGGAAATTTTTTTGTTATCATTTTATGTTATTCCAATATATAAGATTCAATTGTACTAATATATTGCTCCAGCAAATTAGTCGTGAAAGCATAACAGAAAGACAGACACACAGACTTTCCCATTAGTAATATGCATTAATTCGATAATTTTCGTTGAAAATAAAGTCTTTTCCATTGATCAATAATTGATCAATGAAAACGACTTTATTTTCAACGAATTGATTATTTGATTGATTACGTTCGTAGATGTTTAATCAACATGGGGCATTCATTGCCTAACTTCGCGTGATAAATACATAACAAATATACAATTATGTAGGTGGGCCATATTTAGTAGGTTGGTTGCGGATTACATAATTAATGTTTTGTAATTAATCTAATTACCATAACGACGAGGAAAGCGAACTGCTATGAATAAAAACTGTGTTGTTATTGACTGCTATGTAGGGTGTATTGAATTTGTATCTGATGTGATTATATAAACTAATGTTGTTATGATTTGACTTACCAATTACTTAATTGACAATTTTAGCTTTTACATTTAACAAATAAAAGGGAAATTTTAGATAGTGATTACCTCGGATTGTATTGAATATATCTCGCAGCGATGTTTTCTGGTCACTGATTAAATGTATTTGAACACCAACACGGACCTACAGACCCTATAGTACACTTAGACAATTCAAGCTCGCTAGTTACGGCCCTTTTGAATAAAAGTTGCGGCACATACATTTTTTTTATAATAAAAAACCCTCTATCAAAAACCCTGAAGCAAACTACAGCGGAACCAATGATCCCATTGATGTTATTTTACTGGAATATGCATTGCGATTAAAAAAATTGTGTATTTTTATATGAATGAATTATAGAATTATAGAAGTAGGTGTTTCTCTGCGGAATTCCTTAGTACAAAAGTAATGATTTAATTATTTTTGCTAAAAATATATATTTTTTTTATACATAAATACCTCTAAGCCAATAATACATGATTCTAAAACTAAATTATCATGAAAACAATTTTTTTGGTGGCAATTTGAAGTTCGGAAAAGTTTCTAAATTATCACTTATTGCTTCCAGTTTTAATTCCTCGAATTGATATCAGCAAAAAAGGATGTAACACAAACTCTTAATAATTGTTTTCATCATTTGTAGATGAAAATATTACCGTACCGTCAATTTTATTTTAAATGGAATCAGTAGCACTATGTAAAAACCGAAGAGGCAGAATTTATCTCAAGCCTATTTCAGATAAGTACTTTCAAGTATCAAGAATAACATTATTTCATATTATGTTAAAGTGAGCAAGTGCAGCTCCGTCATTTATAAAACATATTATTTATTTTACACCTTCACAACGAAAGTGTGTTGATAGCTTACAGATAATTCAAGTTAACGTTATGAAATGTATTCAAATGTACTTTGAGCGTCACGATGTGCAAATACACTAACGGTACTGGCGGTCGGGTTTGACAGATACGAACCGGATGGGTGAGGAACCGAGGAAGGACGCAGCATGTCCTGTCCAACGCCCGTTCCGGTCGTGTGGGCCTTCACCGAAACAGTGACCTCATCATAAGTCAACGCACATACAAGTTTCGTATTGAAACAATTTGCTTATGAACAGGGTTGCCATATACAAAACTGATTTCACAGCGATTTAAATTCTACCAATTATTTTTATTTATTTATTTCAATTACGAACAATGGTTACAATACTTAAAATCTTAATATTATAATTCCATTTTCTTGTAACAATTGCACCACTAATTATAGGCAATTATGACATGATTTATAGTATAAAACAGCGGCTCTAAGCTCTTACTAATGAAAACAAAAACAAAATATAAAATATTTTTAAATTATTGGTTGCAAGGTTATATTTATATTAAGGTGAGATAATGTCATATGAAACTTGTTTAGTAACACAACCTATAAGCCAGAGCAAGTTGTACAAATCTATAATAATTTGTTTCATAATGGATTATTAGTTATATGTGTTCTTATTTTTCATATATTTCGCTTGAGGAAAAGCTAGGCTGTATGGTTTGTAAAATCTAATAGTAAATTAGTTCAACCAAAAGGTGATCTCATTGCATCGTAGGGCGACAATGAAGTAAATTATCTATTAAGGAAGAAGATATATCGTTCCTCAAATGACGTAATGCATATAATCCTTGTATTTTATTAGTGTGCTAGCAATGTTATCTACCTATAATTTTGCTATTGCCGTTGTTTAGATTTCAAATGTCAATTAATTAGTCAAGTGTTATTAGTAAAGTGCCGTTGCCATAGATTTATAAAGTCTCAGGTTACCTATGTGAAAAACTATCGATTTTTATAGAAATACATGCTTTGCCAATTTGCATTACCGGACGACGCGTTCTGAACTCAGTGGAAAATTTTTAGAAAGTTGAACTATTCAATAAAATAGTTCTTGAATAAAACATATTTTCGAAAAGAATTAAATCCCATACTATACTACAGATTTTTGAAATGTGTAGTAAATTCTTTAAATATGGACAGCATATCACATTTTCTCCTAAAAGGTACTGAATAGTAATTATATGATTTACAATGAGGCTCGATGTGTGTAACAATAGTTTTGCAACCAAATGTGTCAAGCGTAAACACTTGTCTTAACTTGGTACAAACAATAGATTCATCTTTGATTATTTGCAAATTCAAGATGCCTACATTAAATTGATCATCATGCAATACAACTATCACAAATATTTTAGCATATAATAATAATTAGCGGTCTTGTTGAATACTTAAAATGCATTTCGACGTAAAACACTTTAACACAATTTAAGTACTGTGGCCTCATAAATAGAATCTATCACTGACGTCATAATAGTACTTTAAACTTGAATAAAAAAGAGATTTGATGCGACAATAAATACTTTTTTAATGCAAAATATACCTAAGCATGATATACCTATTTTACTCAAGCATAATATGCAAAATATACTTTATTTTAAATATTAATTAATATGTCAGCATATGAATATGATTAGGTATAATAATTTTACAAAACTTAAACTGACTAAAAATAAATGTGGTACATAATTTATGTGGTGTTATAAAAGAAAAATGTACATAGCGCCATCTAGTGATACCATAGTATATTACGATGCGAACGCGGTTTAAAACACGCGGTTACTCTACTCAACGGTAGATGTCTTTAGTTTTGGTAGGCGATAAAACGTGAAGTATTTGTCAGAATAAAAATAAACTTTTTATTTGACCTGGCTTATATTGTATAAAACTAAAGTAAATTGAAACTTACTTTTATATTTATATATACTAGCGGGTATTTGAAATAGGTATGTACATACCTTAATATTTTAAATACATTTATTTTACATCACTAAATAGGATAAATTAACATGTACAAATATAATTTATCTATATGGTCTTTTTATCACAACATTACAAGTTCCTACTGCAGTTTTCTTCAAATAAATTACCGGGTTCAATAACACCGCGAATTACTATGTCGGTGTTAGTGTTGGTGTGGGTGTCATTGTTATTTAGACGCTTCAGGGTAGAGAACCCAGTAATTTTGCATCTTAGTTTCTGTCTGTTCCTACGCGATTTATAATTATCTATACAATTTTCTATTGAACAATTAAACTGCCTACACTCAAAAACGACGAGGCTAAACATCATGTAATTAAGATAATAAAAAATCGATGAAGTTGTCGGAAAACTGTTTATAGTAAAATGCCAAATAGTTTATTCATTAAGGAAATGCACTGTATTTAATATGACTAATTATTTTATCATTATTCTCCTGCCCTCTAAATGAGGTCCGCACAACATGTTATACCCATGTTGTGATGTGATTTGGCCGCCTGCCTAATGTCAACTTACATTAGTCGCCTTTTGCGCCACCTCGGTAAGAAATGAGGGTGGTCTATTCTACTCAGCCAGGTACCACGGCAATTACTATAGTTGCCTTTAACAACACTTCGGTAAGAAATAAGGGGTTATCTACACGGCGTAAATAAATATTATATTAATACTATATAAATTTATCGATAAGTTAGTAAGTATAATTTAAAGTCTTAATTTTGATACATGCGTATCAGAACTATAAATTGTCTTACTTCGTTAGCTGGCAGATATCTCTGATACCTAGTCATAAATTGACTTTAGTACAACTTTTGTTTTTTTAATAATATTTTTGTAACTTTTTTATGGTACATAAATAAATTGAATTGAAAAGGCAAACTAGGTTTTTCATTAAGGAAATGCACTAATTTTTATATGACTAATCATTTAACAGAATAAAAAACGGTTACTAGCGGGGTTACTTCGAAAGCTAATCTTACGTAGGACGGGTAGTATTTATATAAGCTCATGTTTAATATTGACCGAACGCAACAGCTGGATGGTTGTTAGAGGGCTAAAATTTCGCTTCCCGTGTGAAACTGTCATGATAGACTCACTTATTATAAACTAGTAATAGAATATTATTTTTGAAAAAATATTAATTGATACACATTTAAAGAACATTGTAAGTATCTGGGTGACCAAGCCTTGCTCGGTAATTTTTTTTAAGATATAAAAATTTTTTTGAAAAAAAAATAAAAAAATAAAAAATATATATATATATTATAATATATATATATATATATATATATATATATATATATATATATATATATATATATATATATATATATATATATATATATATATATATATATATATATATATATATATATATATATATATATATATATATATATATATATATATATATATATATATATATATATATATATATTATATATAAAAGGGCAGGTTTCGATCTCTCGATCCTGAGTATTTTCTCTTCTTAAGTCCACCCGTTATCCGATGGACAACTATAAATGAAAGCTACAATATCATTTGCATTTTATTCGACATTTTAGCACTTTTTCAATGCCCGAAAACAGGGATTAAAATACATTTTTGAAAAATGAAACCTAGCCAGATCAATTTAAACATGCAAAGAATAAAAATTAAATTCAAATAAAAAAAATCCATGCATCTCACCGGTATACAAAATACTGACTTAGACTTAACGTAATTTTACCAATAAGTCATGGGAGTTTCGAAGTGCAATAAATATACACACAATAGTATCAGGCTGAATAGAATAGTACCACGCTCACTTCTTACCGAGGTGTCGTAAAAGGCGACTAAGGTAAGTCGACCCGCCGTGTGGTATCCGGCTGAGTAGAATAGACCAACCTTATTTCTTGCCGTGGTGTCGTAAAAGGCGACTAAGGTAAGTCGACCCACCGTGTGGTATCCGGCTGAGTAGAATGGACCAACCTCATTTCTTGCCGAGGTGTCGTAAAAGGCGACTAAGGTAAGTCGACCCACCGTGTGGTATCCGGCTGAGTAGAATAGACCAACCTCATTTCTTGCCGAGGTGTCGTAAAAAGCGACTAAGGTAAGCTGACCCACCGTGTGGTATCCGGTTTAGTATAATAGACCACCCTCTTTCTTACCAAGATGTCGAAAAATACGACTGAGGTAAGTTGACGTCATGCAGGCGGTCGGTCGTAAAAACGCAGCCAAATCATGTGACAGCATGTGTATAACGTTGTGCCGACCCCACTTGGTGTGGGATAAGGGCAGGAAGTTGATTAAATATACACACAAACGCGCAACTATAGACACTTACGCACGTATACGCACAAACACTCCCACTACCTTCAGCCTTTAAAATACTTATATTTGCATACATACACAAAATTACAACATTCTTTAATGTTAGCGTAGTCCTATAATTTGATATGTGGCAACCAACAAATTACCTTAACACTTCTAAGGCTAAATGTAAAATAACTTACGGTAATAATAGGTATGTACCGTATTGTTATTTTTTATATTAAGACCTTCGATATAATCATTTATTTCATAACTTACGAGTGTTCATCATCAAATTGCGTTCTTTACATCATACAATTTTGTTACTTATTTGGTTTATTGATTTTCAAGTATGCAACCAATTCAAAATTACTGCAGGATCTCAATTGTTTTAGTGTCTAATTTTGAGTATCAGCTTTTTTTGGGTTGTTCTATTTTCAACAGTTCAATCTATATACAATCTATGTTCAATCTATAACAATCACATATTTTATTTTTTCAATTGAATCGATCATTCAAAGTCAAATGGTGTTTTAATATCATATTAAACTGAATTCATCTATAGATTTTGGCGTTACTTTGCCGAGATCCATAATTGAAAACTCCCAGATTGCCAGTAACACATGGTGAGGATGAGGACGACTCGTCGGGCGACACCACCGGATTTGACACCACCCGTACGAGTCACTACTACCTTGCGAAACACCCTCGATTCTGACACAGTAGTCTGGGAGCTACCCCACCCGAACTCGACATCCCTCTGGTCACCTAGGTAACTTAGCCCTACAAAAGACTTAAACACTGACCAGGCTGACAAGCCTGCGAAGACCGACCCGGGCAAAGAGGTTCGCCTCGAGGCTTGTATCCCACATGAGGGGTACCTCAAGTGTAAACGAGATGACCTGCTGCTACTACATGCACTACCAACTTCCACCACCGCCACCACTGCGACCACAATACTATCGTAAACCATTCGCTATCATAAAGTCAACAATCGTTTCGCCCTGCCATCGAACATAGGCAACATCAGGACACAGAACTATCTCTTACAGGAGAAAGAATATTATCGCGGATTGTAGCAAAACAATTTAATTATAACTTTTGTAAAACTAAGTTCATGATGAGTTTAAAATACTATAGGTATATAATTTTACATGAGAAAAGATTTCTATGTAATATTTATAAAAAGTCGTGATATATAACAGCAGGCACCTAATATGTGTTTTCTATAAGAACTCATATACTTAATTTTTATTTATAATTCATCGTACACCTTACGAGAAAAATATTGTGAGGAAAACTTCATTTCCCAAAAAATCCTGAGATAAATCTGCCAATCTGCAACATTGCAAACATTTCTTTTTCTCGCACTTATATAATTTTGGAATTGAACAACCTAGAGATATAAATATAATAAGAAAGCAAATAATTTTAAATTGTAGTAGTAGATTGTATAGAATAGTTGTCTAGAAAAGCGCTTGCAGTACAGTGGAGTGGTTCACTCGGCTTGTCGGAGCTAAGGGACTGCGAAATGTAAATACGGCTGATTCGAACCGGTTGCTATATGAGATAAGGAGCTTGCGTGATAGCTGATAGATATCTCTACGCTGTGGATTTGATTAGCAAAGCGCATTGTGCCCACCCTTACTTTATGCGATAATGGTCACAAAAAACTGTCGACATCCTTTGATAAAAAGCTCTGTCCCCTCTTAGTTGTCTATGACTGTAAATCAACGATTACAATTTTATGAGGGGCATCTGTTTAGATTTTGTATAGCAATGTTAACCCCAATGTATCGTACTTTCTAACGGAAAGCTTTTATTTTAACTAGTACATTTTTTAATTCTTCTGTCACACATATCACAATAAAATGTATGCATTTATTAAAATATATACATGGGCTTTCCTAATAAATTAACTTCAGGTAACTTTTGCAAAATAGAAAAACATATAATAATATTTTAAATAAAAAAATCTCAATGAATTCTTATCAATATATCTCCGTATAAAGGGAAATAATAACAGTAGGTGTATTTTAGCTTTTACAGCATAAAAAGGATTCACAAAATTTGTCAACAACGAATTATCTTTGCATTAGATTGACCGTTTTCTACACCTACGTATTCATTCAATTCAAATACGCTGTAAGCTTTAGTATACTAATTATGAAGTTTATAAAGCTTTTACTCGCTGATTATACAAAATCTATTTTCTAAGTATTGCTGTTGTCGTTATATTACGAATGTTAACGGTTCTGCAGTTGGCAAGCATCTGCTTACAGATGAGCGACTCGTACGCGGTTCGCTTAGTATACTTGGTATGGCATATTAGCCCTCCGCGCACTCACCCAGACTAGCAGACCAGTCGGCTCGTGTGCGACCCGTCACGCGCACTGGTGCACGCCGCGTTCACGAATAAAACCGAAACGTTCGAATAAAACTACGGTAAAAATTGTGACATAATTATTGTGAGCAAGTGCCCGTTCAGTGTTGGTATCGCACGAATAAGTTTTTGCAATAATTACTACGGTCGGCTTCCCGCAATCGATAGTGGATTATCGATCAACTGCTCTGAAATTATATGGGTTTCCTTTCGTTTGAATCTTTTTATTTAAAGAACTAATGAATTTTTTTTATTTATTTACTTAAATGAAAATATTTTTATTTATGGAAACTTTGTAAGTCAATAGAGTTATGATAATGACTTAATCTTCCGAAACATAAACATTTAGAGGCAAAATATAAATCTTTAATTCCACTAAATTTAAATTTTTTACCTATCATAAGCACCCCATTTTTAAAGATGATAGAACAATGTTTGCTACAAGTTCGTTGACTATAAACCTGGTTTATAATCCTTTATAATCCGTTGCAAGTCTCGAAGTTGCAAGCCATGGTTGTAGCCTGTAGCACTTTCGAGTCAAATCTCACGGGAGTATTTCCATAATGTCTATCTTCGAGGCCAACTTTCCGATACAGTATTTACGGAATTGCTATTCAAATTGCATTCAGGTACCTGTAGCAATAGTTCTTAACAATTTACTTATGTTTTAGTGCCAGCATTTTTATTAAATATACTGCGTTTAAAGGCCCTTTGCATCTTAATGAAGAAATATAAAGAATTTCCACATTATTGAAAGTTAGTTAACTAAATAGAAGTATTTGCATTTAAATCAAACCAACATTTATTTTAACCCAATCTACTCACTTTTTGCGGAACATCTATAAAGAAAGCGCCTTAATAATTTGCCACACTATAGAGCTTTAAACTTAATATCTGGGTGACCGAGCTTCGCTCGGTAATTTTTTACAAAAAAAAACTTTAAAAAAAGAAAGACAGTTAAAGGCGAAAATTCAATTCAATATAAATGTTAGTGTTCTTTAATGCTCAAAAATAGGGATAAAACAATATTTTTTTTACATAAAACTTAGTTAGATCAATTTTTCTCCCCCAAAACCTCCTACATGCTGAATTTCAGGAAAATCGTTGGAGCCGTTTCCGAGATTCGGAAAATATATATATATACAAGATTAACTCATTTAAATATTAAGATTTAAACTCTAAAGCTTTTTATATTTTATCATTACCTCATCACCTTAAATTTGTAAATCGAACAATTGATTTAAATATAACATAATACAATCATGATAACATTCAAGTTTTATTTTGTAAGGTTACTCTAATCATGTGGAATAAAAGTGAGTTTTAGAAATAAAGGTTTTGTCAATATAAAATTCCTAAGATTGTGTCATTCAATAAACAAAATTCTATTAGATGCGAGCGAGAAACGAGAAATGTTGGGTTGTTTACGTTCATTGACCGTAAATGGTAGTGTTTTTGTCATACACCTTAGGTAGCAATTTTAGTTCAACGCCTCGTTAAATCAGTTTTAGTAGCATTATCGCTACTAATCGATACAGTGACGCCTATTTAAGTATATAGTAAGAAGGAATTTTCGTATTGTTACAATTTTTTTGATCAACAATAAATATACGCAAAAAGATTTATAGCTATGAAACGAAGCCTCAAAACGGCTTGCACGATTTTGATTTTGTTTTTTGTTTATAAGGTGATTTAATCAAGAGATTTCTATCTTACCTGTTGTCCACCTGTATCAAGACAAAATCGATTATAGTTGATGTGATGAGAATATTTAGTTATAAGTATTAAAAATATTGATAAGATCCAAAAGCACTTGTTTACAAGTTTACTTGAATAAAGAAAAATATATACAATTATGTTATATATTATATACAAATGGAACACCAAATTATTTTATATAAAAGTTGTATAAAACATATTTAGGCTCCATACAATCCATTAAAAACTATAAAAACGATCCGAAAGACGAACTTAGGTGGATAATAAAGTTACAGGTATCGAATACGAAGTATCGAGTACAAAAGTATCGTTATCAAAAGGGAACTTATTCGATATCACCGATCATCGATACTTTTTAAGAAGAGTTTGTAACTAAGGACTAGTTACAAAACTCTTCTATGCCTTAGTGCTCACTAAGAATTATACAATCAATAACTAGATCCATGTCTTAAAAAGCCTGTTTACATTTGATCCAGTTACAACATCTGATATTAATAGTTTACCCTAGATGGATTTCATTCAATCTCTGTTGCATCTTCAATCCCTAGTGAGTTGCCGACATTGATTTATATAGGTGGTTGCGAAGGTCATATCGCATTCATTGTATAAGAGTTTGTAATGTGTATTATTATTATATTTCACTTATATAAAATACTTACTGTCAGCCTAAACGCGTTGCTGTGGCTCAGTCTGGTTTCAAATTCCGCACGAAACAGAATTCAACAGTTAATAAAAATGCCCGTATCTACAGATTTACATTACAGGATCATCCGTTAGTCATTCTATAGATTGGTTGAAAATTTCATTAAAATCGGTCCAGCCGTTTCTGAGTCTATAAAAGATTTACAGACAAAAATTCATTTTTATATATTAAGATATCCACTGGGTTTTAATGTAATAAGTCGTATTTCATATGAATAAAATTTACATATCAATCGGTGTGCATGTTTAGCGGATTTAGTAACATTCTAATTCCATTTATGTTGTTGCAGCTTATTTTAATTATGTTTAACATGTATCATACACATACAGTGCTTTTGTTTATGTATTTCAATTAGAAATTAAAGTACTAGTTTTCCAGTTTTTTTTTTTTTTTTTATTATACAGGAAAAAAACCCCTTATGGGTACCGCCGCCCGACGGGGACAGGCGGCGGTTATGTCGGACTCGCACCGACTAAAACGACCTGTGTGCTCCACCACGCTGCCAATGGCAAGGACAGGGTATCATTGTACATTTTGCCCCCATCCCGCCGACAGCTCTGATCCCAGAGAATAAACACCTCCAGGTAGGGGCCCCTCGAAAAAGAAACCCCCCTCCGCTAACCGGTGCATCGGGAGCACCAGATGCACCGACCGCCTCGGGGACCTGTAAGCCAGGTGTCCGATGTACCACGTTCGAATCACCCGAAGGTCCCCAGGTAGGGCGGCAGACGATGGGCTTGGGCGAGTCACTAACACCTGTCCACGATCGCTCCCTGCCCACCGTGTTTGCTATTTCACGGTCGACAGGGAGAGATCGCGCCCCAAGTAGGGGCCCCAACGCCTTGGTGGGCGTTTCCGCCCCCACCGGGTAATTTTTTATAGAGGTTTTCTTCCTCGCAACCCGAAGGTCCCCGTTCCCATTGCTGGGCTTCCAGGTTTCGCCGACGGTGGCCGTAACCATGTCCAGCCAGACTTAGAGTAAGCCCAACTGGACCCGTCGCTCATTAGGGACTTCACCCCAACCCCCCCGAAGTCCCCGGCCCGTCCAGATTGCCCTCTGCTAATCAGAGGGACAACTGGATTGGCCACCCCTCAGTGGTCCGTTCGCCAAGACTAAGCTTGCCCAGGGTGCGCCACGAGGAGGCCGACCACTTTGGCACCCCAAGCAGTTTTATTATGTTAATAATTTCAGACTAGTATTTACAAAATACACGTATCACCGAAAAGTGTGTGATACATTGAGAATACTAGTTAAACAAAAAAATTCTTACACTAAATAAAATTAATATATCTTTTTTTACATTTATTATTATATTATTATTATATTAGGCTTCATAGACAATTGTTATGTAATTTACCACCCTTAATGAATACTTAAGTCGCACGACGCACATTAACATTTCTAAAACATCACTTGCACCTTGTGTGTATTTATAAAGTTTATTAAGATACGGCTGCGAGATTCAAAGGTATTGTGATATCTTAATTAAATGATTTAAATGTAAATATAATAAAGTTATTATATGTAATATAAGTAATTAAAGCACAAACAATTTTGTATTTACTCAGGTGCGGATGTCGACCGTAGTGAAATTCGGTGTATTTATTTTCACAAACGAAAGTGTGTCATGTTGTCGAGTGTGAAATAGTGATAACAAGCAAAGACCATCTTAGCGTTTTGTAATAGTGATGGTGGTTATCTGCGATGCCGGATTGGCGTTACAACGTTCTGTCAACTAGCGAGGCGTATATAGACGCTGAAGGTGGTCCGCCTCGCGACCCTTTTGCTGCCAGCTACCCACGTCGGGCCGATCGCTCTCGACCGCTACACACATGTCCATACACCACCATTTTCCTTGGAACGCGGACACATGTCCCTTATCGCTTGACGCCTGTACAAAGCGAAAATGGAGACCATTATGCCGATGCTTATTCTGTTGACCGTTCTTCAAATCTCACTGATACATCCAGTTTTGCCCGATACGAAGATTGTCGTTCTCAATTAGAAAACACGTTAATACAGAAACGAGAAAACTCTTATTCTAACGATATAACAGATGGGAATATAACCTTACAAGTTCAAAAAGTGCCATATACTTCAGGCGTTTTCTACGTAGCGGCGAAGCAAGAGTCTAATAAAGATGTACAAAGTGGCAACATGGTTCCTACCGAGGGATCAGATTCAGACGCATTATCTTCTTGCACTTGCGATAGTTTTGAAAGGTGCGAGTTTGATTGCAGAGATTTTGAGCCATTTTCGGATACGTGTTGTTGCGATCCTCTTAGCGATGGTGTATGTAGTCGCAGTCCTAAGGATGGCGACTCGCCCGAACACTTTTGTGATCGAACCGTGGAAGAAGATCGTGTATCAACTCGTAGTGACATGGATGGCCTAGATTTAACTCTATTCGAGCCAGCGAAGACTGATTCTAATAATTGTGGAGATGAATCAATAGCAGCTGATTTGGCAACAGTAGCAGCGTCTCTTTGTGGCGTATTGTACTCGTTACCATATACGGATAGTGGTAAGTTTATTATTTTATACAATAAGGGCTTAAACTTTAGTTATTAGTAGTATTGTGAACCGTTAACTGGTGCTTTACCTAGTATGGTCAACGTCAATCGCAGTTGTATTGGATACGAACAACGGTGTGGGGAAAATTACTATCACATCAATCACAGTCATTGTCGTACCTCCAGTAACAAGAATATGATGATAACGTTATAACTATATAGAGACGTAATGTTAGAGCTGTTTTATTATATCAACGATGACATTAAGAGGAATATAAATTTGATAACTGGTATGAGTTTGGCAATTCAAAAGTGCTACAAAATAGACATTCTACATATTAGTGTCTATGTGACTTGACATATTCTGATAAAATTTTTCGAAACGACTAACTTAATAGCAAAATCATAATTTGAAATGTTTTATGAACGAAGACATTTTAACAAATTTTTGTTTAGTATAATTCTGTATTGTATTGCTTTGACACTATACAAACCAGGTATATTATTAGTGTGAGTCTTTATTGTTTGCCAGAAGTTACTTTAACTTATCCCTAAATCTCCAAAGACCCGAAAACATTACTAGTTCCTTTTAAAATATTAATGAAACATCAATATGTCAGGGATTATGGAAGCAATAGGTATAGTTTCTTACCGTTACGAATTTGCAAGTTTCTAATTACCGCTCGACATAGTGAGTGATTGTTAGCTCACATGCAAATCTGATAGATTTTGGTCCAGATAAGTGAATACAAAACGATTTTATAGTACGGTGTATGTAGTTTCTCATTAACGAATGTAATAACATATGTATGTGTTTAACGGTCATAAGATTTACAAAGTGTAAATTTAAACGTATGTATAGAATTTAGAGAAGCATGTGAAAAAATGCAAATTTTAGTGTAATGGTCTCCATGTGAATGAAAATGATTATAAGATTGTGGCTATTAAATTAAAGAGATGTATTATTATGCGTATAAGGCTGTGCTTCGTTTCGCTAAAATATGCTTTTAATTTGAAGTGAAATAACAGGTTTGTCTAAAATCTCGTTTTAAATTGACTATTATGTTGTTTTGAGATTTTTATTTTATTTAATGACGGTTTCGAAAGCATGCATGGCCAGGAATGTATACCTTTATGATAAATCCTTATGTGGCACATAATCAACTTTTTATTAGTCGTGCAAAGTTTACCTTTCCAAAACTCATCGGTCCTTTTTTTAGCGTGTATTTGCAGTTTGCGAATCGAGATGTATATGTAATTGAATTCATATTTGACAACTCGTAGTTGTTATTAAAAATAGCGTTTTTACTAATGGTGATCATCGTTTCTTACTTGTAATAAATTACTCTTCAAACGACTGTAGTTTACATATTATGTTACTTCTTATTATTTTACCCTGTTAATTTGGAGCTTCTATTATTATCCAGATAGGGCTGTTATCTATGCGTAGTAAAGCATTATAGGTCTTGTATTGTTAATTCATCAAGTTGCGAGTTCTATCTTGTAAGAATCGGTTGCTGGGAAACAGATGTCAAAACATTTTTCTGTATATGTATCCACATATATTAAAGAAATTAAAAAAAAATGTTTTGAACATGCAATCTTAATACGGCCATATTAGCCTTTGCGATTTTCTTTTGCATTATCTTAAACTCTTTTATATTGTGTAGGTACTTAAGGAAGTAAAAAAGAGTTTTAGATAATGGCGTAATAAACAGGGCCTTCCCCGTCCCGTTTATAAAACTGGTTTAAACACATTTCACATGATCTATATAAATCTAGGCGTCTCATGAAAATCAAATTGTTAATTTACGAAAGTTTACGTGATCGCAGTTGTTAGTTCACATTTTCAAATTGCCTTGTCGTGACAATATTGATATTCCGGAACAATGATTGTACGTGTGCTTGTACTCTCATTGTTAAAAAAGAATTACGAGTGGCCCTGGCCGAGGGACGTGGCCGACCGTATAAACATTTCACGCATTTAAACAAAAGTGTTGTAAGTCGGATACAGATTTTTTGCAACAATTTCTTGAATTTTTCTCAAAGAGTTCAAGCGATAAAAAGGAAGCTTTTAGGAAACGATAAGAGTTTTTTTAATTTTAATTCACGGAATTTAATTATTGTAGTATGAAAGTCGCATTTATACAAAACCAAATTGTGCGTGACAGTCATTTCTAACAACATTAACTTAAATAATAAGCATTACTTAAAATAAGAAATCAGATGCAAAAATATTAGTTTTATTTAATATATATTAATTTAATTACTACAGAAATAATTAAGTATGCATGACAATATCTTTTTTTATATAATTGAATTCTATTTTGACTTGATATCTTCTTTCTAGTTGATAATCTAATGAATTTGTATACATATACAATTCAATATCCTAATAAAATTTACCTGGATTAAATTACCTATTTATTTGTCATTGAGCAAACGTCATTACACAATTTTTGCTACATATGTTTTATCTGTTATGTATTTTAAAATTTTGTTATTATTTTACTGTTATTATTTTAAAAACCCATTTTTGAGTAAGGTTCATATTCGATACATACTCTGCTTCTGTTCTTTACTCAAGGAAAGTTAGGAGGTCAATAGGGCGTCGTATATTTTAAGACGTTCGATAGCGGTCGAAACTTAAAAATTACGTTACGGCTACAGAATCCTCTGCTGCCTAATGAGGTAATCTTTGTGGCTAAAATATCGTTTAAAAATATATACTAACTAATAAATTAGTTTTTATTGATAACATAAGCCTTGTTAATATTTTACTTGACTATGATGGTCTTAGTTTCTGAGGAAGTTTTATAGTAAACTGACTGAAAAATAATTTGCCTTATTCTGATCGTCGCAAAAATCAAGTTACAGATCCATTTTACCGGTTATAATAAAGACTATAATGAAATCTCTATAGTAATGATTATTAATTATTAATATTTAACATTATTTATTTTTTTATAAAAAAAACAGTCTGTGAAGTATGATTTCCAAATACCATAAATATAAAATAAATCATCTCAAGTATAAAAAAACCTTCATTTATTTAACTTTACTTATGCCTTAACCGAGGAAAAAAGCAAAGAGTCCATGCGCAACTAATTTAATGTACGCGAAAATTCCTAATCAGAATTCGTATACTTACCAAAAGTTTAAAATTATATCTTGCCTGTGGTATAAACCACGTAACGACAAACATATCGTTATGCAGGTATGTCGTAATCAAAAAAACATCGCTTCCCAAGATATCTCAATATAAAAAGAAGATCTGTAAGCACCTTCCTTTACATAGTGAATGAACATTCTTCTAACTGTCACACTTATATGGACAAGAATGTAGCTTCTGTCGTTAACGTATTCCGGTGCTGATTGACCAACTTGGTAATTCAATGGTTTTTTTATATTTTCTATATCTTTCTTTCATGTGAATACTTCAATAAGAAAAATTCCGTCGGTGTTACCTCGTTGATAATTTATCATAAGTGAAAAATAACTGTACTTGAATAAAGGTTTTATATAGAACCGTCATTAATGATTTGCGGAAGTTAGATCGTAATATCAATATTCAAAAGCTGGTATGGTTCGACTAACAACTACCAGACGATAGTTTTTCGACCACTAAATTATTTCTAGAAGGCCACTTACTATCCACTGAATAAAAACTGAAAATATTTGATTGAAATTGAAATTCGAAAAGAAATAGAAAACCGTGTGATAGAAATACGCGTCTGAGTAGTAAAATATTATAGGTACGGTATTATTATTCTGCTGTGTAAATGTGACTGGTTTATATATTAAAGGAGTTATATGTTTAATAATGTATTTTTATTTTATGAATCACACATTTAAATTTAATGTAAATATTATGTTATGGAACATGTTATAATAAGAAAAAGTACAGAAGTATGATAGAGCAGTTTTAAGTTAATTAGTTTATAATTGTACGAGTACATTATATTAGATAATATTAGAGTTACTTCTAATTCTAATAATTCTTTTTTTAATTTTTCTTTTTGAAGTGAAATATTGGATTTCAACTCACCACGTCTATTTAGTGTGGATGATTTGTTGAGGTTTTGTAGAGAAAGAAGATGAAACCCGTATTCTTCATCTTTTTCTAATCACACATAAAAAAGAGAGACAAATAGATCACCATAAATTGTTTCCTGTTTATTTATCTTTGTTGTAATATGGCACATTTAGATTGCCTTCCCAACTCATTCTACCTCTGTGGACATGACAATAATTTTTGATATCGATCGATATCGAAAAAAGTCAATACGCCTTGGAGCTTTTATCGAATACACTGACTAATCTCTTTTAGATATAACAATCACACTTTTATACATCAACAGAAAAGACCTTGACGTCGTCTATGTTTTATTGGTATCTTTACCCATTATTACAACTCTAAGAAAATGGTCACGAAGAATGCTTTAATTGAAAGATATTAAGACTGATATAGTATTGACCTTATGTCAACTTAATTGAGTTACTTTAATCATTTTGTGTTTAATATTATAATTCCTTGCACTATCTAATTTAAAAGTACCTATAAAATTAACCTAGTACCTATAGTACCTATAAAATATAGTTGTACTCCCATTAAAATTATGAAATGAATCGCCTAATTTATTGAAATATGCATATGATGCAAATTTATTACGATAGTGTTAAAATAATTTACAACATCTTTCATGACACAATTTTATGGTTTACGATGTTTTAAGAACAAGATTATGATAATGAATACCTTTAGGTGAATCTGATACTACTCGTAAAATACTGCATTATTTCACTTTCAAGTATTATTTATGACTTTTTAGACAAAATAGTCGTCAATATCGCTACAATGTTTGTCCTAACGGCTTTGGCAGCATCAGCTGAGTCGGACCGAGCGAACAAGCTTACCCAAGAACCAATGAATAAAAAAGGCCCTATAAATGATGCCAAATGCTTGAAAGAGCGTTGGAATGTTCTTTTGATCGAAATCTATTATGATACAGTTAACAATAATAGAAAAAAGTACTCACGCACTGAGTGATGACAAATAACAACGTAATAAACCAACGGAGCATTATTGCGGTGATGTTTCGTTTAATGGCGGGCAATTTCTGTGGGAAACAATACGGACATGGAATTGAGTTTACGGTATATAATTATACTGCACGGATTGTGTATGGATTCTTAATTATTTTTTTGTGGGTGAACTTAAAAATGCTTTTAAATCTTTAGAAAATCTTCCAATTTAGTGGTTTGCTTGGGAGTGCTTAATTTTATCTTTGAAAATAGTCCTTTTGGACAATAGGTGTGTTCATGAGTTTTTGAATTGTGGAATAAAAAAAAAGTGGGTAAACTAAAACAAAGAATTATTAAAATGTATAAAGTAATAACTAAATATAAATTGAAATAAAGTTAACTGGATGTAAAAGTACATTGAAGGCATTAATATGTTATATTTGTAATGATGAATAAAAAAATGTTATTAAACCTTTCTTATAATCTTCTTTTGTTAAATAAAGTATATAAATACATAAATAAATAATAAAAAATATGTGAATGAAAAGTAAAGTATTATTTATATAAATTCGTAATGTGCAGCCAAATAAATAAAAAATATTAAATTAATATCACCCAAAGTGACGTCGTTGATGTAAGAATATCTAGGAACTTTAAAATACTTAAAGCGCCGACAGTATGACTTCAAAGTAACTTTGTCTTCTAGTTTTCTTTATTAACAGCACAAGGCTTCTGCGGTTATAAATAGAACTGAAGTTTATTTTGATTACATAAGTATTCCCTTTATGTTCTGAATGAACCACGGTCATTGGCTCCGGCGTTCGAGTAGACGACGTGATCAGTGTTGGTGAAATTTGACGCTACATGAATAAAAACCTTTCCAAGAACTGTGTAACGCCTATTTCTCACTTAGTGTTTGAAAAAACTACAATACTTAAAGTTATATGCTATAGTATGGATGGAATGGTGCTTCTGTAGATAGCATTTTGGTACGTAAGTGGAGTGCGAGTTATAAACTAGCAGAACTCCCAAATCCATACTAATATTATAAATCCGAAAGTCTGTCTGTCAGTTACACTTTTTACGCCAATCCGCGGGACCAATATCTATGATGTTTGACACAATTAAAGCTTTTACACCAGGTTTACACATAGAAAAAAAATCAGTTTTCTTTCGGAAACATGGAAAAACATACATTGCATTATTGAGGGCACTGAACGCTTTAGTTGGCAAAACCAAAGTCGCGGGAAAAACAAGCGCTTAATGCATTATTTTGCTAAAGTCCACGTAATGTAAGGTAACGTCAATAATAGTTTCTATGCAGCTTATAACTATGCTCAATTGTAATGTGAAATAATTAGTTGCAAGAATATAATGTTAATACTGTAATGTATAGGAAATGACGATATCTTAGACAATTAACGGTACTCGAACATCGATGAAGCAATGAATGGCATAGAATTCCAATGAATTCCAAGAATTCTAATGAATTCCAAGGATTCCAATGAATTCCAAGAATTCCAATCAAATTCCATGTCCCCAGAGGAGCGTGTGTGGATATAACTTTTATATTAAGCTTAAATAATCTGAAGACCTTAAGATAATTTAATTTTTAGATTGTTGCAATTAAATTATTTAAAATCCATCAAGTGTCATTATTATAACTACCTATTGTTGAAAAGTAAAATTACGATATTTATATAGGAAACTACAATTAGTTCAATTGGAAGGGCTGCCAGCAGGTCCAAGTGTGAACCGTAAAGAGGTCAGATCACCGCTATGACCGCTGTCAACTTGTCGCCTTGTCCCCATTTCAGGGAGTATTAGATAACATAAATGTTCTGGTTTTTCACATACACATGTACCTAAAATAAGATTATTAAATAAGTTATTATTTTTATGAATTTTTTAATAAACGTTTAGCGCAATGTGAGCTTAAAATTTAACAGAAACCATACCATCGCATTTATGGTACAAAGGTATTAATATTATGGGTATTAATATATTATTTTCCGGCCGCGACTTATTTGATGTCGTCGCTCCACCTCTACCAACACTGCATTTTTCGGTATTCTAATAAGGCCTATAGACCACATTTCAGATCCAAATGTTATCTCTGGTAACACGTTTAACGACTATGGTCTTCAGTAATTGAAGTTTTTTGGACGAGAAAATCTCGCATTGTTTCCAAAACGCCGCAAATCAGAGTTGGATCTGAATTAAAATGACTACGTATTATAAAACTTCTAATATCTATTACCACATCGATGGTTTGCTTAACAATTTCATCCTATTAAATTAAAGTTATGAAATTAGAATAGAATTTAAATGATGTTTCACTAATCGGTCATCTAGAACCTGTTTTTCGACGCGAAGAAGTTACTGGTCAATTATATTGATATTGCAGTAATCGTTATGTCACAAATATAGAAGTCTTGTTTAATCATTAATTCTTAATCTTACTTGACTTTCAAATAAACATACCCTACCCTTACATTTGGGTGCGCCTTAATTCTAAAAAATGCTTGATAGAATTAGGCGTTACTTTGCGGAGGTCCATAATACAAAAGTAATGAGAATATTATTTTGCTATAATCCGCGATAAATGATATCAATTTTTATCGCGGATTATAGCAAAATAATATTCTCATTACTTTTCTAAAAAATGCAATAACTTTACCAACAGAGCACCGACAGCAAAAATAAAAAAGTTAACATTAAAGTTTTCTTCTACGTGCTTATGTTCTTATTACTTAAAAGAGTTTTAAAACTTCTTAAAGTCTATATAAAATGAGTTTTATTTAACCCAAGAGACCATATGAACATGTATTTAACTATTGACAGCCCACGAGTTCGTCTGCATGGATTTCAGTATTATAATAAAAAACTAACGGTATGTAGCTTCTCATCTAAGTGTTAAGAGACTTACGAAATGCTCATGATTCCGTTGTTCTGTTCAAACGTGAAAGAAGGACAAACCAACAAACACATTGTCGCAAATTAGTATGCAATTTAATATTTAATAGCTGTGGTAGCCCAACAGTGAGACCGGGCGTCTCTTTCGAAGGGATCACGAGTTCAAACCTAGGAAAGCACCAATGAGTTTATTTATTAAATTTATATGTCTAATTGATTATTGTAATTTATCATACGCTTTTCGGTGAAGGAAAACATCGCGATCAAACCTGCATATCTCTAGAGATATCTGGTGATATGTGTAACCTACCAATCCGGATTGGAGCAGCGTGTTAGGTCCAAGCTTAATCCTTCTCTCCAGAAACGGAGAGAGGATTGAAACTTTACTTTCGCTTATAATTTTGAATTTAAGAATGTGTCTGATATATTAATGTAATGAAATAATGTTTAAATCTTGAACTTTAAAAATAAAATGTTAAATCCACGTCCACACATTAAAATGCTATCTCTAGTTGTTGTCGGTATTTGATAACAATTATAGCTCTTACGTTGACGTGAAGTAATACGAAATCCAAGGTTTTATATCATGTCCGAAGTTTGTGATCGTGGGAAATGTTTAATATTATGAATGGAATCGAATTGATGATATGAAACATTTTTCCTACAAAAAATTGCTTAAGTCAGTATAGCGTCTAATTTTAACTAAGTTAATGGTCGTACATCAATTACAATTAATAACGTCTATCTTAAGAATCGATTTTAGATAAAGCTTAATTAAATAAATTTATAAATAATAAAATGTTATGACTATAATCAAAAAAGGTACAGAAATAAATTTGCGGTATTTCGAAGCAGAAAAGTAGTTTTGATTAATTTTAGTTTATATCTATGCAATTTCCATACTAATATTATAAATGCGAAGGTCGGTCTGTCTGTTACGGTTTTACTGCTAATTTGTTGTAATAATATATTGGATATTATATAATATATTATACGTATAGTTTAACACATAAGATAACATAAAATAAAAAAATCGTTTCTCCTTCGGCAATGAGAAAGGAAACGATATTGTACATAACAGGCGGTAATTTAACAGATAAGTAGATGCCAAGTCGCGGGTAACACTAGTTATATTATATTATAGATGAAAATAAAAAAATAACAGAAACTCTAAGCTTGCAAAAGGGCGGTCTTATCACTGATGAGTGATCTCTCCCAGAAAACACTCTTAAGCGAAAGAATCATACACAAAGTGTAGTGGGTTAGTGTACCAAAAAAAAAGAAAAATAAAAATAAAATGACACAATAAAAAAATAATTACAAGAGTTAGTAAGAATTACAAAAATAAGCAACGATACGTACGTAGTGTGCAGCTGATGGGCACGCGTTGGATTCATACTTGCACCCGTTACTCGTCGAACTGGTTAATCCCAGCTTGCTTCCTACTATCATATCACCTGTATAAATCAGCTTATGAATATCATTTCTATTTATTGAGAGTAACTTAAGCAATTTTACATTTACCTTTAGTAAATGTTCACTATGTAATATATGTAGGTTGAGATGTGTGATTTTTACCCTTTATACTTATATACAGGATATATTATACATAAATTAACATATTATACAAATATAAACATAATAATACTATTATATAAAGTAAACCTCATACAGTCTCAAACGCACAACGTCAGTAGCACCAGAGCCGTAGGTGAGAGTGGACGTGTACACTACTATTACTAAATGTTTTCGCCTGTGCTAAACTCATACAACACAAGTAAACTCATTCACCACAACTATACTAACTATAAATGCACTATTTTAAGTGTCAAAATACTTTCCTCACATTGTACTACGTGCTTTTTTTGCCCTATGCCCAGAATATTATGCTAGCGTACCGAACTTAGCTTCATTCAGATCTAATAGAAGGACAAACAAACCCACATTCGTATTATAGTATTGGTAATATAGTAAGGAATATCTACTATATACGAGTATAACCAATGAGCTTTTCAATAGAGCGCGAAAACGTTTTTTACTTATTCGACTTAAATTTAAAGTTATCGCATACCAATTGTGATTTTAAAAGTACATAACATAGCAGGACCTGAGTTGGCATCTTATAAGCACACGTCCTGTTCACACCTTCGTCGGTTAGCCGCCTCAAGACTGGTTCAATTCCCTGTTTGCTTCACACGCCTCTGACGTCACTTGTGTAAATTAGCTTTAGAACAATGTATTCATTCACGAGTCGTTAATTAAGGAAACCAATATTTTTGCATATAAAACGTGCCGTTATCTATGAGTGACTGTGTTTTATGCTAATCTGCATTACTAAAATATTTGGAACTTTTTAAAGAGCTGACATGTTAACATTTGCAAGTCTTATCATTTTATCAGCAATCATTGGAAAACAAAAATAAAAATTTATTTATTTGGAAATTCTTTGGCTATGACTAGTTACTATTCTACTACCAAATTTTTGCTATTTGCTGTTACGCCACGATTAAGAGAACTATGATGGTATAATTTTATGTCTTCAGAGCAAAGATCAACGATAAAATTATCTGGAGCGCATTAATTCGAATTTCGTCACGTCTTAAAAGTTTAACATGTATGAATAATCTATAATGTATAATTATTATTTGATCTCAGATGTATCTAATTCATGTCATATTACATTAGGTTTATATTCTATCAAAAGCTCATTTACGGTATTTCGATTCCAATCAAGAGCTTAAATGGATTAATTATTAATTTATTAGTAAGTTTATCTAATAATTAAACATAAATATAATCAGGATTTGATTTGTTTTAATTAAGCTGCTCTATATAAAAGAAATCAACTTTTAACTTATTTTAAAATTTTGTTTTATTAGTTATAAAGTATTGATGTTAAATGATTCTTAGGCTAAGTCAATGATAAATTCGTATTGCCACTTAAGGTAAAAAACGTACAAAAGTCCTTAATAGAACAGCCTGTTATGTCTAAGTCCTATATTCGTCTCCACAGTGAAAAAGAATTAACCCAACAGCATATTAATGCCTGCTTCTGCAAGTATACTCGTACCTAAGCATAGTTTTACGACCACAACAGTCGCCTTATGCCGAAATTTATTTACATTGTCTTTTAATATATATTCTCTGTTAAATGTATATTCTTGTCAATCGCAGCAAAGTTATTTTATACCCACCAAGGCTAAATCGTCAAATATTTATTTGATGATTCTCCAAATTATTACCATGGTCGATGTGGACATAATGTCGTGTCATTAATCTTGAAAGTCGTTTGGCAGGCTGTCTAGTGTAAGCTTGTTTGTAATGAGCTAGTTAATAATTAATCTGAGACTAATATTTTGGTTACAATTACTTTTGGTAGACACTACGGTAACCGGAAAATGATAATATCGTGTACTAAAGAATGTAAAAATTCAAGATCAAGTTTATGGTATACTAGCTGTGATAGCGGCTTCGCACTCCTGGAAATTGATGTTTTACAAAGTTTTTGCCGCGTAAATCCTGATTTAACTAAAATGTACTACTAACCTAAGCCTTCCTCAAGAATTGCACCATTTGTTAGTAAAAATAGCACAATAGCAGCAAAATAGTTCAGTAGATTTTGAGAAAATTGATTTCATACACACAGCCAGCTTTGGGTACTTTGTTTTCTAATATGTATAGATTATAATATAACTTTACAGAATATAGACTTCGTTTTCTGTTCTGTTCTCTCCTAGTTTTATATCAGGTACTAAAAACCGTAACTTTATTAAGATTTTTGAAAATAATTTTAGCATTTTAATACAAGGGTACTAAAGCCCAGTCAAGCTATTTAATCTCAGAGAATTCGTGACTGAATCCAAGAATCGATTCATAAAGTAATTCCCATTGAGTCATATTGTCGATACAAATAAATTGAATAGAATGCTCATGCCTTTATAATTGATTTCTTTTGGTGCCATTTGAATTGGGACAAGTCTTTTGAACATGGTCTCAATTTATGCACATTGGCAGGATATTGAAAAGAAGCTGGGCCTTAAAAGTTATGATCACGCATTTAATTTGATCATTCATTTCATAATACAATTTTTATACATGAGTGCGAGTACAAGCACCTTTCCGAACCAGTAGCTTCATCGAAAGTTGACGATTCAAAAGAGATTTTAAAAGCCAACTTGAATAAAGACTAATGTTTGCATGTTTGCATGTTTAAAAGACATGTGTCAAGTGTTTTTTGTGCCGATTTATGCGGACAGCCACTGGTTGTCCAGACTGACTGGAACGGCTGGCTCAGGTTCTGATGTCGGTTATGTAAAACAACTGACGGCATCATGATAACCACTAATACTCCACTTATATCATAACACTACTACTCCATTACACGGTAAGCAATAATCTGGCCTCAAAAAAGCACCCTTAGGACGAAGTTATCGACGCCATTAAATTTTCTAGATATTCTGCAAATTTGTTCTGCCCAGTAACGCTGTATGGCCAAACAACTCATTGAAAAAAGTTATCCTCAAGACAAGAGTCAGTAAATGAAAAAAAAATTTTTTTTATTTGCATGTGTTATACCTGCTGGTCCATTGTACCCTCAACTCACATGCATAGTTTATAGGTCGTTGAACCACAAATATCCTTACAAGCATACTAATAGATAAATAATAGTATAGAATTATTGCAATTCATAAAGCAGAGGAAGTATGTTTTTACTTCATGGAAATCCATAGTAAAGGCGCGTGCGTATGCATTCGGATATCCGGTATTAGACTCCCGTGAACATCAATAGTGAAAGTTTTTATTCTCAATTATCTGCGATGTTCTGGTTCATCAAGCGCTTTACATAAGTTACCCATGAGAAGCTCAAAAATCTTTCATAATTGACACTAATGAATTAAATGCTTTGCAATTCATTATTGAAAAATTAGACTGGATAGATCAAGTCCGAATGTAAATCCAATAAATCTTACCTAGAATGTTTAAAAGTAATATAAAATCTAAATTAGATCCGTATATATCATACATTCGCAATGGAATAACACCAATTAGGTAAGGCTTATCAGTTTATATCAACACATTATTTTGACTATGCATGAACTCATTGACGTGCTCTAGAGAATACATCAACACTGGAAAACGTGTATAAAAATCTTTGTTTTATGATATTCCTTTTTATACACTTCACTCACAAGTGTCACTTAATTACTCCGTAAATCTGAAAAAAGGGCAGGACGATCATTTTCAAATAAAAAAATGTATGCATTACAATTAAAACTTCACGATTCAACGATTTATATTAATTTATATAAATGACTTTGATAAAAACCCCTTTGCCTTTGAACGCACTTTGGAAATCAGATTTTTACCGTTCAATTTAACAGATTTGAGAATTATAAGTCTATTGAAAACATTACTGTAAGTATCAACATATGTTATCCAACACTGCATCTCGGTTACATCAAGCAATTGTGGGAATCTTTGTGTGACTTGTTATCGCTTGGCGTACAATTTCTAGGTAATAAGAGCGTTCTTACATTCCATTTCATTCAAACACATGATTTACTTTCAATGAATATTCACTTGCTTGATGAGGCGGGACGTCGAGGGGAAAGGTGATTTGTGGTGGCTTAATATCAGAAGTGGCTGACCGTATGGCTTTGCTTGATTAATTACAAACACTTACTATTATATACATAATATACGGATAAATATAATTTCGTACGTCTGTTGAATTGATGTACAAAAAATACCAATTCAAGACAAATATTACGAGGGTTGAGTCTTGGTGCACACTCGTTCAGTTGTTGACCCAATTGACCTGATATTTCATCAATTAAATTGGATAGTCGAATTTTACTTAGGCCTATTTCGCGGTTTAAGTAGTTAAATAATAATAATTTTGTAAAAGTTAGACATTCATATATAAACAATAGTTTTATATTATAAGAGACATACTTTACAGACTGTGTTTTTAGGATTTCCAATTTGAGATAGTTAACATATGGTTAAATTTTAGTAAGTATCATATATCTATAAATATTCTTGTAAATTATACGATTATGATCCAACAGCAATGGAAGCATTGCAGATAAATATTTTTTGTTTTGTTATAGTTTTTATTATTTTTACTATCTCATTTTTGGGTAAAGGTGACGTCGCTCTATGGAGAGAAGAATTAATTAGATCCATCGCTGCTCTCTTACACATTGCGAGTTTAATGAATTGTAAATACTAATTACATACATAAGTTTTTATAGAAAACTGCTAAGTGCCTACACGTGGCTTACAGTCAAGGCAAACACTTGGCATGTATTGCATGCTTTAGCCGTTTCGCCATGTTTTATAACATAAAACTAATTATAGGCTTAAAATAGGCCGTTTTATATATTATGTATACTTTACGTTATTACGTAACATCATAAATATAACTCATTGTTGAAATCTGTCGAGATTATTATCATTTCACTTCAGATTATATTAAATGCATTAGCAATTGTACTATTAAGTGTGTCAAATTACATGGCTTTCTCTATGGGCCTGCGAGAAGTTGCGCCCACGCTCTAGGGAAATTATTTATTACATATGCGAAGTCTGCAGTACAATACACGAAACAAAATGTATGTTTTGTAATGTACTGCATTAAATTTACTTCTATATTATGACTCATGCAAATCCATGACCCAATCAAGTAAATCCATTAGCGAAATTCGCAACATATCTAAAGTTTATATGTCTCATATATATAGTCGTTATATAGTATATAGTCGTTAATGTGACACAATGTATATATTAATTTGACGTTGTAAATGTCATTTATTATCAAGCCATATAAGGATCTCACGGAATCTACTTTGAAAAAAAAATGAATTTATAAAATTGTATATAAAAATGTGTGTGTCAACAAACACAAAGCATGTCTATTATTTGGTTCCTTATTACTGATTGTTTTTAAAGAAAATTACATGTATGATTGACAGTAGGTTATTAATAACTAAATTAAGATATGTAGAGTTATTATTATTAGAGTAGGGGTATGGTAGAGTTATTATTATTAGAGGAGGGGGCTGGTCTGTAAGTGATAGTAACAGATTAAATAATGAGAGGGAAGATGAAACTCGTATAGCATTATTTATTAGCGCACTAAACGAGTGCTCTGTGTCTATTCACATATAAAAAAGAGACAGATAGATCGACCTCATTTGTTTTCTCTTTATTGTAATATGGCACGTTTGAGGTTGGCTTCCCTTAGTACAGTAATTTTGTCTAGTCATACATGTGCCACATAGAATGAAAGAAACATCAATGAAACAAAAGTTAAACTTTACATTGAATTTATGACATGACGCTGCAAGAATACATAAATATCTAATCGTGGCCGTTATTTGATAAAAGCTTGAAACCATCTATGACTACTCAAAGTTCTTAAGGCGAATTGTGTCGTAGTTACTTTTTTTTTTGGTAATAGGCGAATGCTTGACCGCAATCATGCCTGATGGAAAGCGCTCTAGTTTTTGTATCGAAAAAATATATTAAAAATAAAGTACTATTAATACTAAGGTAATATAATACTACTAATATACTAATAAGGTGATTTAATATTACTTAAACAGTTTAATTAATATTAAATCGCCTAATAATTGTGATTTTTATGTAGTTTGCTAACAAATGAATTAATAACTTACTAAAAACATGTAATTAGTTTGTTTATGGCTAAAATTAAGCAACATACAATACAATATAATATAATACAATAACTTTTTATATAAGATTAGTTGTGTGTAACGATTCTGAGGATGAATGTGTAATAAGATAATAATTTCGATAATTTTGTGCAATAATGAGGATTTTTCATGTTTAGCAGATAGTTTTTAATATTGAGAACTATAAAGTTCAAGAACTCGCGACGGACGATAAAGTGTTCCTATTTATTGAAGAAAAATAAGTTTCATACCCATATATAGGAATATAATATATAACAAGACTTACGGTAGCTAAGAAATATTTTAGTCCGCTTTGCTATACTGCCAAAGGAATAAACGACAGATTTATTGATGCATTCGTTTACAATGTGCTTGAAGGTACCTTAAGTTAGACATTTGTATTCAATGCAGGTAGAAACAACCGTGTCGACACAACACCGAGATTTATATGCTAGTAATTTCTTCAAATATATACGCAAGTCGAGCGTTGAAAATATTTATAGCATTTATAGTCTAATGCCCGTTACAATTATTATTTTTGACATCAATGAAATTTACTATGAATAAACAATAGCCACATCTCACCTTTATTTTATCGTAATATTTAAACTAAATAGAATGTCAGCAGAATACGTTATCTTGTATGTATTATATAACAGAAACTGTTCGCAATTTCGTCTGAGTGAAGACCAAGATGAACTATTACTTCCTATATCACTCCCCATCCCATCAATTGTCTCCGTACCAAAAATCAGATCGATCTGTTTTTTTTTTTAAACTTTATTAGTTTTTTTGAGTACGGATTTGTAGATAATTATAATTTAACACAAAAATTCAGATGTATGATTATAACGTTGTGTAAAAATTGCAAAACAGTCGATATAGATGTTTAGTATGTTCGCGATTTTGAGAAACGCGAAGATTAAATTTTTATCCGCCGTGTAGTATCCTGATCCTGATCGTGGTGTGGCTTAGAATAGACCACCCTCTTTCTTAGTGAGGTGTCGTAACTGGCGACTAAGTTAAGATGACGTCAGGCATCCTGGCAAGGTGGCCTGTCGTAAAATATCTAGCGAAATCACCCCACTTAAAGTGGGATAAGGGCAGGGGAATGATGATGATAATTGTGAATAAAGATTAAATTTTCATATAGGTATGTGAATTCATTGTTATAACAATATGGCCTGTATAACATATGTAGGTATAAAATTTAAAGCTAATATTATTTAGCTTTAAATCCTATACCATATGCAAATATTATAAATGCGAAATTCTGTCTGTCTGTTACCCATCACGGCTGATTCGGTCGACCAATATTAATGAAATTCGTGCACACTTAAAGTTTATACACCAAGAGAAAGGATAAAAACTCCGGTTTTATTTAAGGAACAGGGAAAAACATAGCATCATTGAGGGTCTTTGAATGTTTAAGTTGAATGCCACGAAACAGTAGTGAAATTATAAGTTGATGTTTTAAGTGTCAAGTCACTGACCGTTTGTGTCAAGTGAACACTCACAAATCTGTATTAAGAAATTTGGAGCGGAGATCTGAGCAGTTACTGATACAAATTGTCGCCCACGCCGCAATTACCGGCAGGAAGCCTCAATACACGTCATGCATATTGTTCGTCGGTCTTGTGCAGGCTTGAAAGAGTTACAAAAGACTTCATGTTTAATTTAAACTGTAATACACCATATCGACTCCGATGACGAACGCGGAATAGCGTGCCACGGAAATGGGGTTATTTTCTGACAGCTTACAATGTAGTTCACTGTCAAAGAGCATAGCAGTAATTCATTTTTATTCATACTAGAAACTCAGATAACATGTGTTTCAATTATTTAAAGTACTTAGTACATTTCTTCTTCTTCTTCCTGCCCTTATCCCACTCTAAGTGGGGTCGGCACAACATGTTATAAACACGTTGCCACATGATTTGGCTGCGTTTTTACGACCGGCCGTCTGCCTGACGTCAACTTAGTCGTATTTTACGATACCTCGGTAAGAAAGAGAGTTGTCTATTATACTAAACCGGATACCACACGGCGGGTCGACTTACCTTAGTCACCTTTTACGACACCTCGGTAAGAAATGAGGGTGGTACTATTACTAATGTATATGTATGTATGAATAGAAATACAGCCAGATACCACACGGCGTAGTACTTAGTACATTTATTAGGATCATTATACAAGTCTAAATTATTTTCAAATTATAAAAATTTATGATCACTTTTTGATCAATCGCTTACAATTTATGATCATGTAGTTTATGTTGATTTTAATAATTATGATTAAATTATAATGTTCATAATATATGACGGTTCAAAATTTGATCATAAATTATTTCAAGTTTTTATACCTCCGGTTTATGACATTAGAAACATTTTATACATCTTTTGTACATTTTTACCATTAAGTCCATTTAAGTACAGTATTAAAGTCCATCTTTTTGTCATTTACATCGATACCCATACTGATATTATAAAGCGATAATCTGTCTGTTTTTACGCTTTTACGACTAAACTGCTGGACGAATATTGATGTAACTAGGAACATTTAAATCTAATAATTTGGGGTAATACATGAATACTATATTATGAACACAGGACAAATTTTTGTTATTGAATTTCTGTTAACATTTATTATTTGACCAAAATCATACTATTTAATAGGCTTACAATGTCATAAGTATAGATAAAAACTGTTATTTCCTTTGAGAAAATATCCCAATTTATAGATATAGATTTAGATTCTTAAATGAGTTAGTAGAAGGGGTAATTCCGTTATACAAGCATAAAGCTAGGCATTTTATATAAATAGATAATAAAATTCATAAAATATATTTTAATTATGTTGCAGTGGAAATAATATATATATTTTTTAACATGATGTAATGAATGTAATATCAGACACGTGCCGTTAAATTTTTATTGCATTTGGCTTCGCAACAATATGTCGACGCCCTTTGTACTTGGTCGACAAGTGACCTTTAGTTTTGCTCGGTGCGAGATACAGTGAACTCGCTTTTTGTTTGCCTTGGGGAGCTTCGCTAGTTATATCGCCTTAAGGAGCTCCATGGAAGGTCCTTAAGGTTATATAACTTTATATTGATAGCATGTAAACACTATAGGCCAGAGGGACTCAATTATGATGTAGTCGATCAAAACAGTTCTTATTTTTACATGTTATTACAGTAAACACAGATGTGTTTAACCTGAAAATTCAATGAATATCTTAGCAAAAAATTATCAAGATTTTGAAGATCTCGTTGAGACGAACAAATATGCTATAAATACTCGCATTTGTTGTCCAGAAAAGGTAGGGTACAATTTTCTGTTTGTAGGTCGAGTTTTTATAATTTTGTTAATTAATACTCGCCGTCCTACATCATTTGACGCCTTCGGCGACTCATGAATAGGAAACTAACTTTAAAATTTGAATTATTCTTTTTCGAGCTATTATTAATGCCAACTAGCGAATTATTATGTACTAGTCAAATAGGTGCCATAAAATAGAAATAAATAGACATATTTTTGTTGACTTAGAGCTAAGTGCAGATTTAAAAAAATACTATAACGCTATAGTCTATTGTCTTTCACCATATAGAACACAGTTCAGAACACTTAAGTCATTCATTCATGTTGGGTTTTTATATTAGAATACCTTTCCTATATTATGTACAGATTTTTATTGCATGAAAGTTATGTTCTTTAATTTTGAAACTTAAAATTGATGTTTAATATTAATAATAATATAATTATAAGCAATACGCATTTTGTGTTTGATAAGAATGCAACCAAATACACTGCCGGCGGAGAAGCTTTTAAAGTCATCATCTTCCTGCCCTTATCCTACTCTAAGTGGGGTCGGCACAACATGTTATAAACATGCTATAACATGATTTGGCTGCGTTTTTACGACCGGCCGCCTGCCTGACGTCAACTTACCTCTGTCGTATTTCACGACACCTCGGTAAGAAAGCCCTCTTTCTTCTATTTTTGGTCTATTCTACTAAACCGGATACCACACGGTGGGTCATCTTACCTTAGTCGCCTTTTACGACACCTCGGTAAGAAATGAGGTTGGTCTATTCTACTCAGCCGGATACCACACGGCGGGTCGACTTACCTTAGTCGCCTTTTACGACACCTCGGTAAGAAAAGAGGGTGGTACTATTCTACTCGGCCGGATACCACACGGCTTGGAGAAGCTTTTAAAGTAAGCATGAGTTTTTAAAATGACGTTATGACTGTCTGACTCGGCATTAGTTATAAAAATGACGTCAACATTACATACATGACTAGCGATTGTTAAAGGTTTTGTCACCACTAACTAATGAATGCTACATCTATACTAATATTAAAAAGAGGAAAAATTTATATGTATGTTTGTAATATTTTCACACAAAAACTACTGGTCCGATTACAAAAATTCTTTCACCATTGGAATGCTGCATCTTTACTGCGCAATATAAGCTATATTAAATTTTTAAACTTGAATGACAATAAATCTTTTATGTTAACAAAAATAAATCTATAGTCCGACTCAGTAGACTTTCCACTGCCGTGTGATCGGTATGTCCGCGGCTGAAAACGCGGGATATTATTAGTTGTAAGATAAATTTGTAAAGTTTTAGGTGATGCTGAATCACTCGCCAGTCCAACAACTAGTCTGATAGCAAACTACGTAACTATTATGTATATGTTAATTTATTTTAAAAGTAAAGTCAGTATAAATTGCCCTCATTTGCATATGACATTTAAATTAAATTGTTGGCAATGCGTTTTTTTGAAAACAGACTTAACCTTTAAGAGATTTGTTTCTTGTTTTACATAAAACTTGCACGTGCGACCTTTTGCGAATTCACTAGTAATTATCCCCTACTTTAACGTGTGTTTTCGGAAATATTCGTTATTGGATCTATATTAAGAATATATGTAGCCAGCTAGACTTAAAACGTATTCACACTTTTGGTATTAAACAATTAAAACGACCACAAATGTTACAACCGATTCCATCGATCGCCGCCGTAGCGTGCGGATGTCTCGGTCGAGCGCAATCCGGTTGCCGCTCCCCCCGCCTGACTCACGCCCCTGCCGCGTTAGATTGTGAAAGTGCTCAAGGACTCTGGACTGTCAGTGTTGTTCGTTCCTGTGCAAGTGGATTGTGTTAGTGTCACTGTGCTTCGATTAGGTAGTGTGGTGCTTCACGCATAACACTTGCCGTAGGTGGTTCCGTCCGTGCGTAAGTACACTAATTTTTAATTTAGGTACTCACCTCTTTCCCCCGAAGGGAGAGAGACTAAGACCTAGATTTTTTCTTAGGTACACACCTCCCTGCCCTCCGGCAGGGAGGCCACCCCCACACTAGCGGGCCAATATGGCCCCCACCCTGCGCCCCACGGGGCAACCGATACTGGACGCGATTTTCGCGTTCCTTCAGGCGCACCACCCCGCCATTTTGGTAGAGCTCACCAAGGCCCTCCCGCCCCCTCAGGGCCAGAGTGGCAGCCCGGCAGCACCTTCTCCCCCCTCTGCGGAAAAGGCCAAACCACGCTCCCGCCCCGTGTCTCCTGACATGGAAGTGGAGGAGCAATCCGATTCGGAATCCGAGACTCCCTCAGAGTCCGGTGAGGAAGCCGAAGCATCCGATGCTTCGGAGTCCCCATCCCGCTCGGCGTCATCCGCCTCAGACGAGGACGACGGCTTCACCGCCGTCCTATCAAAGAGCCAGAAGCGAAAGCTGAAGGCTCCCAAGACCGTCCCGCCCAAAAGGGCCACAAACGACGCAGGTGCACCTGCTCCGCGTCCCACCCCTAAACCCCAGCCTGCCTCACAGGCCATGACCAGACAGACCGACTCCACACAGGACTCGCCTATGACGGAGAGGAAGGAGAAGGTGCCGCCCCTATTTGTGAGGGAAAAAGACGCGTGGAACCGGTTAATCCCGCGCATGGACAGCTCGTCCATTCCATTTACTTCTGCCCGGTCCACAAGCCAGGGCATAATGGTTCAGTGTCCGTCCTCAGCGGACCACCGTCGCCTCACGACGCTCCTGGATGCCGAAAAGATCGGCTATCACACGTACGCCCTAGAAGACGAGCGCGAACTTCGCGTTGTCATCCGCGGGCTTCCAGTAGAGCTCGATATCGAGCATATCAAAAACGACCTCCTCAGCCAGGGTCTCCCAATTAGACAGGTACACCGTATGTACCATCATAGAACCAAAGTTCCTTATGAACTTTGTCTCGCGGTCCTCGACCTCAGTCCTGAAGGCAAACGTGTCTTCAACGTAACAACGATATGCAGACTGTCGGGTCTGCGTATAGAAACGCCGCGTACGCGTGGGGTAATGGGGCAGTGCCATCGCTGCCAGCTTTACGGCCACTCGCAGCGCAACTGCACCGCACGACCTAGGTGCGTCAAGTGCCTGGGCGATCACGGCACTGCCGATTGCCCCAGAACGGTTCCGTCCGAGGAACCTCCCAGCTGTGTCCTCTGCAGGACCCAAGGGCACCCCGCGAGCTATCGCGGCTGCGCTTAGGGCAAAACGAGGGGGCAGAAGGGCCACCCGTAAAAAGGCGGACCGTACCGCCCCCAAACCAGCTGAGAGGTTCGTCCCCGCGCCTCTCCCCACTTCAAACCCCTGGCACAGGAAACCGGCATCCGAGCCGGCTGTGCCAGTAAAACCGGCTCAGGAGACGGTAGCGAAACCCGCCGCCGCCATCTTGAGCTCCAATACAAGAGCTGCCGCTCCTAAAGCGACAGCCGCCCCTCCAGCAACGAGTTTCATGGACGACATGAAACTCGTTTGCGATATAGTAACCAAAATTGACACTACGGAGCTGTCAATTTTGGCAAACAAGCTGAGGAGTAATCCTCAAAACAGATTAATGGCCTTGCTCGAACACTCTAGTTTGGTGCAGGCCATCTCTAGGCTTTAAGCTTAAACCCTCACTGGGTAGGGCCAAGCCCCACTCCCTCAAGCTAGTCACGTACAACGCAGACGGGCTTATCAGACACATGGACGAAGTCCGCGATTTCGTAGTTGCACACGACATAGATATTCTTCTAATACAAGAATCCTTCTTAAAACCCCAATTTCGCAATCCCAATATTGCGAACTACTGTTTGATTAGAAATGACCGTCTGTCATCCAAAAAAGGCGGCACGCTCATTTACTACAAAAGAGCCCTCCTATGCTCCCCCCTTGATTCCCCAAAGCTCACTAACATGGAGGCTTCAGTCTGTCAGGTGGGTATGACCGGCCATCAGTCGATCATACTAGCATCAGTATACCTCAGTCCGACCAAACGGGTACTCGAAAGAGACGTCCGCACCCTCCTCGCACTAGGCGACTCTGTAATACTGGCCGGAGACTTCAACTCCAAACATGGCCAATGGAACTCTCGCCGAACCAACCGGAACGGCACAATACTCCAAGGCCTCAACGGCCTTCCAAACCTCGCTTTTGAGGTGATAGCCCCTAACGAGCCCACCAGATACCCGCCTAACGGGGATCCAAACAGAGCAGATGTGTTAGATATATACATTTTCAAAAATGTAGCTCTCCAGTTACGTTCCATAGACGTCCTGCATGAATTAGACTCGGACCACCGCCCGGTTCTAATTCAGTTAGGGCAATCTACCTCCACGACCCCTCCCACGAAAACGATAATCGACTGGAGTAAATTAGGCGGGAAACTCCAGTCCCTAAACTCAGACCACCTAGATCAAATTCCTGACAAGATAGACTCCGTGGATAGTGCCAAGTTCGCTGTTACCCACCTTACGAAACATATAACAGACTCACTCGAGCGTTGCTCCAAGGAAGTCCCCGACGACCGCGGTCGTGGGAGACTACCGGACGACCTGCGCGACCTACTTAGACGTAAACGTGCCGCCACTAGGGCCCATGACGCATACCCGACAGACGATAACCGGAGAACACTCCGGCGACTTCAAAGAGAGGTTAGAGAAAAACTCAGCCTCAACCGTCAGTCCGCCTGGGACAACAAACTCTCAGAGATCTCGCCGAGTCACCTGGCTTTCTGGAAACTGGCGAAATCCCTGAGAGGAGACCAGTGTGCAGCTACACCTCCATTGTTACGTTTAAACCGTCCGGTCGCTTTTGACGACATCGATAAGGCCGAATGCTTGGCTGACAGTCTTGAGGGACAATGTACAAACAATCCCAGTCATCCCGAACACGCCGAATTCCACTCGGAAGTGGAAATGGCGGCGGCTAGGATATCCGCGAAGGCTCCCGAAAGCGAGCCGCTCACTCCCACCACCGGAGAGAAAGTCCGTTCCATTATCCAAAACCTGAAGACCCGCAAGTCCCCAGGCCCCGACTCCATATCCAACAAAGCACTCAAGTGCCTCCCTGACCAACTGATAAACCTATTAGTATTGATTTTCAATGCCCTCCTGTTAGGTTGCTCCTTCCCCGACGAATGGAAGGAAGCAATAGTAATAGGGATTCGTAAACCGGGAAAACCCAGTAATCTCCCGAGCAGCTATCGACCCATCAGTCTGCTCAACAGCTTAGGGAAAGTCTACGAGCGAGTAATCCTCGCTAGACTCATAACGTTCATGGAGTCGATGAAGCTCATACCGGATGAGCAATTCGGCTTCCGCGCTAAACACACCGCGGTACAACAAGTACACCGACTTACCGAAGCCGTCCTCAATGGCTTCGGCAAAAAACGGTACACCGGTACTGTCTTCTTCGATGTCGCCAAAGCCTTCGATAAGGTATGGCACGCGGGTCTAATATACAAACTCGCGAACCTAGGAATCCCCGATAGACTCGTACTTATCATTCGCGATTATCTTACTAATCGCTCATTCAGATATCGTATTGATGGTGCGCTCTCCTCAAGACGCACCTTACGCGCCGGAGTCCCCCAAGGTTCGGTACTCGCACCGTTCCTCTACTCGCTCTATACGAGTGACATCCCACGATTCTCCACTAAAACTAGTGCAGTCACCCACTTAGCCATGTTCGCGGACGATACCGCAATCTATACCACCTGTAGAGATCCCATAACCATAAATGATAGGCTCCAAAGAGCAACCAACCAGCTCGGAAGCTGGTTCCGCCGGTGGAGAATCGAAATTAATCCCGATAAAAGCGCAGCAATGTTCTTTGCGAGATCTAGGAGAGCCATGGACTTCATCCGGACGCCTCCTAGAGTCTCTATTTACAACAAATACATAGATTGGCAAAAGGAAGTCAAATACTTAGGTGTCATCCTCCAACCGACCCTATCCTTTATCCGACACATCCGCGTTGTCCGTAACCGGGCAGCGTTCGCCATGGGACGCCTCTATCCGATACTGTGCAAGACAAGTAAACTGTCACTTCGCAACAAAGTGACACTTTACAAAACTTGCATCAGACCCATTATGACCTATGCGAGCGTCGCGTTCGCGCACGTTCCGAAATCACGACTGTGTCCGTTGCAGACACTTCAAAATCGATTCATGCGTACAGCCACTGGCTGTCCGTGGTTCGTGCGCAACGTGAACCTCCATAGAGATCTCGACCTACCCACGATAGCCGATCTTTTCAGACGATTCTCGACGACTTACTTCGAGAAAGCGTCCATCCACCCAAACCCCCTTATAGTGGCCGCGTCCAACTATAAGGCGTTCAGGCACCCAAACAAGATTCACAGGCGCCCGAAGAGCGTCCTTAACGACCCCGACGATGCTATAACAGCATCCAACAAGTTATACACACAACACGCACACAAACAGCGTCTTCGCCGGCGAAGACGAGGTCCCCGCTTGCTTGTGTCAAGCGGCCGCAGCCCTCTGCCGCGGCCGCCGTGACGCAGACTTCTTCCAAGTCAATTATTAGATGCAGCCCTCCAAAAACGCGCCGCCTTAAGCCGAGGTTCGGTCTCGCAGGAGACACCCTTAAGGCGACGCCCCCTGTAGGGCGGGTGCTTGTAATGCACCCGCTTGTATTATCTATCTCTTCTCGGCGATGCTTCCGCGCTCGCCCGTCTTATCGGTGACGCTGTCAAAGCCATTAGGGCTAACAGCATTAGTCATATTCGAAAAAAAAAAAAAAAAAAACAAATGTTACTTTTCTTCTGGTGAAATTTGATAACGAAGCTAATAATAGGCAATTCTGAATTCTTTTATTGAAATTAACATATTATTTAGATTCGTTGGCAACACTCGGAAGCGAGTTTTAAATGATGGTATTTGTAAATGCAGCTAGTGAAAATACTAAAACGCTGAATACTTTAAACTATTTCGATAAACAAAGCAATTACCTTACTTATTTATTAACTTACAATGAACATGCATAGAAACATTCCTACATTGTCGAAGAATTAACTTAGATGAGGTATCAATTATAGGTAGCATAACTCAGTGAAAATGTAATCTTCGCAATTTAAAATTAATGTTACAATTGAATGAAACAAAATGAATTTTTTATTATAATGAAATTAAATTTTTTACGTGCCCTTTGCTTAATTAAATGAAATATCAATGTAATGTTAATAAGAAATGGCAACATTAATAAAAAAAGGAACAGGAGTCAACATATTATTATTCGTGTAATGGCAGTATGCTTGTACGTATTAAGAATACGGCTGTGTGCTGGTTTATTTACGTTAATTATAATATGTAAACCTTCCAATCAGGCCTTGTACGAAGCGCTGACTTATATTCACGAAATAATATGCTTTAACGGCCACCTGCTTCATGTAACTGCATACTTCCTTGCTATGTATAATTATAAAGTTCCCAGTCACTTTGCTACAAAATTATATTTGCAGGCATAATTTTCATAATATTCAAAAAAATGTTAGATTTTTTTGATCAGCGGACTAATATACATACATCTATGTAAGCTTTCATTTTACGCTTAGTTCTTATATAGTTTCGATTTCGACTAATACTTATAAAAAAGGCGTAAAGCTCGAAGGTGAAAACTCTTACCAAGGATTCTCGGGTTCAAACCCCGGGCAGAAACCTATTTAGCTACTAGTTTTCCATATTTGAATCGCCTGGTAAAGCTCTAAAATCTTTCCATTCAAAAGGAGAAAAGATCTTTGTCTAGATTTTATATCTTTTATTGTAATTGAGGCTCCTATAAGTACCTACGAGTAAGTTATGGATACCATCCATACCATGTTTTATGTTAAACAATCCGATTTTTAATTTTGAGTAATTAGGATTTATTAAACTAATGTTAAGGCAAAGTGCGTGCGTACGTGTTACGAAACTTAATTTAAAAATTCTGACATGACGTTCGGCCACATCCTTGATAAATGTTTTGATACAACTAAGATTATATTTATAACTGGTTTCAATAACGGTTTTCATGTATTTGTAAGGATGTTGGGCATTCCTATTAAAATATACTTGATTGAATTTGATGCGCATTTCAAGCGGCGGCAACGTCTTTAACCTATCATATCCCGACGACGGCATCCGCTGTATATAATGTTATGAGTTGGATCAGGACGGGTATTTCTCGTTCATATGACGACGTGCGAATCATTCTCTTACTTACCTTTACGTTTTAATTTTAAGTTGCAGACAACTCGTACGATAGCTACAAATATAATGCATCTTCATGCTTTACTTAATGAAGTTTTTAAAACCATTGTGGTGTGTGTCCTCCTGCCCTTATCCCACTCTTAGTGGGGTCGGCACAACATGTTATAAACATGCTGTAACATTATTTGGTTGCGTTTTTACGACCGGCCGTCTGCCTGACGTCAACTTAACTTATTCGTATCTTACGACATCTCGGTAAGAAGCAGGGTGGTCTATTCTACTAAATCGGATACCACACGGTGGGTCTACTTACCTTAGTCGCCTTTTATGACACCTCGTTAAGAAATGAGGGTGGTCTATTCTACTCAGCCGGATACCACACGGCGGGTCGACCTACCGTAGTAGCCTTTTACGACACCTCGGTAAGAAAAGAGGGTGGTATTAGTCTACTTAGCCGGATACTACACGGCAATAAAACCATTGTGGTGAACGTAACAAATATTTAGTTAAATCTTTATTATATCATTATTTCACGATCCTAAAATATGTAATATATTATCAATAATAACATTACATATTTTAGGAAAAACATTCTAATGACTCAAAATTTATGCACGAACGAGCAGTATACTATTATAGCATACAAATTTAGTATAATCATTTGATCTAGATTCTAGACCGTCCTGTGTTAGTAACACCTATTACGTGAGTTGTTATAACATATTTTTATTTGTGGTTTATTTTAAATTTCTAATTATGATTATAAATTTAAATTTGGATTTTTTATTACCAATTATACAGGTATGGCTAATGAATGGAATAATATTACTGTGCATTTGTTTCTTAATATTTTCATCATGGGTGGTATAGCAATATTATTGCTTGTCATTTCCTTAAATAGTCCACAGTAGAGTGAAATCGACCGTTCGAAAACATCACACAGCTCTTCCTTTACCTAATCGCGTCTGTTGTGACTTAATAAATCAGTTTCAGGCTTTTGTTGTCTTAGTCTATTAGTTAAATGGAAATCAATAAGTAAGTACGAGTCGCTAAATTAGGTGAGTAAAAAATAAAGTTATTAGTTTTTAATAAATACCAATAAAGGCACAAATTTTTATTAATCCTGCCAAATGTAATATTTAATATAATTGTAATATAAATATAAAACGACGCATCACCCTAGTATATGTATATACTAATTGGTTTAATCCCACCGTTTATTTTGTCTCCGAACACGTATAACAATATATTTTTATTATTACTTTTGTAATTTGTACAGCGTTCCTGCTTGTCGTATATACACGTTGTACGTATATACACTAGGTGTAAATACTCGGCGTATATACTCCGTACTGCATCGTATACTTATTCAATACTTTATTCTCCTTTTTTTGGTGCCTAGCCGTATCTTGGGGTAAAGTGAGCGCTCGTGACCGACTCACCAACCTGAGATGAACGCAGATTGCACTCGGCGAGGAGATCTAAAGCCATTTTAATAGGGTTGTGTAGACACAGAAGTGATTAAAACAGTTATAAATTAGTTTTATAACACAATTTAACGCACGATTCTATGTAGCGCTAAGCACTCGTTCATATAAGTTAAGTTCGTTAAGTTATTGAGTAGTTTTGTTACTCACATTTTTCTCTTTTTTTAATTAAATGAAAATCAAACAGTGTGTAGGCATAAATAACTTGTAAACTTCATGTTTTATGCGAGTACAGGAAGCGGTTATATGAATGACTGGAATGAATATTCATCAAATATTGAATCGGCTACAAAGCCTTCTCAGTTATGAATAAAGTCAAGTTCGATTATGTCAATTAAATAGGCTTAATATATGACTCTTTATTTTAACCATAGAATTAGAAGTCATCATAAATCTAAATTGTTCAAGTTCATTTATAGTTTTTGCTAAAAAAAGAAATTGTAATAAATAATGCTTAGAATTTGAAGGTTGCAATTAGAAAGAATTATCATCATCATCCGCCTGCCCTTATCCCACTCAAAGTGGGGTCGGCACAACATGTTATAAACATGTTGTCACATGAATTGGCTACGTATTTTATGACCGGCCGCCTGCGTGACGTCAGCTTACCTTAGTCGTATTTTATGACACCTCGGCAAGAAAGAGGTTGGACTCAGCCGGATACCACCCGGCGGGTTGCAATTAAAACCAATATGTTTATTAATAGAGAATTTTATTATTCAGCTTGAACCTGTTACAATTTATTAGGCTTACCAACAGCTTTATTGTTTACATCCTTCAATTATTCTACTGTAAAATAACAATTAATATAGTTAAAAGTTTATTAAATTTCATTGTGCAAACCATTAAATTATAGCCACTTTAGTTCCTTATGTCCCTGGAGTTAATAACATTTTACAGAGCAGATGCGTTAGTGAGATATACTGATATACATAAAAAGTTAATTTTCATTTGAATGTGAAACTAATGATTTCGATCTTCTGGTGAAAAGGTTCTTAAATTTTAAATTACTATATCAAAGTATCATAATTACGCGTTGAAATTCTAATTTATTAAAAATTATAACATAGTCACTTAATATACTATTATGATCAAATAAATAACTTATTATTAATCGATAACTAAACGCATTATCGTTTTTAAAGGAAAAGTGCTGTCAGTTATTGATTTTAAAAAGAGGTTTCATATAATCGACAACCCTCTCTAAACGGCCAATTCATTCTATACAGCTTTAACGTATTATAATGATACGGTCATATAAACGATGCAGCTCATTATAAATTACATTAAATTGTAAGCTTAACTATCTTCCCTCTAGCCATACTGGTGTAATATCAAAAACCACAACAGGTAAGGCCTATGTATTAAATTTAATCAAACTCAGCGGTGAGTTATATTTTAGCATAACCTGACTGCATTTTCTACATACATTAATGTAAACAGCCGTGTGGTATCAGGAAGTGGAATAGACTACTCTCATTTCTTACCGAGGTGTCATTAAAGACAACTAAAGTAAGTCAACCCACCGTTTGGTATCCGGTTGCGTAGAATAGACCACCCTCATTTCTTATCGAGGTATCGTAAAAGGCGTCTAAGGTTAGTTGACCCACCGTGTACTATCCGGTTGAATAGAATAAATATACCACTTCTTTCTTAGCGAACTATCGTTAAATACGACTAAGGTAAGTTAACGTTTGGCAGGCGGCCGTTCGTAAAATACACAGCCAAATCATGTGACAACATGTTTATAACATGGATAAGGCAGGAGGATTAGTGTAAACGGATTCTACTTAATTCTTTTTGAAACATTGTTGTAGACATTATACCTACCTACCTATTATATTAGCAAGTTATGCTACTAAGTAAAAAGTAATAAAATTATATATAATCGACATGAAGCCTAGATGGACCAACGTGGCAATGTACCAGAGGGTTGCGGGTTGGAAGCTCGGACTTGCACATATACATATGTGTTTTCTATAATACCTGATTTACATTTCTTGCCAAAAAACATTTTTTAAGAAATCCGAATATAGAATGATATGATTTCCTGTAATTAAAATAAATAAATAAATATATGTGTTGATTTATTTGTGTTATGTTAGACAGACAACCGGTGAATATATACATATATAATTTTTAAATACATGCTTAAATACAAATATACACACAGACTCAAAGACCAAGAAATTCATTTATAGAAAATGTTTGCTCTCTGCGCTAATCGAACCCGCGACCCACGGAGCTGAAGGCAGGGTCACTACTCACTGCTCCAACGGGCCCGTCAAATTGGTACTACATAATTAATTTAAGTCTCTTTGGATATTTTTGGGTTAAATAATATGTTATGCTGGTCGAGATCCGTATAAATAAATAAATAAATATCTGTAGAGACTCCCTTGTATATATGTAGCCTGCCAATATGCATTAAAGCATTTTGGGAAGGCCTTTGTTCAGTTGCCAGATAGGACTCTTCTATAATTTATTCAACATGATATGAGTTTGTACAAAAATGTGTTGATATAATTGTCTCTAATGTTACATGGGTCGTTAACATATGGGTTGAATTGTCCTGCTTTCTTCTACTGTCTGTATATGAGTCAGTTTTTAATAGATTAAATGGAACGCATTAATCCCCGTTGCAACATGTGGTAGAGCGTAGCGACGCTTCAACAACTTTTATTAGCTTAATAAGTGCCCCAATTGCTTGTTGCCTTTGTCCATAAATTGTTTCTGTGTTTCTGAGGATTTGCATATATGAGATGTTATTATTTTCCTCTCTGAGTATTTTTATATATTCAAATGGAAGATGACGCAATTTTTATAACAACCAAAGTAACAACCGTATATTGCTTTACGCATGCAGCTATATTGACCATGGACGGTACAAGTTTCGATATTTTTTTAGGAATTTTTAATATTCTCCAATCCTAATAGCGTCAGATGTCAGATGTCAAACAGATGTCAGATGATATTTATAGTTAAGTGCGATAAATGTTAATATGCCATAATTACAGTAGTTAAAATAATATAAAAAGGAGGCTGATACAGAAAGCTTATAATACTGTTTAAGTTTACATGGATGATAAGAATGCGTGGATATGTTTACTCTTCGACCTTATACGACACAGTAATGGCAAAATGTAGTTAACTAGTTCTAAGATTTTTATTTAAGAGTTCTGCCGAGTTTGGTGCTGGCTCTTCTCGGTTTGACAGCTTTACGAACCATCAGTAGAGTTGAAAAGCCAAGTGCTTATAAATCTTCATTCAACTCTACTTTTTTTCTTTAGAATATTACTAAATAAAGGATATTTTGCATTTGAATATAATATTTCTAATGTTATTTATTGATACATATACATTTTTTTATAAAAATTATTGTTTTTATTAGTTAATGTTTTAATTTTAGCAATATATCGTTTTCTGCGAAGAGTCGTTAAAGTCGTTAAAGTTAAACTTATTTATAAACGCAATAAATGCATGTAATATTACCAAGTAAGTGACTTCAAGCCGTGAATCTATGTAAGTCTTAGTGGTCTTTTTTTGCGTTTACCAACCTTGAGGCTCCACTGACCGCAAATAAGTTTAAATAACTGTAGACTCGGTGCCTGACAAAACAGAATATTTCAAGTGTTTGCGCGTAATCAGGAGCTTTTATCAAAATTTATTGCTCCAGCGAAAGATGTCATGCCGTTCGACTTCTAGGTTGATTTGTTTTATTAGATCATCAGAGATGATCATTAGTGTCCAATTTAATAAATTTGACAGCTTGAAATTTAATAAATGTAGATTTAATAAACTTAGGACTGAATAAAAAATTGAAACATATTAATTGTGACTGTAGAAGTAGATTGTAGAAATTTAAAATCTAATAGTTTTTCAACTATTAGATTATAAATTTTAATCTTTTAACAAAAATGTTTGCATCGTAGTCCCATACCCAATATGCTTTAGTTGGTAATACTAACTTTAAATATATGCAGATTTCGTCACGATGTTATCCTTTATTATACAACCGTGATGTTGATTTTGTTTATTTGTAAAATACCACCACCATAGACCATAAAATGTGCTGAATTGTAAAAACTAATTATACGACTCCCTGATAAGTGCCACGGACTCTTTTTTGTTTCTTTACCAGTTTTTAAGCAGTTTTTTTATACTACTTTAAATAGAGAACAATTTTTCTCTTGAGCAGATACTCATATATTAATAGAATTCCTAATGAAATATTTAATTATTTTTTAGGACTAACTTACTTGCCTTCCTCAGAATTTCTCTCTACTACACAAAGATGCCGTGTTTGAGTACTGGGTAATTATACGTATGTCACGGCTGATAAGAAAAGAGAAAGTTTGATGAATTACCTTTTTTAAGTGTTAGTGTAGAATTTGAACTCACCTTCTAACATTCGTTTGTTACTCACATACATGTATTTTTTGTTTAAGAACAATAATTTAACACATTATTAATGAAATAAACTCAACTTATTGTAAATGTTTTATCATGCCACGAAATTTAGTAAAATCTACAAATCCTCGATTTTATCGTTCTTAATTGTTATTGTTAAGATGTTGGCCGAATAGTTTTTTTTTACGCTTGTCTGGTGCAGGTATAAGTAGGTAATACTGTATAATATAGTATAGTGAATTATATAATTAGTAGTATCAGTTATATTTTATCAACCTATATTTCGTTGTGTTTTGAACTCAGTCCTGTATTTTCTATATTATCTTAAACTTACACTTTATTAAAAAGTTTCCGCTCATAATTATTATTATCTGTATTTACAGACGAAAATAAGAAGACAGGCAATGCCTTTTGCTAACAATTCATAAAAGTACCGTATCTATTCTAACAATTATTATAATGTCAATTTTATATCTATAATAGAACACCTGCTACTTTATTAATGCCATTAAATTATGTAAGAAAATAGTTTAAGTGTATTATGAGCTAATCACCACTCAATTATCTTAACATAGACATGAGTAATGGGTTATTGTAATGGCATGGCATAACATAAAATGTTACATACAACATATTTTATCGTAGTATACACGTATTTTAATATATTAGAATCCCTTCTAATAACAAAACAAAAGCAAAAAAATATTGATGTAATTAAATGATAGTCTTAATGCTATAGGCGAATTAGTAATTATTTAATTCAAACTAACTATATGCTGCTGGCCCTAACGACTTTTACAACGTCACGGGGAGGAACGGGCGAGTGCAGAAGCATCGTCGATAAAAAAATAGCAGAAATTATAATGAAATTGCAAAATCTTATAAATGTGTTTGGCACAAAATATATAAGTTATCGATTAAAGTAAACGAATAGTTAAAAATAAAACAAAGATAGCGTTGATTACATACATATTTCAATAAAATAGTTATGAAATAATAATATAAAATAATCTTTAACAGTTTGAATATTTTATTGTTAAATATTTTAAGTAATAAAGAAATTCATTTTCATTCTTGTTCAGAAATCGATTAATTGTTTATTTCATCACTTTTATGTTACGCTGCTTTATCTATGCTAAAAAAATATTTCACCATGCAAAAATCAGCTGTTTAACATTTAAGAACTCAATAACTTTACTTTTATAAAGTATTTTATAACTCTGCTTTTTGATAAAACAGCTATTCCATATAAGTTATTAAGCCATTTTTATCTTTTTACATATTGGGTTCAAAATTGTATACCAGTTTCACTTAAGCAACGATAATGTAATACGTGTAACTAACTACTGTAGCGAAATATTTATGACTCTTTGTTGATTTTATAACGGTTTGAGGGCGTACACCGTTGCAATTGATATATGCAAAGAAAAAATAGTGGGCCATGTCAATATACTAGGAAAATAGAAAGTATATCGTTAAAATACATGTTTAAAATATACTTGTAAAAGTAATAGTAAACATCTGGGTGACCGATCCTTACTCGATAATTTTTTGCAAAATAAAAAAAAGAAAAAAATAATAGAGTACACGGATACCACACGGATATTTGCTAATAAATATAAGCTTTTATTAAGGTCTTTAGAACCAGTTACCGATGATCAGTACTAGCCTTAGAAGAATATTAAAACAAGGTTTTTTTTTTGGTTTAGATGCCGCAAGTAGTGCAGTTGCCGGTGCAGCAATAGGCGTTCCTTTTTCGTGGGAGCCCTTCTACTGCGTCTTGCAGCAGGAGCGGCGCACTTTTTCTGCCTATACTAGTGAAGACTTAGCCGTAAGTATTACTGCACCCTAGATTAATGGTTCTACAACTGAATTGGGTATTTAAGGAGTTGTATTTTGTCAAGAAATAACGTAAGGCCTCCTCTCTCCGTTGGAGAGACAGATTGAGGCTAACCATGCTCCAATGCGTATTGGTATTCCCTTACACATATTCCCTATAATTCTCTAGAGATGTGCAGGTTTCAGGAGCTGTGTGAACCCGGGCAGACACCAATGAGCTTTTCTGTTAAAACGTATGTGTCTTATTGATAATTGCAATTTATCACACGCTTTTCGGTGAAGGAAAACGTGAGGAAACCTGCATGTCTCTAGAGAAATCTGGGGATATGTGTAACCTACCAATCCGTATTGGAGCAGCATGGTAGGTTTTAGCTCCAACCCGTCTCCCCAGAAACGGAGAGAGGAGGCCTATTCCCAGCAGTGGGAGAGTAATAGGCTACTTTACTATTTTTTCACTATACAGGTTTAGTCACGATGTTTTCGTTCATGTTGCCTGCCTGGGGTTTAAAGCCGTAATCCCCCGAAAGAGTCGTACGGTCTTACAGCTTTTTTAAAAAAAACTATTAATTATTATTAATTTATTAAGAAAAAAATATATATTAATAATAGCGGTTTGGATAACATAGAAGATGGCTGTATAATTAACTAACAGTAATTTGTGTTCTTCCGATCATCCGATAACAGATTAAATAGTTTAATTTATTGTAAGCGATAGAATTTTTTTATCATAATATTTTTTGCTTTGTACACTGATGGAAGTACAAGCAGTAGGTATTGTTTCATATTTTGTAACCAATCATACAAAAACCGGACGTAGCAATGCAATTAAATCTGACATCAATAGAGCGTAACGTATTTAGTAGAGTTATTTCACTTGATCCGCGAATCTAGGCTATGCCGCCGTTAAAACTGATTTTTTTATTCGATTTACTCACTTACATATATGCAATTACTTGTCAGTTATAGCAAATCATTTAAAATATTGATAGTTACTATTCGTTTCAACACTACATACTACCTCTGTTTAAAATAACTGACGCATCACACTGAACATAAAGAGGACTATAGGTATTTAATTTTTTTTCTATATTGTTTAGTCACTTTCGTTAAATAGTTCCGCTTTCCTAGTTTTCAAGGTAATTTATATTTTAATCGACGATTTGACTGTTTATACTTTTCTTATTGCAAATATTTTAAAGAATTATTACGTATATATTTTTAAATATGACTGTATTTACATTAAATTATCTGATAAATAAAATACTACATAAATGTTATTATTTGATAAAATACTTAAGTTAAATAAAAAACAAATTAATTTTACACGTGAATAGATTGGTTTGCGTTAGAAAAACATAAACCAAAAATTTTAAATTTTTTCGCTTTACTATTTAAGTTTTAGAAGCCTAGTTATATAGTAATTTACTTTGCTTAGATCCATATTAAAAAAATGAATGATATTATCATAATACGGAATTAATTTCGAATATCTCGAATTATAACAAAATAATACAAGAATTGGTCTGGTCATACTTTGGTACATGCATCTGAATAGTCAAACTGGACTTTATATCAACGTCGCATATGGAACAACGAAAAGGCGGTTTTAGAATAAACTTTATATATGCAGAACAATCTTCAGGATGCAAAACGATAAATATAAAACAATGACATCAAAGTCATACCATTAGCCCTCCACTACACGTCGCCCTAAGCCGTGGTCCGTCCTCACAGGAGGCACCTTTAGGACGACGTTCCCCGACGCTAGTAGAGCTTCTGCGCTCTACTCTCCGCCCGGTGACGCTGTATAAGCCGGTATTTTTAACAGCATACAGCCAATTCGAAAAAAAAAAAATGACATAATATTAAAATTTAATTTATAACCAAATGATGCTTTAAGGGATTTTTATAACTAGTGAAAGCGAGTCAATTCTCGTTTCCGTGGAAGTAATTGAGAGCGAGTTGAGTGCGTACGCGCACTCTCAACGTTGCGAGAAGATTCAAATCTGATTATCATTATTACAATAATTATAGGTAAATAGAAACACTTGTGTTACGTCATTTCTCAAACTCATGCTTTAAAGCTTCTGAACCTAATTTCTCCTATATTTAGTTTGTTAACATACATTAATTTTTTAAATTAAATGATTCTGCATATTCTAAGACTTAGATTTCTCTTTATCCATAACGTAGATCGCTTGGTTTATAAATATTATAATGTTTGTTTTAATTTAACGTTTGACAAGGACTTCTTCCGCCGTATGGTATCCGGCTGAATAGAATAGTACCACCCTTATTTCTTACCGAAGTGTCGTAAAAGGCGACTAAGGTAAGTCGACCTGCCTTGTGGTATCCGGCTGAGTAGAATAGACCAACCTCATTTCTTACCGAGGTGTCGTAAGAGGCGACTAAGGTAAGTTGAACCACCGTGTGCTATCCGGTTTAGTAGAATAGATCACCCTCTTTCTTACCGAGGTGTCGTAAAATACGACTGAGGTAAGTTGACGTCAGGCAGGCGGCCGGTCGTAAAACCGCAGCCAAATCACGTGACAGCATGTTTATAACATGTTGTGCCGACCCCACTTAGGTTAGGATAAGGGCTGGAGGAGCGGAGGGCAGCTCAGGAGGAGCTCCTCCGCCAATGGAGGCGGCGGCTGGAATCGCCCAGTGCAGGATTCTGGACGATTTCGGCCATCCAGCCCATTCTTCAGGGCTGGGTCGCCAGGAGGCATGGGGTACTCACCTTCCGCCTTACGCAGGTGCTTTCCGGACATGGTTGTTTCGGGTGGTATCTGTGGAGGGTGGCCCAGCGCGAAGCGACTGGTGAGTGCCACGAGTGCGGCGCCGACTTTGACACGGCGCTGCACACGCTCGCAGACTGTCCAGCTTGGGCGGTCCAGCGGGCGCAACTCGTGGCACAGGTGGGGCACGATCTCTCCCTGCCCACCGTGGTTCGTGCCATGGTGGACAGGGAGCGATCGTGGGCAGCGATGGCCTCCTTCTGCGAGGACGTTATCTCGCGGAAGGAGGCGGCGGGACGGATCCGGGAGGTCGAGTCCTTGGATCCGATCCGCCGCAGGCGAGCGGGGCGCAGGCGACTCGCCGAAGTCCGTCGCATGCCGCCCTAACGGGGACCTCCGAGCGGTCCGAACGGGGTATCGGACGCTCGCTGGAGTTAGGTCCCCGAGGCGGTCGATGCATCTGGTGCTCCCGATGCATCGTCCAGCGGAGGGAGGGGCCACTTTTAGAGAGGCCCCGACCCAGAGGTGGCGCACTCTGGGGTACAGAGTTGCTGCTGGCGGGGTTGGGGGTAATGTCTTCATAGGTACCCTATCGCCGCCACCAGCAGCGTGGAGCACACAGGTTGTTTTAGTCGGTGCGAGTCCGACATAACCGTCGCCTGCCCCCGTTGGGCGGCGGTACCCATAAGGGGTTTTTTCCTGTTCAGAAAAAAAAAGGGCTGGAGGAGGCGACAAGGACTTCTTACAGATAAAGGCTAGATAATCCTTTCTACATCCTAATAAAATTTCACTAAGGTTACGGGTATATTAGAAATAAAATGTAAATTTAATCAAATCAAAATTTAATATAAGCATGATGTAATACAATACTTCAAGACGACTTCGTACAGAAAAATGTTAAGATACTTTTGGTCTATGGTTTGTTTTTTTTTATTTTAACGTTGTTGTTTTAATTTTAACGTATTCAGGTATGCTTCAATAATATATGATATAGGCGTATGTATTAATTTTCTGTTTATACCTTAACTGATCAGAATGTTGCGATTATGATTGAAATAGCCAGTTATAGCCTACTAGAAATATTAGGTGAATAGTATTTATACGATATTGGTTTATGTCGATAAGGATCCTGTTTTTCGAATGAGTAATACGTTCGCTAGGTGTTGTCAGTTTAATTTAGTTTGACAAACCTGTGTGTTATAACATCATAGAGTTATTATACTAGCGTTTCCCTACCCCAGCGAAATGTGCCATATTACAATAAAAAGAAAGTAAATTTATTATCTATCTCTTTTTCTTGCGTACGTAGTGAGCAAACGTCATTTTGAATGTCTACTGAAATGTTGTAAGTTTTTTTAATTAAGAACGCGAATTAATATTTCTCTGCTTATGTGTAATTTGAAAAAAATAAGCGTATAGATTCGTAGTTTCCTCGATTTTTTATTGTGATATTCTCTCTTACAGACCTGCCTACGACTCTCCTAATATAATATTATAACCTAATATGTATATAACTATCTATGTAATAACTCTATAAATATAACATACTACATATCGATGTGAATAATGAAAATGTATTCATATTGAAAATAATGTTATTGACATAAAAATCTAAAAAAATATATAACAAGAATACCTGTTGTACTGAAGTAAATGTATTTAACGTAAAGCAATGAAAGTTGCAAAATGCTTTTGTAAATCGTTTATAAAATAAGTAACATTAATGCAACTATGGCTTAAATTGGTCGCGCATATAAATCTTACTCTTTAATATCGTTAAATTGATTAAGGCTTGGTTGAAATGTTTATTGTGAAATCAGTTACAAAAAATGTGTTCAGGGCCATATGTTGCCAATTTAAAAATCAATATCACTATGGAAATATTGAAAATTTTGTAATATATTTTACTTTAATGTCTACTCATACTCCATTAGTACTCGTTTTTATTACAGGAACTAATAAATCAGTTGGCGCCTAGACAAGTCGGATTCCTTTCTCAGAAATAAACCGTAACATTTAAAATCGATTTTAAAGGAACAACGAGCCATTTAGCCTCTTGCATTAAAACCTTTTGTGCGTAAAGCAAATGTAAATTAGAAACCAGTCCAGTATTTACCTGCTATCTTATCGCAGTTCGTAGGAATAGCACTCCTTTCATTTAATGGGTATTGAAGAAGTGCTAGTAGAATTAATGTGGTGCATTACCACAATTGTGTGTTAAGTTACGAAGATAAGCAAAACCGATATACAATTTTGTGGAATAAATAATTTATATTATAGAGAGAGCAAAGAGTCTCTACAAACAAATAGATATTTAAGGAAATATATAAGATTTACAAATGTGACATTTGACAATATTATCTTTTTAGACCATCGCATTAAACTCGTAAAAAACAAGTTTCGTTTGTCATTTCAGATACTTATGATTACAAATGATTTCTCAGCCAGATAGATAGATTGTTTTGTGTAACAATAATACACCGGCTTTTTCGGATCTTTGAAGTCATCCGTCTGGTTGTAGGGTTTACCACATCTTTCCGTGCGGGATTCCGTCGGCATTTATTTAGATTCTTTAATTCTTCACCGTTTTTTCTCCAATCGTTAAAGTATGCTGATGACTACTTTTGTTCTATCATAGACCTTATCACAAAAAATATAGTTCGAGCAATATTTTTGATATTATATTTATATGTTTATTTGATTTTATTATTTTTTATTTTTATTATTTATATTGATTTTGATATTATATATCTTGCTGGGAATATTTTTGATATAAAGAAGATATCAATAGATATCAATATACCCCTTGAATGTGTCTCGTAGTTTTGTCTTTGTCACCGACATAATTTTTAAAGTGGTTATAAAACAAATGTCAACACAACTTTCGAAGGCTTTTGTCATAATATAATATATAAATAACCCCGTGACCATGAGCTTCGAAAGGTGTTCGGTGATAATATCAATTTCAATGCTTTTGTATTAACAATTAAGGTCCACTGAATATTTACAATATCGCAGTTTGAAATTTAAAAATCGTACGTGTTCTCATTTTATGTAATATCAAAATTTGTCTTTGGTTTTTGATAAATCAGGTATGTATTAACGGTGTTATTCATAAAAATAGCTTAAAAACATGTTAGTTAAAATGCTCTATAACAGTATGATGTTCCATAATTTTTTTTATTCATAAACCTATAAATGATTTGTAGCTGAAATCCGAATGTTTGTGTGAACGTTTAACTGTGAAATATCATTCTTGGATAGGGAATTTGTTCTTGGGAATTCGTAGTTTTCCTCACAAAATATGTTTTTGAGTATTTGCAACATGTATATAATAACTATATTTTTTTAATATAAAACCTTGATAAATTTTGTGATGACTTTCATTACTTTATTCATTAATAAAAAAACTCTAGTAAATCTTAATTTAATTTTAAATATATCGATTTAGCTAGAAAACGTACTATTTTATTGATATTTTTAACTTTAAGTATTTAACTTAATTACGCCATAAAAAATCTTAGTTATAATTAATTACAATTGTTATGTTGTATAATTAACTTTATTTTATTGTTACACGCTAACCGACAGTCATTTCCGGGCTTCTATTTGGACTATAAGGTAAGAACTGAGTGATTAGTTTGCTTGGAACATTTCCTAAATAATATGACTATAAACCAAGCATGAGTTGTTTTAAAACCTTAATTTCTTAGGCATACTACAATTCGCTTTGTTGGACAATATCCAGACAATCAACATTTAGTATTCCTACCAAGAACTTTTGCGGCGATTTATCACTTTCCCTTGTTTATTCTATCAGTTGTTTGCTTTAGAGAAAGTAATGTACGCTCTTATACAAGTTAAGTTTTCAGTAACTTTAGTGTGATCTTTAAAGAACCTGCTTGACCTGTGTATGCTTAAAGCTTCCCGTATTCATAGTCATTTTAATAAGTAAATAATTTGATGTTAATCTATTAACTATGATATTGGGTAGACATGTTTTTTCATATTGACTCAGTATTCAACGGCAAGTCAGGAACGGCATTATATAATAAGAAGCAATCGAGAAATTTATTATTTAATTTATAAGAAGGTATAAATATTATATTTAAACAACCTTTTATGCAATTAACCGTAAGGCTTTTAATTTTCTATTTATCTTTTCTAATAATAGTCTTTTTTGTGTTATTATCTTATATTGTAACTCTCATAAAAATATTTAATTTTATAACGTATGATAGATATTTTGTGAATTCTATTAGAATAGACCACTCTCATTTCTTACCGAGCTGTCGTAAAAGACGACTGAGATAAGTTGACAAGGCGTGTGGTATCCGACTGAGTAGAGTAGACCACTCTTATGTCTTACAGAGGTGTTGTAAAAGTTGACTATGGTAAGTTGAAGTCAGGCAGGCGGCCGTTCGTAAAATAACTAGCCAAACATGTAACAACATATTTAAAACACTTTTTGCCGACCCCACTTAGAGTGGGATGTGGGCAAGAGAATGATGATGATGATTTAATGAATCCTTGGTGTTTAGGTTAGATGGTTAGGTTAGGTGTCAACGTATGTAATCCAAATTCTTGGAAGTGTTTATAGTGGTTTAGTATAACGACCTAAATGGTAACATATTGGCTTATGTCACTGCCCAAGTATGTAAATATACTGAATTCAAAGCTGTTTTCTAGGTAATACGATGTTTTTGATGCGGTTTTGTAACAGCTGTTTATATGATATTAATTGGATTTTTCCTTTAAACATATTCTATAATAATATAAATATAATTTATTGAAGACCAATAGATTTACGCTCAGATTTACTTTCAGTAGCTTAAATTTAAGTAAGTGACAAATAGGTTGTGTTAATATATAAAGTGGAATTTGAGGATTGTACTTACTTCGTATCTAAACTTCGAGCATTCGAAGTATATTTTTACATTTGGCTTTAACAGTTAAATCTAATATATTAACTATGAATATAGCTGTCATCTTTATTCTTTAAATGTGCTAATCTTGTATTTATAAAAATCTGAATTTCGGAAACGGCTCCAACGACTTTCAATGAATCTTATTTTATTTATTCTATATTTTTCTTTTTATTCCTATATTTAGAATAGAGAAAGAAAAAGTAAAAAAGCACACGTATAAATGCGGACTTATCCCTAAAAGGGATCTCTTCCAGTCAACCTTTGAGTAACAGTAGGAAAAGGACAAGAATTGAAGAAGAAAGAGAATACGGGTAATATAGAGAAAAAAAAAAAGTTTATACCTTGAAATCTTAGTATGTAGGCTTTGGAAGCGATAAATAGATCTAGCTAGCTTTTATTTAAAAAAAAATGTGTTTAATCCTTGATTTGAGACACTTAAAAACTGCTATAATATTATTAGAAAACAAAGGCTAATTACACTGTCACTCGCAAAGTTATAATAACTCAGTTGGGAACGGGCGGTCTAAAGATGAGAAAATACCTTGCGTCGATCCACATATCAACAGCCCTTTTTTATTTATTTCATATTGCATCTTTTTTTCTAAAAAAAAATACCGAGCAAAGCCAGACATTAATAATTTTTAAAGACTACAGTTTGACGATTTTAAGGTTCCAGGAATTGTATTATAGTCAAGCAAGATGACTTTTGAGTTCATATGAGTTACAGAATAATTCAAAACTAATAATACTTGTCAATGATTGAAATTATTATCCACAATTTTATTCATTACAAACCGATGTTGATTGACGGAAACCTAAGACGCCTTTTATCAAAAAAATCTTAATTTTTTAAATCATACTTATATAATCATTGTATCATCATTCTAGATGATTTACAAGGGATAAAATGTAATATATAGATGTAATATAAGATAAGCTTTATTTATTAGTTGTCGTATTTGGGTTAGAAGCAAACGTGGATAAATGAAAATACGCGAGGTCTAAGGGAGATATATTTATGCTATACTTTTTATTTGAGTATGTATTCGTTACTTGTTTCTACCGCATTATCCATCAGACCACACGCGTATCTCTCATGTTTTGTAAATCTTAATAAAATGATCTCAGACCGTCCATATGGTATGCTTTTAAAATATGTTGTTCCATTGTGCGTAAGACATAAATAGCACGAAATCTCGCAGCGAATTATAGAATTCTCTTCATTTATAAAAGAGGTGAGACATGGCTTTACCTTGTAAGATTTTTGCTAAATATATTTTTAATATGCGTGTTTATTGTTAAAAATTTATTTATTGTTGATGTTATTTATTATTCTTAATTACGCCGTGTGAATCCGGCTGAATAGAATAGTACCACCCTCATTTCTTACCGAGGTGTCGTAAAAGGCGACTAAGGTAAGTCGACCTACCGTGTGGTATCCGGCTGAGTAGAATAGACCAACTTCATTTCTTACCGACCAACTTCATTTTCAAAGTTGTTTGCTTTGTAAATGTAGAATGTTAGCAGCAAACACTGAAACACATATTTTCGACTAGTTTGTTATTGAGCTATAGATTTTTTAGAGCTTAAATTATGGCTACCACAAGACCAAACATACGCAGCCCATGGAGCAGTGTATGAAGAAACATTAGAATAACTAAATTCATAAAATTAAAAATACTATGTGATATGAAATTATACACGCCGTGTGGTGTCCGGTTGAATATAATAGTACCACCCTTATTTCTTACCGAGGTGTCGTAAAAGGCGACTAAGGTAAGTTGACCCACCGTGTGGTAACCGGTTTAGTAGAATAGACCACCCTCTTTCTTACCGAGGTGTCGTAAAATACGACAGAGGTAAGTTGACGTCAGTCAGGCGGCCGGTCGTAAAAATGCAGCCAAATCATGTGACAGCATGTTTGTAACATGTTGTGCTGACCCCACTTAGAGTGGGATAAGGGCAGGAAAATGATGTTATTTATTATTCTTAATTATTAAACTATCACAATAATTTTGCAATTTTAAAGTTTTCATTAATGTAAAGAGCATATCTATATAATAAGAGTATCGGTTGTTTTTAATTATTAACTTTATATGACTTATATTTGTGAACATGGTCTACAATGTAAAAAATTCCGGGTGGATAGATACTCAATAAATACCAAGTAACTTTATTTGAGAGCAAAAGTTTAGGAATTGATCTTAAGGGACTCCATAAGATACCGTTCTAAACGATTTATCATCAAGTTTGCATGAACATTTAGCAAATCATCCTGACTCATACAGTGTCGGTGAACTTATGCCGTTTAAATTTCCTTTGGCAAAATGCAGACAGCTACCGTACTGGTTCAGACAAGTGTACAGTCGGATGCACAAATTATTGCTTTTTGTAAATAATTACACACTTTCTCGACAGAAATAAGCGATTAAGACAACGATTTATCTTTATAACGACGTGAAGACATGTTTAATTCCATCAAATTAAGTTAATTCTCAATTACTATTTTAAATCAATTTCTTAATTTGTTTGTGTTATTAATTTTAATACTGTAGATTTATTGCGTAAATCATTCAATCATCTGAAGCTCGCGTTCCGTATTTAAGTTTAGTAATGTAATAAATGAGTTCATTTTATTGGTTGTAAGAAAGATGTACAGTCGTGAAATCAATTGTTTAGCCACCGTGGATGTAGTTTAACCAAAACGTCGAGAAAACAATGTTATGGCGATTTCTCACGAGTCAAGTGGTCTAGGGGCGTGTCGTTCGTGACCATGGCTAACTGGAAAGTGTTTGAAACATCAGGATAATAAAAATCAAGTTGAAATATTCAGAATGAAAGTAGATTATTTTTTTTAATTACATAAATTTTTAAAACCTAAGAAAATCTTCAACAAACCATAACCATAATATAACAAACAGTAAGCGTAAGACGTATGCCTCTAGATGTTAAAGTGGCAGGCAGGTTCTAATGGGGTAGCCAGGTAACCAGAGGTCCCAGGGCAAAAATTTATATTATTTACAATAGTTTCTTCCATATTTGTTGTGCTCCTAATCTGGCGTAATTTGTCGTAAACCAGATTCTTTGTACTCCAGGTTCGTCATAATTCGAGAAGCTGGTTGGACCTTGACCCACCATGATACTCTAATGCGGATTGGTAGGTTTTACATATCCCAGGGATACTCCAGAGATATGCAGTATGAGATATTCTCACGAAGAAGGAAAGTGAAGGAAACTCCTTCACCGAACAATTCGGAATGCAAATATCAATTAGGCACATATATTTGTAATAGCGAGGCATACGTTCTCACTATTCAGCTATCACTAGTTATATATAGCGACAGTCAAGCAGCTTTAAAAGCACTTGACCGCATAGAAACAACCTCAGCTATCGTGAAGGAATGTAAACGTGAACTAAACGAATTAGCTGAGAAGGGGGAAGTAACGATTGCATGGATTCCGGGGCATAGTGGCCATGCAGGGAACGAACAAGCTGACGAATTGGCAAGAAAGGGAGCTAGTCAAACATTCGTAGGACCAGAACCCTTTCTCCCAATTGCACATAAGATAATAAAGTGTGTGATAGAAAAAAGAATAGAAACAGAATCGAACAAAAGATGGAGAAACACAATGCTCAGACAAGCAAAGCTGTTTCTCAAATCGTTTGATACAAGGAAGTCTAAACAGCTGATGTCTCAGAGCAGGGAAAATGTAGCAATTGTAACAGGTATTACAACTGGGCACTGCCTGTTAAACAGACACCTGTCATTAATGAGAATAACAGAAGATGCTGCGTGCCCAGAGTGCGGAGAGGAAGAAACGAGTCTTCACCTTATGGCTGAGTGCCCTATGTACTCGCTGGTAAGATGGGAGATACTAGGTAAGGATGAAATTGAAGTTGAGGATCTGACAAATATCTCCTTCAGGGATATTATCAGGTTCGTAAAAGCCACGGGTAGATTAGAGCAGGTGACACTGTCGGGACAGCAGTGAAACCCTTGTCCCAACATGGGGAAATGGGTGGAATAGTCCGAAATAGGAGCTGACCACCCGCCCTGCACCGACAGGCGTCCCCGAAATTAGATAGATAGATAGAGATTCAGCTATCACATAAGCATAAAATGATCTTAATTGTTTAGTTATTACTATTATTAGTAAGATTACTATATTAAGTTTCTTACTGTGTGGATAGATTTATCATTTCTTGAATGCAACATTTTGAATATAGAGAGTCAAATAAATCGATACTTTATGTATTCGAGGATAACTTTTATGCAGGTATGAGTATCATAACATAGACTTAATATATTTAAAATGAAGAAACTGAAAGCCAATTGAAGAAAGAATGAAAGAAATTGCATACATAAACTTTTTATGTTATGAATGCGTAGACGATTGTTCCTTGGAATCATGGTTATTATTTATCCTCTGCCCAGTACGTGGCTTTTAAAAAGCCCTTCGATTTATTCATAGCTGAAGCAACAATAGACGCTGGAATCGGCAATAAAACAATGCGAAAGAGAACAACTACGCCTCGCGACTAGTCGTATAGTGGATCGAGTAACAGACTCTTATTACCGGTCCAAGGTATTTACGTATTGATGCTACCAATGTAAATATCTTAAGTTTACTCGTGGGTTAACATGAATATGAAAACTGTAAAATATATTATAACTTATGTGTGTTTAAATATATAAGTATCTATACAAAGGTATCCAATTACGTCCCTCATATTTTGTTTTAGGTTACGCCGTGTGGTATCCGGCTTGATAGAATAGTACCACCCTCTTTTCTTACCGAGGTGTCGTAAAAGGCGACTAAGGTAAGTCGACCCGCCGTGTGGTATCCGGCTGAGTAGAATAGACCAACCTCATTTCTTACCGAGGTGTCGTAAAAGGCGACTAAGGTAAATTGACCCACCGTGTGGTATCCGGTTTAGTAAAATAGACCACCCTCTTTCTTACCGAGGTGTCGTAAAATACGACAGAGGTAAGTTGACGTCAGGCAGGCGGCCGGTCGTAAAAACGCAGCCAAATCATGTGACAGCATGTTTATAACATGTTGTGCCGACCCCACTTAGAGTGGGATAAGGGCAGGAAGATGATGATGATATTTTGTTTTAGGTTCAAAAATTACATCTTACATTCTTGTCGTTATTTTTAATACTCATGTCTATTCTTTTAAAATGTTTCTAAAAGTCTACTTAATATGATTTTCTTGGTATAATCAGGCGCACAGACATTCTTACTAAACTATAACTTTGCTAGAGTCTATTATTTGAAATACGACGAAAGTTTATCGTATGTACCAATATGTATAATGCCGAAATTTATATTATAATATTTCGCTTGAGATTGAAATTACATACATCTCGGTACGTAGACAAAACTTCGCGGGCGAACTTGTGTATTGTAATTTGTAATGTAATAATATAAAGTGTCATTCATCATCTGCAAAATGATTGAATGATTATGTGTTGTAGCTCCAAAGATTTGATTTTCCTGAAATTCAGCATGCAGAAGATTTTGGGGGAGAAAAATCGTTCTAGCTAAATTTTAATACAAAAAAAGTCGTTTTATAACTTAAATTTACTTTTAATTTATTGAATAAAAAATTACCGAGTATGACTCGGTCCGTTCAACCGGGTATTATAATCTTTATATCGGACTCAAAATAAATGTACATAAATGGAAAAAATAACTGTCGCGACAGTTGCTGCTCTATTTTAATTTCTTAAGCTAAGAAACAAGCCGTCTTATGTGTCATACAAAGAAATTTAATAGCATATGTCGTTTATATCGCAATGTTTTGACCTCAATACGCTTTCAGGGTCGATAGGAACAAGCGCGATGATTTCATCTTAACACTTCGTTTATAACGTCTACATATATTTTTTTACTGACTATTAAAACTAGAAACAATTATGCATACCGGAAACTATTGATTTCGTATAATAGCAGTATATTCATATAAGAAAAACGGTATAAAAACGCCTGGGGTTGGGGAAAAGATTATATAGATAGATTTTGATTTACATTACGATTTTGTTCGTGGAGCCTATCCTCCTGATCCTAATCTTAACGCATCATTATGATTTCGTTCGTGGAGTAAATTCTCTTGATGATGCTTCAGTTTTGGGTCGAAACGATCGAAGAGTTTGTGGTAGTGAGTGTGTGTATTGCTTGTATGGAGTGTTGGTGTTGGCGGCGTCTTGTGATACGTGTGGCAGCTTGTCCTGCATGTATGGAGCATCCAATTGTTACCTGCTTCATACACTTAGAATTGCATTTATTCTCTTAACAAACGCGGATTACAGCAAAATAATTTTATTATTACTTCTATCCTAGGAGTTCTAGGAGTTCTACCTAAAATATGTAGATGTCTTCACGATGTATCGTTGTTATAATTACACATTTAATAGATTTTTCAAATTTCATTATAACCGTCAATCAATTAACTATTAAAAGAAAGACTAAAGCTTGACCGTGATAAAAAACGGACGCCTTCTTTTATCACTACTCCATCATGTTTTATATAGTTTCTTAGGCATTTTCGTACTGTATCCAATACGAATCATTTTTGGTATCCGGCTGAATAGAATAAACCACTCTCTATATTACCAAGGTGTCGTAAAAAGAGAATAAGGTAAGTTGTCCCGCCGTGTGGTATCTGGCTGAGTAGAAAAGACCACCATCTTTTTTACTGAGGTGTCGTAATAGGCGACTAAGGTGAGTTGACGTCAGGCAGGCGGCCGGTCGTAAAATACCTAGCCGAATCTTGTGAAAAAATGTAAAAAAAATGTTGTCCCGACCACACCTAGAGTGGGATAAGGTTAAGAGGATGATGATGTATTAGAAAGTCATCAGTTAAGCTATTATAACCAATTAAATTATAATAATTACAGTATCCTGAAGAGTTGAATCGCAGTCCATCTTTAAAAAAAATAAGCTTCATATATAAATTCACTTCGTATATTAGTTGGCAGATATCTCTGTCAAAGGATAAGTTTTTTAATTAAATAAAGATTTTTAGCTTTGTTTTTGTGGTACATAAATAATAATAAATAAATACAAGTAGAACAAGATTAACATCCTCAAACATAAAAGGGCGGGACGGTCAATCATGTTTGTTAAACTCATAGAGCTTTCTCTAACCTATTAATAGATGTCTATTAGTAAGCCGAAATGTTTATTTGTCTTAATATCCTCCGACGTGAACGTTTTATGCGTAATTAGGTCAACGAAAATACGATATTCGTTCTTAATATTATTTAATATTTGAATACATTTAGTTTTTTTTTATTTTGATACTTAATAGAGTATACGCTTTAAGCCTAAACGGCTTTTATGTTAACTAACAGGCGTAACGAGCGAGAGCTAAACCACATGGTCAAAAGGGTCGAACTCAAACGTAAAGGTAGAGTTCAATTAAGTTAGACTTTCTTAAAAAATATTGTATTTTTAGCGGGATAACTTAAAGGGGCAGGTCGAAGTCATGTGTGTATTAGATCATCGAAGTAAATATTAATTCGTTATCGTTCAAAGAAATGCAATACCCCGATGTTAATTGTGGCAAAATTTTACCAATATTGGTCGAGGTGATTAGCCGTGAAAGAGTTACAGAGAGTGTCAGGCAAGGTCTATTCCCTATTCCCTAGCTACGCCACTGCAGTCAGACTTTCGTATTGATAATATAAGTATAGTTATATTTTTTTACGCTAAATTTAATAGTCAAATCTAATTTATGATATAGTTTAACAGTATTTGATATCAACAACTTAAGAAGCGATAACGTCCATTCAATTCAAACATTGCGTCGATTGAAGTGATTCAGGCCATATTAGAAAGGAGATAGAAGGACGTGGGAACATAATTGATGTAATTACAGTATTATGTATTATTAATATAATAATACTAGATGTGTCAGGTGACATTACCTTTGAGTCAAGTGGTAATCATTCGACCTATTCACGTGCTTTGCAATATGATCCGTAAATGGCTGACTCAGATGAATATTAATCTTTGCGCAAAGATTAAAACGTAGTAGTCTAATGGCAATAAAATTTAGCCTTTTAAATTTCGCAGGTAGCCAATAACAACGGGGAATATTCAACACGGAGTCTACCCCGCGTGAGGTTAGATGGTGGCAACAACGCCGGTAACGGAGTCCGCTTACGATGTTGGGCCGCACCTCCTTCTATTACAGAAGAAGACGCGGAAGACGAGATAGACGACGATGCTGTATCACTACGCGCGTTACCATTACAAGGTATCTATTCAATTTTTTTAACGCCATCTAGTGTCACGTAGTAATAATTGAAAATATTGTCTGTATAAGGTGTTGAGTTTATACTAGATGGCGTTGACTTTTAATGTATCTACTACTCGCCGCTAGATGGCAATAAGTTATCTAAACAGTTATGTGCATTTAATTACTAACAAATTACATATGTATGTACATATGTCTATTATATATTCATTGCTTTAGGAAAAGCTAAGCTAAGCATTGCCTATAATAAAATGTCAGACGCGTACAAACACGAATTTTTGAAAACTAGAAAGAAGACGTATTTTTTCTGAAAAATATGTTATTTTAGGGCTATAGTATAAATATGCAAAAAATTCAACAAGAAACATTGTCATTTTTAATTTATTAATTATAAAAAAAATTATGAATACATACATAATTCGTTTCCATTATTTAAATGTCTCAATATTGTAATTTAATTTTATTTAATCAAATTACTGCGTATTACGTGATTTCACATACATGTATTAACGTTATAAATCGTTTAACTGGCAATTGATAATTTTTAGGCTACAAACGAAAAGTTATAGTATTTTGTGATGTAGAAATGTAACACGTGAACACAGTTTTAAAACTTTTGTCTGCCAGCCCTGTGCGTAACGAAAATTGATGTGATGTGACTCTTGCGCACCCATCCGATACAGATCGATTAGAGCGCCTTTCACGCCCCAACTGCGTACTTACGGCTGTTTCTCCTTAACGCGTTAGTACCAGATTATTTTTAAAATTCCTTTTTAAAAAGCCTCGATGTTGGAATGATTGTTATTACCGGCTTAGCGCATTCCGATTTGAACCAATTTAAAAGAAAGTTCTTGTTCCTTTTAATGATTCCATTTGTAGTTTCATCATGTTAGTATTCTATGCCAGAAGTATAATTTTAAGGTAGAAGTGTTATAATTTTTTCTGTACTTATTACAATTTCTTGGCAATTAATTTTATTATGATTAGAAATTTTGTGAAGTTTGGCACGGGAAGTAATGTCTTTACATTACTTGTGTGTGTGTGTTATACGCCGTGCGGTATCTGGCTAAATAGTACCATCCTCATTTCTTACCGAGGTGTCGTAAAAGGCGACTTAGGTAAGTCGACCCGCCGTGTGGTATCCGGCTGAGTAGAATAGACCACCCTCATTTCTTACGGACTAAGGTAAGTTGACGTCAGGCAGGCGGCCGGTCGTAAAAGACCCCACTTAGAGTGGGATAGGGGCAGGAAGATGTATGGGAAGTTAAAATCATGTTATTTTTTTAATAAATTACTCTTAGTTATGAAAAAAAAAATTAAAAATGATGATATTTGCTTAAGACCAATGTTTTAAAAAGTCTCTACATTTCATAATTGCATTAATAAATTTCCCAATCAATACTAATTCAAAATTGTTAAATCAAAATAAGTTAACATTGTTGAATTTTATATTTAACATTAGATTTACACACAACTTAGTTTGCGTGGACTGTTGTCGCGTGATATGTTGATAGATGGCGCTTTTTAATGTCATCCTATTCCTGTAGAATTAACAGGACTTCTATAGTCTATATATTATTCCGGTGTATAAGTAATAATTGTGCCAATTTTCATCTATATTGGCTTATAGTATTCGCTGTGAAAGAGTAACAAACATATATACTCACAAACTTTCGCATTTATAATATTACTAGGATAAGCTACCTTATCATTTGTAGTCATTGAGTTTGTAGAAAATAATAGGAGTAGTTAAATTTCTAGTAATAAAGCATTTTGATTTTGATTTTAATATATCTTATCCATATAATAACGACATAACTGCATGCTATATCTCTGATCGAAAAGCAATATAGTTTTCACCGTCTGATGTCCGGCCGTCTCCCCTCGCTGGCGCAATCGAAGTAAATCGACGCAATTAGGGCCCGGCGATTTTAATTGACATTGCTCCCTTGAATCGAGTCCCTGATGGCGTGACATTTAATCCCCTTAGCGATGAAACAAGTTACTAAGCGTTTACGAGAGCAGACTGGGAAGCTAATTTGGTGTTACCAAAAAATGGTTTATTAAGATTTCTGTACAACTGAGGTTTGATGTAATCAAAAAAAAGTTATATGTGAAGGACATGACATGACATGGGGATTTAAAATGAAAAATTTTAAAGATAAGGAAGTATATCGCGAAAAAGGGGAATTATTGGTATTTAGAATGAGTAAGGCAATGACATTTTCGGGAAAAGAGAGTTGGTTGGTCGGGTGGAGTAGGGGTAACATTTAGGTCGGACATATTCTAAATAAGGAGACGTAAAAGACCATATAGAAATTAGAAGAAATACATACAATACAAATACAAATACAAATAATCAAAAGTGTGAATTTCATTATAGTATGGGACTTACATTTGGAATTTGTTAAGATATAAGAAAGCCATGGAACTTTATATCTTCTTCCTGACTTTTAACTTCTTAACTTATAATCATATTTAAGAGACTCCTCCCTAACTTGACCATCATCCCTCTGCCCTTATCCCACTCTAAGTGGGGTGTTATAAACATCTCACAGGGACGTTATATATTTATAAAAAAAAAACTAGCAGGACACGCGACTTCGTCCGTGTTAAAATACACTGAATTATGTAGATACTTATTATTTTTCCTGAAAAAAACGGCAATTTTATGTTAGTTACCAATTCAATGTGAAATCGAAATAGATACACAGACTTTCACATGTTTTATATTAGTACGGATATTCGATTTTGGAAACGGAGTAATCTTAAACTATAATTAGCGAAGTGAATTATAGGTGACTCGTATGGACTTTTTTAGCTCAAGGAAAAAAAACGCGGGAAACCTGCATATCTCTAGAGTCTAGACAATTCTAGGGATAAGTGTGACCTAGAGGTCTATGCCCAACAGTTGGATAGTAGCAGGTTGTTAATTTTTTTCTTAGGTAACAAATAACAGATAAAATAAAACATAAAATAATCGTCTGCGAGGACTTGAGTGTCCTATATTATTTTCTGCCCTTTCACTATCCCCATACCCAAAATCAATCCGATACTCAGTTTGGTCAATTAAATAGTTTTTTTTTAATCACCAACTTGTTATTTTTTCTATTCATGCCCATAAAAAAAAGTTTTGTTAATCACTGACTAGTTTTGTCAACACGAATCCGGCAGCAATAGCAATACGGAATCGATTGACGAACCTAAAATAGATTTACCGGTGTCAGACGAGAGTGCATTTCTAAATCGGTAACAACTTACTTTTCCTTGTTCAAAACTCTTTGACACATTTTCGACTAATTTTACAATGTAATACAAACTTCCGTATAATAGTGTATAGTATAGACAAAATGTTGGAAAACTATTTATAGAAATAGGCATTTATTTGCAGAATGACATTACATTTTGTAACTTCCTCTAATAAATTTCCAGTAGAACAGTTTTAAGAAAATAGAGATGTGCCGATCGATTGTTTAACCCAAAACCTTTTAAGGAACATGTACTTGATCTATTTAGGCATCAAAAAAGGTACGTCAAAGATAAGTTATAAAGAAACATTACAATAGTTTTTTTCTAATACCCAATGAAATGTAGATATTTTTTTTCAGTCTTTGTTACATATCACAAAAATTACTAAAGTAAAATATTGAAATTATCCTACTAAGATTACTACTATATCTTTATATTTAAATGAGTTAATCTTGTATATATGTATATATATATATATATATTTTCTGAATCTCGGAAACGGCTCCAACGATTTTCCTGAAATTCAGCATGTAGGAGGTTTTGGGGGAGAAAAATTGATCTAGCTAGGTTTTATGTAAAAAAAAATATTGTTTTATCCCTGTTTTTGGGCATTAAAAAACACTAACATTTATATTGAATTGAATTTTCGCCATTAGCTGTCATGTCGACGTAGCTTATTCGGGTAACGGGCAGCATCGAGAAATGTGAATGCTAAGGATCGATCCCCAACTAAATAATTGTTTTTTCTTTTTTTTAAGTTTTTCCTTTGTAAAAAATTACCACCCAGATATTGTATTATTATACTTATATATATTAATATTATATTGTAAATGTAAAAGTTTGTGAGTGTGTTTGTTACTATTTCACGGCGAATCTGCTAAACCAATATAGATAAAATTAGGCACAATTGTTTCTTATAGACAATATAGGCTATAGGCATATAGGGGTAACATATAGACTATAGAAAACCTGTTAATTCTACAGGAATAGGATTGAAAAGCGTTGTAAATTGAAAAGCTTTGATAATTGAAAAGCGGCATCTATTATTAACCCATCACGCAACAACAGTCCACGCAAACGAAGTTGCGGGTAATAGTTAGTTATTTGCATGAAAAAACAGCGAACGACAAATGTGAGTTTAATATATAAATAAATATATAAATATATGGGACACTCACACACACGGTCGTCCGTCCCCAAAGTAAGTAACTTAATACTTGTGTTATGGGTGACAGACAACTGGTGAATATATACATATATAATCGTTAAATACATACTTAAATACAAATATACACCCAGGCTCAAAGACCAACAAATTCATTTATAGAAAATGTTGGCCCTCGGCGGGAATCGAACCCGCGACCCGCGGAGCTGAAGGCAGGGTCACTACCCACTGCTCCAACGAGCCAGTCATTAATATTTTAATGCATCGAAAATAAAGTTATCATAGACAAATGTTACGGTCATATAGGTTAGTTAGTTTTAATTGTTTCGTCAAAAAATGACTCACGATGTGGCAGACTAATAGAACATCTAACGCAGTTTACACATCGGTTCCTGTGAACTCCATGAACGTCCAGTAACGACCTGAATATTAATGTATACAGAGCTTCGCACAAAGCCTACGAACAATACCTATGACTTTAATCAGAAAGACTATTTTGAAATGGCAAAAAGTACTTGACGTGTGGTGACATACGCACGACTATGCGGTTATGATGTATTGTTTAAAAATTGTCACAGTTAGGGTCCTTAGGCTTGTCACGTGATAAGTCATAAGTTAGGACATGTTTGGTGGGTGGTAAAGCTTTATTTCAAATTGCAATAATTCCCTAAGGATGATGGTATATTTTTTATCTATCCCTCTGTTGACAGTTAAATTACCATCAAAGTTACTCAGATTAGAGATTATGGGAGAGGAGGTATTACTTATGAGTTTTTCAAATTTTAATAAAAATTGACCCCCACGAATTGTCTATGAATTATAACCGCGGTGTGGTATCTGGCTGAATAGAATAGACCAGTCTCATTTCTTACCGAGGTGTTGTAAAATACAACTAAAGAAAGTTGACGTCAGACAGGCGGCCGGTCGTAAAATATTTAAAATAGTCAAATCATGTTGTCACATGATTTGACTATTTAAAGATTATAACAGTTTGTGCCGGCCCCACTTAGAGTGGGATAAGGGCAGGAGAAAAGAAATAATTGTCTATGAATTATATTAATTATTTAAAAAAATGTTTTTTGCTTCGTCTATAGAATATTTATACAACATAATGTCATCATACCACATAATAGTGCCTACGTTTGGATATAAGTCTCTTGTTCAAAGTTGTTATTTATTTATGACGATTTTGAGGATTAACACCCCTAGAGTTATTATACTAGAGTAGGGGAGCCATAGGCAAGCCTATATGTCAAGATGTAACTCGTATACTACATCTTAGTCCGCCGATTTGAACGACGTTCGTCCTTAATCATATATTTATTAAGATTAAATAGCTGTTCTAAATAAAAAATACATTTCATCATTTATTACGTACCATCTATTTTTGGATTGATTTCCACTTAACATAAACTCAGATACATAAAACCAGGAAAGTGTGAATATTATTCTAACAATAAACAATTAATTATGTGTAAGAACCTATGATATACAATGTTTGATTATTCGCATCATCCTTGTTATTGTAGTTTATATTTCATCCTCAAGTTTTAACTATGTCTTATAATATTACATTTAAATAAATAATCATACATAAATAGATATGCTACTCGCAAATGTATGTGAACTGAAAGTCCTGTCAGTTGTTTGACTATAAAGGTGAGAAGGGATTCTTCTGTAGACTGTTATTTCGTCGTCTTTGTTTCAAATTCCCTTGCTGTATATATCTGCTAGACATGCCTCGGATGCAACGTGATGTCTGTGTATTGTTCGGTTATTACTATCAGGGTTGACTATGACTAGAAACAAAATTAATGGGAATATTATTTTGCTATAATCCGCGATATAAGAAAATATATGTAATGCGAAATGTAGAGTGTACTATTCGTTCTCATACCTGATACATGCAGAATTTGTAAGATTTCATGCACTATCCGACACTGTTTCGCCCCCTAACCGAAGCATCGTCAGGAGATAGACTCCACGACAAAATCGCAAAGCTTTGCGTGATTGTGGTGGTGAATGTGTGCAGTGCTTGTGTATTGTTATGTTATCGGTGTCGGGTAGTGCATGAGTTCTTAAAAATTCTGCATGTATCAGGTATGAGAACGAATAGTACACTCTACATTTAGCATTACATATATTTTCTTTTATCGCGGATTATAGCAAAATAATATTCCCATTAATTTTGTATTATGGACCTCCGCAAAGTAACGCCTAATTCTATAAATTTTTATAACTAAAAAAATTACAGAGATTTCTGAGTCAGTTTATTAAGATTTTAATAAAATTGTACTGTCTCAAAACTCTTATATTATTATTTTGTTGTTGTCTACAACAACAATAATAATATTATATATAGTGTTTTACATAGTGTATTGGTGTTTGTGTAGTAGTCAAAATTCGTTCATCATTTATAATGATTGAAATAAAGAATACCTTGAACCATAATCTTTTCTCAATTTGACCACAGACTGTAACCATAAACAAAAGAGTATTTGTGTCAAATAGTGTAATGATTTTTTTTTTACTTTATTTTTTATTAATTTTAAATATATTTGCATTCTGCACTCCCCTAAAAAAACTATACCTTTGCCAAATTTCATACTCCTCCGTCCGCGTAAGTCTCGTATAAAGTTTGCTGTATGCTTCACGTATTAATGTATAGATTCCTATAAGATGAACCCTAGAAGTGCATGAATCATTGGAGTCAATTTTAATTTAAAATATTTAATAAGGGCGCACTGATGTCGCTTATCATCAGTTGACAGCATTGGCGCGTCATTGTCTCTATTTGATTCAGTCAGAGATACGTTTATTTATAAATTATGGACTTTACATCAGTAACAGTAATTATTGATAAAATAATAAACCTATGGTCATAATTAATAATTAATGTTCGTTTTCTTGTTACTCGTATTAATAGTAGGACTAATAAAATAAAAGTATGTGACAGACAGGAAAAAAAAACTCGTATGAATGAATTTCATTATTAATTAAAATATTAAGAACATAATATAATACCTGTATACAGAAACACGGTTATTATTTTGACGCTGTATCGGTAGTAACGCATGCTTATTTTTTTATTAAGAGCTTAAAGAATATTTAATATATAATAAAGTTAATTATTACTTCGTCAGAAAATTTAATATACTTTTTTTTAAACGAACACATTGCGTTGTAGGCTTTAAGAGAAACATCTAATTAATTATTTCATTAGTCAAAATTTTTGTTTGAATATTTTTATATGAAGTTAATTTTAAGTTAATTTAGTTTTGATTGTTGTTGTTCATCATTCAGTTTTTTTTTGTAGTCGGAGTGACGGCGTCGTTTGAATAAACGACTCGACCTAATTTTTTTTATATAATAATAAAATCTCAATATCACTTGTTAACAATGGTTCGATAAACTTGAAATTTTTATGAAGTTACTTTGGATTGTTACGATACTGCGATTGATTTCAATAGTGTTGCTTAGGATAATTTTCTCCCGCCGATAGTGTCCTACAATAAAAGCGCTTTTCCTTTTAGTCAGACTCTCTCATTCAACGTACTGTTAATCAGATCTCTGATAATTGATGTGTGGGTGGGTACTTATGTCAGTAGATATTAGCAAGCCATGCGTTCACTTGGCACTGCGGCTACTGTTATATTGTCTATTCTGTGCACTCAGGGCTGCCACATCTAAATAAATTACAGTTCAATTTGATTAACTGTTACTTAACAATATTAAAATTTAAAATAGTAGTTTCTCCTTACATTGTCATAGCTTCCAGATAAGATATTTTAATTATTCTCTCTCTCTCATCAACCAATAGCCGTCCACTATTGGACATAGGTCTCTTCCACGCTACACGTTTTAATTATTAATATATTTCAAATAATAACATCAGATTTTTGTTGTTTTGTACTTTTGTATATCGTGCATGAGAACACCTAATATTTACGAAAATAACTTTAAATAACTTTAATATCATAACGGACTCGAATATTTTTAGTCTGCAGTAAAGCATTTCTTTTTTGGTTTTAGGGCTGTATTTGTAACTAGCATTCGATTTACGATGACTAATATAATAAATAATTTATTAAAATATTTTGTGCTATTATTGGATATCTGATAAAAATAACTAATCCATATGGAAATTTTTTAAAAGAAAATACAAAAGTAGCACTAGTAACTGACACCATGTCATTTCCCGTACGGTCTGCAAATTAATTTTCATTTTAATAAGCGGAAAATTACACAGGATCATCATTGCCGTTACATTGACGGCCCTATCTTCTGTCAGTCGTCGTCGCCGCGAAGCGTGGCGTTCGCGCCAGTGCGTTATGCCGCTTCCGACTTAGCACACATCGGCTATACTCGGAATTCGAAATTTAAATCGGAGCTCGCGTTGTATGGGAACGTAAACGCACGCGTTACTTTTGTGAAAAAAGTTTTGCGCAGTGCGTTTTCAAGCTGAGGTGAAATTTGTAAAAAAAAATTGTGTTGTGCTCATAAAAAAAATCTTGTGAAAAAATGTCTTTTGTAAGAATGGAGACGTTTTAAATATTATTGTCTTTACCAAATACGAGAAATTGTGATAGTACATTATATTTTTTTGTTTGTATCTGTGTACATATTTGATCAGTTTAATGACTTAAATATTGGTTATATTTATAGCTTAACACAATGGAAGAGTAACTTGAAACGTCATGACTAATATATGTAGCATTATTTTCCTTTAATATAAAAAAAACCAGGCTATTTAAGAACACAGTATAAACGTAAAACAATTCAGATATGTTCTTTCGAGGTTTTTGCAATAGGTATTTTAAATATTATGTAAATTATATAAATATTGTAATTTAATTCCTTGTAGAAATTGTAGTAGACGACGGCGATGCTAATGAGATAAGTTTAAGTGAAAATGACTTCATATAAATCATTCTAATATAATTAATAAAATAAGACGTTACTTTGCGAAGATCTATAACACGAAAGTAATGATAATATTGTTTTTAGTTTGTCCTCTTTTCACGAAGTAACGAGTGATTGTGGTTTTTTTTATGAAGATAATTAAAGTGGTGAAAAGTGCCATAGACAACTTTTATCTCGTTACGGAACCTCAAGCATTACGGTCTGAAGCTAAAACAATTCATAGTGGTAGCCTAGCCGTGAATTAAACATCTCAAGTCGAAATCTCCCACCAGATATTAATGAATTTTTGTAAGCATACATAATTTGAAATAGACCACTTCCTACTTAAACTTTTTGTGCGACTGATGGTTTTTTGTATACTTATATTATTGTAGAAGGTCCTTCCTTGAGATTAATTACGTTTAACTCGACATAATTTATTTTACTGCATCTTTTTTTTTTAATTAAAAAAAAAATTATAAGATGATTCTATCTTTTATCATCATTTTATCATCCGGTGTTGTATTTTTTGCCGTAGTTTAATATAGGTTTGTAAATTAAAACCCGTAATAATATAGCATTTTACGGTTTATATTGTTTATTTCGTTGACATAATTACAATTGTGTAGTGGCGCATCATGCAAACATCCGATTGATAGAAATTGCGTGGGCAGCGCAGACATGTTGGCGTTTAGTTATTGTTTGTTTTCAATATCCATATAATAATATATTTAGCTGTGGCCGAACAGTAATACTACAGGAGCCTTACAGATGGGTAGCGGGTTCTAATCCCGTGTAAGCACTTTTGAGACTTGACTTGCGCTACCTATCTACGTACCGGGTAATAACATCAATCATTTCTTAGACGTAGAAAGAATCAATTTACCCAGGTGTGGATGGGGTAGCCAATAAAGTACCATTCTTTGTAAAGATTGCTATTTATTATTCAATAATAATTTTAATTATCTTCGTCGTGTGGTATCCGGCTGCATACAATATACCACCACATTTCTTAGCGAGGTGCCGTAAAAAGCGACTTAGGTAAGTCGACCTGCCGTGTGATATCCGGCTGAGTACAATAGAACACCCTCTTTCTTACCGGGGCGTCGTAAAAGGCGACTAAGGTAAGTTGTCGTCAGGCAGGCAGTCAGTTATAAAATACCTAGCCAAATTATGTGACAGCATGTTAGTAACACGCCGTGCCGACCCCATTTAGAGTGAGATAAGGACAGGAGATTGATGAATAATTTTAATTATCTTCATGTAGACTACGTATAAAATTAAACTAGGAAACTGTTATAGTACTTGTTGCTAAAATAAAACAAAACATGCCTAATAACTATATAAGTTATTATACTAGAGCAAGGGAGCCAGCCTATGTGTACATTGCAAAAAAACAAATTCGTCTACCTATCCGTTCCTCTTTTTTATGTGTGATTAGACAAAGATATCTAGTATGTCTCTCATCTTCCCTCTCTTATTATTAGTTGGACACTTGCACTCATAGGCCTACCTTATCACTCTATGTATAACAACTCTATGCAAAGCTTATGAGTTACGGGACATGCAAATCCGTTACTTATTGAATTTCGTACCAGATTTCTAGTCCGAGGATGTATCTGTATCCATAATTATTGATTTCATACTTCACTTATATAATGTAACTTTCGCATTGCATATAAGAATTCCGTGCCGCTGTGATATTATCGCGAACTTTTTAGGAGTTAGAAGATCTTACAGTTATGATAACTTCCTCATTTGAGATGCATTAAATCAATTTGTTCCGATGATGCATCATGTGGGTGGCGACCGTGGTTTGTCCCACTTAAATCGTAATCATTAACACGAAATGGTCACGTACGGGTGGTCGCCGTTTGTTATCCGGCTGAGTAGAATAGACCACCCTCATATCTTACCGAGGTGTTGTAAAAGGCGACTAAGGTAAATTGACCCGCCGTGTGGTATCCGGCTGAGTAGAATATACCACCCCCATTTCTTACCGAGGTGTCGTAAAAGGCGTCTAAGGTAAGTTGACCCACCGTGTGGCATCCGGTTGAGTAGAATAGACCACCCTCTTTCTTACCGAGGTGTCATAAAATTGAATCAGTTAAGCTGACGTCAGACAGGCGACCGGTCGTAAAATACGCAGCCAAATCATGTGACAAAATGTTTATAACTTGTTGTGCCGACCCCACTTAGAGTGGGATAAGGGCAGCGGGATGATGGTCAAGTAAAAGAAGAGTCTCTTGAATATGATTAAAACATATAAACTATCGATATATTAACATTCATAAAATCTGGCCACGCCTCGCTGTTTTTCGTACCTATCCTCTGTAATATTTCGGCACAGCTAGTTTTTATCATGCAATAACTTCTAAAATATTTATTTAAATTAACATCTATTCAAAATAGGTTATTAATTTTAAATTGTGTCCTTATACTTGGTTTTGATGGTTATTATTAAATTTATACTAGGTGTAAATATATTGGTTGAATATTTTTAAAGAAGATATAGATTTCAACCCAGATTTACAATAATAATGCGGGGCCTAGCAAAGGTCATGAACTGACATTTTTGTATGCGAGTTTCAATCGGATATTACGCTTTTCCAGTTAGATGTTACGCAGTTTTATTTTTCCTATGACCAACATGTTTTTTTCATCCATGCCTATCACCATAAGTCGCTAGAGACCTTACTTGGCATGTCTAAGTACATGTTGAAGATACGCAATACTACTACTTATATATACTAGTGATACATGGAAATTCATTTCTACAAAAACGTTTATCTAGTTTTTCCGTTTGGTGACTCACTGTTCGAAGCTCACATGATTTAGTAAGGTACCAGAAGAACAAGAAAATTGCGTTATCCCTTTGGTCTCCTTGTACCAAATTGACCATTGCAGCGCATTGTTCTTATATATCCTCCTGCCCTTATCCCACTCTAAGTGGGGTCGGCACAACATGTTATAAACATGTTGTAACATGATTTGGCTGCGTTTTTACGACCGGCCGCCTGCTTGACGTCAACTTACCTTAGTCGTATTTTACGATACCTCGGTAAGAAGGAGGGTGGTCTATTCTACTATACCAGATACCACACGGTGTGTCAACTTATCTTAGTCGCCTTTTACGACACCTCGGTAAGAAATGAGGGTGGTCATTGTTCTTATCTTATCAAATTTGAAAAAATCCTTTTAAATGGAACCGTAAACTTAGAACTTAACTTAGTAAACGTAGATTAAAAATACTTAAGTAAAATATGTCATTATTCTGTCTTTGCGTAAAATTCATATATTCACTCAAACAGTTTGGTTCTTAATTTGAATTAAAAAATGTATGGAAATAAAACGTTATTTTTAATAATTCGTAGAGGAAATTTCTGACTAATGGTAGGTTTATCTATACTCCTAAAATGAATATTTGATCGGCTATTAACGGTTTTATCTTTAGCAAAGTATTTCTTGATGGCTACACGAAACATCGTTAATGTTAACCTTAAAGATTTTTTCCATTGTTTTAGAAGACAATAAGCTAATTCATGGATGAGTATTTATGTTAATAAATAATCGATAATAAGAAGGGAATTTTCTTAATACAATTGCTTTGCTAGTAAATATATCCATATAAAAAGAGAATGCTGTGTTTATGTTTTAGTTCCATTCATTGATGACTCTAGTGTTTAGTCTATTATTGTTTGCAACCGTTGTGCAACGTCTTTATCTTACACACACATACACACACTCTGTACTTCCCTTCTTCGAGATAGGAATACTCTTCAATGGATTTCGACGTCACACATAATCTTGTACGACTTTACTTAATCGGGTAGACACAGTCTGAAATATTTTTTTTAGTAACTGCTGATTAACTTTTGGACTATTTTTATGTATTACTCAAGGTTTTTGACATTAGATCATCAGGAGAGTTGTACACTGTTCGATTATTTTTTCCAGAATAAGCCTCTTGAAGAAATAATCAAATGTAGTTCGGCGAATATAATATACCTATATATTAGATCAGTTGTGTTTATGTAACTATTATTGAATTCTGATATTTATTTATTATGCAACTTTGGTTAGGTATTACATATGGTCATTTTTGCTAATTTCGTATTTTTTATTAAACTAATTATAATTACAATCACGTAATAAGAAATCTTGCAGTCTTTAATTGATTAATATACAGTTTATGAATAACGCATGAAATGAAATAAATAGTTTAAAGGAATCATTCTTCTCTCTTAATAAATGTCAACGGGTGGAAGTTGTTAAACGATAAAATCGGTGAAACCTACAAGCGAAAGTTAACTTTTGTGACATGATATATGACAATATTATGATAATCGCAGTCAATGGTTTTTCCATCGATTACATAATCGATACGATGTGCATTGAAGTATGACGGCTGAGAAATTTACAGATAATCAAATGGCCGTGATGTTATCACTCTGAGCCGAGGGACTGAGTTTGTACTAGTTATATATAATATTTTAATTAAACAGAATGGTTTAAATTAAAAAGATAATTTCATGTCGATATATATTTGTCAACCTATATTATCTGTACTAATATATAAAGCTGAAGAATGTGTTTGTTTGTTAGAACGCGCTCATCTCAGGAAATATTGGACCGATATGAAAAATTATTTATATAACATTATATAACATCACGCTAAGACGAGTAGGATAGGAGCAGCATTTAAAAATTGTAAGAAAACGGTAAAATTTAAAGCTTTCCTTGCGTGCGCTAAGTAAACGATAGTTATCAAATCAAATAAAATCATGTATTAAAAAATTGTTCCCCTCTAAAAGCTCTTAATAAAAGTCCGCGACAGCATACGTCTAGCTTTTAAGGTTAACCCCACTTTAACCATTTTTATGGTTAACCAAAGACTATATTTCGGTTTTAATCTTTCCACGCGGGCTGAGCCGCTGGCGATTGCTAGCGTATATACATATATATTTCACATATATTCATTACTTTAATTTATTGAATTTGTCTGATATCAAGAAATAGTGCAAATTTTATGTTTGCGATTTCTAAGAATTTCACCCCTTCTATGGCATACCTTGGTGTCTCGGCATGATTACTTTTCCTGTTTTCTTTCCCATCCAATGTACACTACCAATTAAACTTTCTTGTATTGGAATGCCGCTTCAATGCCTTGATTGAGGTAACCGCGTTTATCTGAGATACAAAAAATGTAGACTAATTAACTCTCCTTTGTTGAACAAGTTAGCACAAGATTTAACTAATGTAAAACAATAATTTGGTCCCTTTAATTACTTTGTAATGTATATTTAAATAATTTTGAACAGATCAGATTTATAAATTACCGAATTAAAAAATAATAATTTATTCTAGCAAGAATGTGTTATTGTTATAATTAAAGTTATTTTGTACACTTCTTAATATTTTGCAACACTAGAAGTAAATATATTTCTGAAACATAAAAATAATAAAAATAATGTACATGTAATATTCTCATAGATAAAATATAAACTTAACAACTTAGACTAAATTGAGAGTTTTATATTAGGTTTTGGTTTGCGGGTTCGATTACTACATTATCCTCATCCTCCTGCCCTTATCCCACTCTAAGTGGGGTCGGCACAACATGTTACAAACATTATTGTCATATGATTTGGCTACGTATTTTACGACCGGCCGCCTGCCTGACGTCAAAATACCTTAGTCGTATTTTACGACTCCTCGGTAAGAAAGAGGGTGGTCTATTTTACTCAACCGGATACCACACGGTGGGTCAACTTACCTTAGTCGCCTTTTACGACACCTCGGTAAGAAATGAGGGTGGTCTATTCTACTCAGCCGGATACCACACGGCGGGTCGACTTACCTTAGTCGCCTTTTACGACACCTCATTAAGAAATGAGGGTGGTACTATTCTATTCAGCCGGATACCACACGGCGTGCGGGTTCGATTACTACAGCGTAGTAAAATTTTGTAGTTAACTGATTTTTTTTGTAGTGTTTTATTTAAATTTTTATACTAAAATTATAAAGAGAAAAAATTTGTATGTATGTTTGTAATCTTTTCACACAAAAACTACTGATTTCCTGTAGACTGTTCCAAAGACTGATTTCAAAAATTCTTTCACCATTGGTAACCTGAATCTTTACTAAGCAACATAGGCTATATTACGTTAAAAAATAGGGATCCGTAGTAAAAATGTAATAAGGTGTAAAAAATAAGTCATAAAAAAAATATATTTAACAAAAATAAATCTATAGTCGGACTTAATAGATTTTCCACTGCCATGAGATCGGTATGTGTGCGGGTGAAACCGCGGGATATTACTAGTTTATTTATAAAACAGATCCTTGCCTGGAAAGGGTTATTTTTATCGTTGACCTCACGGGTCAATATCATACTTCATATTAAAGTATCAACATATCTTATTGGATGGTGACTAATAATGCAATGTAAGGATGCAAAAGCGCTAATCTGTATATAGTGAGAAGCCTTGAATTCATTCATCGTATCCGACGACTAAATTGGAAGTATATTTAATCCAAATTTGGAACATAGAATATAGCAATGTTAGGCAAACTTACCAGACATAAATCTATTTATTATTGCGCTTAACTACAATTTTTTATTTTACATAATATGTTAAAAGAGATTAAAAACTAAGCAGTGTTAAAACTATAGATATGCAAAAAGGGTCAGATATCCCCAAAATCCCAATGCTTGGGTAACTTTTTTATCAGAAAGCTATATACCTATATAGGTTTAAGTGATTAAGATGTCTTTGTTCTCCTTAAAATACATAATGTCCTGTAAATTTAATGAAGAATGACAGAGTATAAACAAAATATATCGCTCGAAATAAATTTACTACTTTTATGACTTTACTATGTTTATATGTTTAGTTTAAATTTTTCAAACTTCACGTCACACCATACTCTTATATAAAATGAATGTTTGTCTTTATAGACTGAGAAACGGCTGGACCGTTTTTGGTAAATTATCAGACAACCCTTAGAAAGACTCAGCGGATGATCAGGAGCCTTTTTGTAACTGTTGAGTTTTGCTTCAAGGAAAATTCGAATCCAAACTCAGCCATAGCAACGCGTGGTCGGACAGCTAGTTACGTATAAGATTGTATAATTATTAATTAGATATTTCTTTTCTATATCATTACTTAACGAATGAATATCGAACTCAGGTAATAGTAAAAAATAGGGAAATGTTAACGGTTAAATATTTACATTTATTATTGCCCGCCCTTTCCGCAAGTACTGATGCACTCTGAATTTTGTATTAAAACATTTTAGTTCGAACGAGTAGCAGGGGTATTGTGAGGTGGGTTTTATGGGGTCAATTTGGGAGGTTGCCAAACTAAAAGATTTATGAGACGATTTAAGGTGGTGGCGAGGGGGTAGTTTCCACATAGAGAATAGTCTACGATTTATTTTATTACATATAACGTCGATTTTTTTTAATAAAAAGTACAATGTACCAACACTTAATTTTTGGCTGGTCTTTGAAATACAATGGAATAGGACTTTTACTGATAGATGCAGTTGTCATTTAACCAGCAAAATTTTAGTTAAAACACTTAAAGTTAACTGGTTACAAAGTAAAGTGTAGTGTGTGCTTAGTGTGAGTCTTTTGAACCTACTCCACGCTGCAACAGCGACATCTAGTGACCGCTGTTACAGCGTCATTAAAATGCGCGTTACGCTAGCGATCGAGTAGGTTAAAAAAACTCACACTAAGCACACTGATTTGCAGACTTTAACAAAATACTAACAGTGAAATCTAAAATAAATAATAGTTATAGTATAAATTGCAATATTTATATAATTTATTTTTATATACCTATAGAGTTAAATATCAGGTATGGATATAAGGAAAAAAATTCAAACAATCGTTTTTACATTTCTTCCACCAAATTTTACATTTATGTATATATTTACATAATTACTATACTTATCAACAGCATAACACGTTATTTTTTTAGATAATGGTAAATAGTAACTAGTACATGCAAAACCGATTTACTAGCAATTCTAAAAATACAATAAAAACATATGAAAGTCTAATACATCATTAAATTACGATTTAAACATGTATTGAAATTATGTGCATTAGCCCGCTGCTCAGCCCTCATAAAAACAATATTGTATAATGAACTGGCCCCAACTCTTTTCACGCTCTGTAGCTTCAAGACATGCAAGTGATAGAAGACGGCGATATCGGTTACAATCGCTGGAATTATTTAACTTTAGCATAATCTATTAAAGTTTTTACGACCAACGTACCAAGTAGCGAAAACATTACAAGTTGGTTCTATTGTGAAAACACAAGTACGAGTTTTCATGTTTTCTTTAGCGGTTACTCTTGAAAGAGCGACATTTCGTTGCGCGTCCGATCGCTGCTAAATTCGAAGTGCTATAGGGCAAAGCGCAGCATCCTCACGGTATTTTAAATCTGTAATATCTCCGAAAATGTTCACTTAAATTACATGCTGTAAAAGGCCATATTGATTTATATTAAATCAACAATGTATTTAAGGTACTTAATTGGATAAGTATTAATGCTGTATTGTATAAAAAATGCTTTGAACATAAGGCATTATTTATCGTAAAAAGTAAATGACAAAAAAATGCTTTTGTGGGTTATCCATAAGAGATAGTCATATACCATCGCGGAAGGTGTACAAATACTTAGTACATCATTTTGATAAATCTTGTAGGGTTTAGCCTGCGTTTGCAATGTAAGCGGAAAAAATTTAATTATTTATGACATCACATTAGAAACCTCAAAAATTACAGTATTTCTCTACTCGATATTGAATGTTATTATACATATAAATCTTCCTCTTGAATTACTCTATCTATTAAAAACAAACTGCATCAGAATCTGTTGCGTAGTTTTAAAGATTTAAGCATACATAGGGACAAACAAAGCATGTGACTTTGTTTTATACTATGTAGTGAAGCCGAATTAATAAATTGCTCGAGCTATTTAACACCTAATATTCATGTATTCAAAAAAATACTAATGCTAATTAACGTTTCAAGTTTAAAAGTATTCCAACACTTTCCATAATCTGCATTATGTAAAGTGGGCTGTTGAATACTTATAATGTTAAGGGCTTACCGTTTCGTGATACATTGATAGCTTTATATGCAATAATTAAACAGGAGTTTGATAGATAGTCGGCTAAAGCGTTTAAACTGCAAGCTCAGCTCGAACCCTCCGACGTACCCCTGAATTCATTAGGCACTATCCATAACGCCTGAGGGGCGACCTAGGCTTACCCCTGCTCTTAACTCCCTGAGGGGATGTGCCATGAATACATTAGAGTGCAGTTGGTAAGATGGGCGTCGAGGGTCATACATTTATTTCTGAAAAGCGTGAAGAGTTACACTTTTAATTGCACACTGTATTTTTGCCTTGAGTCCGAAGTTTCATATACGTACATGTGATAAAATGTCATATTAATATTGCTATTGCTATATTTATGTTTGGTTTAACCAAGAGTAACGAATTTGATTTTAATTTAGGAACTATTTATTTATTTTCAGTTTATCATTTAATACAAAGTACCTGGGTAACCGAACCGATTCAGTAATTTTGAATTTCCCAGGATTCTGTGACTTATTCAGTCGTCTGTTCCCTTTGTGCACTAAATTACATTTTATGGTGCGTAGCCATCATTTGAATTCCTGGGTTTTTAGCTTCATAATAAAACTTACGCTAAATGTTCACTCTAGTTTATGTAATTTCCTCTTTTCTGATTTCATTACATAGTGAATCTCAGCACATATTTAACCGGTTACCTACAGCTGCAGATTATCTGTAGTAACAGTACATAACCCCTGCTTTGCACTTTAGACATAGGGATATCTACCAAATTGAAAATATTTTCTGTTTCCCGATCAGCCAAAACAGATTTGACTTTTGAAATTTTCGCATAGACATTTCTAGGCCCTCCTAATAAATGTCTTTCATTATTAGCCTATCGATCGTAATTTGAAAAGCCTAAGTTACATTATAATCGTTATAGCTTTAATGTGATTTTCCCGAGCCAATTTAGATTTTAGACATAAAATTAATTTGTATGTAAAGATTCTTTGTTGACCCAACCGAGCTGTACAATTGCTAATGGCCAAGTTACATTTCCTTAGATAGAATAATTTAAATGTGATTTATCGCAATGTAGTTTAGGATCCAGTACTATAGAATTATTTAATATTTGTTAAATATTTTTGTATTTTTTTTTTTTTATTTAGTTAGATTGAGCTGTGTTCCCCGTAGCACTAGGTACTAGGTCTTGCATAGGTACTAAAATGTTATGTAGAGTTATGAGAACAAATTGTTTATCTATTAGTATTTGTATGTAACCACTTAGAACAACTCTAGTAACATTTAACATTTGTTTACTATAAATTATAATAACGGCACTAAACACTGCTGTGAGATAATAGTGCCAAGGTCATACTAAATGAAACCATCTTAACATTATATAGAATCTACTACTAAGAACACAAGCTTTCTTACAACGCAATACTGTTTATACAAGTGGCTCCTCATATTCTTGAGTCACCATGGATCCTTGGGTATTTGGCACTTGTTAGGGTTGTCAAACCTTCTCTTCATACAGAGAGACACGATCTGTCAGTACTCTGTCTCTATAGAGACCTTACCATAATAGGTCGTGTCTGTAAATGCAAAGTCAAAATCCCTGTTTTCTTTTCTCGGTATTTCGGGTACCTTCCACCGTATTTTGGATTACGAGTTCATTGTTGTTCATTCTGAGCCAATGACCATTTTAGGCTAGTAGAGTATTAAAATCGCCAGGCTAGAAATAGCAATGTATATGTAATGTAGCAGTAGGAGAGGTTTTCTGTGCTTACCATTACCATTACCATTACCATTATCATGCTCCGTAGCTTCGTCTATCTTTAAGTAAATGTCCCATTAAAATCGGTTAAAAGACGCTATCTTTTGGTAAAAACGGTACAAAAATCCGTTCAGTAGATATTGAGAAATTCGATCACATGCAGGGACAGACAGCTAAGGGCACTTTGTTTCATAATATTAACATACAACATACATACATACTAACTTGCCTCTGCCCGAGACTTCGTCTACTTGAACTTTATTCACAAGATTCTATGTACTATCTAACCTTTGGTCTATCTCCATACCGAAACGTATATCGAATATTGAGGTATTTTGTGAAATAAGTCAAGATATTTTGCTTTATAAATTTGTTATTGATAGAATGACCTCATACGACTAATAGAATTAATTAATTACATGACTTTACCAATTTAAAACACATTTATAGATTAATCATTGCATAGCTAGTAAAGATGAAAAATGTTAAGGTCGATTATTTTGGACATTTAGTTGTAAATTAAATTATTATACAAATATCTCCTATTTTAATTTTAAATATATGTTTCATTATATTGTTATGTCGTATGAAATACAATCTAATAATTGCTGAGAGAATTATAACAAAAATGTCTTCTCAGCATTATAAGAATGTCAGTGAGTAGACTGATAACTGCTTGTATGTCGCTATTAAAATCATTTTTGAGTTAGATTCAACAAAAGATGTTTAAATTTCATCACTTTCTATAGAGACAATGTAAGATATTATATGAAGCGCTATTTAATGTAGCATTTGCACCCTGTGCATAAATGACTAATTAAAATTAAATTAATTTTATATTTGATTTTTAGTAATGTTACAAATAAAATCATAAACTTTTATGTCATTCTGTAGTTAATGCTACTAAGTGAAAATTCACAAAGGTAGGTGACAAAAATGTTGTCGAACCGCGATAAGGCATGGAAACATGTCAATGTCTATAGAATAAACAGGATGATTATGTTTTTCCGTTATAGTTAGTCTGTATTCGCTGATATAATAATTTTAAAAATCCTTTCAATGTCATACAAGACTGCAGTTTAATAATGTAAAAATAAGTTTTATAAGATTGAGTGTCGAAAATCTTGGTGGTTCTTATCAGTAGGAGAAATATTCCGATCCGGTTTAGTATAATAAAAAATATTGATCCTTAACGAATCAAAAGTGCTAGAAAGGGGGCATATTCTAATAAAGTTTATTTTGTTTCGAGTTACTATGATGAAATTTCTGCTAAAGTTAAAAAATTAAATTCTTTATAAGCTGCAAAGCAACTAAATCCGATGTGATGTTTATAAAACATTCATTTTACGTTAAAGAAATTACCTCCATAACTTCTATATTAAATAAGAAAACGTTAGTGATTACGTCAATACTTCTTGATACGTCCGGTGTTTAGTTTCTATTTACAATGTACTGTTACATAGCCTTATTTATAGTTTTATAGAGTATATCATTAAACGGTGATGGTGTAAACAATGGATTTGGCAATGCGCCACCCATCGCGACGCCTTCAGTTGTCTTTACCGATGAGTAATTCAAGGTTAATTAAAAACAGATTTTTAATTACCGTAAACCGACAATATTTACAATGTTGTTTGTTTTGTAAATGTGGAATGTTAGCAGCAAACACTGAAATACATTTTCGACTAGTTTATTACTGAGCTATAGATTTTTTTATTATACTTAATTTATGGCTATCACCAGACCAAACATACACAGCCCATGTAGCAGCGTATGGAGAAACAGCACAACTAAATTCATAAAAATAAAAATACTATGTGATATGAAATTATACGTACCTTCCTCCTGCCCTTATCCCACTCTAAGTAGGGTCGACGTGTTACAACATGTTGCCATATGATTTGGCTACGTATTTTACGACCGGCCGCCTGCCTGACGTCAACTTACCTTAGTCGTATTTTACGACTCCTCGGTAAGAAAGAGGGTGGTCCATTTTACTCAACCGGATACCACACGGTGGGTCAACTTACCTTAATCGCCTTTTACGACACCTCGGTAAGAAATGAGGTTGGTCTATTCTACTCAGCCGGATACCACACGGCGGGCGACTTACCTTAGTCGCCTTTTTCGACACCTTGCTAAGAAATAAGGGTGGTACTATTCTATTCAGCCGGATACCACACGGAGTTTATGAAATTATACGTGCAATTTTCGTAAATGTGCTATATTCCAACAATCTATTCGTCTCTCTTTTAACGTGTGATTAGACAAAGATGGAGCATACGAGTGGCATATTCTCCCTCATTATTTATAGTGACACTCTCGCTTACAGGCCTGCCTATAAGCTCCCCTACAAGTATAATAACTCTATGACAATTTTATCTCAATGTGTCCATTCAGCATTTTTAGTTAAGATGAAAAATTTTCAAGCTTTTGGTTTAAATAAAAACGATTTGTTATTTCAGGATTATTTATATTTATCATTCAAAGTGTTTGTAAATTTATCATTGATTATAGAAAAATAATTTTATTATTTAGCATAGTTTTGTATTATGGATCTCTGCTAAGTAACGCCTATTCTATAAATTGCTATTGTATTTATGTATATCGTAAAATATTTATTTTATGTGACTAACGATTACTATAGTAATAACTAATAACATAAAGGACTAACGTAAGTTAAGCGTGGGATGCATACTAAGATTACCTCAACGTCCGAAGGCGAGATGAGTAACTAAATACTACGTCAAAAGGTGAATTGCGATCGTTTTGAATTACCCATGTTTTAAAATTAGCTAATATGGCTGACATCGAATGTAATTTCCCGCACCCACAGCTATTTCAATTTTGAAACGAATGCATCATGGTATATTGGCTATTAATAAGTTATGGAAGCAATAACTTCCCGTTACTATACACTCATGCGCTATGGTTATAAAGGGACTTAAATATTAGTCGGAAAACATTTGAACTCCACTTCATTTGGTTAGTTGGAATGTGAAACTTTTGTTTTGAATAATTTATAGAGTTAGTAGGCGTTCTCTGCAGAGGTCCATAATATAAAAGTAAAGAAAACATTATTTTGGTATAATCTGCGATAAAATAAAATATATGTAATGCTAAATGTAGAGTGTACTATCCTTTCTCATTCCTATACATGAAGCATTCGTAAAAACTCTTGCACAACGCACGACCAATAACACAACAATACACATTCACTATCACAATCCCACTATCAGCATCATCAGGAGATAGAGTCCACGACAAATTGTCGTAAATTTTTTGTTTATTGAAAATTTGTTGTTGATTTTGTTTGATTATCTAGTTCTTTTATCAGGTTGTAGCAAAATATATTTTCATTACTTTTACTCTTGTTTTGCAATCAATTAATTTAGATTTTTTTTTACCTATCAAAGGCTTTCGCTTTTTGAAACTTCGATATGCGTAACAGTTAATTATTCTTAAAGTTTTAAGCGTTTTTGAGGGTATTAAGCAGATTAAGATCATGATCAAACGGCAGCTTACATCAATTAATTTATTATTGGTATACGATTTTTTTTAATATACACGTTTTTAGGAACGATTACGGTATTTCTGACAAAGTCAATATTGTTGTCGTATATATGTGTAATAAGCTGTACCCACGATTATTTATGTCAACTTTAGTGTTAAAATACCCTCAAATAAGTACAATGTTGTCCCTGTATATATTGTAGTAAGTTAGCCATGAAATTACACAGACAGAAATTTATATTTTTAATATTACTACGAAGGGTTGATGAAACAAAATGAAAATTCTATATACCCATGCAAGACATTTTACATATGTACGAAAGGATAAAAAAGTGACGTGGTAGCATGTGTATACCCCATTAAACATTGAAAGATGTTTAACGGTCTATCAATTTTATTAGAAATTGTGCGGTTAGCTTGAGAATAGGATCACATAAGCTTAGAGTTACCGTATCCTATGTTTATTGACAGATCCAAACTATGCGAGAGGTGCTTTTTTGGAGCTTTCTTTATAATTATATTATGATCGTTAATCTATCGTATTGTCTAATGGCAAGGAAGCATAATAATAACGTTTGGTTGGTTGGTATTCAAAAGTTAATGCGTAAATTAAATTTTCAGATACAAAAGATTCTTACGAAATTTATAGATTTTAAACATTTTCTTTTCGTACATAGTCATACCAATAACCAGCTGTGCCTAGCAGTTTTATCTATACTGAAAAGGTAATTTAATAATTAAGTTGGTTACTTAACCTTATAATATATTATTGGAAACAGTTTACGTCCTGTCGTGGTTTAGATGAGTTTTCTCTTTAATTAGTCTTTTAATAAGTTAAGTTAAATATTATTAAAATACTTAGCTAAAAATTTCGCGTCATTCTTAATTCCGTCTCTAACTCTAACTCTATCGAACTTTTTCATGATTATTTACATACATATAGATTTTATAATTACAAAAAATTTATTGAATTTAAACTATTGTGAGTAGTATTCATAGTTCATGTATAGAAACCGGCTATACTCACGTCTTATTCAATCAGGTGAGCCCGACTAGTTTCCCTAATTCATGAGCTCTTTACACGGTGTTACGAATAAAATGTAAGTATAGTTTCTAGACTTAAACTAAAAACATACTTATTTTACTAGTGATACAAATTACCTACATTTTGATTAAATATTAGTGTAATGATTTGTACGGTTAATATATAGAAAATACAATGTACATTCCGCTTAATCAGCGTTTGATTTATGCTATTGTATTCAACATGGTTCGTTATGACGCGTGGTTACCAAATAAAAAAATATTGTGTGTATTGTTTGCGATATACTTGCACCAAAATTATAGGAACAATTGAAAAAAAAAACCCTGCCCATGACACTGAGGTCTTCAGTTATTACATATTATTTATTGATCTAGTCAATGAGTATAAAAGACTCGATCTATTTGCTCTGTTTTCAAAGGCAATTAATACACATTATGTAGTCTACAACAAATATTATTGTGTGGATCCATATGTGGTGTACTGTTAATAATTCTTTTATTTTAATTCACCATATGAACTCATAATAAATATATTAATATAACATGTTAAAAAAATAGTTTTAGTAGCTTATAATATATGACAATAAACATATTGTCACATGATTTAGCAAAGTATTTTAATATCGGCCGCCTGCCTGACTTCCTTGACTACCTGCCTTAGTCGCCTTTAAAGACACCTCTATAATGAATACATTCTATAATGAATGCATTCTTATTGATCAGACAAAAGCATTCAATGGAGTCGACGCAGTAACGTTGAAATAAATATGTTTTGGCATCATATAAAATTTTTAAAATATCAAGGTATAGCTGGGATCAATTTGTTAATGAAGTTTCCTATTCCGTTGATTTTATTTTGGAAGCGCGTAAAATTAGATCACTCCAAAAACTAACTGACCCGTCCATTAGTCAAATTCATAGCACTAGTCAAACAATTACTTTATTCCGGTCCAATTGAGGAATATCGCTTGCACAAACACGTTTACCAGGAACAGAAGCTAAAAATAAATTGGAGCCAGGCGGTTTGCGAAACCTAACTTCACATATTTGGTTAAAAATAATACACAATATAGAGCAATGTTTTTGCACATTCGAATAAGCGACTTAAGGGAAATGTATCTTATAGTTGTATTTGGGTATAAAAGAAACTTATAATATCAGTAACGGTCCCTGATTTTCACTTATTAGTTGAAATGGTCTAAATTAAAGTTTGATATAAGGCGATATATACATGTTAATATGTATATTTCGGCTTTACTATTTTAGGCTTCACTACCGTAGTTCAATAACTCTATAAAAAATTAAATATTATAAAGATTATATGCATAGAGTTATTATAATAGAGGTCAGTCTGCCAGCCTACAATGTGCAATAAAGAGAAATACAAAGAAAGTAAATGAGACTATATGTATATGTAAATGTCGTTTTATCCCTCTTTACGAGCACTGAAAAAATGCAAGAATAATAAATGAAATTTTAGCTGTGAAACGTAATGCTGTGATAGCCTAATGGTTAACGGTCAGACCAAAAAAGTTCGAAACCGGGGTTCGAGTCCATGTCACCGGCGCTTGTTTCTTTTTTTAATTATATTTTTTTTATATTTTTAAAAATTTAAAAACCAAACAAGGATCGGTCACCCAGGTACTTATTATTTATTCTGACATTCTATTGATCTGATATAAATTAAATCTATTTATTATTCGATTTAATTGTCTTAATTTATATTTCAAGACGGTAGAAGCCTTTTTAAATTATTTAAAATATTAGGAGAGTGAGGCATATGATTAGATGAGTATTCAGATCAAAGAGTATTTCGTACAATTTTTCAAAATTTTCGCTATTCAAAATTATTCACAAGATCATCTCTATTCTCAGTATTGTTGTAAACAATTGCTTGTTGGCCTCGCAGACATTACTCACTGGTTTGGGGATAATTAACTGTGAGAAACTTTTATCTATTTGAAAAATTAAAGTGACCTTTTTCGACAATAATTGAAACTTTATTTTCTCATCATATTAAAAGAAAGCCTTTTAATTTTACAAACAGTCAGCGTTAAGGATTGTCTCCATTTTAAGTCAGCTATTTTGTTCTATTAATAAAACACTGAAATGCGATATCTGACTCTACTATTTAATTATAAATTAATTTATTAATGTAAATACGTATTTTTAAATTTTTAAAAATTAAATACGTATTTCGTTTAAGTAAAATAAATTGATTCCAGGTAAAATCAAATTTAAAAAATGTGAAATTTAGTTATTATTTCATCATTTTCCTGCCCTCATATAACTCTAAGTTGGGTCGGCACAACATGTTATACACATGTTGTTACATGATTTGGTTACGTATTTTACGACCGGCCGCTTGCCTGACATCCTTAGTCGTATTTTACGACACCTCGGTAGGAAATAGGGTGGTCTATTCTACTTAACGGGATACCACACGGCGGGTCGACTTACCTTTTTTTTACGACACCTCGGTAAGAAATGAAAGTGATCAATTCTACTCATCCGGATACCACACGGCGGGTCGACTTACCTTAGTCTCCTTTTACGACACCTCGGTAAGAAATGAGGGTGATACTATTCTATTCAACCAGATACCACACGGCGTTTACCATTACTAATATTTATGGTTTTATTTTAGTTTAACTTATTGATATGTATGTAAGTCTTGTTGAAAAAACAGGAAGTTTATTTTCAAATGCGATAAATTAAAGTGGTTAAACATAGTTCACCTGTAGTTTATTTTTAAAAGTGTCACGAACCGTTCGTTTGACTCCAATTTCATGGTCGCATAAGGAATGTTGGGTCCGTTTTTGTAGTATCAAAATGGAGTAGTTCTATCAGTGGAATACTAATTATATTTACCAAATATTAACGATTGTATCGGCCTTAATTTACAAGTTGCATATTGGCAATGTTCAAATTTATTCAAATTAGTATAATTTGAATAAATGTTTAATTTGAATGAATTTTCTAATCAACAACAACAAAACAATAACAACAGCGGCTAACAAGATTACTAGTAATTTGGGATTAAAATCGCTAGTAGCCTTTAAAAAAAAGGAATTTGAATATTGAAATTCGACCAAGCTGGCTTTTCAAACGTCTTTGTTAAAATTGCATTATTTGAAAAAATTGTGAGTACATAACTAGATATGATTATTATTATTATTAACACTTACACAATCGAGCGTCACTAACAGTGTGCAAATATTTAAAACTAAGAATGCCTTATTACATTTACAGTATAGTATAATAATTACATTTATTCATATTTCCTTAATATTACAATTTGTCACGTTGAAATTACAATTATGTCGGTATAAAATTGAATTAAAATGAGAAAATAAATCAAAATTTCATAAAGAATTATTGCATTAATGTAAACATGTCAATTTTATAAAATTCTTACGATTATCATAAAACATTTAGTATATTGTTGTCATTAAGGTACTCGTGAACCGAGTTATAAATTTTTTAGTTTAATATTTCCAAAATTTCTCCCTTAAACTTCAATAGAGGGAATTTTTTTTACAATTTGAGAGTTTATTGTAGAATATGCTGGCCATACAATATGATTTTTTTGAAAAGACAGCCAACCGTTTTGACGGCGCCCAGAGTTTACCTGGTGGATATGGCTTGCACCTCCTGTACGGATATATTTAATTTAAAGTAGGAAATAAAATGGTTTCTTTTTTAACAAAAACCAATACTTCGTATTTGTAAAGATACGCTATTGAACTTCTTTTATATGTGTCCCGAAGTAATCTCATGACCAATCTACCTTTAATATCATTTAAGTTGTTACTTTGTATTGTTTAGTTGTAATGGATTTTTAAAATGGACAGTAAATGTGTTCAAATATCGGAAAGGGCAGTGCCCCTATATTCATTGAGCATCGTTATGTCCTATTGCACTGTTGCCGAGTGATTTATCCGCCAATTGTCCTGAATGGTTCTACTGACATGGCTCAGGAATGGAGATGCTTACGTACATTATACCTTTAAAAAAACATCGTGTAATTATATTTCAGATACATTAAAAAACAATAGCATTTAGGGCTTTTAGATAGGCATTTAGATACTTGACTAAAAGTGATTATGCTCTAAAATGAGGTTTTAATCTGAAGTGTGGAGCTACTTTTAGTCCTACCTATTATTTAAAACTTATTAATGACACTTTATTTACTAATTATTTACAACACTACAATAAATACGTAATTTAGGTTCAGTGAATACTATGTGAAGTGTTTAATTTAAAGAGCAATAAAAATAAATGTAAATGAGTTTACAAAGACCTAAACGGACTAAATTCAAAATGTGGAAGGCAATTATTCATCGGAAAAGAAAATACAGTGATATTTTACCATGCGATCCAGAATCCTATGCCGCTCTAGCGGCAATGCAGGGAGGTAATGCAGCAACGCTACCGCCATCTCTCGATGCATTACGAGCATGTAAGTATTGTTTCTATTCGACGACAGATGGCATTATGCGTAGTTTATATTTAACAAAATTGTTACAGATGATATCAGAGTAGTCCGTGGTTAAGGTTTTATATTAAAAATTATAAACCTATACATATGTACCTCAGTTTCATTGTATAATTAATTATACATTTAAATTTACGTAAAAACAATACCTTATATAAGCCAGATTCTTATTATGTTATATTTGTGGCTGGTACAAAAACATGACTAATTAATCAGTAGGTTGAATATAAAAGCTTCTTTTTCTGAACACTAGGAAAATTTAAATATAAAGGCTGCTCAGTGTGAGTGTAATTATATTTTATATTACAAAATTATTTTTACTGGAAAAACTCTGTCAAAAATTACATGACTAAAATAATCATTAGGTATTGTATGAGTGTAATTAAAATGACATTCTAAATCAGTGTAACATAAAGCAAATAGCTTAAAGCACGAGCGCGTAAACTTGGACTTTGTTTATAGTCAGTTAGTTAAATTACTTTTAGATATTAAAGAGCTTTAATAATAATGTTAATTTGAGTGTTTTACATTCTAAAAACTTAGTTGAAAATATTTTAGCTGTGCAAGACTGTATAAAAACCCTTTGGTTTCTGCGCTTCATTTTATGAGTTCAGTAATATCAGTAGAAAATTTATTGTCCCATTTAACCGTTCCTTGAGTTCTAAAGTTTTTATTTATAAATAGAATCTTATGTCTTTAATACATAATATAAAATAATCGTCAGAGTACTAAAAAAGAAATCGATATACCATGTGTGCTATTTAACTTATTATCTCAACCACAAACAGTCATTGAATAAGCCTTGGTAACGTATATGGACGCAATTGTCTTTGTCCAAGTCAAAAAGCGTGAAAGGACATCACTTGGCAATCCCGTAGAAGCCCTATTTGTAAAGCGACGAAACAATGAGATGCCCATAAAAGAAGAGGAGAATAACTGCGATGTATTCGTAATGAAAGACTGTAGTGTAGTCATCGAAAGAGCTCACGCAAATAAGGAAAGAGTAAACTAGGTTACCGATACTGACTTTTTACTACTGGACTTTGTTCAAAGCTGTTCTAGTTCATTTAAACGTGAATAAACACATTTGCAACATAAAAATAACTAAACGATTAATTTATTCACGTTTAATTTCAATATATCTCGTGTGCTAAGTGCGAGTTTTATTAACCTACTCGATCGTGTTAACAGAACGTCAATTTCTATAGCGCTGAAACATAAGAATAGAACAGCGATGCATAGAACATAGCGGTATAGAACATAACATAGAATGGAATAGAACATAGCGGTCACTAGATGTCGCTGTTGCAGCACCATACAAATTGGCGTTACGCTAAGCCGATCGAGTAGGTTTACTCACACATAGCACACTGCTATCCAGTCTCATACTTGATACATGCAGAATTCGTTAAAACTCGCTTACTACCAACACATCAACGCTCAAGCACTGCACTCATACACTGCCACATTCTCAACTATCTTTTGAAGTAGTATACTCTAGATTTAGCATTACAAATATTTTCTTTTATAGCAAAACATTTTCATGTTTTTTTATTATTTATATTAAAACTAACGCTTAATTCTATAAATTATGTAATTCCTTAGGTTTTTATAAGAAAGTCAGTGGCCATCGTAATACACCCATGGTGATACATTGTGAGCTGGGATATTACTTTTGTACTAGTACAATACAACATTTTGTCGTTCCCTCAAAAAAGGAAAAACTACATACTATTATTGCAAAACTCGCTCAACCACGATTATTATTTTAAATCATTTTTTCAACTCTATGAAAAATGTTTATAAAATCAGTATTGTTTTATTTCTAGTGTTGTCTGCAGTTAGGTTGTCTACGCATTGAATACAATGCGCCTCCCACGACATGGTTTCCATAGTTTTACGTAAATCCGCTAATTACTGCGCATTTACACAACGGCCACCAAAGATTTCCGCTCACAGCATATACAATTGTAAACATTATGGAAAATCATCACAAATTATTATAATACTTAGAGCATTGTTAGCCGTAACAATTGTCTCGTTTCAGATAATTAAAGTAAACAAAAGGTCCCTGTATGTTCATAAAACGAAAGACTGCTGTTATATGTTTTCATAGCATACAAAAACATTTTAACAAAATTTACCTTATGTTACTGTTGATAAAATACGCCGCGTGGTATCCGGCTGAATAGAATACCACCCTCATTTCTTACCGAGGTGTCGTAAAAGGCGACTAAGGTAAGTCGACCCGCCGTGTGGTATCCTGCTGAGTAGAATAGACCAACCTCATTTCTTACCGAGGTGTCGTAAAAGGCGACTAAGGTAAATTGACCCACCGTGTGGTATCCGGTTTAGTAGAATAGACCACCCTCTTTCTTACCGAGGTGTCGTAAAATACGACTAAGGTAAGTTGACGTCAGGCAGGCGGCCGGTCGTAAAAACGCAGCCAAATCATGTGACAGCATGTTTATAACATGTTATGACGACCCCACTTAGAGTGGGATAAGGGCAGGAAGATGATGATGTTACTGTTGATAAAATCGATCTATTAAGAGACATGTATTTATTTTTGTAAAACAAAAGTATTTAATAGCTTATTTTATATATAAAATTCTCGTGTTACAATTTCAGTTACCTCTCGTCCTCCGAAACGGCTTAACCGATTTTCATGTAACTTTATACACATATTGAGTAGGTCTGAGCATCAGCTACTTACTATCTATTTTTCATACCCGTAAGTGATAAAGGTTGGCCCTAACATTGCATTTATTTTATGGACATTGATTTTATAATGTTCACTACAAATAATTTATATAGTAAAACAACGTTTACTCGGTTAGGTAGTTTTGATATAATTAAGAGTTTTCAAGGCCACAAATAAACGGCTATTATTTAAAAAATATAAATAAACTCAAATTAACTAAAATTTTGATGAGTATTTAATTAGTAAATAATTAATATAGAATTAAAATTTTAAAATCTAAGCGTAAAAATATAAACATCTAGTTTGGTTTTTGTAACGATGTTATTGTGTAAAAGTCAGCAAAAGTAATGAGAATATTATTTTGCTATAATCTCGCGGATGATAGCAAAATAATATTCTCATTACTTTTGTATTATGGACCTCCGCAAAGTAACGCCTAATTCTATAAATTATCTAAAAGTCAGCATGTAAACTAAAGCGCACATGCATAGACGTCTTACAATAATAAAATCATAAACTTGTGAGGTAAACAGTGTATTTTATGTAAATGCTTTCAGATGTATTAGGAAATGGTTGTTTCTAAATACCATAACTCAGTTGTGGATATGAATTGTAGCTTTTTGTATGTATTTCGCTGTAAACAACATGTCGTTTTGTGTACAGGCGGAACAAATGTCTTTACCTACCTTACCGCAACAACGAATGTTTTTACAGGCGACCCACTTACAGTAGGGCTGCTCGGAGTCTTAAAATAAAAACTTAATCGACTTCTGTTCTCCATCCATTCCATCTTAAATCTTAAAAAAAGATTATGATAACAATTTTTGCTCATGAGCACGTATAATTGAATTCTTGGCTTAATATATAACAATATTGTTATATTGTCGTGATAAGTATCCGGATTTTTCCCTGAATTGTTACGTCGCGAATAATCGCGTCTATATAGTCGGAATTAAATTAAATTAATTTTTAACATATTGTTCGATATAATACTTTTTCTACTTACTGCTGTTAATTTTTAGGGGTGAATTTTAATTTAAGGCAAAAATTCATTTTGACAACCCTAACCTTCTAAATATAGGCGTGGCCTTCCTGGTCGGACTGAATGATTTTACGTTGAATCTCGTATATATAGAAGACGTAGACTATCTGTAAAACAATGACAGTGTAAAGTATATAATGTAAGTTTCGTTTATAAATATTTGATTTGTCCTTTTCATGAAACTCAAATATGTTATATTAAAAGCAAGCGTTTTAAGAAGACTGTCGTTTTCGCTTTTGTCGTATTCCTAAAGTAAGATAAATATAAAATAATAACCATAGTTAAAGACGGTGTAAAAATTCTGCCTAAAATAACAATTGGTTTTGTTCTGTCTCACAATTTATATTATAATGGATTTTTTCATTAGCGTATTTAAAGGACATCTTAATTAAGGTCTTTTGTTAACGTTTTCGTTATATTTCACCTTCATGAAACCTTCACCTGTAGAAAAATGATACAAAACTTGTTTTAGAAGTATAAAAAATGCAAATACAATTAGCAAAGTGGTTAATTTCTCCTAATACTCACAGTATTATTTTAAATTCCTTGTCTTGTACTAGCATATTCCTACTTTTAATTTCTAACTCATATATTGAACCCTACGTTAAAATAATAATAATCGAATGTAAGAGACAATAAGACCTATCATGCCCTATACAATATAAAGTTTGATTTGATAAAAAATAAAAGCTATAATACTATTCGACTGTTATTATGAAATTTAATAAAGCAATACTACAAGTTAATGTGTGTAATATTGGTATGGAACTGTTCACTCCGATATATAGGTACAATATAACTAATTGTAGCATCATTAATATTTTACAAACTTGGTAGTGATATAGTCCTATATAATGAATGAAAATCTTCTTGTATCGTAGTAAATTTTTTAGATTTAGCATAATAAGCAAATGAAATCAAAAACGACGGTTGACTCTACGTACGCAGACGTGGTCTTTAATGTAATTATAGAGCGCTATGGCATTATATTCACTTAAACAGAGAAAACGGCGTTCATGCCGTGCTGTTGTGATCTATACAAGTCTGACATCCGTTTCCAAGCACGGCGAATCTAGCGTAGTTTTTCACGAAGAAAAAAACGTATGTGAACCAGAGGCTTCATACAATATTCATTACATTATCCGACGATCGCTTCACAAAACATCAACCAGTTAAGGACGTCAGAGATGGCGCGTGCAAGTACTTTGAAAAAAACTAGTTATCCATGTGTTCGGATGGCGATCATTACAAAATTGTTCAACGTTTTTAACCTGTAAGCTCTCAGAAGTTATTTTAAAAGCTGGAAGTACTTGCAAGTTTTTCTGTATTACCCCATGAGAATCTTAAGTGAAGGTTAAGCGATTAACCGTGATTAACCTCATCTCGCTTTCGCCTTACACGTTTCGATGCTAATTTAGATCTTCATTATGTCGATGAAAACAATGATTCAACGAACCACTCATTATTGTATGAGTCACCGAGCCAACGCCAAAAGAGGACTTCATATATTCAAAGATAGGTTCTTTTAACAGTTTCATAAAAGCTTATACATAATTATGAGTTAAATTAATTGTAAGTTTTTAATACGTGTTATCAACTTAACAATTTATAAATTATAATATTGTAGATTACTGTTATAATTATTAAAATAAATTACTCTTAATAAATAGCTGTAATTTTCAATACTAAATTATTTTTTATTTTCTTACAGGTAAGTGGCTGATAGTTCAGTTGTTTTACTATAAATTTCATCAGTGGGTAAGTACTTAACATAAGAAACACGTGTTAGACTTTTTCAAAAATATATATATATTTAAAAAAAATTAAAACTATTTTTCTTAAATCCGTATATTTTACTTTATATCAGTCAATTGAAGTTATTTTTATAATAATTTTCGGGCATAATTCTTTTTTATAGTAATTTTGGTACAAGGTGTTTCTAAAAATATTATATGTATTAGAAAAAAGAGAAAGGTTTAAGAGGCAATATAATTTCTAGGAACAAACTTTGAACGTGGTGATTAATATTGGCCAAATATATTCATCGCATATCGTTTGACCGTCCGCATCGGTACAGTGGTTACCGGATGTCGGTATTACTGTGGATGCTGTGGATCGTACAACGTTACGGACTACGGTACATCCGTTCGGCTTAGGGTTGTATCACTCGCATTAAATAATTAATCATTTATTTCATTATATAATACTAGCTGTCCTACCACGCGTTACTGTAGCTTAGTCAGGTTTCGAATTCCCCTCGAAACGGAATTCATCATTAAAAAATGCTTCTATCGCCACCGAACGTTATAGGATCATCCGCTGGGTCATTCGCAAGATTGTCTGAAAACTTCATTAAAATCAGTCCAGCCGTTTTAGAGTCTATAAAGGACATATAGACATTCATTTTTATATATTAACATTAGTGTGATCGGATAACCTTTGATTTGCTACATGCCGACAGTCATATCATATGTTTAAAACCGACTTGCTTATTAGCTATACATAAGGGATTTATGTTACGTGATTTTGTTATTAAAAATTTTGCATGTTGTTAGAGAAACAGCTTTTTCGTTTTGTATATTTTGTAGGATTAGGGAACAAATGGTTATAATTCAAGATAATTTTTGTTTGTAATAAAAATAGCCGTTACCCGCGACTTAGTTCGCGTGAACTATTATTATGTGATATGGCGATAATAGATGGCGCTTTTCAATTTCATCCTACTCCTGTAGAATTAACAGGATTTCTATAGTCTTTATATTATTCCGGTCTATAAGGAATAATCGCGTCAAATTTCATCGATATTGGTTAAGTGGATTCGTAGTGAAGAGTAACGAACATACATACATCCTCACAAACATTGTCATTTATAATATTAGTAAGATTAACTAGTTATTATAACTTTTCTTATTACATTTTTGAGTTATTGTCTTTCTTTGAACCAGTCAATGATTTAGCAAATTTTATTTCAATTTGATTTGAGACAACCCTTTCGCAGACCGTTCTGTACGCGTGAACATGATGTTTGTTTACAAAGTTATTTTGAATTCGACGCCTCCGTCGTTCTGAGAATTTTTTGTCTGCCGATAGTCACGCATTGGGGTGTTGTACAATCAATTAGTAGACACCTTTTCCATAATATTTACTTTATATATTTTAAGTAGCTTTGTAAAGATGTGAAGACTATTAACTAAGGTTACTTGCATTAATACGCCAGTTTAAAATAAGGGGTGTCTATACAAAAAGAGGGAGGCTCATCGAAATAACTCGTGAACTTATCCATAAAAAAAAATCTTATCTGGCAAAATGTAAATGTTTATTGCTATAGTAGCAATAAACATTTACATTATTCTGACGATGTTTAAAAAAGCGCTGAAACATCTTATAATTTAAAAAAAGATACGTATAAATATAGGAAATATAAATCATCATTCTCCTGGACCCCGCTCTAAGTGGGGTCGGCACAACATGCTTATAATATATCGTGCCGACCTGACGTCAACTTACCTTTTCTACTCTACCTATTCTTACTACCTATTCTACTCAACCGGATACCACACGGCGGGTCAACTTACCTTATTCGCTTTTTACGACAGCTAGGTTAGAAAGTGGCTGGTTTATTCTACTCAGCCGGATACCACACGGCGGGAAGTATAGGAAATATAAATATTTTCTTTGCACAGAGTTACCGCAAATACAATTCAAATTCTTTAATTTAACACAAAACTTCGCTTTTAACTTTCTACACTAACAAAAAATTCAATTACTTTCCTTTTATAAAAAGGTCCGTACTGAAAAATCTTAAAATTTATTCGAATGTATAGCGGCATTGCAGATGTATTTACACTATTAAATTGGAACGAGTTTTAAAACATGGTTGTTGTTACGTAAGGATCGAAGAGGAAATCGTATGAGGTGTTATTGAGAGTTACTACGGAGTATCGATTTCCGTATTCGAAAATAGCAAAGGAATTGCAATGTTAAACTAGTTTACGAAAGCTATTTTTATTAAAAGAGATACATTATACGAATTTGTCGGTACTTGTAATGATAGTGAAATAAATGAGAGATATTAGTAAATTGGCATACAATATGGCACACATTTTTTCAGATGTAAGGAGAGACTAAATCTATACTTATTATAATACATCCCATAAGCCGTCTGTCTGTGTGTGATCGATTTTCTCGAAATGTATTAAACAGATTTTTATACGGTTTTTACTAAAAGGTAGTGTTTTTTTTCGGGAAGGTTTAAGTTAATATTACATTACGGTTTTACGTAAATTGTGTTTAAGAGGTGCAGTTATAAAAACACTTGCCTGTTGGCAGCTTTTCTCGCCTGCGCTCCGTAAAATAACAGATATACGCTAACGTAATGTATTAGAGAACTGTGGATCTATCAATACTACTAAAAAGTAAAAGTAAAAAATACTACAAAAAACTCGGGGATAGCATGTCTCTAGTTCTTATGGTTAACTCATAATTACTACTTATATGTTAAATTCTGGAAGAAATTTTGTTACACACTGATATCCACGCGAGCGATATAATTTCATGTTCCTAGTTGAGGAGTTGCTTACCATAAACTATTATCTAATTAATATATTAACAGTATTGGAAATTTATATTCAATGTCATTTTGTATTAGGCCAATCAAGTTAAAAACATTATCTGATATGTTTCAACGATGTACAAAAAAATGACAAACGACAAATACGAAGAATCTAGAACTCATACACTTTATTTTTGGTTGTTATCTTATCTAACAAAGTCATGAATGTTCTGCAAGCTCTCTATAAATATATAAATAAAAACTGTTTATGACTTCTTACGTAAGGCGTGCGCTCATGTAGTCGGACACATTTCTATGGAAGGAAATTATGCTGCATTTGGAAAAAGCTATAAAGTTACTTATTACTTACAAAATCGAAATATTCTTCAGTCAAGTAGACCGCATAACGAGCTCATGAATAAAAGCCCCGTATGGGCTTAAAACTAATCGGGTGCCCCTGATATAATAAGTTAAGTACTTTATATATATATATATATATATATATATATATATATATATATATATGTGTTTGTTAGACATCCCGGCGCTGGAAAAGTTCTCTCAGTCCTTTGGCAATAAAGAAGAAATCCCAAATTATATATTTAATACACAACTTATAGATCGTTGTCATCATCTTCCTGCCCTTATCCCACTCTAAGTGGGGTCGGCACAACATGTTAAAACATGCTGACACATGATTTGGCTGCGTTTTTACGACTTTTTGCCTGCCTGACGTCAACTTACCTCAATCGTATTTTACGACACCTAGGTAAGAAAGAGGGTGGTCTATTCTACTATACCGGATACCACACGCACGATCAACTTACCCTAGTCGCCTTTTACGACACCTCGGTAAGAAATGAGGGTGGTACTATTCTATTCAGCCGGATACCACACGGTGTACAACTTATAGATCGTTGTATTTGTTGTTTTTAGAATAGGTACCTGATTCATGTTCGTTATATTTGGTGTTTTAGGGTCGACTTTATATTCTAATATTTCCATACTTTTCCAAGTTTCCGTAGTTTTATTTTAATAAATGGAAAAAATTGTACAAATGATTTGAAGAATGTACTAAAAATACTTTTCAGTTGATAAGATATGTACTAAAATTACTCTCCAATATGTAAGTTACATGCAATGACTAAAAGTGATCCCGCTTATCGCTCAGCCAAGAATCTACTCACTGTTTATGTTAGAAGTGTCATGTATCACGTATCTGTATTTTATCTTTGCCGAGTCCACGTGCGTTTGTTACTCATATCTCATATCGCGTTTGACACAGAAACATTTTCATTCAATGTAAAGCTACTACTATGCATTGCTAACTGACAAAGCTTACGGCGCTTACGATTCAAATTCGATTACCTAGGGTCATTGCATCAGAGATTGTTAAATAACCTAAAAGAATATCTCCATTTTTCATAGAATAGAAGATTTGACATTTCGCAGCCGACTTCGACGGAACTTGGTTACGTAAAATGCATCGCTATTCGTTGCTTTCAACAAAAATTGATAAGCTCAATAAGTCTGTGACTTTGTATATATAAGTTATTTACCTATTTCACCCTCCAACTGTTCAACTATTTTCGTAATATAAAGTGTAAAATAAGGCGGTTATGGTGACATTAAATCGTTAAAATTGAAAGCCATTATTGATTGACCCGTTGACACAGGTAGCAAAGAGCCTGCCTTGCAGTCGCAGGTTCGATTCCCGCTGATGGCCAACATTTTCTAAAAACAATTTGTTGATTTTTCGAGTCTGGATTTATTTTCAGTATCAGTTTTTATTATCAGTAGCATATTATTCTAATAATTTTTTTAGAACTTCTGTATCTCCTTTACCAAAGACCATATTCGTTGCTCCGTTGGACGGGAAATTTGTACAAGCAAACAGACACATTTTCGAAGTTATAATATTGATATGGATTGTACTGTATAACGATAACCTATAAAAAGACTATATGTGTCTTCAGCCTAAGATCTAACGACACCAAGCTGAGTATTTAGTACGTTAATTATAGTGAAGCTCTGTTTATTCTCCTCTTCCGGCGTGAGGCGAGATAAATCTCTGACATAAACAGTCTTTCTACACCTCCCTTTCTTTAGAATGTGTTACAATCTTCAATACATTGTAGTTACGGCTATTTTTCTAAAGCCATTAGCATATATAAGATTTTTGAAGTTTTACATGTTTTATCAAATGTGAGTAGCGTAGAATATTAACGTTTGAAACACTGTTTAAAATATAATGAATACGAATAATAATATTTTTGAGTACGTTAAATAATTACTGAAATAAACAAAAGTAAAAAATTAAGTCTCTTTTTGGAGAAAAGGGTTTGATTTCGGATTACCACCACACTGGTCGAATGCTGATTGATAGATAACACATATGCCCAGGATTCTCTACAGATATAAAGTTCGCCACACGATATATTCTTTCACCGAAAAGTATATGATAAATTGCATATATCAATAAGAGACATAAGTTTTCACAGTAAAACTCATTGGTTGGTCTATCTGGGGTTTAATCCGTGACCCCTCAAATTGAGGAGTCAAGTTGAAGAGTAGCACGGTCCCACCACTGGGCTATCACAATTATCTTCACGGATATATCTGAAATAGCCGCCTATAAATTCTAATATTAATCGTAGTTTGGTTAAAATCTACAAATATTATAAATGCGAAAGTTTGTGAGTGTGTACGTTTGTTACTCTTTCACGGCGAATCCGCTGAACCAAAAACGATGAAATTTTGTACAATTATTCCTTATACACCGGGCTTACTATAGGTTTTAGAAATCATGTTAATTCTATAGAAATAGGATGACATTGAAAAGCTCCATCTATTATCAACCTACTTTATAACGCGATAACTGTACACGCAAACGAAGTTGCGGGTAAAATCTAGTGTTCTATAATACTTTAAACTGTAGATCACATCCATGTCATTTAATTTCATAACTAAATCCTTTTTCTTTCACTCAATGGAAATATGAAAAATTTGTGTTTAAATTTTTTTATCATCTAATATTGATTGTTTTTGTTATTAGCATAGATTCAAATCATAAATAATGTTTTACGTGCCGGCTGCCATACTTTCATATCGTTAGTACGTTATCGTTATTGCTCAACGATTGCACGCACTTCACACATACGAGCACTATCATGTATTGATCATACTAGTTGTAACAATCTTTAACTTTATGTTTAAAAAGCGCCGTTCTCGCACCGCATCTATCTAGTATAAAACAACGTAAATGTAAATTATCGCGAGAATATAAACCGGCTATACTTACGTCTTATTTACCGGATGAGCCCGACTAGTTAGAAACCCATACGGGGCTCTTATTCATGAACTCTTTATGCGGCGTTATCGCGGCCGAGTATAGCCGGTCTCTATATATTAACTTTGTGATCATACCTGATGTACAGAAATACACAAGTCTTATTCAAATCGGGTGAGCCAGACAACTGACTAGTTTCTGCAGGTTTAATTACTAATACTCCGTGTAAAGAGTTGATGAATAAGGGTCTCGTATGGGCTTGAAACTGGTCGGACGCATAAGAAAGAATAAGACGTGAGTATAGCCGGTTTCTATATTAGCTGTGAATACCACTCACGATAGTCTAAATTCAAAACCTTGTGACTACTTATTTCACTTTTTTATTATTCGGTTTATTTAATACGACCCCTTGTAATATTAACACATTACAAGTATTTGTAAATAATTTTGGCGTTATCTTGTTTAACTGCATTAGTAATAATTTCGACAAAGCTGAATACTCGAACGTAACTGAAACAGTACTACTTCCAGCTATAACTCTTACAATTTTGAAAATTATTAATGTAAATCCTCTGGAACGGCTGAACCGATTTTGACGTGATTTTCACAGGAAGATGGAAGTGGTTGTGGAGCAACATAAAGGGGTCTTTATATCCTAGAATACCCGCGAGGTCGGGATTCAAGCAGGAAAACTATGCAACACACCGATTTACACGCAAGCAAAGCCATGGACAGAATGCTGTGGTAGCCCAGCGGTAACACCGTGCGCCTCTTTCGAGGAGGTCTAGGGTTCAAACCCGGGGCAGGCACCAATGAGTTTTCTAGTAAAACTTATATGTCTAATTGATAATTGCAATTTATCACACGCTTTTCGGTGAAGGAAAACATCGTGAGGAAACCTGCATATCTCTAGAGAATTCTGGTGATATGTGTAACCTACCAATCCGCATTGGAGCAGCGTGGTAAGTCTCAGCTCCAATCCTTCTCTCCAAAAACGGAGAGAAGAGGCTTATGCCCAGAAGTGGGATAGTAACAGGCCGTTACTTACTTACTTAAAGCCATGGACGTAGCTAGTCATTTAAATAAAATAAATTTGAATTCTCACTACAGTAACTTACATTAGCATTACATCTACTCTATTACATTAGCTGTTCATTTTTTATCAAGTTGTTATGTATCTTTCAAATTAGTTATGGAAGTTTCAACTTTTAGTCAAGCGAGAATTAACCACCGTACCGGATTTTAAATTACGAAGCCAGTATAGTTAAATGATCTGCGCGAAAATATATGTACTTAACGTTTTAAAGCGATAACTGTAAACGTGTATGTTTATTAACTTATATAATGGATATACCTTATCTTATATATATCTTTATAGAAGAAATAATATAATGTTATATATATATATATATATATATATATATATATATATATATATATATATATATATATATATATATATATATATATATATATATAAGTAGTTTAATTTGTAAATCTTTTATTTAATTTTTTTTCTTAATTGTACTTTTAATTTTAACTTTCTATATTTATTTACCATAATTTACTTTCATATTTATATTTATCACTTAGCTTTATTTATTGTATTGTGTTCACTTCCTTCACTCATTTGTGGAAACTTTGTTGGCATGCGTATACATTTTCTGTTATAATTCTTTGTAATAATTTAAGTGCTGTTTGCTTTCCAATTAATAAATAAATAAGTATTGTAATGGAAGGCATTAGCAATAGATTTTCTCCATAACTAAAAGTAAACAAATTTAGCAGAATATTAAATTAGAGCTATCTTGATGTTATCGTCAATATTAATTAGATTTAATTTACGTAGGTTTGTAATATTTTGAACTTTTAAATTCAAATCAATAACAGGCTTTACTCGTATACTTACATAATAAACTGGTTTCTAATCCCTAATGTCTTCTTCTAGTCCCTTATGGGATTACTTATTCCTGAGCTTTCATTCCTATAGGCACGATCGTCCTTGAGTAGGTTTTGTGGTTACAGCCAGATTATTGAATGATTTTTATTACATTAAGTTAAACGACGACAACATTTAAGAAAAGCAATAATATAATTATTTTGTTATAATCCGCGACGAACCGAAGCATCATCAGGAGATAGACTCCACGACCATTTCGCGATTTTGGTCGTGGAGTCTATCTCCAGATGATGTTAGTTGCGGGGCGCAACGATTGTTGAGTTTGTGATAGTGAACGTATGTAGTGCTTGAGTATTGTGGTGACGGTGGTGGAGGTTGGTGCGTGTGTTTTTACGAATCTTGCTTGTATCAGGTATGAAAACGGATTACCCACTCTACATTTAGCATTATATATATTTTCTATTTTACTTCATCGCGGATTATAGCAAAATAATTTTATTATTACTTTTGTATTATGGATCACCGCAAAGTAACGCCTCATTCTATAAATTAGACAACATTTAAGTTATGATCCTAAAGAGAACCTATCCTAAGGGGATGAGTATTGGTGAAAAAGTCTATGTATCGTAGTAGCCTTAGCTACCATTTATATACTTTGAACACCTTCCTTACTTCGTTCATTTTCAATTCAATTATTTTATACACAGCACCTGGTACTGCCACTATCAGCGTTAATATATTCAGTGAATAACTATCAACTCACATAAAAGCAGCCATATATAGAACGTTAATTTTGTTTCGCGCACAATGTTAAATTAACCATTATTGTAGAGTCGTTAATAAAATGGTTAAAGTACAGTGTATCCCAACCTTTGTGCCCCATGTTACTCTTTCTAAAATTCTTATGCCGCTTTATGTAACATACATAACTTTTAGTATTAAAAGAAAGAATTGTTCCCTTGAAAAACTTAAATGATAAGTTTCATTAAATTATATCTAATAATGAATAAGAATTTACTTTTGTACTTACGTTTTCTTCTGCTATATTTGAAACTCAAATTTAGTGTTGCATTTAAATGGCCCGGACTGAAAGTGACTCTATCCATTTTGAACAAGGATTCTTCTTGAGTCCATGTTGGAATTTGCTCCCTTAACAAGCAAATAACCCCCTCATGGAACGTGGGTCCCATGTTGGGAAACACTGGTTTGGTGCGATATGTTTCAGGGAAAATAATTTTGTTTCACGCCTAAAATTAAGTATTATTATCCGATGTCAGTTGTTTGATTAATTAATGCGTTTGCAAATGTGACGTAATTTTATTTAATATCTATTCATATAAAGCATGACTTCAGCTGTACAATTTGTTGGTTTTTGGTGTATTTATTATAAGAATTAATTTAAAAGTATGTACCTATGTATATACATATTTACCATTTGTCGGTCTCTCATTTTACAATCAATTAGTTACTTATCTAAGCGACGGTCGACCGTTCGTGTTATTTTCCCTTATATATTTATATGAGATTGAGATTTCCTTGTAAAGTATATACCTCTTTTGATATAAGCAATGGATAAAATATTTTTGACGGCATTTTATTAGTGTTATATAATCCTAAAAATTAAAATGTCTGTTATATTTAAGCTTAAGCTTGTGAAGTTTTACAGTTAAGTGCTATTACAATTTAACAGTTAAATTATAATTATTACCAAATAAACTTATAAACTTATACACACCATACACACTAAAAATACTAATCAAAAGTCTTTAAAATGGTATAAACAGAAAAATTAATAGTAAATAAGATAAGACAACGGACAAGTAAATAATCAATAAATAAATTTCCTTAACAAACATTAAATATTATCCAGTTATTCGAGAGTTTTTTGGTCGCATTATCAATACACAGTGATGAAATCAAGTTATTAAATTTATAATTTTTGATATAGCTATTCACTGGAACGATGTTTTAATCCATTTTCCCAGAAGATAGATCGTATAAACTATACAATAAGATACTTATCTGCAGTAAAAGTCAAATAATATACACATTTTTTTGTCAATGTAGTGCCTTAGTTTGCATCGACGATAACAGTAAGCCTGGGACAGCGATATGATAATTCTTATCGTTACGTGCCCATTTTTTCTATGAACTTATTGTACGTATGCTTTAAGATTATTGATTTATCAAAATAGACCTTATTTTATTACACATAAGGAATGTAGATGAAATTTCAAGTGTCGCGTGATAGTGGGTGAATAGGGCTGTCAACCTTGCGTTGGCCCGCAACTTTAAATTCGAAATATTTATAACATTTTTCGTGTGTTATTTTATTAGTTTGTGTTGTAAGATTAAGGTACTGCAGAGTGATATTAGAAGGTCTCGTTTATTTTTACAATAGAATTCAGCAGCAGGTATAATAAAAAAATCTATATTTGGTAAATAAATTTATTTGTTGATATTCTCATTTAATATCTCAAAGAATGATTGAAGACATATTACACGAAATTGCAATTTTGTTTATATTTTGTTCCATATATATTTTTTACATATTCGTATTTACTTATTATATTGATAATAATGTTTATCATTGTTGTTGTGTTTATATTGTTGTCATGAGTGACAATACATAACGATAACAAATATTGCATATTGAATTCACCTATTGTTTTCATATGGCAACCCTAAGAGTGCAGTGAGCGAAGCGTGTCGTTTGTAAACAGTTGCTACGTGCCCGGGACGCGCGCGCGTCGTTCGTTGCTGCACGTTACTTAAAAAGTTTTGTGACAGTTATTTTTCAGTGCGCACTCATTTGCTAGCACAACAAAGCGCAGGAACTTTGCGGTTGAACTGAGTGAAGCGTGAACTGTTTTAGTGAAATTTTGTGTTCTAGTGTTTTATAGTGTTCAGGTTATACGTCGTTTTGATGGATGTAAATCTAGTGTTGGTAATTAAATAAAATAGGTTACAACAAATATTTAAAATATCACTTTTGTGAACAAAAGCCGAACTAGCGTTTAAGGCACACGTATATAAATATTTTTTATACCTAAACAAATAAAATATAACGTTTTTATAATCGTTTATATAATGTTGATATAGAAGTAAACAAAATTGATCGCTTAATATTGATTAACTTGGCCTTAGGCTATCACACATCGCCGGACCGCTGCTGCAAAGGCCTAAATATAGCCCAACGCGTGTCGGATCATCCTTGTGATGACAAACACACACCTTGTGTCGAACGTACAAAATAATATTTGTTAACATTGAGTCATAAAAGGAAAATATTATAAGTATTTAATGTACTCATACATTTTTATGTGTTTTTATAAAAATTAACAACTTTTTAAGTTAATAGCTAATATAACTAAACAAACTAGTTTTTGTTAGTGACATTTTCTTCATACATTTCAGTATCGTGATGTATACTATATCACCCTCCTCCACTTATCTATTTTCATTACATAAATGATATCGATGCGTTGTCCGCAGGATAAAGAAAAAAAAGTTCGGATACACTTTCGAATTAATAATATATGTATAGATTAATTACAAAACCGCATGAACCAGTTCAAAACAAGTTAATATTACAAAAAACTTGACACCGGCAAAAAAGGCAGTGTCCTGTGACATTTTGTGTATTCATGAGATATTATTGAAAATGTAGTTTTTTTATGCATTATGATTGACTTAAATTTATAGTACATACCTTAATTACGCATAGATATCTATAACAAATTATCTCATACTAGCTGTGCCAGCAACTTTATCGGCTAAAAAATCTGTGTGTCACAAAGTGAAGTGAAATCCCGCAGAAATTCAACGATAAAGCCTTGTCATAAAGAAGTGTTGCTATATGTGGCTTCGCAAATTCCTCTATCTTCCAGTGAAAGTCCCGTCAAAATCAGCTTAAACTTCCGCAGAAATTGCACTATCTCATCATCCTCCTGCCCTTATCCCACTCTAAGTGGGGTCGGCACAGCATGTTATAAACATGCTGTCACATGATTTGGCTGCATTTTTACGACCGGCCGCCTGCCTGACGTCAACTTACCTCAGTAGTATTTTACGACGCCTCGGTAAGAAAGAGGGTGGTCTATTCTACTAAACCGGATACCACACGGTGGGTCAACTTACCTTAGTCGCTTTTTACGACACCTCGGTAAGAAATGAGGTTGGTCTATTCTACTCAGCCGGATACCACACGGCGGGTCGACTTACCTTAGTCGCCTTTTACGACACCTCGGTAAGAAATGAGGGTGGTACTATTCTATTCAGCCGGATACCACACGGCGTAGAAATTGCACTATCTATTGGTGAAAATTATACGAAAATCACATACAGCTTTTTAGGGCTTTGTTTTATAATACACGTAATTATAGATTAATAGAAAATAATTTATTAATTAATAGAAAATGTTAATCTAACTGATTAACATTCCGTAACATTTTTACTCACATTTAGTATTATTTATTATACGAGTATATGTAGATAAGTAAATCTATGTGCTATATAATAATTATTAAATTAAAACATATTGACACATTTATATCAGACAGTTGTGGGTTTCACTTTTGAAAGTTTTACCAGCTGGTGTTTGCATATCATGTAGGCAGTTATTGTTGAAAACGAAATTATTACCATCAGAAAGTTCACTTGGAAATAAATAGCTTTCGCAGTTAACGCTTCTTATTCCGCCTCGTCCTACTTGCATAAAATTAAAAGATAAAACTTTTGCGTACAGTTGTGTTTGTTCGCTGTAGTATTTTTTAAAGTATCATACAAACATTTTTTGTGTAAAGTATTGTATTATATTGCTGTAAAGTAGTATACACTGTGATGGCCTAGCGGTGCGACCGTGTGAATCTCGAGAGACGATCATGGGTTCAAACCTGGGCAGACACCAATGAGTTTTTCTATTAAAACTTATGTGTCTAATTGATAATTGCAATTTATCACACGCTTTTCGGTGACGGAAAACATCGTGAGGAAACCTGCATATCTCTAGAGAATCCTAGGGATATGTGTAACCTACCAACCCGCATTGGAGCAGCGTGGTAGGTCTTAGCTCCAACCCTTCTCTCCAAAAATGGAGAGTGGAGGCCTATGCCCAGCAGTGGGATAGTAACAGGCTGTTACTTACTTACTTACTAAAGTAGTATAATTGTTGAGTTGATGAGTTATTATTGTTAAATAATCAGTAAAAAAGAAAAGATAGAAGTAAAGATATGTTAAATGTACTTTACTTAAGAATGTAATAATAAAATTATTCTGCTATAATCCGCGATTAAGTAAATAGAAAATATATACATAATGTTCTTAATGTTCATACCTGATATATTCATGATTCCTGCATACCAGTAACAGCATTCTATTTACTTAATCGCGGATTATAGCAAAATGATTTTATTATTTTATATTATAGATATCGGAAAAGTTACGTCTAATTCTATAAATTATTTAAAGTACCTTATTTGCTATTGTTTATTCAGTTAATTTTCTGATTCAAAAAAATATTTTTTGGTATTTCAAACATAAGAGAGAAACTTAATAAGACCCATATTCCTTAACCGGTTTGTAATTAATATTTGCGATAAGCTCTTACTTGATTCTGATCATGAAATTGGATTTCAACCATCTGCCACGCCGGGTGGCAAGAAATCACACATGTCGTTGCAACATCTTGTAGCCCGCATCCCACTACCTGCTCCACCATTGTTGCAATATACCCTTGTTTAATACAATAGAGACCTGCTTACCCTGTTTTGTTCAACGAACGGGATAAAATATAGTGCGCCGGATTTCAAGTGCGCTTATTGCCGCACTTGAGCCGTAGGTAGGAATGTTAAGTGTAATTTTAAGGTTTGTTCTGCAGTTCTTTTAAAATTTGATTAAATCTTACCAAGAGTTAAGTCATTAAAGCAGGAACAAAATAAACGCCGTGGGCAAAATTGTATTGTCACAAAATCTACATACAATGCTATACGGAAAACTAGGCATGCTTTCGTGGGAATGTAATATGAAACTGCAGGAAACGTTGCGAATTTTTAACAACGCTATGAAATAATACACGTGGATATTATTACTTTATTTTAGAAACGGCTACAATCACGTCATTTATCAAAGAATATTAATGTATTTTATAATAAAGAACACGTCAAGATTGTAACAAGCCATTCGACATTTTCTGGATTCTTCTGTAGGTAAAACGCTAGTTTTTGGCTGGACACTTAAAATGTCTTCAAACACAAGCAAACAAGATTTATAGTACTAATAAAGAGCATAATTAAAATTTGTATATTAAGTAAACAGTGATTAGAATAATAACTGAAGAATTATATAAATGTAAATAAAAATGTCAAAAGTAATGAGAATATTATTTTGCTATTATTTTAGCAAAATAATATTCTCATTACTTTTGTATTATGGACTTCCGCAAAGTAACGGCTAATTCTATAAATTGTTAATAAAAATGTCGTTAGGTCTCTTTACAGTCTTAATTATGTTTTGATTACAATCTGAACATGTCATAGTCTCTTTTCTATAAAGCCGATATTGAGTGTATTACCGCATTTTATTTGATGAAAACAAATCTCATCTCTACTTTAGAACTTTTATTTAAAAATTCACAGTCACAAATTCCTGGAATCAATTGATTGGAATTTATGATACAGGTAAACGATTCATAACAAACTTGTATAATGGCTATGCAGAATTTGTTACTCCATTCACGTTTCTAACACGCCGTGCATCAGCAACTGAATGCGACAAGAATTTGATTTCAACCTCCCCGTGGCCTGGAATTTTAATCACCGTTACATGACAAAGGGGCTTTGGTACCTGTGCATGTGCCACAAAATTTCAGATATACCACTACTAGGATATTGTTCGCCTCACCCATGTAGACAGCACCTACTGGATATTAATATAAAGAATGCGCGTTGGATGGTAGGTTGGTGATTACAATACTGTCTTTACTGTGACTATAACACTATTATCCGTTATATTATTGAACAGTGTAGTATGGAACAGCTCAGTATTATGGAACAGTCGGCCCAAATTGTACTAGATAATCTGTTCGGTTCGTAGAAATGATGCATCGTAGACAGATGACAATTTCTGAGACTTATATAACGAAAAAAAGAATCAGCTTTATAATTTAAATTTTAGATACCAATTAAAATGTTCTGATCACATTCCAAAATTAATAGTCTTATATTCGTTAGTGATCAACAGAAATGTATATCTGTCTCTTCGACATTGCAAATTGTAGGCTATATAAATCTACATATAAATATAAACATTGTTTATAATCATACTTACCAGAGTTTTACGGCGCTGTTGCAATCTGACTTCCGCTACCCATCAGCAGTGGCCATTTGCGGTGATTTAAATAGTTTTTTTGTTCCTAATCATCTAATAGTTCCGTTATATATTTCCATCAAGTTATCGCTTTAATTTTTTCAAATCATATAATATAAATTACATAGCTAAAACTACCATTTTAAAGCCTAAGTTATTATTTGGATAGTAAAAATATTACTAAAGTGTTACTAAAGGTTGAAAAGCATAAATTTCATACAAATAAGAATACTAAAAATATTTCTCGTTCCATGTGAAAAATTCAGCAATAAAATTTTGTATCAGTAATCAAATCCAATTGACATGAAATATTGAATGTGTATAAGATATCCCATAACAAAAGAATTTCAAGCTTTCAATCTGAAGTTAAGGTTTATAAGACAGATTTATCTTGGAACAATGAAGAATATTTTTAAAATTATTACAGCTAAATTTATCAATTTTTTTGTGATAATTCAATTAACTAAGTTTATACTTAATAAACTAATCAATTATAATCCAGACTATAAATAAATATATTCACAATATTTGATACTAAAGGAAAGTAGTTTATGACTCCTTGGCTTAAGATTCTTGTCTTAAACGATTTAAACTGAAAATAAAACAAGGATTATTTATGGTTTTTTGTATTAAAAACCTATTGTTACTTATAGCTATTAGTATTAAAAATATTTATTATTATGTTGGTGTTTCTTCAATTTGGCTTGTAATTTCTAAAAACAACATAACTTATTTTTAACTTTTAAAGGTGCTTGCGCTGTAGCAATGTCAACAAAATAGGGTTCTGGCAGATAGTGTATGGTTATCGTCTGAATTTCTCTGGAAAGCCGATAAGGGGACGTGAGAACTCAGATGATCCTATAGATTAAAATATTAACTTGAAGTATACAGTGAATATGACGTGTATTTACGGTAAATTATGTTAATTATATTCTATGTAGGTCAAATTTTAAGAATAAGAACAGACATTATGTATATTTCATGTTTAAGTGGATTTTAAAGTAATTGAAGTTTTTAGGTTATAGTCGCATCAAATTAAATATAATTTATCTGTATCATTTACCAACTTAAGCGTCACTAGAAAACATTGTAAACTAATTTGCTTAAAAGCAATAATTAAGTAAAATAGCCATGTTATTTTGTATAAGTATAGGCTTATGAATAATAAAAATGTTAGCTGAGTTATTTTTGTTTATGTGGCTGGATTTGTTATGGTTGGTTTTTATAAAATAAAAGTAATAAAACTATATATGGGTAGTATCGGATGACATGCGATACTTCGATTTGCACTGTTAGTTCAAAGTGATGACACCTGTCCTTGATGGTATTTATTTTACATTGCACTATTTGCATAGATAATACATGCGGCGTTTTAGGTAAAAATGGGATATAGTTCAATTAGGTTCTTTCCAAAGGGTAAATCATTATAAAAACCCTTTTAATAGACGCATGTTATAATACATGTTAGCACAGTTTTACAAAGACGATACACAGACCAAAAAACTATTTTTTTTAACTGCATTATTGTCAAGGCTATTTAAAATTATCTAGATATATGTAAATCAATCTCAATTTTTATTTGTACTGTATTCTACGTATCGCATCACGCGTGAACGGTATTTTGACGCTATTTGCTAATTCTTATTTTGTTCTATTTATTATAGTCAGCAGTATTTTTTTATGAATAAAAATTTGTAAGTTTAAAGCTTAGTATATCGTCCGCTTAGTATTATTGTGACAAAATTGTAAAAATTTGTTTGTTGCAAATCGCAATCAAGCGTAGCATAGCGCCTTAAGAACTCACGAGTTTTAACTAGAACAGCAAGGAAACACTTCTTTTTTATTGAAATAATAATTACAATGTATTTAACTCAATTAAGCCTAATTTTGACTTCGGTCAGTTCAATACTAAGCATGCTATATTTTCTGTGCAGAAAAGTATTCATAAATATGAATTAGAACAGTCCATAGTACTGATGCCAAAGGCAAACTGCATATTGATTTCCGTCGTCGCAATTGGCAACGGAAGTGCGAATGACCGCGTGTACACCGTCACTGACGAGCCAGGCAACCCTATAAACATGGAAATGTTATGTTGTCTGGCCAAACGACATTACGTATGTCGACGACTCTTACGTATTTGTGACCACATAACAAGAATCTTGTTTAAAAGTGGCAAAATATATGATATATTTGCAGTTATCATCTTTAGATAACAAACAGTTACGTTTACAATCATATTAATAAATGCGCTCATTTATGCGTTATATCACATGTCATTAAAACACATTGAATACAGTTCCCATTTCAAAATTTACTGAATAATCTTTAATCAATTGAAAGTTTTCAAAAAATCTTGTACTTAATTAAAATAAAACTAAAACTACGAGCCTATCGTAGTGAAAAAAGGAAACAGTAGTAATATAATCTAAAAATATTCTTTTCAATGTATCTTTTATATGATTATTTTTATTGTATGTTAAAAATGAATAAATATAAAAAAAAAATTGGGACAGTTACACACACGGCAGTCCATCCCCATAGTAACTTAATACTTGTGTTATGAGTGACAGACAACCGGTAAATATATATACCCTTATGTATTTAAAGTTATGAACTTTATTAGGATGACTTACGTTAAAAAAATATGACTATTAATTTTATAGAAGTGAAATTGGTAAACAGCGGATTATGAGAGTTACAACTGGTTATTTCTACAGTGTACTTGACACAGTTCAGAATTAACTATATAATGACGACAATAAATTGAGGAATTCGAGGACACATCGTAACTCAACTGTGAAGACCACCTCTAGAACTGTATCAAGTGTCGCTTGCAGGAAAACGCTACTTAAATTTTTATTTGGGTACAGTATTATATTACTTATATGTACGTACATTATATTATCCACTATATAATGTTAAAGTATCGTGGGGTTCATTACAATCAGACTTTTTTTTTCAATAGATAAAAGTTTAACTATAAAAATACCCTTGTATCGAAACCTTTCGATCAAATTTTGTACCGATACAACAAAGTAAATTTTCAAAAGTAACTACCAAGATTTTTCTTTGTTCCTTGAAAGGAATTGAAAAAGTACTTTTTAGGACCAATGGTAAATTTTTCCTTTACAATTTATTTAAAATTGTAATTGAATAAAGCATTGATTTGACTATGAATAGTCCTGAAAAGTTAGAAGATAGCTTAAGCCTTACACAAAAAGTATTCTAACAAATTATCGATACACACCTAAATCTATGTGTCTATGTTTTTGTTTATGAACGTCACAGATAAAATTAAGTTTTAACATCTGTATTAGCAGATTATAAAGTACTCAAAGATACATCGCTACGAGCGACGAACATTTCATTTTTGATCATTTCGTCAGTTATAACGATAAAAGTAAAAAATTTTTATAAATCACACACCATCACAGAGTTTATTTATAAATCTAAACTATTAAAAAACTATTAAAACTATTAAAATAAAAAATAAAATAAACACATATTCACATTGTTTTATCTTAAAACAAAGGATATTATTTTGTCTCCGTATAAAAGTCCATGCAGGCGAACTTATAGGCAGGAGTAGTCAGTACATACTATAAAAACAAACGATCTTTATAAGATTAAAATTGCCAAGCGCGCAGGCCTAGTAAGAACATTTATTAAGTTACGAGGAGAGCATATCTAATTAAATAGATGCTTTTAACATTCCATTAATACTAATTCACTTAAGGACAATTTACATACAGCATACGTGTGCTCATATTAATGTATTCAGAAGGCTCTGTAATAAGACGTGTTTGCTACTTTTTTAGGGTAATACAGGCTTACATGTAAGTGCTAGTTCGCATTAATAATGAAATGTTAAGCCTTTCCTATAAGTATAGAGTGTCTGGTATTTTTTTATAATCCATATTACTGTTTGGATATACCGTACGCTTTTTTTAAGGAAAATTCGAGCAATCATTGGTATATTGCCTAAGCACGCTTGGAGCATACCAACATTTTGTGAAACTAATGTTTTCTTTTTTTTCGTGATCCGGTCTCGCAGGAGGCACCCTTAGGACATCGTTCCCTGTTACTAGTTCTTCTACTATCTATTCTACTATCTTCGGTCGACGAAGCTTCTATGCTCAATTGTTACGATGTTATAAAAGCCTAACTAACAGCAGACAATTAATACGAAAAAAATCTTTTTTTATAACACAATTACTATAGTAAGCCTTTTTAAAATAACCCCAAAATCATACATACCTTTTTTCAAGCTTTAGTCAGATTCCTCTTTGATATATGCTTCCTTAAAATGTTGAATACAAATTCAATAGAAAATTACTGAAAAATTAAAATTGTAAAATAAGTAATTGGAATAAATACTTCACTACATATTATAAAACAAAGTCCATATATCCCTATGTACGCATAAAACTTTAAAACTACGCAACAGATTTTAATGCGGTTTTGTTTTAATAGATAGAGTGATTCCAGAGGAAGGTTTGTACGTATAATAACATTCAATACGGAATAGAGAAATACTGTAATTTTTGAGGTTTCTGTAAATAATTACATTTTTTCCGCTTACATTGCAAACGCAGGCTAAACTCTACGAGATTTATCAAAATAATGTACTTAAGTATTTGTACATCTTGAAAAGGTCTACAGAAAAGTCCGCGATGGTATATGTCTATCTTTTATGGATAACCCACTATAACATTTTTTGTCATTTACTTTTTATGAAAAATAATGCCTTATTTTTGAAGCATTATTTTATTTTATACAATACAACATTAACCCTCATCTAATTAAGTACCTTAAATAAATAGTTGATTTAATATAGATCAATATGGCCGTTTACAGCATGTAATTTAAGTGAACATTTTCGGAGATATTACAGATTTAAAGTGCCGTGAGGACGCCGCGCTTCGCCCTATAACACTTCGACTTTAGCAGCTATGTCCCTCTTTCAAGAGTTTGTTTAAAGACATTCTGTAATTAATTGTAAAAATAAAATACAGAGGGAAAATGTAAAAGTAAATAAGTAAAAATGTACTATATGAATTTAGATATTCCAAAGATAGCAGGAAATCTTCTTAGTATAGGAAAGGAAATTGTTTTTCTCCATAAAACTCCATTTAACGCGTGCGGGCCACGGGTAGTAATGAATAAATCAAAACTACTCGAGCGATTTTAATGATTTTTTTTACACTGACATGACTGACAGGGGATATATATTTTATACCCGTGCGAAGCAGGGGCAGATCGCTAGTAATAAATAAATTCAAAAAAAATCCTTAAAATATATAGTTTTTGACAGACATAGAGTGTAAATAAGCTTAGTTTCGTTAAGCTTGATAAATTTCATAATTGCGAAAGTCCTTTTTCGTAAACTTTACCATCCGATTCTGAGAACTGATGTTTGCGCAAGCCCAGCTTTCACTTATTTACGTGAATTTTAACGAAACGTGTATTCTCGATTATGTTACATTGTATGTAAATTGAATTTATACACTTTCTTATGGTGTTTTTCGGAGCGCGTAATTAGACACTATAATTAGAATATGAATCTAATTATTCCCGCGAATTCGTTTGCGTTTATTCCAGTACTGAGATAAAAGCCCTACGTTACTCGAAACTTTGTACATACTATAAGTCACATTCATCCCATGTTCTGGACGTATGAGAAGGACATACAGAAAACACTCTCTAGTTTATTTTATTAATAGGAAGATTTTTATATTGCACAATATGATCTAATTATGTCAAACTCTTTCTATATAAAGTTAAAGCTTGCTGTTTTCTATTTTCAATTATATGTTCGACACCTACGTATAATATCGTAACTGGTTTTAACGACTGTATTTCATAACACAGCGCTGACAAAAAATAATAAAATAATGACCTTTTGCTGTGTCATTTCCTTGACTTGTAATATTGTAATTAAAATGAGTGCTATCATATTCAAATTCAAAATATTCTTTATTCAAATAAACTTGTAAACGTGGTTTTGAATCGTCAAATCTACTGCTGGTTTGGAAAGCTGTTCCTACCGAGAAGAGCCAGCAAGAAACTCGGCGGTTGCTCTTTTAAAAATATAACTCTTAATACTATTCATATTAAGTCGTAACTGTTTTTTACAGGTTCAAAGAGAGCTATATCCACACATTCTTATCTTCTAAATAATCTTCAAGAGTAGGCTTTCTGTATCAGCCTCTTTTTAACAGTGTTTTTAAACTGGTGTAATGGCAAAGCTGAAATATAATAAAAAATGAAAAGCTGGCATAAAATGATATTGTATCATAAAATACACGTTTTATCTAAATAAGAAATAAGTAAAAGTTAACAAGTCGTATTTATAGTTATCTTAATAATGGAGAAAACTTTTGACTTGTACGAAATATTTCGTATTTGTAAATCTAAACCTGGTATAACATATAAGCGTTGTCTAGAGAAAATGACAAGTACTCGATTTTCATCTATAATGTATATAAAGATAACTATCTTACTATGCTGTGTGGTATCCGGCCAAGTAGAATAGATCACCATCATTTCTTACCCAGGTGTCGTAAAGGCGACTAAGGTAAGTTGACGTTAGGCAGACGGCCGGTCATAAAATACGTTGCCAAATCATGTGACAACATGTTTATAACATCCCACTTAGAGTGGGATAAGGGGAGGAGTATAATAAAATAAAAAGATAACTTACTTCTTAAACTTCACAGTTGTGGTGAAGTTCTCAAAATTGACTCATTTTATTTTTTAATATTAATTAGTTACTATCTGGGGAAATAGATTTATAGAGAAAGAAAGTAATATCCTGTTACCTTTATGTGGCTATAAGAAAAAGCTCTATTGCCATAATAAATACTAGCCGACAGTAACTTAGTAAGGTGTCCGATATTTACGACTTCTTTGGCCGCCCTGCTGCGCTACTTTTACAGTTAGTACCTAAAGAGAAATTCACATCAAGTACAAGTAGGCGCACGTATATATTATTTTTTTTAACTGGCTGTTATAATAGTTACTCAGTAGAGTGAATAAACTTGAACCGGTTCGTTTTTAACTTTATGATGGATGTTAATTGAGTGTGAAACAATAAAGCGTTACATACATTTTCATATACGTATTGTACATAAAACGTAACAATGTGTTAGTAGATTTGTGCTGAAAAAATTCTACTTTTAAACGCTTATATTAAGGCTTTATGTATGTGTGTTAATTTAATATTTATATCTTTCGATAGTCCTTAAAATAAAATATATCCTCCTGCCCTTATCCCTCTAACACAACATGTTATAAACATGCTGTAACATGATTCGGCTGCGTTTTTTCGACCGACCGCCTGCCTGTCGCCAACTTACCTTAGTCGTATTTTACGTCACCTCGGTAAGAAGGAGGGTGGTCTATTCTACTAAACCGGACACCACACAGTGGGTCAACTTACCTTAGTCGCCTTTTTACGACACCTCGGTAAGAAATGAGGGTGGTACTATTCTACTCAGCCGGATGCCACACGGCGGGTCGACTTACCTTAGTCGCCTTTTACGACACCTCGGTAAGAAATGAGGGTGGTACTGTTCTACTCAGCCGGATACAATACGGCGGTCACATAACATACACATACTATACATAAAAAACAACCGCTGTATACTGCAATGCGTACTATCGTTTCTAAATGCATCTCTCCTTCTTAAATATGTCATATTTAAAATCTGTTAAGGACATTTTCTCATATCCTATCCTATCAAATACATGGAACGTCTTTGCCGTTTCTGATTTTGACTTTCCTAATGTTAATTTCATATCTTTAATATTTAAATGAGTTCTAGAATAATAATTACTGTTATGCCCTGAACATAATTAATAAATGTTCTTAACTGATCGCTAAATCGATCGAACGTTACCGATTGGATTAGTGTGGAAAGTGCGGAAAGTAGAGTAACTTTCTTTCGGGATAATTATGCCAATAACATGCGTACGCGGAACCGATGTGACATGCCTATGTGAAATAACGGACTTTAGAAAACTGTTTCCATAAAATTTACTAATTGACCTATTGTTATATTTTAATGTAATATTTTTGCGTAAGGTTTTTTTAGAATAAAATCATCATCCTGCCCTTATCCCATTCTAAGTCGAGTCGGCACAACTTTTATGTTACAAACATGCTGTCACATAATTTTGCTGGGTTTTTACGACCTGCCGCCAGCCTGACGTCAACTTACCTTACTTGTATCTTACGACACCTCGGTAAGAATGAGGGTGATCTATTCTACTGAACTGGATACTACACGGTGGGTCAACTTTTCTTAGTCGCCTTTTACGACACCTCGTTAAAAAATGAGGTTGGTCTTGTCTACTCAGCCGTTACCACACAGTGCGTCAACTTACCTTAATCGCCTTTTATAACTCCTCGGTAAGAAATGAGGGTGGTCTATTCTATTCAGCCGTATACCACACGGCTAGTCTTTTTAGAATACAATATCAAAGATAAATTTAATATAAGACAACACTATTTTTTCTTATAATTATTTTAACGGAATCATTATCGTTACTTTTCCACCACGATCTAGGTCTGCAGATCACGGAACAAAAGATAGTGTCTTGTATTTGTCATTCAAGATCACTCGATTTATATGCTATTGTTATAATATCTCCCATTGTTAGACGGTACATTTTCTTACTTATTTAAGTTTAAAGTAAATCTTACTCTTTAACCCATTCTATCCAAGGAAACATGTAAAACGAATTTTTGACTTGTCTTAAATTTTCTTATCAATTATTTAAAATAATAGTATATACAATACTATTCTTTTCATTAGTTTGATTAATATACTGTTTGTATACAACGTTAGGTATATAAATGTATTAGGCAAACTAGGTGTTTAAATTATGTATTAAACAAACTATTAGTCTAAATATCCTCTATGCATACATTAATAATGGGAAATAAAATGAAATATTCCATTTTATTAATGGATTCATAATTATGTTTGTGCTTTTGAAAAAGCTCAATGTTTACCGCGTTCATATTTATTGAGCTATTGTATCAAGTACCTTCAAAGCTTTATACTGGAGTTTTTGCCTATTTGTAGATTAAAAAAGAACGTTAAAGTTTTTTTTATCAATGTCAGGATTTAACTGACTGCACAATTTGAAGATCGAAGGCATGCACGAGCGCATTGGGCCTCGATTTACATGATTAAATTTCGACTTTAAGGTCTTATTTGGTCGATAGAACAAACCAATGAGACAATTAATTCAAATTGCAACACAACCATTATGTGAGGAAAAGCAAAAAAACTTTAAGTCACAATAAATACACTCAAATCTATTTCAGAACTGTTTAAGTCCATTGATATTTCATCATCCTCTTGCCCTTATCCCATTCTAACTGGGGTTGGCACAACATGTTATTCTACTCGCCAGTTACCACACGCTTTAAGTCCATTGATATCTACATTTCTTAAATGATTCCTTCAAATATTGAAAATTGTCGTAATAAGTATTAAAAAATACTTATGGAAATCGATGGAATACCTTTTTTTTTGTTTAAGATAAAGAAATCGTGTTTATATCTTTTGCTAATTTAAATATCGCGTAAATAAGACTCTCCGCGAATGTACATCTAATACTTACATTTAAAGAATAGAAGCCTTATAACTTTAAGCCTTTCACGCTAGCCACCTAGTATTTCTTCTTATATGTTAGGTATTTAGGGCAAAATAATAATAATAACTTTATTTAAGCTAATAAATTGTGTATTGTTGAAAACGGTCTATAAAAGTTCTGACCCATTTACACTAAACCAATAAACTTTGATAGCGTGATCCTTACGAGGCGATTGCACTTTCTATCGAAATAACTCACTTAAGAGCGTTTTTATGAAAAAAAATAATTATAAAATCTTATCAATCCGCACTAAAGCAGCGTAGTGACTCTAAGCATAAATCCTTCTCTCCCACCTTTTGGATAGTAAACTTTATACTAATTAAAAAATCGCTAAAAAGAAAAAATTAAACATTCGTGCGTTTGCAATTAAAACCATATCATAAGTTATTAAATAATAACACGGTGAATAAGTCCAGTGTGTCGCTTCGCAAATGTTCATGAGTTAGATTAAGCACGCAGCTCGCGACGGAGCACGTTACGTACCAACCTACACATAGTGACATACATTTATATAACGAATTCATATCTCACATATGGTCTCTTCTTTAAAAAAAATGAGATATCAATAGGTAGGCATATGTTTTTTTTCTATTGACCGAATGGATTCTTAAATTTTTATCAATACAGAAGTCCATACTAATATTATAAACTAGATGTGTTCACGGCTTCGCTCGTGTGGAAATCAGTTTTTCCTGCTTAAATCCCGATTTAACGGGTATATTAGGATAAAAAGCACCACCTTTATCTTCCAGTGAAAGGTCAAAATCGGCTTTGCCGTTCCAGAGAATTCACTATTAACCTAAACCTTTCTTGCACTTGCACTATCTTTGAGTAAAACCAAACTCCGTTAAGTTGATTTTGAGACAATCAACAAATACAGACAGCTTTTGAAGACTTTGGTTTGTAATATGTATAGACTCGTTAATCTGTCTGTAGCTATTTATTTGTTACGCTTTTATAGTTTAACCACTTAACCAATATTGATGAAATTTGGTATAATTAAAATGTACCTGGGTGACCGAGTCTTGCTCGGTAATTTTTAAAAGATGTAAAAAAAAATTAAAAAGAAAATTAAAAAATAATAGGGCAGGTGGGGCTCGATTCTAGGTATTTTCACCTCTCTAGACCGCCCGTTCCCACCATGACTTAGCTTTTGAAAGCGAAAAATTGTGATTGTATTCAACGTAAATTTCAAAAAAAATTACAGCCCGAAACCAGGGATAAAACGACATTTTTTTTTAAATAAAACTTATCTAGATCGATATTTCTCCCCCAAAACTCCCTACATGCTGAATTTCAGGAAAATCATTGGAGCCCTTTCCGAGATTCTGAAAAAAAATATATATACATACAAGATTAACTCATTTTAATATTAAAGATATATCCGGCTATTTAGGAAGCAATCTTAAGGAATAACTGTTTTTTCTTCAGCAACTACAGTGCATAGGGCGTAATTAAAGGTATTTTAACACTAAAGATACACAAACACAATATAGTCACAATATATGCTTTTTATTGGTACTTTTCTTTAATCTCCCCAAACATAAATTTCTAATGTAAACCCATAGTGAAAATTAAACCTCCTGTTTAAGCTTATATTAGGCTTCATACGATTAATTACAGTTTTGTGTGTTAATCTACTCAACCGGTACTTCAATTTTACACGACTTAATTATAGTAACTTTGTGATAAGTATCTATAATTTAGAGTGTAGGGGAAAATTTTACAATTTATTTTTTATGTGATATTTACAAGTCTATAAAGCTCCTAAAGTAATAATTCATATAATTATAAATTGTTTATTTGGATGCATACAGAAATTATGTTTATGTGTCGATATTTTGACCCAGTTATATACCGTGTGGTCACGACGACACTGTAGTCGGGCCGTACTTCACGCTAAAATTTTAGAGACAGTGTTTTCCGTGTCGTATTTTTGTGTATTAAAAAGTAGAAATTCAAAAGTGAGAACAAGTTCTCTTCCTCTCTCCGCCTTTAGCAATCTTTATAAGACTTGAAATCTGGTAATCTATTAAAAAAAAAGTAATTTATGCTAAGAAATATAACTTTTTCCAATGACGATATATTTTGTTTTTACACGCCTTCTTTTGTTTACAATGGCTGATCCTATTCGAAATTACTGTTGACGGCTGTATAGCATCAAATAATATAGATAAAGCATATTTATTATACTGAATTGCGCTATAGCGTGTTTGGAAGGAAGCCAGAAATCCAGATCACAGCTTCCACCGCCTGATTCTAGAGAATCGTTATCGGTTAACGATGTTATGCGCGCCATTTAACTGAAACTTATACGCGTGCGCTATTTTACTGGAATCTGCTACTGCAGTGTACAAACAAAAATCTGATATAATTTGCTAGTATTTGAGTAAAATAAATGTATAACTTAATTTGCCTGACCCGTTGGCGCAGCGGGTAATCAACCTGCCTTCATTTTCTATAAATAATAAATGAATTTGTTGGTCTTTAAGCCTGGGTATATATTTGTATTTGTAAATACATACTGTTTTTAAAAATGTATAAGTATGTATACACCAGTTGTCTGTCAGCCATAACACAAGTATTTAGTTAATTACTTTGGGGATGGACGACCGTGTATGTAAGTGTCCCATATACATTTTTATTAAAAAAAAATTTTTTTGAGTAAAGGGCTAAACATGCAGTGCAATTGCAATGCAATTACATTTAGTTGTTTTAATAGCTATAAAAATACATAATCAATTGAATTTGTTTGTTTGCACATAAAGTAGCCTACTAGGCTACAGCTCAGTATAAGCCTCGTCTCTCATTGGCAAGAGAGTTGAAGCCAAATCCCACCTTGCGGCTTCGACGTGGATTGGTAGGTAACAAGTATCAAGAAATCTACTTGCGAGATGCTAGTTTTTATTTATAAAATTTCAAGAAAGATGGATCTAGCTAGGTTCTATTTAAAAAAAAACGTTTTCTCCCTATTTTTGGACATCAAAAAACACTATAGTTTACATTAAATATAAAACACTATTTTTGCCGTGAATTGACAGTCGGCGTAGCTTATTCGGAGAACGGGTGGTCTCGAGAAATGAAAATACCTAGGACCGAGCCCTACCTACTCTATTATTTTATCTTTTTTTTAAAGTTTTTTTTTAATTTGTTAAAAAATTATCGAGCACTGCTCGTTAACCCAGGTACTGTAAATTAAGCACATAAGTTTATATTGAAAAATAAATGATGAAGGTCAACTTTCGTCGCCCTTACCGCTCAACCATAACGCCTTTTTACTGCGGCTTCAAAATCACCAATCGTGTAAATCATACTGATTGCTTTACATAATACTTTCAGTTCATTTCACTCGCATTGCATAATTAGTTTTGCAAATACCATTAAAAATCATTTCATTGCATAAATTCTGCGAAACGCAATTAAAATCTTAATATATGTGTTAAAATAAATGTTATTTTTTCACAAATGAAAGCTGGCAAGGTGTGTTGAAATATTGATTATTTTGTTATAAATTTAAAAATTTTAAAGGAACAACATTTATGTTTCATTTCTTGTTTAAAATCTCATGTTTTGTGTTGTGAAAAAAAATCGTCCGATTGTAATGAATTTTTTTAGTTAAAACAAACCCGTAAATTTTATTATTATTTTGCATTTATATAATTAAATGTTGTTATTAATTTACTCATTAGTTCTTGCCTTTTTTAAAGCTACGTGCGACAATTTTTTTTTATAACAAGCACCCAGAGGATTAATATAATAACACTAAAAATTTGTACAGAACTAACTGTTTGGAATTTTAATTTATTAGAAATATTTTGAAGGCTAAACCTACTCAGAATAGAAGGGCAGTGTACTAGAAGCAAGCATCTCTTGCGCAAGTCACTCTGACGTGCCAAGTTCGCCCACCGCCCGCCTAAGCAGCTCCTACACGGCATTTATAATTCTCATAAGTCATGAAATCTAATATTCTGATATAACATTCAGTTTAAACTAATATTAACAAAAGTAATTTTTAATATTATTTTCATTCTTTTACGTCTTAAGAGTTGAAGGAGATATTTTTACGATATAATTAACAAGTTAACAAACTATTTTCCAGCCTATTCTTTGATTTTTACCTTTGTCACACATTTCTATTTATATATAACAATAGCAAGTAGCGTTTTGTATTTAAAGCTTTTTTATCTATCTATTAAAGATTTAAGTCTACGTTCCACGGTGAGCTATCTCACGTAGTTGCTATATCGTATAAGAAAAACTGAAACGTGAAGTTATGTTTATAAATTCACCTTTGAAATATTAATTAATATAAGCATAATAAGTAAAACACTTTAGGGAAAACCAAACGAAAATAAAATCGAATTCAACTATATCAAATCGCCTTATTTGAAACTTAAATTGTAAGTTTAAACATTATAAATTTAACTTAAATTTTGTTAAAATGTACTTACCGAATTAAAAAAATTGTTTTCATGAAAAAAATTTGTGTTGCCCATAAAGTTAAACATTATCAATTTTTCCCAAGTTAGCTTTTAAGTTTCATACCCCTGATAAAAGCTATACTAGCTTGTCTTGAATATTATACTGGACTCAATCCTTATCATCCACATTCCAGTCTACTGTTTGTTCGTTCTCGTATAGTGAGCTTAAAATAATGACACAAGTGTACTGAAGACAAGCATCGCATAGTTCGTTCTTATCTTTTTCTACCTGCTCCTACTTTTTAAGTTTTACCTTCAACAGGTTTCTTAACGCTGCAGTCTGATACAATATCGAGTAATTCACTTTTACTCACAGAATTATCTCCTCCAACGATTATTGCAGTATTTACTAGTTTCTTTTATATAATTATTGAGATAACAAATTCGATTGCTAATTACGTGAACGAGAAATAAATATAAAAGTGAAAGTTTTCGTGTAGCACCGAGTTATGGATTGAAAAGTTTACGACGGTAAATTTGCTATTCTTTAGATGACTTGCTGATTCATTTTTATTATTGTCATCATTGCAAAAGCAATTACATTGTTAAATAATAATTGTGTATTGGAGTTAAGATGTCTATCCATATTTAAAGATAGTTAGCTCAAAGAAAACTAACTATCACTTGGAGTAATCTTTGCGCTTGAACTTTATGGTGAGGTGTACCATTGAGATAAGAGAGATATTATGAAACGAACCTTTCTTTGTAGACTATTTACTGCAAGCTTAAAGATAGAATGATGTATTGCGAGCTTTAAAATAGAACAATCCTTTAAGATAGACATTTGAACTGTTTGTTTAATCTGTCTTCTATAGTTGTCTATGGTAGAGATAGCCGAAAAGCCGTGAAAGCAAAACAATTAGAACATGCAATTCTTTTGAAGGACTTGCCAACGTGCCAAACTTATGATCCCAATTATTTTTACTATTGATACGTTTTGCTTTCGAAGAAACTGCAGAAATTACATCAGTATGGTGTACCTAAACGCCGAGGCAGAGAAAGGCCGCCTGTCGCGCTCAGCATTAGGATAATAAAAGGCTATTCCTTTCTGATGGTCTAGTTATAATACAAATTAGATTATTACAAGATAACATCTACATTTGCTACAAAAAATACCTAATACATATCTCCACAAATTGTCTCACGATTATATCTTAATTCTACACTACTAATATTTGCTACCATTTTTTTAAATTGCAAATGATTATTTTGAAGCTGGTGATATAATAATTATACAATTTTCATTTTTCTAAAGTTATCGAGATTGCAAGATTTAATGAGTGTAATATATATATTTTAAATTCGTTAATATCTAGTGGTATACATTAATATCAACCGAAAATGTACAAACTGTTAATTGCAAAATTATGTAAATTTCATAAGTATATAAACGTACTCGGTTGTTAAACGTATTAATAAGCAAATACCGCTTAGCAATGTGATTTTATTATTTATATGTAATATGATATGAAATATGAAATCATCATATAAAATGAAATAAAAAGACTTGATATTTTTGCTTAAATTCACATTACAACGGTAACTTAATGACTTGACTGATATAATGACTATATTTAACTAAATTTAAACGGGTTTCTATAAATATTTTGCAATTATAAATGATGATTAGGAATTGAACTAAATAGATAATTATGGAAATATTGTTTCGTTGCTTTCCATTAATGATGTTTATGTCTTTATGTCTAGTAGGAACATCTGCGCGATAATTGGAGTAAAACAGCGTGTTCGAATTTTAAAACTGTGAATAGTCATGGAGAACAAGCGTGCGCGTGCGCCTCTCGTCTTGTCACCCGCTTCAGTGTGTTAGTATCTTTGAATGAAGGCAGACACGCGGCCTCCCATTCTATAACATTTTGTAGTACGATATTATACGATACTATTTCAGTGACGGCCTTATTTTTATCGGCGAATTCGTTTTAAAAAAGTGCATCATTTTGTGTATACCAGCACATTGTGCGTGTCTATTCATATATTCGCGGTATTCGTGCGGAGTTTTGAAGTGAAGTTATTTTAGCGTGCTATTTCTGTAAAACATCTCTCAGTGTGTGTGTAAACATAACATTTGTATGATTTCAATGTGTATACCATAGTTATTGGTAAAACCATGCTCCATTATTTAGAATAATACAGCATTACTTATAATACCATTATATTGTTCATACTAACGAGGGCGTGATTATAGTTATTTTGTGTAATAAGTAAAAGAAAGTAGGCGAATAAATAACGATATTTAATGGTTTCTAATTAGTGAATTTTAATGGATAAATGTTCACTATAAATAAATTGTTTTGATAAGAACAAATAAATTTGAATAGAATAGAATAAAATAGAAATTTTTACAAAGAATACTCCGTCTGAAATCTTTTATGATGACATAATTTGTCTCCTCGATTAGGCTTTCATGCATACATTACAATAGTAATTTGCTGTTAGCATATAATATAGACTCAATACTAATATTATAAATGCAAAGGTATATTTGTCTGATTTCCTTCTTACACGTCCTAATGAAAGAATAAGAACATTTGTTTTTTGGGCTGGAAATAGAGTTGGAGAGTGACTTCTTAAAAGGTAATGTAATTGAATACAAACAGACAAAGTTGTGAGCAGGGGCTACAACTGTCACAATATGTATGTTTAATTGTAAATTTCTTACTTATTCTTAGAGTCGACACTTATACTCACGTTCGTTCGTCCCAAAAGTAAGTAACTTAATACTTGTGTTAAGGGTGCCAGAACACTGGAAATTTACACATATATAATGTTGAATATATAATTAAATACTAATATACAACCATATGGGTGTATAGGTATCTATAGAATATATATGTATATAGAAATTGTTTATAAAAAAAATTCCCTCGGCGGGAATCGAACCCGCGAAGCTGAAAGTACCGTCAGTCAGTAAGTAAGTCAACTGCGCAAACGTGCAAATCAATAAAGATATATTGCATATTTTTTATTAGATGTTATGCTTGTATTACTTGTATGCAAGTTTCAAAATATCAAACACTTCATATAACATAATAAAACTCACAGCCGCTTAAAACACAACGCTGTTTTTATTAATCATGATGAGCAGCAATCCATTGCGAGATCCAGTTAAACTCGTCTAATGAGACTAATAACACGAATCATCCAAGTCCGTACGCTCTACTAGTCCCAATGGTCATATCCGTCGCAAATCGTCGGTTTCCTTCGAAGATGGTCGCTTTTATGAACATGATTTATACCTGCCACGTCATTAGTTTGTGTCAACGCCTGTCACTGGCGGATGCGTTTATTTGCCTCGACACTCTATTTACTAGAGGCTACAAAAGCTTGCAAAGAAAGGCTTGGAACAGCTTGTATGTAATATGTTTATCAATCTCCTCTGATGAAGAGCGACTGCATTTGCGGTGACTACGCATATTCATTTTTCTATTAAAAGCACGCTGATAACTGTTTTATATAAATGTAGTTTCAAGTTCAAGTGAAAAACCGTAAATAAGTTATAAATAATACTTCTTAATTTATCGCGTTCTGATTATCAAAATTCTATTAATATAATTAAGTTAACTCGTTCTAAACATTTAGACCGAAAAGAATATGTAAATTTATTGTATAACAGTTCTTATAATATATGTATAATAATAATATTTTAACGAAATATTGTGTAGTAAATGTATCTATATGTTACAAACATTACAAAAAAGTTTTCAGTTGTAAAATCATACATCCTAGTACTACTTCTCAATTCCATCTCAACCCATATGCTGAGCAAAATATGCACATTTCTAAGGATTTAATCGCTATTCTTTTGCTGTGTTGTACTTGAATGCAGCCATTTCTTATCTATAACGCTATGTCTTCCATAGATACGAGTATCCAAGGGATTCAATAACTTAAAATCTCTATGTGCGTTGAATTTTCTACAATTCAGCAAGTCTCTTTACTTCGGTTGAAATGATGAGCAATATCGTTTAAATTCTAATGTTTCTACGTTTCTTTTTTCCAATTTCCTGGTTGTTCCCGAAATGGGTCCTGAATCCGCTGAATGACTAATTGTCATGAAAATACGGCGTGTACAATCTATATTTTGAAATCCAGACAGTTTTGAATAATAGAACTGTTTTCAAACGCACCCTAGGTTTTTTTGAATTTGAAACTTAACATCCCTAGTTTTTTTTAAATAATCTTATAAACTTTGAATAACATTTTGTTATATAAAAACGAAAAACGAAATTTTTAAAGTGAACGCAATAAATTACATGTAGCGCCTAATGGCTTAGTTACTTAACATATTTCTTTATCATGATTAAATCAAGGTTCAAAGAAAATACAATAAATGTAGAGCTAATTGTGTTATTTTATCGCGTGCTAGCAATTCTGTAAGGTTATTGTAGCACGCTAGGTGTCCAAGTTTATCTGAAACATCAGTCTCGTGCCATGGCATGGTTTGGCAGAACTTACAAAAGGCACGGAATATACGAACCAATCACAGTGGGCGTCTAAGACGCAGCGTTTTTAAACCCGCCGAGATAATCTGATTGAAATTGCATTTTAATAACGGTTGTGATTAAGCGTTGCTGTTATATTATAGCAATAATACTTTCTTCCCAATACACACTCAAAAACTATTGCTAACTGTAATAATATATACATTTTAAATACATACTTAAAGTCATTTAAGTATGTATTTAAAATGTATATATTATTAACCAGTAACAACTGGTTAATAATATATACATCCATCCATAAAAAACGTATTAAGTTTCTTTAGAAACGGAAGGGTGAGTGTAATTGTCCCATATATTTAGTTATTATTTGTTTATACCTTAAACTTGGCTATACTTAATAAACATATAATTATTCAACAGTCACTAATCGTTTAAAATATGGTAATGTAGCATGTACATGTCTCTATATATTGGCAGTTGATAATGCTTTCATGAAGTATACCCAGCAATTTGCGTTTATTCACAGATGAACTTTTCTTATTTCTTTGCTTGTATTCTTTTTAATATCAAAATGATTAAAAATACAGTTACTAAACCTAATTGGTTGCTTTGTGAAGCAGTGTCGGTGTTTATTACTTTGTGAAGTTGTTTTCCTATTTTACCGTAATTTAACATTGTGAAAGTTTTATACGTAGTAGATGCTAAGAAAAAATTATACAGAAGACATTAAAGGTTACAGCTTCCGCAATTTTCTTAAAGCCTCCACATCACGATGCTCTCACACTGTACTTTCAGCTTCGACTAAACAATGGAATGTTTGAGATTTCACTTTTTTGTCAAGAAATGCCAGGTAATAATTACGCCAAAACATCAGAATTTCCTTTCCTCTATTATATTTTCTTTACATCTATAGCTGATTGTTTATGGGTTTTATGACTTATAAGATATTTGTCCACAATACAGTTGATATTATTTTTAATCCAACAATAAAAGTAAAATAGATTTTTTAAAATAAACGAAATTATCTGTTATTTAACACAGAAACAAGAGTTACGATTTTGTCAGTGTTTAGGGGGTTTTTTTGTAGTTTTACTTAAGCGGTTTTGATTATTTTACACAAGATTTGCAGTTACATCTATTTAGTAGTGAATCTAATTCCTTTTATGTATGTCGTGTACTAATATACAAATTCAACCTATAATTTATTGTACCGTTTGTGACAAGAATAAGGCGAAATAAAATTTAGTGACGGTTGTATTTAAGTAGTCTTCAAGGTTTATCAATCGTTTTACAGTTGATACTTCTCTAATGCGATTAACCTTGATTTAAGCGATTAGGGTCTAGGTCATATAAAAAACTGCAATTTTATTCCAATTTTGCTGAAAATATTAATATTGCCACAGTATTGCATTAGCTGAACGGCCTTAAGAATAATAGAAAACCATTTAACCAATCAAAAATAGAACAAGAAATAGGCTTATAGGCTTAACGTAATTTATATTTCAATCGAAAGTAAAAATATGTACAATTTGAATAATCTTTTTTATATTAAGTGCATATTTTTGAGTAACGATTCCTATCAAAACTTTCGACTTCTTATTAGAGATTAAGCGTTACGTATGTAGGTAGGTACGGAACAAATGCACGTGAAAACGTACCCGTCGCTTTACAAAGATGTTTCCTTTTGTTCAAGTGCCATTCATTAGTCGAATGTCACATTGGTAGACCCCATTCTTTGGGAGTGCATTGAACCTACGCTGTCATATCTCCAGGCGTCATACAAGGTTCTGTACTAACATGTTTTACGGGTTGTGCAGCCGTGTTTTTGGTTATCCAGGAATCTTGCAATCGTTAAGCCCTTCTGAGACAACGCGCCATCGAGACTTGAATATTCATAGCAAAAAGTCGGCCTGTTCACAAAACTGATCTCACAATCTCATTCGTGATATACATGTATCACTACTACACAGAGTTGTTTATTTATTTAATATGCAGACCACTTATTGCGTTTTCAATCACATAGGTCATCCACGATAAGATAAGAGTGTATCTAGACTTCGATATTTTGTGATAAAATCGTGTGAAATATTAATTAATACGAATAATTAATCAAACATATTGATTCAAAAGCATGACAGTAGTTTGCCGGCAAACAAAATTGATTGCAAAATCAGTGTCAAAAAACTGAGGAATGTGATTAAGAAATAAATGAAAGTGTTAGCATTAATAAGAAATCATAATCACGAGTGGACTCGTGGGTGGTTATGCGGTGAAGTTCATACGACAATAGTTTATTGGGATATGAGTGAGAATGAGCACAGAGCGGCGCCTCTCTCGGAGTTTTCACTCGTGCTTAAAGGGGTCTTCGACGGAGGAAGCTGCGGATGAAGACGAAAGTTGCTACCACTCTCTCGGTGGCCGCCACACTCTCAACAGGCAACCTCAAGTGTACGTGGAAGATCTGTCCAACGTTACTCTAGCCGATTTTGACACCTCGCAGGATGATGTTGACGGTTGGTATAGTTTCTTTTTACTAATTAGACTTTTCATTCGTTTACTACATACCAAGTATATTCATACTTAGTTTGCCTTTTATATTTATAGAGATATTTAATACCAGAAAAACATTATGAATTTTTGATGCATATGAAGTTTTTGTATTCCTTTTACTGCGCTATTTTATGTATTTCATGTAAGTACGGGTTATTTACTAAAATTATCAAATTATACTCTTGATAAAACTATAAATCCCTCTGATTCTTCCCCGATCGATCTGATTTTTTGTGATGGAGATTTTGCAGGGTTGGAAAGTGGCAGAAGCTACTCTTAATTTCAAGACTACAGTCCACGCAAACGAAGTTGCGCGAAGTTACGAATCGGCGTTAAAAAGTGTTAAAAGAGAAACTATGAGTAGGTTATATTAGACATTATAATGGTAAGACTTAATATTTTATTATACTTACATAATTTAACTGACAAAGCTTATACAAACTTAAGTTTATTATTTTTTTATTTTTATAACTACAATAATTTTATGGCAGTTTTACCATCTATAATACATTAGATGGATAAGCTACTTTATACTTTTAGCAAGCTATTGAAAGCCATTAAATTTATAAATTATATGTCATTTTAGAGAACTAAATTCACACAGCATATATATTATAGGCTTTAGTATACTATAAGTAAAAAGTTATTCAAATAAGACATTAGCGACTGAAGAGAATGAAAAAAGATTTATAGATATTTTTATATATTTCATGTATTTAAGTTATTTACTTTTAAAAGTTTGCTGAATGTAGGAAACTGATATAAAGAAAGGTGGTGGTATTTAAAAATTGGCGTTCACACTAACAATAATGTCTAGAATACCACTGTTAGGTAGGGTACATTCGTCATATCTTTTTTGTCATTATTAATGATTGTTACAATTAAGATAGTTATAAATTTAAATGTCATTCATGAATGCTGACAGGCACATAGCGTCACGCGTCATCTAGGTATGCGTGTACTTAATTGAGCGGTTTCTCTAGTAAAATATAAGCTGCCATATCTTTGTTATATATAGTTTGTAATTATATTTTTAACAACCTATCACTTTACATTTATTATTGACATTGTAAAATTGATCTGAAGTTATGGTAATTCAAATAGTTGTATCGCAACTCATATAAGCGATTGGTGTAATAATGATTACGATTTCAAAGTAAAAGAATGCTCTGAGGCTTTAAAAATAATATGTTTAGTGATAGATTTAAATACTTTTTTAATATCGACAATTAATCATTCACATCAATTCAATCTTGCATATATCGAGAGAAATTGATATTGATTTCCAAGAAAAACTGGACAGTATAGTGGGAATATGGGTTCTTTGCCACTCCTGTAAAAGAGATTAGGGTCTGAGAATTGAAAATGTCCATAGAATATAGTTTTCAAAGGTATTTTGACGAATTGCAATTCTAATTCTATCCAGTATATCCTCGTATATAAACAGTGTTAAGTTTTTTAATTTATATGTGATCTTATCATAAGGAATAAATACCTTAGATCTTGCCTTCCCTAAATGCTCCTCACTGATGTACTCGAAATTATTTAGCTTTCAAGGTGTTAAGCTGTGGAATGATTTACCAGCATCAATCCGCAAATCTCTTTCCCTTTCGATATTTAAGTCACAGACTAGAAAAAATTTATCTTAAGTTAATATATTAGTAGCATCTGTTCATCTATTTATTTTACCAAAATTAATTAATAGATTAAATAGTTAAGTTTATATAAACTTTTTCTTTTCTCTGTATTACCCGTATTCTCTTTCTTCTTCAATTCTTGTCTTTTTCTTACTGTAACTCAAAGGTTGACTGGAAGAGATCCCTTTTAGGGATAAATCCGCCTTTATACATCTGCGTTTTTACTTTTTCTTTCTTTTTGTTGATGATGAACAATGATGTTTTTTCTCCTGCTGTGTTTCACATTGTCTTTTCTAACCACTACTTAGAAACGCTAACCCAATGGGCAAACTTATCAGGTCAGGGGTGACGGCTTCCGCGATGGGATACCTCCATCACCCCCCCGCCTGTATGGATAATATAACCGATATTATAAATACAAAACTTTCATGTCTCTTTTGTCTGCCTCAAGCTTTATTTGTCGCAGTTATTAGCGATGTTAGTAAACATAATCTTCGTAAACAAAATGTAGACAAGATTGTGAATTGATCTTGACTTTGATGAAGTACGTAATATCTCAAAAGCAGGTGACTCATACATCACCGGATACATACATAATACCTCTTAACTTACTTGAATACCTAAACAACTGTGGCATTGCGAATAAATGACTGCGTCGCTGTACGTCGTTTATGTGCCCATTTACATACGTAGATGCCGATTCAGAGCGCCGTATCTGACCATTTTATCACATAAACGCCGGAGATATTTTAGGGTCTGCGATGTTTTTCTCGTGCAAGATACTGATAATGGTTTTATTATGGTGTTTGATAAGTAGTATCAATTCACTTAATGTAGCAAAACGTGGAATATCATTTTTAAGTACAAGATCGTGTAGCGTAGAGTCTTTTGAACATAAAGTGGACGTCTATTGGTTAGAGAGAAAGGGAGAGAAATAAAGAGAGTTCACAGAATTAGGCGTTACTTTGCGGAGGTCGTTAATACCAAAGTAATGATAACATTATTTTGCTTTACTACGCGATTATGATCACGGATTATAGCAAAATATCATTATCAACATTACTTACTAGCTACTTATTATGATATGATATGGTAAAAAAGAGGGAAAATATCAATGATATTTTTTTTTCTTTAATAATTATTTTGTTAGCATATTGGTGAATATACTTCAACAACAATGTTTCCAATTTTTTAAATCAGTAATGGGGGTTGTTGAGATTGTGGTAGTTAATGTGTGCAGTGCTAGCGCTATATATTGGTGTTGTTGGTTGTAGTACACCCGTTTTCACCTTACTGCATACATCAGTTGTGAATATAGTATGTACCTACATCCTAATTTGAGCATAACAATGATTTTCTCTAAACACAGATTATAGAAAAATTATTCATTATTTTCTATACAAGACCACCCTCATTTCTACTTCACTCTATTTCTACTTCTACTCATTTCTTCATTCTACTTGCGACTAAGGTAAGTCGACCCGCCGTGTGGTATCCGGCTGAGTAGAATAGTACCACTCTCATTTCTTATTGAGGTGTCGTAAAAGGCGACTAAGTTAAGTTGACCCACCGTGTGGTATCCGGTTTAGTAGAATAGACCACCCTCTTTCTAACGGAGATGTCGTAAAATACGACTAAGGTAAGTTGACGTCAAGCAGGCGGCCGGCCGTAAAATACGTAGCCAATCGGGGTCGGCACAACATGCTATAAACATGTTATTAGATCTTACCCCACTTAGAGTGGGGTAAGATCGGAAGGATGAGGATATTTATTATTTTCTATATAATTTATCTCCGCAAACTAACGCTTAATTATATTAATTCTGTAAATTATAAATGTAGACAAATTTTCAGTGTTCCCATTTGCCGTCGTCACGGCGTCACTATGTGTAATGTGTACCACATTCTACCTATGTTAGTAGGTGCCAATATTCTGGTTAGGTATGCCAGCGGTGTACAACGCACCTGTGTGCCGCCACCGCACGCATCCGCTTCCCGTATGCTTGTCTCTTTCCACCCTTTTCGGTTCCAGTCCGTGCTTCCGTTCCGCACTGTGATACAATATAAATTCAAACCAAGGTTAAATGATGTGTTTTATAAGTGTATGTAAACTATACCGTGTCACCATTTTTTTAACACATCCAAATATATTAATTTAATTTTACCAATAATGAACACTTGAAGTAAATAAGGCACTAAGTACCTAGTACAGTTTATGGCTGTATTTAATTAATTTTAAGACCTTTATATGTACTAACCCATAATCTGTTGACTTGAATAATTTATTTTGAGCATAATTTGAATACTAAGGTAATCTCAAGCCTCACGATATTGTACCGCTTGGATTTTGGACTTTTTGATATAGTCTGTCTACCTGTTGTAGGAACAAAGGACACATCTATGGGATCTTGGTATCATTATCTAACAAAATTAATATACCTCATCTATATCTACTTTTTTAAACCGAAACTCAATTTACATGTGTTCGAATTTTACAGACTAACACTATTCATAGATAGTCTAAATACAAACAATTATTAATTGTTAAGAAATCTCAGATTTCAGCCTCTCGATAAGCAGTAGGTTTTTAAGGTAGGTTAGGTTAGCATCCGTTGGGAGGATGTCGAGTGGTTAGAGTAGCACATTGTGTTCTTCCCCATTGTTATGCGGGTGAATGAAATTTTGAGAGGCCAGGAAGCTGTTACACTGCGACTTGATAACTTTTTGATTAAATACGCTAGACGAAAGTTTATTTTCTCACTTTCCAGCCATTGCATCATAAAAGCATATTTATTAATTAATTACTTTCGAAGGAAAGTTTAACTTGATCGTAAGACGAATTATTGTTGTTTATTTTATTTGTATATAAGTAGTATATTTCCAATGTTTGATTTATTTACTTTTATTTTTATGATTATTTAAGTATATTCGTATTAAGTATATGTAGGTTTACTAATATTTTTATGCACCGAACCACGCTCCTGCGAATAACTACTCTATAAAGGTTGCCTGTAAGACATTCATAGCAATGTGGTCGATTTTTCACGTCTTAAATGATCCTTCACTAATTTGTAGTTTAAATTTAAATGTAATGAATGTAGGTTATTTTAATTCAATTTTAGCTTCTCCTTTGTGTAATTCGGCCATTAAAGTATATGAGTTTATTAGTGCTTTTCTCAAAAAAGAAGTATAATAATTAGTTATTTTATTACATGTATTATAATATCAAATTTTTAGTTAAATGTAATTAGGTTACGATGGGGCTGACATGTATCTGCAGATACTAAAGTCCCTAAAAAATAAAGATTAAAAAAAAAAAGATCCTATATAGTGTATTATCTGTCTTTAATATTAGAAATCGGTATTTTGTTTCTCTTTTTTGCTTAATTCTATTTTATTGTTGGAATGTGCAATAAAGTTTTATAAATAAATAAATAAAATATTTTATCGTGTTTGATTAAGCTGTTCTTTGTCCATTTATTCTAAAACTTTTAACTATGATTGTTGCTTATGTTTTTGTACGAATGAATAAATTAATAAGAAATTAACCTAAAACTCTTTCCCGTTAAATGAAAAAACAAAGAAAAGCTTTTTGTGTAGATGGCAATATGACAGTTGCATACATATTTAAATTGTACAGTTTAATTTTTTCGCAGGTGAAGTTAGTGGGTTACCTGGTCAAGGTTGATTCAGCGTGATATAATTTTTATCTTCTTTTATTTACTTTGGCTGACCCGTTGGCGCAGTGGGTAGTGACCCTGCCTTCGGCTCCGCGGGTCGCGGGTTCGATTCCCGCCGAGGGCCAACATTTTCTATAAATGAATTTGTTGATCTTTGAGCCTGGGTGTATATTTGTATTTAAGTATGTATTTAAGAAATACGTAAGTATATATTCACTAGTTGTCTGTCTATCATAACACAAGTATTAAGTTACTTACTTTGGGGTCAGACGACCGTGTGTGTAAGTTTCCCTAATATTTATTTAATATTTTGTTATTATTACTTTCACCTATTTTGCTCACCCACGATTATAACGCTATTGATTTCAAACGAAACAATTTCTGTCTGTCCACAATAACATATTAAAGGTGAATCGGTTAGAGATAAGTCCCTGGAACTTATTAGCTGTCGTCAGACATTAGTTTTAACATATGAGATTTTTGGCTAAGGGCATGCTTACAGTCTTTTGAATAAAGAGATATTGCAGATTTAAAATTTATTTCGGTAATTATTGCCACAATGAATGCTACGTACTGCTCAGTTAGTTCGCGTGGTCGCCGTGAAGTCATTTATGACATCATCGGAGTGTTTCAATTATCTCCTGCATCATGTCTATTAGCAGCAAATTATCAAGGCATATAAAGTTCTTTGAAATTACTTGAAAACTTTATTTTACCAGAATAAGTATGAAATTACCTAAGCCGTGTGGTATCCGTAATAGAATAATACCACCCTCATTTCTTGCCGAGGTGTCGTAAAAGGCGACTAAGGTAAGTCGACCCGCTGTGTGGTATCCGGCTGAGTAGAATAGACCAACCTCATTTCTTACCGAGGTGTCGTAAATTACGACTAATTTAAGTTGACGTCAGGCAGGCGGCCGGTCGTAAAAACGCAGCCAAATCAAGTGACAGCATGTTTATAATATGTTGTGCCGACCCTGCTTAGAGTGGGATAAGGGCAGGAGGATGATGATGATGATGAAGAATGAAATTACCTGACTTTCAAGTAATTCCATACACTTATTTGTATATATGTATAACATATGGATATTTATTTCAGTATATATTTTATTCTATTCTGTTTGTGTTACGTAGAATGTAATATTGATAAGTAAGTTTATAGATTTTATTGTTTAGTTCGTCTTGTGCACCGATCTCAACCTGACATTTATTTTTGTTACTCAAACCTAGGGGTAGTCTGTAAGAGATCACTTTTAGTGATAAGACCACCCCTTGCACTCTTATATAAATATAAATAAATAAATATATGGGACAGTTACACACACGGGAGTCCGTCCCCAAAGTAAGTAACTTAATACTTGTGTTATGGGTGACAGACAACTGGTGAATATATACTTATATATTTTTTAAATACATACTTAAATACATATATACACTCAGGCTCAAAGACCGACAAAATCATTTTATAGAATATGTTGGCCCTCGGCGAGAATCGAACCCGCGACCCGCGGTGTTGTAGGCAGGGTCACTACCCACTGCGCCAACGGGCCAGTCAATATATATATAAGTATATGTTCTTATTTCTCTTGTTTATGTTTATTATTTACTTGGTGTGCCATGAAGAGTTATTTATTCAATCATTCATTCCATACACTCATCATCTTCCTACCCTTATCCCACTCTAAGTGGGGTCGGCACAACATGTTACAAACATCCTGTCACATGATTTGGCTGCGTTTTTACGACCGGCCGCCTGCCTGACGACAACTTACCTCTTTCGTATTTTATGACACCTCGGTAAGAAATGAGGTTAGTCTATTCTATTCAGCCGGATACCACACGGCGGGTGGACTTACCTTAGTTGCCTTTTACGACACCTCGGTAAGAAATGAGGGTGGTACGCCGTATATTCAGCCGCATACCACACGGCGTCATTCATTCCATACACTATAGCAATATTATGATCACATGTCAAAATAGGTTATATGCGTAATGTAATTTATATATCCCTGTTTCTATGACAGAGAGGAATAGTACTTCACGTGGCCGGCTTAGTATCATCCCGTACATTGCACTCTTGGACGTCTATTTATATCGATATTCTGACACGTCGTTGTTGGCAATCGGTCCCGTTGTGTGAGCGACATTTTTTGCCATTCATATTTCTAAAATATAATCTATGTTTTTGTACTACTGTATCTCTGCTTATTTTCAATTTCTTGGATGATGATAATTTCTAAGATGCGGCACATATTTAACGATTTCAAAATTTGGCGGCACACAAAGAAAAAGAAGATAAAAATTATTTACTTACTACAACACTCTGCATAAATATCATCATCCTCCTGCCCTTATCCCACTCTGAGTGGGGTCGGCACAACATGTTACAAACATGTTGTCATATGATTTGGCTACGTATTTAACGACCGGCCGCCTGCCTGACGTCAACATACCTTAGTCGTATTTTACGACTCCTCGGTAAGAAAGAGGGTGGTCTATTTTACTCAACCGGATACCACACGGTGGGTCAACATACCTTAGTCGCCTTTTACGACACCTCGGTAAGAAATGAGGGTGGTCTATTCTACTCAGCCGGATACCACACGGCAGGTCGACTTACCTTAGTCGCCTTTTACGACACCTCGGTAAGAAATGAGGGTGGTACTATTCTATTCAGCCGGATACCACACGGCGTACTCTGCATAAATAGTTTATGACAAAATTTTTCAAATATACGAATTAAACTAATATTAATACAATAATAACAAAACGTTTATTAAGGGATTAATAACAAGCTTATAATAAAAATGTAATAATATTAACATTATTATATATTTGCAAAATTTGGCGGCACACTTTTGAAATTTGGCGGCACACAAGAGTGTCGCGGCACAGTGGTTGAGAATCACTGGTCTAAAACCTCATGTTGTTCTTTCTACCTTACTGCCTGATCGCGAGGAGTTATGAATATTGAACATTGATTGCGAGAAACATCATCTCGCGTTGCCTTGTCACCTGCATAAACATTGTGTTGTTATAAATAATACTACTGGTTTTTAAAATCATACGCATTGGAAAAGCTATTAGTGACATTTGTAAAACACTAATGCATTATAGTACTATAGACAGCAACATTTTTAATCAGTATTTTAATTTATTGTTGCCAGCTACACTTCATAATCCACTCTCATCCAGGAGAATAAAAGTGGTCAGGTCAAGAATAGAGGTTTCTTTTGCGATCGGTACTCGCGTGCGCAAGCTCTGTTGGTTGATTTGTTCACGTCAACCATTTTGTTTGTTTGGTTAGAATTGCATTAATTTTGTTCTCTTTTTATAAATCCTACTTTGGATCCTAACAGTATATGAGCATACTATCATTAATCAGGTCGTGAATTTATAGGGAACGCCTCACTAACTTTGACCTAATCTGGATTTTTTTTAATTTAAATTCAAAAGTTAATTATGTTCATAAGTAACTAACTTTGATGTTATTCATTTAATTACTCTAGTTAACAATCTGTTTCCTAAATTTGAATATTATAATATCATTAACTTTAATAGGTGACAAGCACAATACGCCCATGGTAATTAAAAAGTGATCAAAAGAAATGGAATGCATAATATATGTAATAAGGTATTTATTTAAAATTTGGGCCGAGTAAAGTAATGTTGTTCGCTTTGGAATCGCAATTATGACGTATATTTTTATTTATAATATCTCATCTTAGTTGTGTTATAAGACTAACGCGAAAAATGGTTCTACGATTTATATAAATATTTTAAGGGATATTTTTTTTTAAATAGTCAAGGTCAACGAGGCCGACTAGTGAACAGAATTCAGAGTCTAATTACGTGTTGGAACGTAATGTCGTGTGAGACGTGGGCCGTATACCTTGTAGTGATGATTAAAATTATAGGCATGCTTGCTCACAGTTTTCAATAACGAGATTTTTGTCTGGTACATTTTGTAATTTGAATTTTTGAAAATCGAGTCTACTAAATTTATTCATATAATTTTATTCATATTTATTTCTAAAACCTTTGAAATAATATTTATTGTAATTTTTTAGTATCAAAAGATAGACTATAATACGTTGCTCGCAGGTAACGTGGATTCAATTCAAAGAGCGCCATCTCTCACATACAGTAGAAACATTTAAGTACGATAAGTTTGCTACTCGACGTTAGAGTGCGCTGCGTTATTCGTAGGCCAGTTGGAGTAAAATTAAACTTAATACAACTTGGTCGATGTACATACTTTCAATAATTATAAGAATGATACATACAGTCAAATTGGGTAACTTTGAATGACTTTTTCAGATTATTCAAAATATAAAAAAATAGGATGACCTTATTTAAGTTTTTGATGAATAATGAGTGTTCTTTTATACCGAGTTTTAGAATAACTAACTGTATTACTAAGTAACTAGAAAGGAAATGGAAAAAAAATATTCTTTTGTGCGTGTTCAAAGTTACCTTGAGTTTTGGGTAACTTTGAACCGAATTATTTCGAAAAATAAAAATCATTAAATTCACAGAATTTTCGTATCATGGGTAAAATTATACTTATGTTCTGAATGAATGAAAGATAGATCTGTCAAATAAAATCAACTTGTCATACTTAACAGCCAACCGTTTACTTAAAATTGCCATTTACTAAATATTAGCAACATATGGGTAGATTTTTTTTTGTAACGAATACATATATATCTGTAATTGTAAATATTAATTAAAAATAAAACCTAAATAACAAATTCTATAATCAATTACCATTCAAATGAGATCAAAACATTAATGGTTGGCAAGAGAATTTGAAAAATAATTCACCCCATTCCATGAACGAGACGTCATCTTCAATGTACATTTTATCATTTTAAAATAGAAACATATTTAACTAATAGGAAACATATTTAAAAATAGGGGTGGTCCACAAATTCACCGGTCAATGGATATAAGACGATGCAAAATCGGGAAATTATATGAAAAAGTATCATTTCAATGTACAATTGATCATTAGAAACCGAAAAGTATGTGTTTTACACACCCTTCTGTAATAAAATCGGAAATTTAACTCACATACTTTTCACTCCAAAAAGACCGCGAACAGAAAATTTTGAAAAAGTGTCAGAATTTGTTTAAAAACTATAAATTTTAAATGACATTTGGCAACTCGAACATTTATTATTTCCATTTCACTCAGTTATCAGTTTTAAACAGGTTACAAATATTTAAAAAAAAAATAAGAATTAGTTTAGTCGTTTTATTCAATGTTACCCGAAAATTCAAAGTTACCCAATTTGACTGTAAGAATTCAATAATCAATTTTATTCTCAAAAGGTTTCGTTGTATTTTTTTTTCATTATATGACAAAAATATCAATGTTGATTGTATTACACTACTATTTTATTTCTTTCCCACCAATTTTTGGCTTCAAATCAACAAAAGAATAAAAATAATTGAATCATAGTATAACGGTATTGTTTGTTTACGCTTGGCGTTAATTCCAAGTATATTCCAAATAGGCTTTGTTACTAAAATTCAGCAACTCACAATTCTTATAACTATGCTATACGTCTCGCTGAGATTAATCCATATTGAAATGTGAAATAAAATTACTCTAATATAAATGTTACACGTTAATATATCTAACAATATACGAAGCCCTTAGTTGTAGAGTCGAAGTTCAGAACAATACCATAACCAGTTTAGTAGGTTCACGACCGATCGCCTCGTAATGCCAAGCCAGTATCGTGATTTCTTCACAACATGACCCCTGAGATCTTATGACATTGATGTAAAGACTAATCTTCTATAGCAGCTTTTCATCTGCAATATATTATTTCACCAAATAAAACTGTATATTTCAATATTATAGAGCTCTGGCAGTCTTTATGATTATGCAAATAGAGACGAAAAGAGCTTTTTCGTTTTTTATATATGGATTTTTTTGGCTTTGGCTATGAAGACTTCATTGACCTCCATTCTGTAGTGTAACAGTATTGTAGTCTTATATAGGTTGTAATTGGTAAATATTTATGAACTTATGTTAACGTTTCGTAATGTAATATATCTAATTAACAACCATATTAGGGTTAGGGATAACGTTGAAGTCATAGTTTTAGTGCATGCGTTTTATGAAAACTGCATGCATACAGTCCAGTTTTAGCATTTAATAGATTTTCTCTATTCGCGGATTATAGCAAAATAATACGTAATTTTTTGTATTTTTTTTGTTTTGTCTATCATTCTAAATAAACTAGAACTTTATATTATGATAAAATCGCTGCGACTTGAGATTTCATAAAACCACCGTCTTACTTTCTGTGATTGATAATGAATCAGTCCGGTTAATTAAGACATTCAAATATACATTCACACATTTACATCGAGCTGATAATAGTAAATTTTTCCAAAACATCATTAAAAAAAATCTACCGTACAATACAAACAATAAATCTGTTTCAATTCATACAAAACGCTAATTTAAAAAAATCTTTAAGCTCATTTACTTTATACTAATGTCATCTCTGTTACGCTAAGCGCTATGAATCACGAGTCTCATTCACGCTCGCCGACTTCACTCGAATTTAGCCGAGTCGAGTCGAAGCTTTTAAAATGGCAGCGGGAGCGATCACCGCTTGTCAACAAAGTTACTCGAGTCTACTTTGGCTCGCTCGCCGTGCGCGTTATTGTCGAGTATTTGATTAAGGAAATTTTACTCAATTATTTTTGAGAAAAATAACTATTTACTTCAATGTGAAAGTGAGTGAATGGGTGTGCAGTGCTATCTGTGTTTTGTGTTATTGTTATGGTTTTATTGGAATATTTTCCCAAAGGATAATTTGTAACGTTATTTTCTTTTATTTGAATATTAATTATTTGTTTAATGATACCATCTATGAAAAATATTTTATAATAAAAATATTTTACGTAATAGTAAATGTAATTATAGAGCATGTATGCACAGTAATAAAACTTGTTTGAAATAAAGGTTACGCGGAAATATTACATAGATTATAACTACCGATCTATTTATTAACATCAACGGAGTATTTTTATAATTTTTAAGACCTAATACTTATCAGCAAACCCAACTCGAATTCGATGTTCGTTAAAGATTATGTATCTAAAATACAGCCTCAATTTCAAATAATTCATTTTATTTTTAATGTCAGCTAATAGTAATTATAACATTAATATTTTAGTTTTACTGTTTATTTACTGTTTTAATAAAATATACACTACATTATTTAACATAGTTTTTGGTCATTGTTAACTAAATGTTTAAATATTATTAGTAGCATTTAAATATTACTTTTTACTTACCGATACTCTGTCGAAAAAAATCTAGGAATATGTACGATCAACTACAGAATTATTAAAACATAGTATTTTAAATCTGAATACTTAGTAGCATTCTAAAACAAATTAATGGAATTAAGCTCACAGTATAATGGGTTACTGATGTAACGTGAGCTGCTAGGGACAAGTCTTATTTCCTTGCACGTGGTGGAACATTTCTGCGCTAGAAACACATTTGTCAAAGGGACAATAGTTACTAGTTTAGACAGCGCCTGCAACAGCTTGCAACTTGATGAATAGATTTAGAAAGTATTTCCTTAGTCCCTTGAACAATTTGCCCTTACAGAAAGAACTAAATATTGCTAAATATGTATATCTTTCATATAATATAAAAAAATTACAATTACTAGTATTAGCATAGTTTGCGTACTACTAATTAAGTCTATACTACACTTTAGCTATCTTCATATCAAATATCAGTCGGTGATCCGTTAGGGCGTAAAAGGAGAACAAAGAAACTAAAATTTCTCTTTTATAATATTTTATTTATTTTTACTCGCTGTTACTTAAGCTACTCTATATCAAGACCTTATTACGACTTAAGTTCGTATTCGTGCTTATATTTAATAATTTTATTTTATTGGGATGTATACAAAAACAATATTACACAAGGGCGCAATAAAAAAAGCCATCTATCTATTCCCTATCTTTACGTCCAAGACAACGGCGTTCATAATAGTAGATATTTTTTTAGTCTTTCTTTAGTTTGCACTTTTATTGGTACATTGGTAAAAGTCGAAAGATCTCTTAGGGAAAATCATAACCTTAATCTGAATTCTGTTGCTTTCTAAATTTTTGCGTATTATCATTATATAACACAATCCTCAAAATACATTATATATATTTATATGTTATTTATATCCTCCTTCCGGGAATTCTAATGAAATGTACTATTAAAACCTTTCTCAAGAATTGCACTACCTTTCAGTTAGAACCACACGAAAATCTGTTTTGTAGACTTTGAGAAAATCAATCACATACAGACAGCCAAATACAAATAATACAAAATAATTGAGATCTTTCCAACAACTTTTTGTCGCAGTAGTACACGGAAGTTTATAATATTCGTAGCTTACTAAGCAATGGAACTAATCAAAGTTGTATGGTCGGTTTTGCTTATTCATTGTGTGTACAGAAAATGCAGTTCAATATTACTACAAATTTTTATGTATTATGTAGTTTTTATTTATATTCACGATAAACTTCATACGGAGATAAATCCTTGTATCCGGAGTGGGATGTAATAACATAAACAATTCATATTGTAGGCGGTATATGAATAAATCCTGTTTTTCTATGCGCCCACGCCAGCGGTGCACTTTCTAAAGCATTGGGCCGAGTGTTATTTAAAAAGTTCACATGAGTCACTCGGGTCCCATTCGTATGGCTCACATTCCAGGCTTGTCCCCGCGCTGGACAAAACCGGACCTAGCTTCGCGACTCGAGTTGTTCCTTTTTTCTTTGACAACATTCGATTCAAGTACACTGCTATAGACATGTTTGTTATAAAATAAATTTAATATTCTTATTTATAATATTCTATACTATTTACACAGTTATTCATTTACTAGGCAACTGGATTTAACTAACGGTGGTTTGTTGGCCGTATTGATAAATAATAATATACAGATGCTTGTATATCGGTTTTCCCTTCCTAAATTAAAAAAATCCAGATGATATTTTAAGGTACAATTTTTCCTCTCATCATTATATGCCGAAATTATTTATTTTGCCAAAGTTTAAAACCACATACATTCTGAAAATGGGTGTTAGAAAGTAAATAAAACATAGTATTTTAATTTAAAGTGTATAAATGGCTATTGTCAAATTAAAATTATAGAGACATCAAATTTCCTTAATGGTAGAGTAACGTTCTTTACGTTACTAGGATCTTTCAGCATTTTCGTGATTTTACTAGATTTATTTCAATAAACTGTTTGTTTTGTTAACCCCGTTAATGTAGATGCAATTGTAATGTTTTGTACTGTTTTAGTGTAAAAAAAAAAGTGTCTGAATTTTTTTAACATTGAATATAAAGCGAATCTTCAACATTAAGTTTTTCTTTAATTAATATTTTTTCTTAAATTTACATCGTTGATTTATTGAAAAAAATATGCCCCGCGATTTCAATCACATTGCAAATTTTAGTGAATTGTAAAATCAGTTTCTATAGAAATAGACTAAGTTAGTCCAGTTATATTTTCTTCTGGGATTTTCATTCCACTGCTAAATACTTATATATTATGTTAGGTTTAGAACTATTTGACGAACTCTAACTAATTCATGGTAAGTCTTGTGTAGAACCTTATATAAGCTTCTGCTGTAATTTCATTTATTTGATTTGATTGATATTGATAATAAAAGCCATTAGAACGCTTAAGCGGCACAAACACGCACACGTACGAACTATCGCCTTTTATAATGTCAGTAGAAATTTGTAGTTGACACAAAAACAAATTTTTGAAATCACATAGGTCCGCCGTCTCTCGGCTGTCAGTTTCCGGACGCAGAGGGTCGTTTGTTTTTTGTCCACCATCTGTCGGTTCGCAGGTGTCGTTTTACATACCAAGCAGGTGATTTCAATTCACCTTTCTACTCTTTGTACGTGTTTCGATACTTTTACTGAACATGGCTTGTAAATCCTAGATTTGTTACTACCAACAAAGATGCGCCTTTGTGATTTTGACAAATAGAATTCAAGTATATTAGCCGTGTGGTATCCGGCTAAGTACAATAGTTTAGGGTTGTTTCTGGCGGGTGATTTCGGCCGTAGTTAAGCGTTAACTAAGCATTGAAAATCCTTATTAGTTTTTAATTAAACGTTGCATCAGCCCAATTGGATATTACATCGGGCAAGCAAAATATATACGTGTGGATATAAAAAAACAACATTAGCCGTGGTATCCGGCTGAATAGAATAGTCCACCCTCATTTCCTACCGAGGTGTCGTAAAAGGCGACTAACGTAAGTTGACCCACCGTGTGGTATCTGGTTGAGTAGAATATACTACCCTCTTTCTTACCGAAGTGTCGTAAAATATGAATAACGTAAGTTGTCGTCAGGCAGGCGGCCTGTCGTAAAATACGTAGCCAAATCATGTAACAACATGTTTATAACATGTTGTGCCGACCCACTTAGAGTGGGATAGAGGCAGGAGAATAATAAGAGTTCTAGTCTATAAAGTGTGCTTAAAGTTGTCTATTTTCAAAACTATCTATCTATGTTTTATAAAAAGTAATTTGGTTGGAATAGAAACTTTAACAGATTTATCATAATTTTTTATTTGTATAATAATAGCGAAATAATCTCTAATAAATTCATGAACATGTTATTTGCGGCGTGCTAGCGTTACTTTATCATTAATTCTACTTAATAGATAATGCGAAAAAAAATAATATTCAAATTATACAAGTACACTAAACTAAAGCATAAATGAAATTCACCAATGTGTGTACAGAACGAACGTCTCCAATATTTAATTAAGTAGTCAATTTTTTATGTTTTATAATCCGGTCCAAATTGGATCAGGCACCCAACCAAATTACTAAACGCTCTTGACGATATGGCATTAGATAAAATGGGACATGTATGAATATATTTTGAAATATTAAAAGATACTTAAATTAATATTCGACTAAAGGCCTGTTTCACAAGTTACTGATAAAGTGTCGGATAATTAACCGAAAACTAAGTAGCAGATAAATGTTTCTAAAAAGGGAATAATTTATAAAAAAATAAAGTCGCGGCCATTTTGAAATAGGTATCTGCTATCCAACAGATAAACAAAATAACAGCCACATGATCTACCAGTTAACTTATTAGGGACTTTAAGTGCTGAATAAGCGTATCAGAAATCTGAGAAACGCAAAATTCCAAGATATGTGTCAGATATGTTCCGAATAATATGACAGTTTATTGGTAACTTGTGAAACAGGCCCTAAATTTAGTCTCTACCAATTGTAGAGTAGTTTCCTGAACATTTTCCGTGTCATATCGATATAAACAGTTCTACAGTATCCTTATGCTATAAAAGGCAATCATCCCAGACATAAAGCATTAATTTTTCCTGTTTATGTGTATTACGGTTAATCGTGTGAAACCCTAATTAAAACGCATGATGTATCCTGGTGTTCTCAGAATTGATCACAACGACAAGAGCGTTGCTCACTTTCTTATTATTAGCCATTGTTTTATTTTACGGTAGTCATTGTCATTTGCAATTATTACTTAATGGTGAATTCATTTCTTGTGAAAGTTAAATTGAACCATCTTCGCTTTTCAAAAAGAACTTAATCTTAATTTTATGGGACGTTGAAAGCGCGTGAAAATCCAAAATTCAAGCGCACTACAGACAAGCACCTTTGAGATATATATAACCAAAACATACATACATTTAAATTCTTCTTTCTCCTGCCCTTATCCAGCATTAAGTGGCACATGCTATAAACAATTTGTCACATGATTTATCTTCGTATTTTACGACCGGCCGCCTGCCTGACGTCAACTTATCTTACGACACATCAGTAAGAAAGAGGGTGGTCTATTCTACTCAACTGGATACTACACGGTGGTTTAACTTATCTTAGTCGCCTTTTACTACACCTCGGTAAGGAATGAGGATGGTCTATTCTACTCAGCCAGATACCACATGGCGGGTCGGCTTACCTTTGTCGCCCCTTACGACACTAAGGTAAGTAAATTCGTACTAATTAAATATTCCATATTTAATAAATTAAATGTCTTATTTAAAATATGTGTCATTTTGTTTCTAAATTATTTTCTATTTCTAAATAGAAGGTCCTTCGTAATCGAGCACAAAGGAATTGGGAAACCAATGTGCAACAGTGCATATAACAAGTTAACTATTACCCATTGTCTCTGTTTACGCTTTACGCTTCATTTCATATGATCGCTTTGAGAGTGTGGAAAAGAAACGGGCACGTGGTAAATGAACGCTTATTTATATAATATAGCTGTATATGTGTTAGTGTCCCATATTATATATATATATACACACACACACACACACACACACACATATATATATATATAAATCAGAATATGTTGTTTATTTCCTCCTCCTTCGTTTTTCCTGCCCTTATCCCACTCTAAGTGGGGTCGGCACAAAATGTTATAAACATGTTGTGACATGATTTGGCCAGGTATTTTACGACTGCCTGACGTCAACTTACATTAATAGACTTTTGCGACATCTCGGTAAGAAAGAATCGTCTATTACCTTACCCTTTTACGACATCTCGGTAGGAAATGAGGGTGGAATATTCTACTCAGACGGATACCACGGCTAATGTTGTTTATATACACACATATATATTATTTTGCTCACCCGATGTAAACTTGTAATATCGAGCCAATTTGGCTGATGCAACAATTAACTAAAAACTAATAAGGGTTTTGAAGAAAACCCACCCACCAGAAAGAAGCCTAAACTAATTTTTAAAAAATTGTCCCAACTGGCAACTTTTCAATTTTCATTACTAAAATTTGTTGTATATGTATCCCAAATCCAAACGAAACCCTCAAAATATTATCATAATTCAGCGGCGGTCAATGAGTACATAATCAACAGGAAATAATTTATCTGAATGTCAGTCATTTTGCCCTTTGCTTCCTCCGAATATTTACAAATTATGATAGATTTGTTTAAACGGTATATTAATCGGTGTTTATATTCAATAGGTTCACAGGATAAGAACGTTAAAAAATATATTGATTGTCAATGTCATTGAAAATTAGAGAGAAAGTTTTAAAATTATTGTTTTACAATGAAAAACTATTCATCAATTAATTTGAGATCGAAATCGTTAATCAATGGCTTATGTTTCTTTTAGCGAAATAAATTAAAGAATATATCTCCCACACTGCTCCATTACATATTGACATATGACATATATTCCGAAGATTGAATTGATTTAGGTTTCTTTGGGATGTATTTGATGACTTATTTAAGCACACGAACGATTAACTAAAGAAAATTTATAGGTGTTTGTTAGGTTAGAAACTGCAATTCCTTAGTTACTGATGAATGATCTAATCGCTGACCTTTACATATGTGATGAATAAATAAATCTATAGTAACTATTTTGCCTTACTTACTAATGGTTACACTGAGTTGAACTATCATCTTAACACGACATAGTTGAACAATTCTTGCAAATTATCCATTGTATCTTATCTTGAGTGCTCATTCAACAACAAACGAGATAATAGCCAAACTAATGTTAAACGTCGCGTTTATTATGTAGACGGGTCTAACAGTCTTGTATATTCAAAACGGGATTGAAATAGCCTAGTACTGTTACTATATTAATAAAATTGCTTTAAAAAACATTACGACGCAATACAAAATGTATGTTTAAATAAAACGAAGCACTTTACCCAGCAGTGACACCTTCCTAATACGTCTTTTATTTCTTTAAAAGGGAAACCCTTTATCACATAATTTAACAACTATCGCTATACTAGAGACACCTAAAGGACAAATACGCTCTAAGCACCCTCCACCTAGCGTATTAAATTACACTAAACACACATATAATGAATTTTGTAACTAGCGCTATGTATCCTTTGTGAAGGCGTAAAAGTCAGAAATTACGCGATATATCCTTAGCCCAACTCATACTCATTGTTCCTTGCGAAACGAAATCATAATAATAATGACTCACTAGATCTCTCATTAAGTATCTGTGTGTATGTTTACTTTCAAATCCTTGGGGTCTGTATGAATGTTCTGTTTAATCTATCTATCAACTATTGACACAAAGCTTAACTCTATTATTAGCTAATATAAATATACCTTTTTAGTGTATGCTTTCCTCATAATTAATTTGTAAATTATAATATTCCATTTTCTGTTTTTAAATTAGATGTGACACCTAATTCTAATATCGAATGGAGTTTCATAATATTGCACGAAGAAAGACAAACACGGACTATAGCAAAACAAATTCTTTTTTACTATGGAATTCCGCAAAGTAACGCATGCTTCTTTCTATATATACATCACAAAACCATGTGATCATTTATTTTTTTCTTAGGTCTTTGGTCTTACCTTTTCTTCTTTCTCAACCGATCGATGTCCGCTGCTGGATACAAGTACTTTTAATTTGTTGCCAATCTTTTTAATGTCGTCTGTACAGATAGTAGGGGTCAACCCACTTTTTTCCGATGCGCGGTCGCCCTGTTAACAACTTGGGTACGCAACGGCAATCGTTTCTTCACAAATTTAGAGTTACGGCAAGACTTTACAATAAGAAAGTTATTTTTTTTAGTTCTATTTCTATTTTACTTTACTAGTCCTATATAGATCGACAAATATATATTAAACGTCAAAACACACTCCATCTATTCATGTATTCCAATTCAAATTTTTCTTTATTCAAATAAACTTGTAAACAAGTACTTTTGAATCGTCAAATCTACTGCTGGTTCGGAAAGCTGTCCCTACCAAGAGGAGCCAGCAAGGAACTCGGCGGTTGCTCTTTTCAACATAATACTTATAGCTAGTTACATTAAGTCTTTACTATCTTGTACAGAGTCGGACAGTAGCCATATCCACGCATTATTATCGTCCAAATAATCCTCAACAGTATAGTAGGCTTTTTGAATCAGCCTCTCTTTAATAGTGTATTTGAACTGCTGTAATGGCAAAGCTAAAATTGATTTCGGAATTTTATTATAGAATCATATACATTTCCACAGAATTGTCTAGAGATGTGCAAGTTTTCTCACAACGTTTTTTTTCACCAAAATAAATTTTTTTATGTTATGGAAATCACGTACATATTTCAATGTGCTTTGTATTTATAATTATTCAGTCTAAACCTTTAATTGTAGTATGTATTACTATGAGTATTCAAAATACAACCGTTATGATCAAATACATACATATATTATCATTATGCATAATATTGTTATTTCATAATCGAATTGCTAATTAAATTGTGGTTCATTACTGATAACGTTAATAGAAAACAATTACAAACTAACTAAGCTAAATAAATGATTATTAAACAATTAAAGTATCGTTAACCTGTTTCCTGTTCAATTATTAATAAATAATAAATATTTTTATATACAGATTAATTAACAGTAAGTTAATTGATCTGTAATCCGCCGTTTGGTATCCGGCTGAGTAGAATAGACCAACCTCATTTCTTACCGAGGTGTCGTAAAAGGCGACTAAGGTAAGTTGACCCACCGTGTGGTATCCGGTTTAGTAGAATAGATCACCCTCATTCTTACCGAGGTGTCGTAAAATACGACAGAGGTAAGTTGACGTCAGGCAGGCGGCCGGTCATAAAAACGCAGCCAAATCATGTAACAGCGTATTTATAACATGTTGTGCAGACCCCACTTAGAGTGGGATAAGGGCAGGAGGATGATGATTAATTGATCTGTAATAAATCGTATAAAATATTTATAGTTCTAAATATAGTAACTTTTAAAGAACTATATTCTATAAAGTAAAAAAAGTAAAGAAAGTTATATGTAGGCCTCCTATCTTCGTGTTTAGAGAGAAGAGTTGGAGCTAAGACCTACTGCGCTGTTCTAAAGCGGATTGGTAGGGCACACATTTTCCCAGAATTGTCTTGAGATAGCCAGTCCGCAAAACGTTTTACCAAAAAGCGTATAATAAATTGCCATTATCAATTAGGCACATGTTTTTAAAGAAAAGTCTTTTGTGCCTGTCGAATATCGTAGTTATACATAACGTATGTATCAAATATTCAAATTAAGGAAAATTAGATAAATATTATTAGAGTACGAGAATTTTTCATCATCATCCTCCTGCCCTTATCCCACTCTAAGTGGTGTCGGCACAACATGTTACAACATGTTGTCACATGATTTAGCTTCGTATTTTACGACCGGCCGCTTGCCTGACGTCAACTTAACGTTGTCGTATTACCACCCTCTTTCTTACCGAGGTGTTTACGGTACGGTGTTACACTTCGGTAAGAAATGAGGGTGGTGCTATTCAGCCGAATACCACACGGCGTTACGTGAATTCTTTATATAAGATAAGATAAGAATACTCATCTATGTCATAGCACATGCTTTATGTATTATATATTATGTATTACTAACTTAACCTTGTTGATATACTGTTTACATTCCTCAGATATGTATCTGAAACAAGTTTCCACATCCGTTCTGACGAAATCGATATAATGAAAGTGGCTTTTTTTTGTAACCATAAAGAATGCTATTAAAGCGTAATATATTATCATATTATTTTGTTGTACTATAACCTTGAGTGAGCGAATGTTTTAATACTAACTATGATTTACTTATTTCAATTCATTTTTAATTATCAAAATGTTAGTAACAACTGATAGAATGAGAATGTAGGTGTATGTAATACTTAGTAAAAAAGGGATATGAAAAGACTCGCATTATTATTAAATATGTAATTTGAATTATATAAATACTTTGCAGAATTCCTTAATACAAAATTAATAAAAAATATTTATTGCAAAGAATTACGAGATGTTGTTTCTATTCCGAGGCGAAACGATCGCTAAGACTACGTAGTGAATGTGGGTAGTGCTTGTATTATGTGTGATTAGTGATTTTGTTTCGTAGTACATGCGGTAACTAATCCTGCATGTATAAATTCAAATTCAAATAATTCTTTATTCAAATTGGCTTTTACAAGCACTTTCAAATCGTCAAATTACAATGAAGCTACGACTGGTTCGGAAAGGTGTCCCTAGCGAGAAGAACCAGCAAGAAACTCGGCGGTCACTCTTTTCAAAATTGAGTATTACAATAATGGCTTAGTTAAGAACAAATTAAAAAATATAAGATATAATAATATATAAAAATATAATAAAATATAAGGTATGAAAACGGTTTCTGCTTCTACACTTACCATTACATAGATTTTATTAACAAACGCGGAGTATAACACATTTGTAATATTGTATTGAATCGAAAATAATCATAAATGTGTCCCATATATTTATTTATTTACTTATTTATTTATAAATGGGCGGTCTGTCAAAACGGGAAAAATATCAATTCAGTCCTTTATTACCAACAGTGTACCAAGTATCTGATGTGCATTGTATTTAAGGATTTGCCTTCAATAGTTGTTTCTCTTCACGGTCTTGAGAATCTGCATGGCGTTGAAAATCATTATTACACAAACCAGCGATTGCCTCTAAGGCCTGTACATTCCGACACTTTTGTTTGCATCATTCTGAATTCATTCTGGTTTATTTCATCTGACCTTAAACGTTTTACTAGAAATTCCCTTGCGGCTCTGTCACACGATTTTTCAGATCTTGATAGCACTTTTGTCTTACTTGTTCCTTATAAAACTATATGAAAAAAAGACCGCCTTTGTTTATATTATAGCATTTTGAATAAATACGATGAATGTGAAGATTAAAAACGTATATGCCGTGCTTTACAAGACAAAGTACTTTGAAATATTTAATAATGTTGCACTGCAGGACACATCTCTACCCTTTTTATAAAGCTATAATAAAATAAGCTCTATAATAGAGCTTATTTCATTAGTTTGTTACTGTATATATTGATTACCGTTGACCTAAAATATTTAGTATTTCAGCTCAACGTTTTGCGTACTCGTAAATTTTACACCATTTTTTTGATTTATTGATTTTTTCGATTATTGCAAATAAATTGTAAAAGCAACTCAAAGTTTATTCAAATCGACTGTTGCGAGTTATTTTAATCCTTAACTCTACTTCTTGTTTGTAAAATTGCTCCCGCCTGAAGAGCCAGCAAGAGACTCAGCACTTGCTATTTTCACAATATAATTCTTATATCTGGTTCCATTCTTTCGTTTCATTATTGTCCATGGTTATATTGTTAATACCCACGCATTTTTATAATCTGTAAAACCATCCTATTTTAAGTTATTTTAAACTTTGTAAAGAGGAAGATATTGAGTCTTCAAATAAGATCGTGCATGCGCAATGCTAATCATAAGTGAGTTATACGGGTCAGTTGTGGTGCTGTATTTTACTTAACGGGACTTGGCCGGCGGTTTTTGCTTCGTTACTTAGGCTGGATTCAGACTATGATGCCGTTCTCGGTACGATCTCGCTCCGTTCTCGGTCCGGTAAAATATTGTTAAACAACAAACAGTCAGAGTGTTCACACTATCGTATCGCTCCGGTCCCGGTCCGATATCGCTCCAGCACCGGTTCGTCAAAAAGAATATTTTGACTGGAGCGAGATCGAACCGGTCTCGGCGTTGTACCGACATCGACAATATGAACACGCTTCTGTTTTAACTCCAGACTTTCATCAGTCGTGCCGCTAGTGTGTTTTAATTAAATCAAATTAAGTTAAAGGTAATAAATAGTGGGAATCTGAATTAGGTAAGTATTTATCATGTACTTTATAAAATTTGTTATAAGTGATTGTATTATTATAATTTTTTATCAGCTTTTCTTTCTTTCTTATTCCTTTTCTTCTATTCTTTTGAATCTTCTTTTCAGTCATTCTTTTTCTTTTTGTGCTATTCTTTTGATTTTTCTTGACTTTTCTTTTAATTTTCTTTTAGCCTTTTTTATTATTCGGTTATTCTTTTCTTTTTATTTTTTCTTGCTTTTCTTTTCTGATTTTTATATTGAAATACTAAATGCTGTTGAATTAAATTTATATAGTTACTAGCGGCCTGCCCCTGCTTCGCACGGGTATAAAATACATATCCCATGTCAGTCAGTGTAAAAAAAAATGATTAAAATTGATCCAGTTGTTTTGATTTATTCAATACTGCCCGTGGCCGTAGCGTTAAATTTGGAGAAAAACAATTTCCTTTCCCTATACCAAGAAGATTTCCTGCTATCTTTGGAATATCTAAATTCATATAGTACATTATTACTTATTTACTTTTATATTTTCCCTATCTATTTTATTTTTACAATTAATTACAGAATGTCTTTAAACAAACTCTTGAAAGAGCGACATCGCTGCTAAAGTCGAAGTGCTTATAGGTCTAAGCGCGGCCTCCTCGCGGGATTTTAAATCTGTAATATCTCCGAAAATGTTCACTTAAATTACATGCTGTAAAGGGCAATATTGATCTATATTAAATAAACAATTTATTTAAGGTACTCAATTGGATAAGGATTAATGCTGTATTGTATAAAAATTGCTTTGAACATAAGGCATCATTTTTCGTAAAAAGTAAATAAAAAAACTGCTATTGTGGGTTATCCATAAGAGATAGATATATACCATCGCGGACTTTTCTGTAGACCTTTTTAAGGTGTGCAAATACTTAGTACATCATTTTGATAAATCTCGTAGGGTTTAGCCTGCGTTTGCAATGTAAGCGGAAAAAAATGTAATTATTTACAGAAACCTCAAAAATTACAGTATTTCTCTACTTCGTATTGAATGTTATTATACGTACAAACCTTCCTCTGGAATCACTCTATCTATTAAAAAAAACCGCATCAAAATGTTGCGTAGTTTTAAAGTTTTATGCGTACATACGGAAATATGGACTTTGTTTTATAATATGTAGTGATTTTCCAAAACGTCTTATGTCAACTACAAAGCGAGAACGAACCGAGAACGGCATCATAGTCTGAATTGAACTTTTGGCATGATTCAGACTATGATGCCGTTCTCGGTTCGATCTCGCTCCGCTCTCGGTCCGGTAAAATATTCTTAAATAAAAAAGAATCAGAGTATTCACACTATAGTATCGGGCCAGTACCGATCCGATATCGGTCGAGCGTCGGTTCGTCGACAAGAAAATTTGACTGAAGTGAGATCGGACCTGTCTCGACCTGAACTCGCTTCTTTTGTTTCAACTGCAGTCTTTCATCAGTCGCGCCGCATGTGTTTAGCATTTATGTTAAATAAAATTAATTAAATAATTATGTCTGGTAATAAATCCGCCGTGTGGTATCCGGCTGAGTAGAATAGACCACCCTCATTTCTTACCGAGGTGTCGTAAAAGGCGACTAAGGTAAGTCGACCCGCCGTGTGGTATCCGGCTAAGTAGAATAGACCACCCTCATTTCTTACCGAGGTGTCGTAAAAGGCGACTAAGGTAAGTCGACCCGCCGTGTGGTATCCGGCTGAGTAGAATAGACCACCCTCATTTCTTACCGAGGTGTCGTAAAAGGCGACTAAGGTAAGTCGACCCGCCGTGTGGTATCCGGCTGAGTAGAATAGACCACCCTCATTTCTTACCGAGGTGTCGTAAAAGGCGACTAAGGTAAGTTGACACACCGTGTGGTATCCGGCTGAGTAGAATAGACCACCCTCATTTCTTACCGAGGTGTCGTAAAAGGCGACTAAGGTAAGTCGACCCGCCGTGTGGTATCCGGCTGAGTAGAATAGACCACCCTTTTTCTTATCGAGGTGTCGTAAAATACTACTAAGATAAGTTGACGTCAGGCAGGCGGCCGGTCGTAAAATACGTAGCCATATCATGTGACAACAAGTTTATAACATGTTGTGCCAACCCCACTTAGAGTGGGATAAGGGCAGGAAGATGCTGATATGTCTGGTAATAAATCGTAGAGTTCAGAAAAAGTTGACTATTTCTTATGTGGTTTATAACATTTGTTATAGATAAAGAATAATTCTGCTATAATTATTTTACCAGTCTTTCTATGTGCCTTTTTTTTGAGAAAAGTGCATAGAGTTAAATTAATAAATAAATGGTCGACTGTTTTACAAAAAATAAAAAATAAATTGAATATTTATTATTTGCAGATGAAAGACATATTGAATTTGTGAAAAGTAGACGCAGCCTGTATGATTTGCAGTCACACTACTACAGTGAAATTATTTACAAAAGGAAAATATGGAACGAGATTGAAGACGCAATAGGATTACCTGGTGAATAAAACACAAACGTAACAAAGTGATATTCATTTAATTGCTTTATTGTAATTATATCGCAAGTTTTTCTTGCCATGGCACTGATACTTCAGGAGAGTTGATTTTTATTTCACTTATGCCTATAGGCCTATGCATTTCCTCTTTGTCTTTTTAGATTTTGCACGTGATTATTATTAATGTAATACAAATTACCCTCGAAATTCATCGAATTCCAGAATTTCTAATAATATTATGCAGAATGCATGTTGTTACATATCCTTATTTATAAACGTTATATTTCTATTATAGGAGCAAGGAATCGATGAGAGCGACTAAGAGCTCAATATCGAAAATACCTCTCTAAATTAAAAAGTGGCCAAAAGTGGCCAAGCAGCTTACAAAGTTTGCAAATGGCGATATCACGACCAAATGTAATTTATTAATGAGTACATAACTGTAATAGACTACGAATATCCATTATTGCCGATGATGAAGTTAACAATTACAATATTCTTGATATGGATATTGAAGAGACACATGAACCAACGACTATGATAAGATAAATTGATGTCAATGAAGGAGCTTAATTAGAAATTTATTCCGTCAATACTTTCGCTAGTAATGTACCTCTGGAATAAACAAAAAAATATGAACAGAAAACAAACAGGACCTCAACAGGAAAATGCATTATCAACCAACACCATCACCGCTATATACATATTATGTAATATTCATGCATGTAAATGGTTGTTATAATTTAAATATACAAATTATATAAAATATGATATTTTATTACTTACCTTATCCAAACCATTAGTAACCTGACAAAAAGAGGTGTTTCTTTTTAAAATTTGCGCTCAATTATTTTAAAAATCATTTCAAATATTCCTGAATACAATCCTAAATCAATATAATGAACATTATTCTTCATTATTTACCAAATGACGAAATAAAGTATAATATTCGTCTTCCTCTTTTCTCGGTAATAAACTTTTACTTTTACTAAAACCCATATTTTCTTGTCCCCTTTTTTTCTTTTCTTTTTGTTATAATTTTTTTTTAATTTATATCTTGTTTATCCAAAATGCTATTGTTGCTAATTCTTCAATAGAAAAATTGAATTCCATTTTCTGGCGAATAAAATTAATATGATTCTTTTTTTAAACATCGTATGTCGACCATGAATCGAGATCGAACCGAGAACGGCATCGAGTAGTGTAGACACAGTGAGATTTGACCGGACCGAGAACGAAGCGAGATCGTACCGAGAACGGCATCATAGTATGAATCCAGCCTTACGTTCTACTTTGAAGCCGTTGATGTTTGGGCTTACAACAAAGTCAAATTATTACACTTTATATTTGTCCTTATTCTTAAAATATATCCGACATCGTTTCCATAGATATTACATAGACTTGAAAAACGAATATAAATATTTGACCTTTATAAATCAATATCTTAAGTGTTAATGTCTTGGACATTTACACTTTAACTTTATTAATAGTTACAACCTCTTCTAGTTCCATAGTTAAACAAATATCTCGTTTCTCCGTAGAAAGAAGGATTTAAAATGTACACCCGCCGCTTTATTGTGGCTTCTGCTAATCATCACTGCAAAACATACTCATTATAGGAATCGCGATGTTCTTTTCACCGTCAGCGCATAATCGTTTGCCAATATCAAGTACGCAAAGTATATTATTATATTAAATAGAAACTTATAAATGTCTGCCAGAAATTTTGAATCTGTGAAACCTTTGTTATGTTAACTCATACAAAAGATGGACAAAGCTGTAAAGCTGAAAATATGCACTCAAAATAAACCAGCCTATATGAAAACACGTATCACATTATTGAGATGATTAGTTTAATTCGTATATATCATATTATATCATGATATCACTTTTGACGAGAAAGCTCAAGCTGCTCTAATAAATGATTGCCTTTGCTGGAGGCGGCCAGCCATATTGACTTTGATCCTTCCCTCTCCATCTTGATTGATAGCTTCTCTAACAGTTCATTACCGTTAATTTGTTATTTACGAGCGCAATTCCCTTTTATTGAGATCATTATTACACTAAGTGTGTTTTGGTATTAGCTGCCACTCACAAGTCTAAGATATGTACATTACCAATGTATATACTACATTATAAACTACGCTAAATATCACGACTATACATCATCTTCATAAACTATACGTCTGTAATAATAATAATTTATTGCAGAAGATATTATTGTTCGTCGTTTTGATTTATATTCTATTGTCATTAAATGGCTTTTAGTAGAACGGATAGGTAATCAAATATGCGACTCGGCGTCATTTAGTCTACAAAAGAATGATATTTATAATATTAATAATGTTTAATAAAGTTAACAATATTAATAACATCATTTTCCTGCCCTTTTCCAACTGTAAGTGAGGTCGGCACAACATGTTTAAAACAAGTTTTGGCTTGTTATATTTCACGACCGGCTTGACGTCAACTTACCTTAGTCGCCTTTTACGACACCTCAGTAAGGAATGAGGGTGGTCTATTCTACGCAGCGGGTCAACTTATCTTAGTCGCCTTTTACGATACCTCGGTAAAAAATGAGGGTGGTATCAGGCTGAATACAGCCTGATACCACACGGCGGACAATTTTAAGACCATGTCATTATAAAATATGAATTTCTTTTAAAATTTTGTACGACATGGAAAATTGAGTTTTTAAAATTTTAACATATCTTATTAAATATGATTATAATATAGCTATTGAATCGTCAACGGTCCATCTATGAGCAATGTGTATGAGTCATTCACCGGTCCGGAATGTTGATTTTAATGAGAATAAAAATATACTACGGAGCTTTGATAATGAGAGACATTACTTACTTTATCATCTCTAACGCAATTAAAGTTAGTACAATCATAAAGCTAAGAGTACGTACTAAGCAGGGTATCTTTGTCATTGTAATTTATGATTTTCTAGTATTAGTCTGCAATCTAAAATAATAATTGGAATTGACTTAAATAATATTTTTTTAATTAAATACTTTTCAACTTATATCATTCATCTTCCTGCCCTTATCCCACTCTAGGCGGGGTCGGCACAACATGTTATAAACATGTCACATGATTTGGCTACGTATTTTATGACCGGCCGCCTGCCTGACATTAACTTATGTTAGTCGTGTTTTACGACACCTCGATAAGAAAGAGGGTGGTCTATTCTACTTAACCGAATACCACACGGTGAGTCAACTTATCTTAGTCGTATTTTACGACACCTCGATAAGAAAGAGGGTGGTCTATTTTACTTAACCGGATACCACACGGTGAGTCAACTTATCTTAGTCGTATTTTACGAAACCTCTATAAGAAAGAGGGTGGTCTATTCTAATTAACCGGATACCACACGGTGAGTCAACTTACCTTAGTCGCCTTTTACGACACTTCGGTAAGACATGAGGGTGGTCTATTCTACTCAGCCGGATACAACACAGCGGGTCGACTTAGCTTAGTAGCCTTTACGACACCTCGGTAAGAATAGAGGATGGTACTATTCTATTCAGCTGGATACCACATGGCGTAAATACTTTTCAACTTATATTTATTCATATTCGACTTAAGTCACCATGTTGTACAAACAAACCTACATATATTAACTCCGCGTGGCCCGGTCGAGAACCTGTCTGTAACTAGGAAACCAGTCTGTCCAGAGATGAGAGGAAGTCTTGCTCACATCCGACACTGTTTATTGCCCTACGGCAAAATGTTGCGTCTATATTTTAGACTTTGTTTACTTATCTGCTTTGTTGCTGCCTGTCGTTAAAACGTTCATTTTAAGAAATTTTAGTATCTTTGAAAGTTGTGGCTTTGTATATACTTTTAACGCAATATTAATTTGTAAATATCAATATTAAGATGTAAGAATTATGAAATAATTTGTCGAGTTTCCACCATGTCTGTTCGTTCAAATTCAAATTCAAAAGTTTCTTTATTCAAATAAACTTCTAACCAAGTGGTTTTGAATCTTCTACTATACTGCTGGTTCGGAAAGCTGTTCCTACCGAGAAGAGTGAGCAACTTGGCGATAGCTCTTTTTTAATACTTATAACTAGTTACAACACTTTCCCGCCGTGTGGTATCCGGCTGAGTAGAATAGACCAACCTCATTTCTTACCGAGGTGTCGTAAAAGGCGACTAAGGTAAGTTGACCCACCGTGTGGTAACCGGTTTAGTAGAATAGACCACCCTCTTTCTTACCGAGGTGTCGTAAATTACGACAGAAGTAACTTGAAGTCAGGCAGGCGGCCGGTCGTAAAAACGCAGCCAAATCATGTGACAGCACGTTTATAACATGTTTTGCCGACTCCACTTAGAGTGGGATAAGGGCAGGAAGATGATATGTATATGTGTTACAAAACTTTCGAATTTATTGTACACTATCGGAATTTAAAGCTTATTTTTTACTAACTTTGCGTTAATAATTTCGACGTAAAAAAGTAATGTACCATATTATTACATTTTTGTGCTTGTAAAATAGATATGAATTATTCACGTCTATCAAAGTTTCAACCAACTGGTGCGGACGAGACACCTATACGATAAAATTATAACAACGGGGTCATAACCGCAGCTGTTAATGAGCGCGTCATTATGGACTTGTTTTGATTGTCTCTTGTCTCTAGAGTTTAAATTCAACGCCTTTTAGTTTAGCGTTTCACCATAGGACCGTTTATCGTGAAGTGAGTGAAGTGTTTCACTAAGTTTTTCAGTCACTTGTTATTATAAACCTATACACTAATGGCTATTTATACTAATATTAAAATTGCGGAAGCCTGTGTGTTTTTCGCTTTCATGGCCTACCCGCTGGAGCAATATTGATGAAATTTGGTAATTGTAATGCCAAAGAAACGCTGTACTAAAATGACACATATTAGCTATCAAGATTCACCTTAACCACAAGACTTAATGGCTGGCTGGTGGTAACAGTCACATCCCCACTCGTCGATTGGAGTCGGGACGTGACGTGTTGGCTTCACTTTATTTAGTGGCATCGCAGTAGGGCGATCTCATTGGCTAGCTGGAATTACAATGTGCACACTCATTGGCTGGCTGGCGGCACAGTGGCGCCAACTGTTAGCAGCTTGTTATATAATGTACCAATTACAGTCTTATCTCACAAACAAATTCACTTACCGTTCATGATTAGTATTTGGGTGAGGTTATGTAAATGGTCATATTGCTATTGCCCTAAACCTCGTTGATTCGATTTGGCATCTTTCATTTTTTTACATTCAAGTATATGAATATCAAATGTATAAGTTTGGTCACAATTCATCATAAAGAAACCTTTTCGATTTGAAACATTGTATTAAGAGAGAAACAGTATAAAAAAATATAACAAAATAGTCACATTAATGTAATGTTTGCTCAATTTCCGGAGGGTGAACAAGAAAAATAAAGGTATATTACAATAAATACCTTATAAAAATTCATACAACGGCGCCAAGGGTAGAAATGGAATCGCATGGTATTTATCATTCCATTTTACAAGCGGGTAAAGTACGTTAACAAATTCTTTGAATAATTTGCTGGAATTGCGTGTGAGAAATAGCTCGCCCCTGATACCTAAAACGTTTTGTTTATTTTATGTTGTTTTTATAACAACATAAAATATTTTTTAAGAGCAACATCATTTTGTTTTCATTACACAATATTTAAAATAAGTGATGTTTAACCTTTTTTAATTAATTTATATATGTTTAAAATTAACACAAGATAATATAGTTTAAATGTTTCTTTTTATTCTACAAATATTTTTTACCAACTTTATTAATCTAATAATATTTGTTTCTTAGAAGCTGACGATATAGTAAAGAAATGATATCCTCAATGATATTAAATGTCTTTGAATTGATTAGTATATACACACGTATGAACTGTATTAATATATTTCAACAAAGCTGTACTTTTTAATGTATAAGGCTAGATAGAAAGGCTTACCTTACCTCAAAGGCTAGATAGAAAGGCTCGGGTAAGGCTAGTATAAGGCTAGATAGAAAGGCTTACCTTACCTCAAAGGCTAGATAGAAAGGCTCGGGTAAGGCTAGTATAAGGCTAGATAGAAAGGCTTACCTTAGTTGTATTTTACGACACCTCGGTGAGAAAGAGGGTGGTCTTGTTTACTTAACCGGATACCACACGGTGGGTCGCCTTTTACGACACTTCGGTAATAAATAAGGGTGGTATATTCTACTCAGCCGCATAAAACACGGCGGTAATATACAGATCTATATTATGTTTCTCTTAAAAATCAAACCAATAAAAAGTAACGTAAGTCTAAAGTTTTATCTTGTACAGAATAAAATGATATAATACAACCAGGTTTACAAACATCTACCGCTTCCTGCGTTACCTTGAAACATTGTTTAAGTCACGACGTCCTCTCACTAGTAAATAACAAATTTTATTTTAAAACGGTTATGCATAACCCAATGTCACATTAGATAAAATTGACATATTCTTTATACATATAAAATCCAGCGTCACGATATTCGTTTAATCTCTGAAATCGCCTAAGCGTTTTCAATGTAATCTTGTAAACTGCGCGACTAACGAATACAAATACACTTTTTACTAAAATTTAATGTAGCTGATTCGACCAATAATATCATGCAAAAACCCTTGCTACCAGAAGACCAGTACCTAATGTTAACAAATCGCCCTACATACATGATGCTGAACTGAATAGAAAAACCAAGATACCTCGATAAATTTTGCGGATTATGGCATGTATTATTATAGATTTCTGCAAAGAAGTCACCTATTTCTATGAATTACACAAATGATGTCTTTTAGCAAACCCCGTCGTTTATGTCCTTGTAACTAGAGATAAGAATTATACAAAGAGCAACCGCCGATTCTCTTGCTGGTTCAGCTTTCCGAAACAGCAGTAGAGTTTACTATTCAAAGCACTTGCAAGTTTGGACTTAACAAGTTTACTTGAATAAAGAATATTTTGAATTTGAATTTATTAATATAATATTTAGGTTTATCCTATTTTGAACAATGCTAATAAATTGACTTTTTACTTAATTATTGTACAAAATCAATCTTAATAGTATTATATTAATTAAATAATATAAGCCGTGTGGTGTCCGGCTGAATAGAATAGTGACACCCTCATTTCTCACCAAGGTGTCGTAAAAGGCGACTAAGGTAAGACGACCCATCGTGTGTTATCCGGTTTCGTAGAATAAACCACCCTCTTTCTTAACGAGGTGTTGAAAAATATGACTAGAGTAAGTTGACGTAAGGCTCGTGGCCGGTCGTAAAATACGTAGCCAAATCATGTGACATGTTTGTAACATGTTTTTTTATGTCAGGAAAACCCATTATGGGTCGTCACCGCCCGACGGGGACGAGCAGCGGGTATGTCGGACTCGCACCGACTAAAAACCTGACAGTGCTCCACTTTGATTTTTTATGTTTGTAACATGTTGTGCCGACCCCACTTAAAGTGGGATAAGGGCAGGAGGATATATATTAATTAAATAATATCATTAACAGAAGTCTTTGCATTCAAACACTCTTTTCATTTTAAAAGCGTACAACAAATTTAACGAACAAGACGCTGGCTGTTGCACAAACAAACGTTGCTCGCTCGAATCTCGACCGCGTTAGTCACGCTACGACGCCGCCAGCTTCTTACTGACCACGTTTCTGGCTCATTTTATTTTTTATTCTTTCTATTGTTACTGCGCCTAGATATCCATATAATAAATATTATAAATGTGAAAGTCTGTCTGTCTGTCTATTATGCTAACTCAGCAAATTCTCTGGAGCACCATAGATCAAATTTGGTACCATTGAAGTTTTTATTTTTTATGTATTAAATAAAACTTTAAATGATATTACAAAAATTCGATACGGCATAGTATAAACTTAAAACAACCTTTGCGTGCGCTGAGTAAACTGTGAAAGTCATTCAAAAATCGTGTATTACAAAATTGTTCCCCAATAAATGTTCTAAATTAAAATCCGCGACAGCATATTTCTAGCTTTTAAGGTTAACCCACTTTAACCATTTATATGGTTATCAAAATACTATATTACAGTTTCAATCTTTCCATGCGGGCGAAGCCGCTGGCTGTTGCTAGTTTTATATATGAGGCTGAAATTTACATAATGCTTCAACCCAATAATGTTCAAACTCTTAATTTTCCAAATAATTATTAACTCAACGACATTCCAAATACGAAAACTGACTGCTTCCTTACTTAGTAAATAAATGTTATATAATAATTAAAACAATTTGTCTAACTCTCGTGTGAGAACACATTTTATAAACGTTCCCGTAAGCGGTGGCGGGTCAATCGCATTCGTTCCATTTGCTTTTTTTTTAAGGTTTTATTTTGTTAATCCGAGAGTCAATCGTAAGTTATACATCGTTTAAAATTCAAAACCGATTAAAATTGTTTCTATTCTATAATAAGTCAGGTCTGGTTAAAAAAGCTTTTAATCCTTGAAGAGTTCCCTCAACTGAAGTCAATCCTGGCAACAGCATCAGGTCATGCTTATCATAAACACGCATTGCCCGATGACAATGCATGTCTTGATAGACTGGACCAGAATGTATAATTTCAGCTCCACCGTACACCGGAAAGTGATTCAAACTTACTTGCAAAAAGCTTTTAAGAAGGAGATGATCTATCGATAAACGTTAACGTTTAATAATTTTTCGTGTATTACAGTGATGATGTATGTATGTTGTATGTTAACAGTAAAAATACAGAATATCCATACTAATACTGCAAATATGAATGTGTGCTTGTCGTTCTTTCGAACGGAGCAACGGTTTATTAGAATTTTTGATATGGCTAGTGGCTAGTGGCTAGTGAGTGACATAAACGAATTATTATATAGTGGCGTAAAAGCGGGTTAGTAATCTATAAAATATAGAATATAAGGATAAATAGATAATTATTTATTTCACAACAACCGTAATGTATCTGTATAATTAGTAAGGTGTACTCGTAAAAAAATTTGCACCTTATTTTTAAAAGCTCTTCTACTCTTACACACAGTATCGAAATCAACAAAATTATATTTAATTTCAAGAAATATTCTGAATCCAAAACTTTATAGCATGCTCTTTGCCTATTCGTATATTCTTGCACTCAAATAACACTGATCTCGTTCCTCACATCCGGTGCTTTATTTTAAGTTTCTTTGAATACAAAAGAGATTTAATTCTGTGCAGAATAACCAAGACTTTATTTTGGCATGAAATGCAGACTTACATAGTATTTGTACCGTTCAAGGATATGATTTCAATTTAATTTTGTAATAATGTTTAAGTCGTATTTTATTTTGTATAATATTTTCTTTAACGACAATATTAAATATAATTAAAGCTTTTCATTGAATGCGTACATTTTACAGCCGTGATGACGTCTCACAGCTATACTACTTGCTGAGAAACCTTAAAGATTTCTTTAAAGAAAAATTCTTTAAAGTATTATGTATGCATATAATATAGCTTTTTTCCTGTTTCCGAAGAAAAATTTTTGTTATCCTAGATTTTAGGCCGACATATTCGTAAAGACTCAAGTGTCCTAAAACGAAAACCTTACACTGAAACTGATATATGAGGAATTGTAGGAAAACTCGTTAATAACTCCTTTGTAAAAGTTATAAGGTAATTATTCATTGAATTAAGCTTATTCAACATCCAGGGAATTTACATATTATATGGCCTACAAACGTTCGCATAGTTCGCATGCTACCACTCTCAAGCACATGTGGTCGCTGTTATTGTTTTTTTTTAAATAACTTATATGCTCTCATTTATAATTGGACCATTTCAATATACACATCAACAATATAGCTTTTTATATATTAAGTTTCGTCATTGAAATTTCTTTTTACGGCTTTGTTTGTTTTGTTAATATACGCCGTGTGGTATCCGGCTGAGTAGAATAGACTACCCTCATTTCTTACCGAGGTGTCGTAAAAGGCGACTAAGGTAAGTTGACCCACCGTGTGTTATCCGGTTTAGTAGAATAGACCACCTTCTTTCATATCGAGGTGTCGTAAAATATGACTAAGATAAGTTGATGTCAGGTAGGCGGCCGGTCGTAAATTACGTAGCCAAATCATGTGACAACATGTTTATAACATGTTGTGCCGACCCCACTTAGAGTGGGATAAGGGCAGGACGATGATGATTTCTTCAATATTTTAATGTAACTTTTCTTACAAACACAGCGTATATTTAACAGCTATCATCTGTATATGTTTTAACATTTAAATCAATGTAGGAATGAATAATTCTTGATTCTGTGCTCTTTTATCGATCGGATATTTGATTGGCTACTTTCGTTGTTTAATCTTATCGCACTGTGATAAAGTGAAACAGTTTGCAGTACTTGTTTTACCGTGACCAATAAACGAACATACATCTAACTTGCTTTGTATTATTTTTATATGCTTGTGAAAAATAGCATATTGTTACTAAAATGTCCCATTTATGTGAAAATTTTATGTGTTTTTATATAAACCTATAAGTCCATGGGAAAATATTCTACATAGTCTTTTCAAATTTTAATCTAAAATATTTTGGTTATGCAAATTTTAAAAGTGAATGAATAAAAGTTTATTCTCCATTAGGTAGTGATAAATGTGCGTATTCGCAAATAAGTTCCATGAGTGCAAAACATTCTGATATAAGTTACGTAAATACAATTTAAACTAAGAGGAATGAAGCGAAGACACTGCAGCGCAAATGGTGCAATATCGTAGCAAGGCGAACTTCCGCCATCATCATGGCCAGCATGTCTAGGACATTATCACCGGATACTTCGGCCACCTGCGACGAGCAGGGCAGACGCCGCTCGGTTTTTTACGTGCCGCTGTTTGAAAGCTTCGATAATTACTTACCATTGACCACTGAAGAAAAAGAAGCTATAATATGTGGACTTAACATAGATGATCTCCCAGAAAAAAATAAACGAAATCTATCATCGGATTTTGGAAGGTCCCAATATCCCACTCGAGGAAATGTTTCTGTGAATGACAATGAAAGCGATATTACTGAAAGGAGATACCGTCGTCCTTTATCAACAAGAATGAGTTCTAGTGAAGCCTTGACAAGAGGAGATCGATGTGATCTTACTAGTCCGAGACTAGTTGCCGAAAGTAGTCTTATTAGGCATTCGAAACCAAGATTACGAAGCACAACATCTTGTGAACCCCGATATGATAGAATATATTCTCCATTAGGTGCATCATCTAATAGACTCAATAGTTCAACTTCTAGTATTACTGCCCGATTACCTTCTAAACATCCTATTCGTAACTCTAATTTATCTCTTATTCCCGACTCACCGAAATTAATAACACCAGCCATCGAAAAGTCTAAGACGTTACCTCAAAGTCTTACTACCCCATCTCCAATAAGAGGAAGTAGTAGTTCATCGTCTATTTTTAAAAATCCAAAAATAACAGTAACTCCAGAAAGTCCAAATAAAAGTCCTGGGAAAATATCTGGTCTAAATTTCATCCGACGTTCTCGCAGTACAAAACTGTCAAGGAGTAATTCGTTGCTACGAAGTATAACTGCGAAACATATCGAAGAAGGTCTAGAGGATAACGTTGCTGTAGTAACGGACTTGTCAGAAGATTACGATAAATTTGTTGATAATAACGGCGGTGAAAGAGAAGTGATCGGTGCTCTTATAAAGAAGAATGAAGAGCAAGTTGCAAATAGTCCTCTCAGCTTACGACGGGCATACTTAGATGTCGATGATGACGTGGCTGTGCATTCAGGTAAGATCTTCAATCATTAAATATTTTAAATGCAACAGTTTCATTTATTGAGATATAAATGCAAATTATTGTATTTAATCACAATGCCATAGACACATTCCATTAGACACATGTTATTTTGTAACGCTAAAGACCTCTTTAAACTTCATTATGCAAACGAAACAAATCGTTATGCAACCTTAGCAACATTACTCGGTGAATAATCATCAATATTAAGTGATACCTTGATTCTTTTCTTTTCAATGATTGTATATTATTTTTGTATTTGATAAAAAACAAATGATATCATTAGTCATTTATTGTGCTAGATTGTAGTAAATTTCTTGTTATTTAAATTAAAGTGAAAAAAACTTTGTATGACTTTATTTCTTTTTAATAATAATAAATAAATTACCTGACTATTTTTCTTTTTAATAAGAATTATTTATTAAGCCATAATTTAAACCAAAAAAATTTAAGTCATTATGACGTACAACGAGACCGCGTGAGCTTTGTACCCCCATGAAACCCCATGCAGGCACCCATTTTTTTTTTAACAACTTATATATGCATATTTTATTTTTGCAATGTTATTCGATATACGGTTTCTATATCTTATATCTAACAATTAGCATCGGAAAGTGTGGTTTACCTAACCTCCATTACTTCTCTTGGGAGGGAGGCCACAGGCAAAGAATATCAAATAAAAAAAATTCGAAAAAAATTGTTACCTTTTTCTTTACAATTATGTCTTAAATCTATGCTCGGGCCCTCTTTTAAGATAAAAATACCTGTGCCAGAAAACCCCGCTCTTTCTATCCTAGGTAAAAGGTAAAGTTATTTATTTTTGATACCAATGCTAAACTTTTACTAAATCTTTTTTAAAACCTAGATCTTACCTAAATAATATAAATCATAGTTGTAGTCTTTTAAAAATTATAAATATTATATAGAACATATATGTTTATTACATATATTATTTCTTTACAATATATTACATATAGCTAATGTCTTTCTGCGCTGAATTACGACACAAAGGTCATAAAACAGTTACAATTTGCAAACTATTGTGAGCCGCTATCACTTCCCGGCGACACTTTATTTTAATGAGAGTGACTTGCTGCTTTGATCCACATTGTTATCATACAATTCATAATGTTACACTAATTGTTCAGCTTAGAACAAACGCTAAAGGCTTTAAACAACCATTATGTAATGCCCAGAAAGACCATTAAGTAAAGTGAATATCATCACGTGAAACATATAGAGAAAACCTTCATACAATACGAAATTTGTCGTGTGTATTCTTCTTAAAATATTTTTAAAAACTTCTTTAGTAATTGTTTTACACTATTATATTAGTATTGATATTCTACTAGTAAATATGTTTAAGCTAATGTATACAATCTGTAAGTATAACTCTACTTTATAATTTTAATATTTTCTATTTTAGCTTTGTGTCTTTTGTAAATTGTGTTGTGAGATTCCAGAATTTTCCATATTTCCTATCGTCATCTAATATTTAAATGGGTTATCTAGTGTCATACACCAAAAAATATATATATTAACAAACTTCCATACATTAACTCAGAAAATGAGAATGGCAAAAATGTAATTTTCTTTTGTTAACTGCGATCATAAAATACAGCTTAAACATTTTAAAAATTAACACATTATGTTGGTAACGATCAATTTAAATAAAGCATATACTATATTAACTTTTGTTAATGACTTGAAAATTAATGAGATACAAGGAAGTGAAAAATTGTATACGGGGTCATTTTCTATGTGAATTCCTTGGATAGATATAATAAGGGATCACTTGGGAAATGTTATCTAAGCAAGTACGAAGTATGGTAAACCTACATACATACATAGTACATAGTAAGGCAACATTGTACTAATATTGCCTCTATAATCAATCTTAACTCCATAATTAACGCTTTGGTTACTTTAGTTCTATCAATATTATTGTATTGTATATAGTATTGGACATTCTTATTAAAATTGTCGATGAAGATTATGAGGACTCTAGGCCTTATTTGTAGACAGTCACCGTTGAAATGTTAGTATTCAGTACGCATTATAACTGTTCCAATATTTTACTTTCAAAGCCAGATAACGTGTTGTGCTCGCCTATACTGTACTGTAAATGTGACATTTACTTTCTTATTTGTACCTACTTTGTACGCTTGTTAACTTAATAAAAAAAGATTAGAAGTAGGTCTGTTTTTTACAGGAATATAACAAAATAATACAGTAACATCTAATTGGGAACTTTTGTTATCGCTTCCACAGCATAGTACTTCCTTGTGACCATTTATCTTATCAGGAAAGGCGTAAATGTGCTCACTTATAATGTCGTTCTGTTTAGAATCGCTAAAACAAGGTTATATAAGGTTATTTTTTTATTGTTAATTATTATCGAGATCGAGGCAGAATTACTTACAGTAAACCATGATTACTAATAGGGTTTACAATAAATACAAAATGCCTTACTGCTAAATATTAAAAACATTCGATTAATATTAAATATAACAATCTTAAGGCAGTGACGCTTTCTTCAGCTTCCCTAGCCGCGGATTCGATTCTCGTTGAGAGCCAAAATAAATAACATAAATATTAGGTTACTTACATGAGGGATGACAGTGTGTATAATTGTCCCATATATATTTATATTAAATATGATTTTTTATCCTGTACTCTGCATATCTAGAATAGAAGTGTTTGAATTATTCAATGAAATGTTTCAATTTTGATAATACTTCATTGACCATTCATAATTCTTCACGCTCATAACATTTATCTTTAATATTAAAATGAGATAATTTTGTAATATATAGGGGTTTCGGGGGTGATAAATCGATCTAGCTAGGTTTGATTTTTAAAAATGAGTCTTAGTCCCTGTTTTCGGGTACTGAAAAACTGTTACAAAGTTATTGGAAATAGTAATAGAAAATTTGACTGTCAATTACAAAATTGTGGGGTACGGGCGGACCTAAGAAATCAAAATACCCAGGATCCAACCCCTGTTATCACCGACTTTTTTATGCTTATTTATAATTTTTACGTAAATTACCGAGCTATAAATTACATGGCTCGGTCACTACTACCAATTAAATTAGCCCTCGATTTAATTCTGATGAACCCTTTCAGTTTCTTGCAATAAGACACGGAAAATTAAATTTCGGGCCGATCGTTTCAGTTCCTAGAACTTAACCAGTATTCCGTGTTGTGCAGCCAACTGGGATAATTACGATGCAATGACTCACTAATGCACGAACTAAGCTATGAACTTTATTGGTTTTAGGTCGTTTACCCTTAAGGGTTAGGGTGCAGCCTTTTAGTCAATTTATAGAATTAGGCGTTACTTTGCGAAGATCCATATAAAAGTAATAATAAAATTATTTTGCTATGATTACAGCTACATAATTTTATTATTACTTTTGTATATTTTAGTCGTTTATTTATGGTAAATTAAAATTGGCGCCATGAGGTTTGGACAGTCTCTTTTTCGCGTGTGTGTGTAAATTAGGAGATATCAATAATTTACGGAAATGTGTATCTTAAGAAAACAGTTTATTGTAATGCATGATGTTAATCGAAAAACGTTTCAATTTGTAAATAATAATTACACCAGAGCAGAGATTCCAATATGTGCATTTCCATTAGCAGCTTTATTTTACAAATCTCGAATGTATAACAATTCCTCACGTTTTTGCTTCGTCGTGAAAATATCCAAGGCGCATTAATCTAAGCAAAAAATTATGTTCAATATTGAAATAAATCTACTTTTCATATCTCATTGAACAAAAGCTATGTTTTTGTAAAAGGTAATCTAATGTTATACGATTTTCTTTATATAGTTGTTTTTTCTTTATATAGTTCTTAAATAGTTTTTTAGTCTCTTTATCAAAAAACAGATAATATTTTGGCCTTGTTATTTTTACTTATTTATTTTTCCACCTACCTTATTTTTATTATGTTAATTTGATAGTAATAAAGACATTAATGGTTCGATGTATTCGCTAATGTATAGATTAGTAAAAACCTTTTCATAGATAACACTGTTTATCAATTGATACATATGTAACAAAAATTGTATACGAGTATATGGGTAACATTATTATCTTTATAATATTCTGTATTTTAAAACGTACTTTATCTATTGGGTCACGAAATAATTAAAATACTAATTGCTTTTATAAAATCGAATCAACAAAATTATACAGTTACAGTTTATATTGAAATTCTTTTACAGCAGGCTAAAGCCAGAACTAGTACATCACTTTACATCATTCAACCTAAGGGCTATAACTGTTATAGGTTCAAAGAACACCTGTTTGTTTCGCACACAAACTAGACTGCTTTACGATAATCGACTACAAAAGTAATACTTAAATTATTTTGCTATAATCTGCAATAAATATAACGTTATATCCGCGATTATATGTATTTAATTTTAGTATAACTTTTTTATTATGGATCTCCGCAAAGCACAGCCTCATTCTATAAAAGATAATCAAATAAATTATAAGTCCACCATTTAAATACAGACTCATATATATTTTGTGTATATATTTGTGAAATATATTATGTAAACGATGCAACTTAATTATATAAACTGATGATGCTTTGGTATCTAGAAATATAGAAAACAATTACTTATACGTTTAGTGCTCAGTCAAGTTTTTGTAAGCTTGTTATACAACGTTTAATTTGAGTCTACGTTGGTACATCCGAAATGATTTAAAAGTTTTTAAACATATATCAGATATAATAAATACAAGGACAATAAGAGAAGTAATTTTAAGCGACACAATATTTGAAGAACGATGTGCCAACGCGGGAGAGATCGTGGATTGATTTATTGTTAAGCACTTGCAGTTCTTATTAAATATGTGTTAATCGCAGTTATAGGCAAAGATTTCTTTTATAGCTGCATAGAAAAGAAAAGGGAAAGATAAAACAAGATTTTAGCTAAAAATAGTAAATATTAATAAAAAGTAACATTTTTTGGTTAATTGTTTATAGGCGTATGTAGGCAACACGGCTGTACCCTTTGAAACTTATAATGCTGATAAAAGTATTTAAATCGTATGCAGTGTTATATGTACTAAAAATATCCGTTGTTATAGTAACGGAATCGACGTCCGTAACTCACCCTCCAAACTGTCGCAATGTTTAAGACCCCTTTATTATTGTTTTCTACCTACTTACTAAAGGAAATTTATTTGATGTATCACTCATAAATAATGAAAATGTAATTTTGCTATTATTCAAAAAACATTATGTAAAGTACTAAATTTAATCTTTGTAAAGTGCGATTTCATAGTGTATGCGATTTATAAATGGATTGAATGTATGAAAACGGTAGTATACTACATTAAGTATTACATAGATTATATCTAATATTGGATTGTAGCCTATTATTTTTTTGTATTATTTCGATTCCCACCGAGGGCCAACATTTTCTAACAAAAATACGTTGGTTCTTCGAGCCTGGGTGTATATATGTATTTAAGTTTGTATTTAAAATTATATAAGTATACATTCACCAGTTGTCTGTCACCCATAATACAAGTATTAAGTTACTTTGTGGGCCGACGACGATTATTTCTTTTATTCATTTATACACAAATTTACATTATATTTTTAAATTTTTCTATATAAAGGGAATACAAAAAAAACATTTAAAAATATAAAAAAATTGTTGACCACAGGGAGCGGAGAAAGTACTCAAGCTACCTATTGTTAGTAGCTAGTTATTATTATTATTATTAATTCTGTAAATGATTCGTCACTGTTGTATCATATTATATGTACTAAATACATCCGTGATTCAAATACTGAGCGATTTTTTTTATAATCCTTCTACCAATCATGTCGTACTTGAATTTAGAAAATTTAAAAAAATCAATCTCCTAAAAATCGATTTTATCTTACTTTGTCATAACAATCATACCGAGAGTCTATTTAATACACTAACGTAGTCACACGTTTTTATACCTCGAAGTACTCGTAACTGCCGTTCGAGCTTCACAACCAGTTTTACAAGTGACATTAATGTAAATTTTTCGTACTGTTAGTGATTATTGACAGATTTTTACTGGTAAACACTAAACCTTAGAAAGTCATCTCTGAAATATTGCCTTACGATCATTTATAGAAGCAGGCGTTACTTTACGGAATTCCATAGTATACAAATTATGATAGAATTATCCGCATTGTTACAAACGCGGATTATAGAAAATAAATATATCATAACCTTCGCCTTTCGATGAACCATGGAAAATTAATTCTCTAAACGGGTATAAAATGAAACACTGAGCACTATGCTCAAATAAACTTAGAAGATTTATATGTTACTATTGCGTTATTTACTATCAAATCAACCTAAATACTACTTAAGGTGTAAAAAAGAAAAATAGTAACTCCTTTTTGGGCCTAAATTTCTTTTATTAGTGCTTATATAATAAAATAACAAGTATTAGAAGTGCATATACGTATTCAATTTTATTTAAATATTCAACAAATCTATAAAACTTAAATAACTTAGCTTAACTTAAATTATATAGCATTTTAAGTTTGTTTTTGAGTATGTGAGCGTGATGGCGGGATTTATATGTTATCTATAAAATGTTCAAAGAATCTCAAAGGTTAGAGGCTTTCACTCTACGTATATAAAAACTTTCGATGTGTGAGTGAGTGCACGCACAGCGGTCATGGGCGTCGTGCGCTATGTACGCCGGAAACCACGCTGTGACGGTATCGCTGTGCTGGCTATTATTACAGCAAAAACAACATTTTGATGACGATGTTGCAATATGAGAGAATGGGTCTCAAACCCACTAACAGCGACTCTCTATCAATACTTGCTTAGCGAATAAAACAAGCCATTTGAATACAAATAATATCCTGACATCATTATTGTTACATTGTATGCCTTATAACTAGACTACCATTTACCCGCGACTTCGTTAGCGTGAACTGTTGATAATAGATAGCGCTTTTTAGTCTCATCCTATTTCTATAGAATTAACAGGATTTCTGTAGCCTATAGTTATTCCGGCGTATAAGGAATAATTGTGCCAAATTTCATCGATATTGGTTCCGCGGAATCGCCGTTAAAGAGTAACAAACATACATCCATACTCACAAACTTTCGCATTTATAATATTAGTAGGATAGAATGTTCAAATAGCAAAACATGATTAATCATTTTTTATCACTTAAATCGATAAAAATCCAAAATAGATATTAAATAATCTGTAACTTGGGTAATTTTTATATGCGATGTTGTGATTTATGAGGGAAACGTATTTTTGATCAAGCATATTTTTGTAAAAAAAATCAAAAGCTGTTCAAGTCATTTTCAAGTTTTGTCCTTATTAACGGATACTATTTTACTAAATAGATATATATTTTTTTTCCATTTATATTTTAGAAGCGGCGGTAGTGGAATGGTTAGGGCAACGGACTTGCGATCGAGAGGTCGTGTGTCCCAATCCCGGCCATTATACTACTGACGTAAACCCCCTAACAAAAGCATTTTAGCTTAGCTAGAGAGGTTAACAAGTTTACGAGTAATTTGTAACCCAAATTGCTACTAACCTAATTTTGTTATAATAACTATATTTTAATAGAATATCTTATCGCATTTAGTGTAGTACGGACTTTAATATGTACATAAGTATAAGTAATATTAAGGAACGCATAATTGAAACAATCACGGCCATTATTAACGAGGTTACAGTAAATCAGTCGTGATTAGATATTGAAAGTAATAAATATGAAATTATTTCTACGTTTGCTGTCATTTCTCAGTTATGGTAAAGTTGTTATCACCATTATTTGATATAAATAATGATTAACTGGTTTAATGTGTGCTTTACTTAAATAGGAATTCGTATAAAGAAACGTTGGGTGTTACATTACAAATAAATATTCTATGAAATTCCGCACTATTCGATTTAACATAATTTTTAAATAATATGTTAATTTTTCTGTTTCAATGGTTAGCCTAGATGATGTATTTATCCGTGGTGTGGGATTTTTTAATCAAATACAGCATTATTTGCTTTTATTATATCGTGATATGGCATTATAATACCAAAATCACAAATCGTACTAGATCTTCCATATTGATTTTAACACACTCGCAATTTATAATATATAATCTTTAATATTAAAATGAGTTAATCTTGTATGTATATATATTAATATATTTTCTGAATCTCGGAAACGGCTCTAATGATTTTCCTGAAATTCAGCATGTAGTTTTTTTTAGGGGAGAAAATACAATCTAGCTAGCTTTTATTTAAAATTGTCGCTGTCAAACCTAATGTTGCGATAGCCGATGGGTAACGGGCGGACCGAAAATGTTCAAAACCCGAGTTCGAATCCAACGTGTCATCGGTGCCTTTTTCTTTTTTTCTTTTTTTTAATATTTTTTTATATCCTTTAAAAGTCCTCCTTTTTTGTTGGAGAGAACGCGGAATAGTGCCAACAGTATTTTAAAAGTATTGTCGGACAAAATGGACACCAAATTGTTTGCCCGTTTTGGTCCAACGATTATTAGGTAACAGTAGCATTATGTAATTATAAGTTAAATTTAAATTGTATTTACTAACACTTAGGCTTAAGGTACTTTGTACTGTGCAGTCTTAAATAAAGATCATTTATTATTATTATTATAAAAACATACCACCCAGATACTATTATATTATTAGTAGAGTTTGATATAATAATTATTCCTATTAATAGTGGACTTGCTTATTTCAGATACATCCTACGAGAAGGCATGTCGGCGCGGCTCTGCCCCCAGTACCCCGGTGCCGGGTGCGCAGGCGCAACACAGTCCGTCGCGCCTAGCTTCCTTCTTCTTTTCCAAGAGGTCCTTCCGAAGCAATCCACTTAAACGAACAAAATCCGCGACGAAGCTGGAAAGGGAACGAGCGCAGGCGGTCGTAGCAACTCACCCACCTTCACATGTATTACGGACCTCAAGGTAACTATAATATATACATATATATTCGGAATCTCGGAAACGGCTCCAACGATTTTCCTGAAATTCAGCATGTAGACCCCCTACATGCTGAAACTTGGGGGATACGGGGGGGGAGAAAAATTGATCTAGCTAGGTTTAATGTACAAAAAATCGTCTTATCCCTGTTTTTGGGCATTAAAAAAATACTAAAATTTATATTGAATATTTTTGCCATAAACTGTCAAGTTAGCGTAGCGTATTCGGGGGACGGGTCTCGAGAAATGTAAATCCTAGTATCGAACTACCTAATTATTTTTTTCTTTTTAAAGAGTATTAGTCTTATTTATAGTATACTATTAGTCTTACGTATTTTATTTTCAACTTTTATTTTAATTTTTTATTCTGTAATTAAAGGGATTTTACACTACATGTATGTGCCAGCCCTATTATTAAAATTAAAACTTAAAAACAATAAAGAGCTCATGAAGAAGAGATTGAGCAAATTATATGCTTCCTCCGAATAATTAGGTTTTTTCTACTTCATTATTTGAAGGTTGACTCTAAATCTAACATAACGTTAAAGTGGGAGGTAAAGCAAGTTTCATGTCTAAAAATATTATAAACATATTTATCATAAAATTACGCTATACTATGAGTCTATTAAACCATATAACCAGTAATTAATCACTAAAAAGATAGGATGGTCGGATCTATATGAAACAAATTATAGCACAATAAGGCAACAAAGGTATTTAAGTAATGATAATGAGAATTGTTAGCGTAGTGCTGTCACAACGTAGAGGTGTCGTAATTTCGTTAGAAGTGTCGCCCCTCCCTTACTTTGTTGAGGCGGTTTAATTATTTAATCAACGTCGACAATAAACACGAAACTACTGCGTATACGAAATTAATTAAATAAAGGTAGCTCGCATGACTATTTTGTTATCAATGTAAGAGTAGAAAAATATTATTTCTAACTATACGACTTTATTCTTAATTAGGGGCTAGTAGAGAATGTATAGTTCCTTAGTTGTTATAAAGGTATTAATTTTGCACAAACCGTAAAAAATATACGGTAATGATAATGATATGATGATTGAGGATTATTTGAGTGATAGTAGCATATCTTGACTGCAACGATTATTTTGTAACCATCTATCAAATTGTAATAATTTTTTTAAAATAGTAGCCGCGCAATTTCTTGTTCTTCTCGGTAGGAGCATACTTCCCAATCAGTGGTAGCTTCTTTAAAACATTTGACGATTCAAAAGCACTGTAAACATTCTACTTGAAAAAAGAATATTTTGAATTTGAATTTGATAATCTGTATTAAACTCACAATTTTTACAAAATTTGACCTAAACTATAAATTCTACACTAAGCTTGTATCGTAGAATTCGTTCTTATTGTGTTACGTTACGTTAAGCTTATGAGGCTCATAGTGTATTTTTTTATCGTAGAAAGTTGTGAGATAAAAATGGCCTGGTCTGATAAATAAAAATACTCTGAACCTTCTGAAATCTTACATAGAACATATAACTTGTTAAATCTATTTTACGCTAAATTAGAATTGAAATAAATCTTTAAAGCACACCGCATTCTTTACATAATTTTTATGTTCGTTATTATTATATTCACGAATAAAATGTAAACATATATTGTGTCAATATATTCTATATAATATAGTATGTAGGAATATTATATTGATTAATAATAATAATGATCGTTTTAATTTTTATTTTCAGATCTCATGAAAGCCTTTTATCAGCACACTCGCCGGCAGTATCCACAATGGATCTGGGGCCACCTAATCAGGTAAATAATAGTGCTATAAAAACTAACAAAAAGTATAATAGGAAACGTTGGTTGGTAAAGTAAAAGTAAGTAGTAAGTAAAGTAAAAGTAAAAAGTTGGTTAGGAGACGGCATCTCATTAGGATAGTTTTTAGAAGGCTTAAAGCCTCTTCCCTCCTTGGAGAGAAGGATAAGAGCGTAAACTAATTCATTAATTCACGTCGCCATTTACGATTCTTATGTCACACATATACCAGGAATTCTATAATTATAATTATATTATTATTGTGATATATATATTGTTATCATCTTTATGTTTTCATTCCCTGTAAAGCTTATGATGTATTGTATTAAATGATTATGCATACTAATTTTTATATTAAATTCATTAATGTGGTTTGCACCAGAATTTAAATAACTGCAGTTTGATTTTGGGGTCGTTACATTTTTATTTATACCCATAAAAAATAATCTACGTTCTTCATTGAGGTGCTTATAGTCGCGTTTTACCCATAAAGAGATCTATGACCGGGTTAATTGACTAACTGGTCTGATTCCGTTGCCCAGAAAACGTTTTGAATTCCTCGGCGTCATGAAATTTCAACATAAATGTTTTAATTTAATTAACTTCGCTTTTGTCGTCGTCGAAGAACATAAGTTTATCTTTATTATTTAAATGAGTTAATCTTGTATGTATATATAAATATATTTTTCGAATCTCGAAAACGGCTTCAACGATTTTCCCGAAATTCAGCATGCAGGAGGTTTTGGGGGGAGAATAATCGATATAGCTAGGTTTTATTAAAAAAAATCGTGTTATCCCTGTTTTTGGGCATTAAAAAATACTAAAATTTACATTGAATATATAAAACACAATTTTTGCCCTTAATTGTCAAGTCAGCGTAGCTTACTCGGGGAACGGGCGGTCGCGAGAAATGAAAATACCTAGGATCGAGCCCCCAACCTACCCAATTATTTTTTCTTTTTTTTAAGTTTCTCATTTTTTATTTTGTAAAAAAATACCAAACAAGGCTTGGTCAACCAGATAATAATGAATAAAATGTCACAAATCTCTCAATAAAGGTTAAATTCGCGCGTACACTTTCGATGTTCTGAATCATACTTAAATTACAAAGCTTAGTCGTTTCACAATACTTAACGGTAACTTAGTAGTCAGTGCATGAGTCATGTCTGTGCATATTTTGAAGAAAAAAAAAACAGATATCTGTACGATGGGAACTTTAATTTAAGACTTGTATAGATACTAGTTTTTGTCTCAATTCCGACGCTCACTGCTTGTCGTCAATAAATAAATAAATAGATATATGGGACACTTACACACACGGTCGTCCGTCCCCAAACTAAGTAATTTAATACTTGTGTTATGGTAGATAGACAACTGGTGAATATATACTTATATATTTTTTAAATACTTATATAATATACACCCAGACTCGAAGACCAACAAATTCATTTATAGAAAATGTTAGCCCTCAGCGGGAATCGAACCCACGACCCGCGGAGCTGAAGGTCGGGTGACCACCCACTGCGCTAACGGGCCAGTCGAATATTGTGCAATGTTGGTCAACGGGTCAGAAATTCAGTTACTTTAGTTGAATACAGTGCCACTTTGGATTAGCTGGTACAAAGCTCATCTTAGCTAAGCTCATTCAATTAAACATAAACAAAAAAACTCTTTATTATGATAAATATGGTGAAAAACACCAATATATGTAATTTAAGCAATATATTCCCATTTTACTTAAAACGATGTTCCTAAGTTCGCCCAACGATTTTGTTAAACCTTTATCTCTCGTTAAAGCTATAAGTTTGTGTTATTAATTTGCAGGTGGAAATTCGGGCTTTACACTCATCCGTATTAGGCAGGCCGCACTGCTTCGCGTTGAGTGCAGAGAACCGCGCGCCACGCTACTTCGCATGTGCTTCGCGTAAGGAGCGTGACCGATGGATATACAGGTATGATTTCAGTGTAAAGTTTATATTAATGCAAAGAGTATGCTAGTTTCATTATCATTTTCAATAAATACATACTCGATTTTACGATTATATCGAAAATTTATATGATATCATGCTAAAAGCCTCTAAACTATACACGAAGGACGGCACAATCAATTTTATAAGTATCCGTAAATTGTACCCAAGACTTTCTGTCACTGTTACACCGTGTGGTATCCGGCTGAATAGAATAGTACCACCCTCTTTTCTTACCGAGGTGTCGTAAAAGGCGACTAAGGTAAGACGACCCGCCGTGTGGTATCCGGCTGAGTAGAATAGACCAACCTCATTTCTTACCGAGGTGTCGTAAAAGGCGACTAAGGTAAGTTGACCCACCGTGTGCCGTGTGGTATCCGGTTTAGTAGAATAGACCACCCTCTCTTACCGAGGTGTCGTAAAATACGACTAAGGTAAGTTGATGTCAGGCAGGCGGCCGGTCATAAAAACGCAGCCAAATCATATGACAACATGTTATAACATGTTGTGCCGACCCCACTTAGAGAGGGATAAGGGCAGGAGGATGATGATGACTTTCTGTCACTGTTCACACCAAGGCAATTATTAAAACACACATGTGCTATTTTTTCCAAATTCTAAGAAGAAAAACTTTTTTCATATGATAGCCCGTTATATAAATTTAAATTGTACAAAATTTTATCAACATTTCTACGACGGATTAGCCATGAAAGCGTAAAAACAGACAGACATATTTTTGAATTTACGATATTTGTATGGTTAACATGATCAAAGAAGCAGTAATAATTGATATGTATAATTTATACATTAAATTATTTCACAGTGAGCGGTTATGTTCGTAAGCTTTGTAGGCGACATATTCAAAGACATTTTATAGAGTCTAAAGTCGTTCAATCCTCCTCCGCATTTTATTCTATGTATGCCATATTGCGAAATCAGTGTAATTAAATATTACTTAATAGCTGTTACACTTTGATATATTTTTTGCGTTCATTGAGTTCGCTGAGAAGTTTACAAAGTTTTTTTGACAACGCTTATAGTGGTAAAAAGGTTGTATAATGAAGCTTATGATTAAAAAAATGTAGCGTCTTATATAAGGTAATTTTTTTTTTGTATTCTTTAGTCTGTTTACAACCAATATAATTTAATTATTGTTATTTATAGTTTGCGACAAGCAGCTCGGCCGGATGAAACTCGCACGAGACGCTGCGAGCGAACTGTCAAGTTATGGCTACTGGAAGCAAAAGCAATCCCACCTAAAAAACGATATTATTGCGAAATACTTCTCGACGATACTTTATACGCGAGGTAAGAATATAAAGTCATGATTACTATATATTTCTCGAAGAGCCTTCATTGAAATAACGTTACTTAAATAACGTCTGATGAGTTCTTTAGGTGTATGAAATTATTCATTCATTTTATATTTTGATCATTTAGAGAAAGTAATATTCAAAGATAACGGACAACAAAAGAAAAGTAACTAGTTACGAAATTTTTGCCTGTCTAGGTTTTATTAACATCACTTTAATGTATGATGTAATCCTATTGTTGTGAGGATTTTATTATAGTAATCCATAAATTCATTTTTTTTTAGTTTATACGCTGTTACACCTTACAGGTTATAAAGTATAAAATTGTCTCCGTAACAATTCGTAACTTTTTAGATTACACTTTTCTAATGGAAGTTATTTTATTATATTAAAGAATAAATAATTGGGACACTTACACACTCGGTCATCCATCCCCAAAGTAACTAATACTTGTGTTATAGATGACAGACAACTGGTGAATATATAGGGTACATATATAATTTTAAATACATACTTAAATACATATATTCACCCAGGCTCGAAGAATCATTAATTTTTTTATAGAAAATGTAGGCCTTCGGCGTGGAGCTGAAGGCAGGGTCACTACCCACTGCGCCAAAGGGTCACTCAAATTAAACCTAGTCAAATTAAAGCCAGCCAGACAATATTAAAGAATGAAATATTTGTAGTCCGACTAAATTATATGCCATCTCTATTTCTTTCTTTTTAACCAAACGCCTATATTATATAATAAAACTAAATCCTTTTAAACAATTTCAAGGATTATAATAACAGAAACCAATATTTAAGTTATTTCTTATTCTTATTATTTTGAGACACACGCTTCAGTTGGTAAACAGCGTAGACACACGCATCACAAAGATAGCGCGATTCATAAATAAAATTAATTATGAAATCAGTAGTTACTTAATTATCAGACTGTTATTTACATAATTATCGCATATTATGCGCTAGTGTGAACTCCACCTTGGTCTAATAAGCGGCATAAAAACAAATATCAATGCCAAATTTTCAAGAGCGTATTACACCACACTATATTTCTGTTTACAAATTCTTAACTTGTGAATCTCTTTACCAAACTATTCCATGCATATAAATTTTGATGAAAATTCTATAATCGTTTAAATCTTGAAGGAGAAAAGGTAGTTAAAAATAACAACACTAAGAATTATTGGAAATATTAGAATTACCTCTAATTTTTTTTCTTTATTATTGAATTTTTACCTTTATACATATATTTATTTTAGAAAGATACTATATGGTAGAGCAAAACCTGCAAATAATTATTATAGTATAATGATATTTTGGATGTATTACGTAGAATAAAAAGCATAGCGTATAGTTTAAAGGAGATTTATATTCAGCTCCGTATATATCATATTTTTATATGAGATTATATTTAGTATCCTTCCTGTATTATCAGATGTATAGTTATGTAAATGTAAACAACATTGTAATACATAACTGTTATGATCACATTGTATATCACATTCAATGAATAAACAAAATTACATGTACTTGTAGTTGTATCATAATTATACAAGGACTTCATCCGAAGAGATTAGCATCCCACCCGCCCTATATACCATAGCCTAATTTATTAATTATTTTTAATGGGTACATCATTTGCATAATAATAAACCCTTCAGCTCTGCGGGTCGCAGGTTCGATTCCCGACGAGGGCAACATTTTCTATAAACAATTTGTTGGTTCTTCGAGCCTTGGTATATATTTGAAATTATATATGTATATGTTTACCAGTTTTGTCACCCATAACACAAGTATTAAGTTACATACTTTGGTGATGGACGGCCGTGTGTGTAATGTGTCCTACATAATTATTTATATTTAATTATTAAATTCAGATCATCATCAAAGTTAAAGACGGAACTGTGCTTCTGGGGCGAGGTGTATGAATTCAGTGGACTACCTGCTGTGCGGGCCATACACGTCAATGTCTACCGAGAACCAGAGAGGCGTTCCCGGAAACGAGACAAGCACGCCCTTGTCGGTAAGTATATAGACAGTAATTATTTAAATATTAGTATGACTAAAATTTGCTCCTGATACAAATACAGAACTCGAAACAATATATTTATCAGTCAGTTATGAAGCGTTCAAAAAAAGAAGCAATACATATACAGTTACATTGCACACTAATGTGTTCATATATTATAGTAGGGTTTTCCCAGAAATATTCAAGTTTCCTCACGATGCTTTCTTCACCGAAAAAGTGTGATCAATTGCAAATATGAATTAGGCACTTAAATTTTAACACAAAAGCTCATTGGTACCTTACCGGCTAAATCCACATTGGAGCGGCGTAGTGTGTCTAAACTTCAACCTTTTCCTTCAAAAAGGAGAGAGAAGGACTGTGCAGTGGAATAGAAAAGTAACGGTCTTCTACTGTCATAATGCATAGCCCTTACATTTTTCAACATGCAATTCGTAGCGGCTAAAGTGTATGCGAAAAGCTTTATAATTGTGCAGAGACCTTACGTTTTTCGTGTCCCATTAAGGTATAAATCGCATTCGTTTTGACGGCATATTCTAAGCTCGCAACTCTTCTCTCCAAAAAGAACTAGGAGAAAAGAGGTTTATGCCTCTGGTTTATGGAATAGTAAAAGGCTTTACTTTATTTGAAGTTACATCCAAATAAGATAAGGAGGGAAAAAACCTATTTCCAGCAGAGTAGGATAGTCACTTTTGTTTTTCTTACATAAAAGTGGCATAAGGGCTAAAGTGTGAACAAGCTTTATAGTATTATCTTATGTTTTTCGTGTCGTATTAAGGTACAGTTCGCATTCCGGTCGACGACGTATCGTCGCGATACCTCAACGAGCGGTGGTACCCGGTCAGTGAGAGCGACAAGCCACAGTCACCAGGCCGCGCGCCCGCACCTCTGCCCGCGTTGCGTATCAAGTGCCGCTACCAGTGCGTCGACGTGCTACCTATCGACAACTACGCGAGATTTCTCGACTACCTCAAGAAGAACTATCGACGGCTCTGCGAGTACCTCGAACCCGTTATAGGTAAAATTTGAAATATCTAAACTATTAGTCTATATTTGACCTGCCAACTTCATCAACAAAATATATATTTATAGAAGGCTTTGCGACTTCCTAGAATCCGTTATGGTCTATTTTATTTTTTATTTAGGATTTAATTAGAATGTTATGTTCTTACAATGTGACGTAACGAACGAATCGTTACTTTGTCGATGAATACTGATACAATATTTCGAATATAGAGATGATAATATTATTATTATATTATCATCTCTATATTCGATATTCCGGCATGGATCTTAGAGTTATATAAACTAATGTTTGGTGTGGTACGCACTGGATTCTTCGCAGAATTAGTTGCAGTTAGATGCTAGGAAAGTTTTTTAGGGATTAAAAATTTTAAACTAAGAAATATTCAGTAAAATATCTATTTCCCCAATATTACCCAATTTGATTTTAATATGAATCAAGCATCAAAAGTAAATTGTTCTTTTTTCTGGGATCTTTATTCTTGATTCTATCTTCAGGTGTAAAAGCTAAAGAAGACATAGGATGTGCGTTGGTGCTTTGCATGGCTGGGGCGGGCTTAGCGCCTCGCTACTTAGCCGATGTGGTGGCCTTAGATGTGCGTCGAACTGGTGACCACTCGCTTACCTTCCGCGGGAACTCACTTGCCACTAAGAGTATGGAGGCTTATCTCAAACTGGTCGGCGACCAGTATTTGCAGGTAACTAATTAAACAAGACATGTACCTAGTGCGTATTATAGTCAGATTTTGATCAGCCATTCCATCACTAAAATTTTCTTGTTGCTTTCACATTGATGCATAAAAGATAAATAAATTTACTATTTAAAACTTAATAAATAATTGATAACCTTTCATCGAACTGTCCTTTCTAATTAGTAAATCACTACATATTATAAAACAAAGTCCATATTTCCGTATGTACGCATAAAACTTTAAAACTACGCAACCGATTTTGATGCGGTTTTTTTTAATAGATAGAGTGATTCCAGAGGAAGGTTTGTACGTATAATAACATTCAATACGAAGTAGAGAAATAATGTAATTTTTGAGGTTTCTGTAAATAATTACATTTTTTTCCGCTTACATTGCATACGCAGGCTAAACCCTACGAGATTTATCAAAATGATGTACTAAGTATTTGTACACCTTAAAAAGGTCTACAGAAAAGTCCGTGATGGTATATATCTATCTCTTATGGATAACCCACAATAGCAGTTTTTTTCATTTACTTTTTACGAAAAATGATGCCTTATGTTCAAAGCAATATTTATACAATACAGCATTAATCCTTATCCAATTGAGTACCTTAAATAAATTTTTGATTTAATATAGATCAATATGGCCGTTTACAGCATGCAATTTAAGTGAACATTTTCGGAGATATTACAGATTTAAAATGCCGTGAGGACGCCGCGCTTCACCCTATAGCACTTCGAATCTTTTAGAGTTTGTTTAAAGACATTCTGTAATTAATTGTAAAAATAAAATACATAGGTAAAATGTAAAAGTAAATAAGTAAAAATGTACTATATGAGTTTAGATATTCCAAAGATAGCAGGAAATCGTCTTGGTATAGGGAGAGGAAATTGTTTTTCTCCAAATTTGAACGCTTGCGGGCCACGGGCAGTAATGAATAAATCAAAACTACTGGATCGATTTTAATCATTTTTTTACACCGACTGACATGGGATATATAATTTATACCCATGCGAAGCAAGGGCAGGCCGCTAGTTTAGTATATAATCCAAACCAAAGAATAGCTATAAGTTTTATAAACTTATAGCTATTCTTTGGTTTGCTTTAAGGTTTAAGTTTTTTGAATAATTATAAGTATAATATTATATAAATGAAATTACGAAAACGGAAGAATATGGAATTGAAAAATAAATATTTTTCACAATTTTCAAATAATGTTTTGTAAATACAGAACTGGCAAGTTAACGTTTTTTACCACGATTTAGGGCCGCTTGGATCCAACAGGACCTCGCTTTTTTAGGTCTTCAGTCTACCTCGTAGGGGGTCACGATGAGCTATGTCGGTGACTTTGGTTCTTCTACAGATCCTCATTTCTGATTTGATCACGTAGAGATACTCGAAATATAGTTCCATTGCCCGCTGAGTGACTCAGAGCTTACTTATGAAGCCCACGACTAAATGATAAATGATATAATATACATAAATGCACAGGATACACTCGGCGAAGCAGTAGCAGCGGCTGCTGGGTCGGCGGCGACTGACTGCGAAGTGGATCCTCTGCGCGCCGGCAGCAGCGCGGCGCTAAGACGTCAACAGGCAGCACTTCGTGATACTGTGACACTGGCGTGGCGCGCAATCGCCGCCTCCGCGCCAAGGTTCCCTCCCCCACTGAGAGATTGCTTCGCTACTTTCCGCGAGAGGTTAGTAAACATACCACTTTTTGTTTTTCAAAATATTCTTTATTTAAATAAACTTGTAAACAAGTGCTTTTATGTTTTTTTAGTGAAACTTTTATATTTTTACATGAAACTTATCTCTTATAGGCTGCAATAGTGATAACCTCAAAAAACACGTGTTTGGAACTAGTATTGGATTTTTGGTGTAAATGTTAAAATACACAATATTTCAGCAGCAATACTCAAAATTAATAATTAATAATAAATAAATAAATTCTTTATTGTATAACCATTTTTAATGATACAATCCAATATAGCCCTGGCTTCTGAACTAGCGCTAGCCGTGTGTCTGAAGTTTAGAATTACAATTAAACATTTTTAAAAGAAGTTTTTTTTTATAGAATCATCATCCAATTCAAAAAGTATGTGAAATTATGTGCATTTAATATTAAGTCATTCGTTTAAGCAAACTAAAGCATTTTTTACCATTTCTCCTTAGCAATGAAAACTTTAAACCCATTTATCTCAAAACATGATTTTTGAGTTGTGCTACTATTACAGCCCATGAGCAATATGACAGACGGGAAAAGTTGTTGGTCCATCTGTACGTTTTCACGTTCTGTTACGTTCTCATGACTAAAACGCTGTACCAATATTGATTAAATTTGGTACAATTATAGTTTATTAGGTCAAAATATAAAGTAATTGCTGTCTTGTGCAAAGTTGGCAAGCGATAAATTCAGAATTATCAGAATACCAAACACACCCAACAACCCAGTAATTCTTTATTTATGATTAATATTGATTTTTGAACAGCGATGCATTTAATACAACTAAATTTTTATAAGTACCTAATATAACTTACGTTTCTCTTTTGCAGATTAATGTCAATGGGCCGAGAAGATATATCAGATAATTTGATCAGTGCATCAATCTTCCTCCGTTTTCTTTGCCCCGCAATTCTGTCCCCAAGTCTCTTTGGAATAATTCATGGTGAGTGAAATTCCACTTTATGTATATAAATATATTCAAATTCAAAATGTTCTTTATTCAAATAAACTTGTAAAAAGGTTCTTTTGAATCGACAACTCTACTGCAGGTTTGGAAAGCTGTTCCTACCTATAATATTATTTCTTATAATAATGTACATCCGAATAGATATCCTATATTTGTATAGATATTGTCTTGTATAGATACATATTTCCAAATTTGGGGTTTTTTTTTTCACGGTCGTCCGTCCCCAAAGTAAGTAACTTAATACTTGTGTTATGGGTCACAGACAACTGGTGAATATTGTTAAATGATATTATTACGAGTATATCATAAGTTGTCTGGATTATTTCCAAAGCGTAATTTTGCAAGTAACAATATATTTTTGCCTTTATTCGGATCTCCAATAAAATTTCAGTTTCTGCAATTGCGTCATTGTTTTTAGGAGCTGTGATATATGGCTAACTAATGTTTTTTTACAGAATACCCTAATGAGCGCGCAGCGCGTAATTTGACACTTGTGGCGAAGACACTGCAGACCCTGGCCAACTTTACTCGCTTCCAAGGAAAGGAGGCCTTCATGGAGTTTCTCAACGATTTTTTGGAGCAAGAAGCACCTAACATGAAAGCCTTTCTCAGAGCTATCTCTGTAAGTGTAATCTTTATTTGTAGTTAGTTTACGTTAGAAAAGATATTTACGTTAAAGCTTTTCTTTCTTTTAAGTTATAATACAGGGTTTGGTTTATACTCTTAAGATATTTTTTTGAAACTGAGCTACAAAATAACGCAAAACTAATGGCAATTAGCTCAAACTAAAGTTACTAAACTTAATGTCAATAAATCCGATGGATATTAACGTGAAAAAACCGTTAGTTAAGTTCGCACAAAATATTCCAAATTTTAACTCGGTCAAATAGAATTTGTATTATTAAATAATATTCAACAGCGACTGGCTTTAGCACGGTTATTTTAGTCAATATCATGGTATGGTTTAATATATACCTAGATTGAACCGTAAAGTTAGCAAGCAGAGTTGTTGAAATTTTACTCGCAGAATTAATATTTATACAATCAAAAGTAAATATGACTAATTTTAAAGAATCCATAAGACAGCTTTAATTGACAGCTGTTTTTGTTCTAGTATTAAATGAGAAATTATACATTAAACGTATCAAAAACCATTGTAAAGAAATTTTTATAATTTGTATTATTTTCAAAGGATAAAATAATAATAATAACCGTTGTAATCAATTTTCATAGACAAGGCCTCAAGAACAGCAACACCAACAACTTCTACAGGCCCAACAACAACCTGATGGCAGCAAACGTAACTCCTCAACATCACAAGGGTCTACAGCTGGATCGGAAAGTTCCAAAAATGAGATGGCAGTAGAAGCTGATCCTGAATGGGCTCCCCATGTTGACCTTGGAAAGCAGTTGGCAACTCTACACGGCCTCTTAGCGGATAGCTTACCTAAACTGCCCGCGGGGAAGATGCAGGTCTGTACCTAATGACAATAAATTATCCTTATCTGAAATAGGAGGGATAGTTTTTAGACTAGGTAGAAAATGTTATGGATTTCTTAGGACCCCAATTGAATCGTCAATGATAATATGATTAATGAAGTTACAACTGGTTCGGAATGTGGCTCTTACCGAGTAGAACGAGAAAGAAACTCGGCGTTCAATCTTTCAAACATTTGCAATTTTACATTATTAAACCGCTGTCCTGTATAAAGCTAAAAGGATTTTCAAATCCAGCCTGGATTCTTATTCTTATCATCCAAATAATCTTCAATTTTGTAATATGCTTTACTTATAAGAACATCTCTTATACGTATATAAGTACTCTTATAAGTACATCTTAAACCTTTCTGTAGACTGGTCTAGTATGGATTGCGGAATTTTATTGTAGAAGCGAATACCGAGACCATCGAATGAGTTGCTAACACTGCTAAGTCGCGAGACAGGTATCATAAGCTTTTTGTGACCTCTCGTTTGTCTATGATATACATCGAATTGGGTCTTGTACATATGGATATTTTTGCCTACGAATAGAATTGATGTTGAAGAAGTGGAGTCCCTTGCTGGTTCTTCCAAACCAATAGTAACTTTATTATTTCAATAGATCCTTGAACCTTCAAAAGTAAATTTTATTTATTTATACTTAAAGTTATGCTCATTATTGTTCTTTAATTTTTATTGACATTATCAAAGTGATACTTAATGATTTGCCTAATTAGATCCGCTATTAAATTTGACATTAGTGTGGTATTATTATTAACTAGACTTATTTTATTTTTAGGAGTTGGATCCATTGTCTGAAATTTTAGATGACCTAAGTAAAAGATTAATGAGCAATGACGATGGACCGCCAGTGCAAATAGGCGAAAATATCTTTAGGTAAGTATCTCAAAGGTTTCTTAGTAATACCCCTACGTTACTGATCTCAATTAATCATCATCCTCCTGCCCTTATCCCACTCTAAGTAGGGTCGGCACAACATGTTATAAACATGCTGTCACATGCTTTGGCTGCGTTTTTACGACCAGCCGCCTGCCTGACGTCAACTAACCGTAGTCGTATTTTACGACATCTCGGTAAGAGGGCGGTCTATTCTACTAAACCTGATACCACACGTTGGGTCAACTTACCTTAGTCGCCTTTTACGACACCTCGGTAAGAAATGAGGTTGGTCTATTCTACTCAGCCGGATACCACATGGCGGGTCGACTTACCTTAGTCGCCTTTTACGACACCTCAGTAAGAAGTGAGGGTGGTACTATTCTAATCAGCCGGATACCACACGGCGTGCTGATCTCAATTAATATGACCGTTATTTTCAGGTTCAATGATCCTACGTGTAATCCCACAAAGGCGAATGTAGATGTTCCAGCTAATAATCCGATCGTTAACAACTTTGCTCATAGTTCACCTATCATGAATAAACACGGGGTGCAATTCAACATTAGTCCATCCAAATCAAATGCTGAGGAATCTAAGTTCAAGGGATCGTATGTCACTGTTTCAAAATCGCCCAGTTTCAACTTACGTTCAGCAACGCTTCCAAGAAATGGATATGGCACGAATCCGGTTAATCAGAATGTTAATCCAGACAGATACAGCTCGCAGTATAATAACCAAGAACATTGTGTTAACTTGAAGGTCGTACAGATTGGCTTTGGCTCAGATCAGTATCCTAAAGGAATAAGTAACGGTTTAAACGAAAGCTTGGAGAGAAGGTTCCAAGAGAGATATAAGCCCAATAACTTTAATCAGCAGCAAACACACTACCACAACTCAAATTATAACAGTACTGAGAGATCTCCAAGTAGCGATAGTATCAATCATAATTATTGCTCTAATGATATGCAAAATATTATGAAAGAAACTTCAACCCTAGACGAATTATCAGACCTCTTGAAATACGCTGATGACTCCGATATAGTTGATGAAAAGATAATGAACAAGAAAAATATATCTCAGTCTAAAACTAACAATAATAACGTAATTAATGTAAACAAAAATGCTTACACAAGTAATGGCTCTAATGTATCAATTAGTGGGCTGTCAAATGTTGCAAGTTCAGGGTATCAAAGCATCGCGACGTATAGCCAAAGTTCTAGTCCCATCGAAAATACAACACATCACCATCAACCTTACGAAAATGGTGGACAGCCTATGAGCCGTTACTCACAGCTAAATTACCAAAAACAAAGAGAGAAGCAGTATTATGACAGTAAAAACGAGAAATTTTATCCAAAGAGCCCAGTACAACAAAAAATTGAATATGATATTCAAAAGTACGGTATCCAAAATTTCACGACTGCTGACAACGTTCAAAATAATACAAATCCAAATACAAAAATTGCGCCTTTAGTTTTTACGAACCCCGTTTATAATATGGAGGATAATCGACAGTCACAAGAAATCAAAAAAAACAATGAAAACAGAAATTCTAAACGGTGTCTATGTGGCTCATCCAGTTCATCCATCGATGAGGAGGGTTTGAGCACAGACAACGTTGAGACAAATTCTGAAGAGGGTTCAACCAACTTTAATGACGACAGTAGGAATTATGACCAACAGAATCGCAACGCTACCCACCGAAAACTTACCAGAGATAATTGTAATTACGAAGATTTATATCAGAGGAGTAACAATAATCATAATCACTCTCCTAGAATTAGAGATGATGAATCTTCGAGTAATTCCCCAAGCTTAAGAAAAAGCAGTAAAACCAGAATGCCTAGAACAAACCCTATGCTCTCTTACTCGACTAATCAAAATCAGCTTAATTTAAAACACTTTGGCCAAAGAGGAGAATCACTTTACGAAAGCAAACCGCATCATATTTCAACAGACTCAGGCTATCCAATGAGCAGATCAGATTCGAACGTAGAGGAAGTGAACAAGGAGATGTATCGGTTACAAATATCTCGAAGTCAGAAAGCATTATACAATATGGAGACCACGAAAAATTCACCCGAAAAGTTCGTACCAGAAAATTCTATTCAAGAAAAAAATTATCCTCTCGATAGAACATATTCAGGTGCAAAAATATCGAGTAGCCGATTGAATGAAGATTTAGAAAGACACCAGGACTATTATGGAGTCCGTGAAAAGAGAGAATCACCCTCTCAAATGTTTAGCCGGGAGTCTCATTCTAGTGAAGCTAGTGAAAGAGTTCCAGCGAGGAATGAAAGGGATATACCAGCAAGAGATAAATTGCAAAGACGTCTCAGCTTAGAATCTGCTAGAGAACTGACGGACAGCTCGGACGAAGTAGATGACACGCTGTACAGTACGACTGGGAGACGACGGACTAAACATCATAGAACCATTGAACAGGTTAGTATCTATGAAATATCTATTTATAAATATTATTCATATTTTTAGTGTGATTAATTGACTCAAAGTAACTTACCATGAATCATTTTTACGGTTTACTATATTGTTGAATATTTCAATCCAATATGGACTAGTAAAGACTACTTTCAAAGAAGACTACTCATCACTACATATTATAAAACAAAGTCGCATATATCCTATGTACACATAAAACTTTAAAACTACGCAACATATTTTGATGCAGTTTTTTTTAATAGATAGAGTGATTCCAGAGGAAGGTTTGTACGTATAATAACATTCAATACGGAGTAGAGAAATACTATTTATTTTTGAGGTTTCTGTAAATAATTACATTTTTTTCCGCTTACATTGCAAACGCAGGCTAAACCCTACGAGATTTATCAAAATGATGTACTAAGTATTTGTACACCTTGAAAAGGTCTACAGAAAAGTCCGCGATGGTATATGTCTATCTCTTATGGATAACCCACAATAGCATTTTTGTCATTTACTTTTTACATATGATTGAAGTAATGAAATTATTCCTTTAAATTACTTTAAAGCATCTTCTTTCTTGCAATTATATTTATATACAACTATATATTTTTGTTCCAGTATGAACGTGAAATAGAGAGGCTAAAATGTTCAGTGGAACTGCTTCGAGGGCGTTTGGGTCCAACTGACTCTGGTCAAGATCATACAGATGCAAAAATGAAGGCTATTATATCCAGGTTAATATTTTCACATAAATTCAAATTCAAAAGATTTATCAAAATGTCAGATATCGATTTAACTTTTACCCGCACATGTTTCAAGTTGCTATTTAAAACCATATGAAGTGGATACCGTTTCAATAAGATCTCCTTTTACAGATTAATTTGCGTGGAAGAAGAGTTAAGGCGGGAACAACGCAAAATGGCCGCCGCTTTGTCACATAAACAGCGGGTGATCGAGGCACAAGAACACCGCATTGCAGCGTTGGACGAAGCCAACACTCGCTTGCTATCAGCTCTAGTACATTTGCAACAACGTGCGCCGCACCCTGCGCCTGCTCACACCACAAACCACAATCCATCTCACTCCCCCCACTCGCAGCATGCGCATCAGGAACTGCAAATATGAGAGAGATAGAGATACTGCCAGAGATATGTTATAATATCATTATAAGTTGCAAAATAATAACTGCTAGAATTTACAAGTACATAATCAATAAATATTTGCATCATGTGACGTGAGCAGAAATAATCTCAATTCAATTCAATTATTTACGAACAACGTTCAGTGCGAATGAGGAACACCCATTGAGTTATTAGACTAGAGTAGAGGAGCCATAGGCGGTTCTGTAAGTGAGAGTGTCTTAATAAATAGTGGAAAGATGAAACTCCTATACTTATCTTTGTCTAATAACACATAAAAAAAGAGACAGGTAGATAGAGTATATGTGCTTTCTCTTTATTGCAATAGGTCACATTTTAGGCTGGCTTCCTTAATCTTGTAAAGGCTCTATTAGAAAATACAGCCTTAATTATTAAAATAAAGAGAGAGTTGAAGGTGATCTATCTGTCTCTCTTTTTTATGTGTGATTAGACAAAGATGATGAATACAAATCACTTACAGGCCTGCCTATGCTTCCCTACTCTACTCTGTGATGGGGCAAATATGATAGATACAGACTAATTGCTTTAAGTATTGCCAGTGATTATAATTCAGATTTGATGTTTAATGTAGGTTTGCTCTTATTACGACCAGTCCCAAATATCTACAGCCTCCTTTGTTATTTCTCCGTTTTAGTAAATTGATTTTAAACTTTAAAGTTGCTGTAAAGTTTGTTCTTTTAGACCTGACCTCTTTTCTTAGAATACGATTAGGGCATTAATAACATACTAGCGTTTGATAATACCGTTTGTATCACTGCTTCTTTTACTACTAATTTAATTTAATTTTGATAGCATTTTTTTGGGTATCCACCTTTCACTTTAGTCTGCATTTATGCTTATCGCCAGACATTGTTCTATGATGTGAGGTATTTTAATTAAAAAATAATAGCTATCCTGTAGCGGTATATATTTTTGATATATGTTGTAAGAAAGACATCGGTAATAAAATTTGCACAAACTAAATTACGATTTTTTGTATTATATTTGTTTTCATTCAATAACTTTTTTTGAATTTTTTGTCTATGTTGCAATAATTTTTGTTGTTTGTATTAAAAATTCGTGACTTTCACCACAGCTGGTTAATCTGCCATTATGTATTTTTGTTAAATGTTGTTTCTTTAGTTATAATATAAAATGCTTTAAAATGACATTAATTAACATTTCGTTCTGTATCAGTATTTTGTAATTAATTCTGGTTTAATGTTTTCACAAGTGACAATGATTGTTTTGTTTTTTTTTAACAATGATACCAAAGACGTTGAATATCCCTTAAGATAGTGTAGATATTAGTCAAGACAATTTCTTTGGATAGTAATAACAGACCTTTAAATATGCATAGTTCCATTATGCATGGGTTTGTTTTTTTCTCTTTTTTCTCTACTGTCATAATTTTCCATAAAAGTATTGGCTAGTGTCTACCCTTAAATTAGAACTAGAGTAGTATATGGAAATTATTACTCCCATTTTCAGCTCTAGCGTTGTATTTTAAAGTGTTATAGATTTTATAATAAGATAAGACTTGTATCATAATATTTTTAGCAAATATGCCTATTTGTAGTGTACCGACATTGCAAAGAGAAAATATTTTTAATACCTTCGAGTATTATAGTGTGAATGTAGATTTAAAATAAATTTTATCAACATGATTGAATCATTTTTTTGTGCATTTTGGAAATGCTTTTAACAAATTCAATATTCGTTTTCTATGAAATTCATTTTATTAATTACAGTTTATAGATACAACTTAGTTGTTTTTCAGTGAAATAATATTGTTTAAGATATTACTTTGTAAAATACCTAAATAGGTTTATTATAATATACTGATCACATTAAATTATGGATTACGTAATAATGATTTTTATTTACCCATTTTTAATGTTTTAATATGAAATACTAAGAAGAAACGTAGTCACATCGCACTTTATCATCGTAACATTAACTATTACTAGGTAATAATGTTTATATTCTATTTAGCTAATATATTGTTAAAAAGCAAAGGGCTATTTCACATATAACCTAATGTTTTATTGCAAGAATATCTAAAAACGTCAATTTTGAAATCAAATTCAACTTTTTCGGAAGAGCTTTAATGGACAAAAATGTTTATTATTTTATAAAATTATTAGTCCCCATGCTCTATACCATCTGGTGCACAGGAATATCGTTTTTTGGCTATGTTATTGGCGCGTTCTGCGACTTCCTTTGAGCTATACGGGTGCATCAGTTGAACGTCCTCAAATCGAGAGAAAAGGTATGAAAAATATATTTCTCTAAATTTTTTGTCCGGAAATTCAGCTTGGCACATAGTGGGCCATAGTAAATTTATAATTCGAGCGTACGATCTATACAACTCCAGCTTATATTGCTGAGTATATTTACGAAATTTGTTATTTAAATCTTGTTTATGTACCCATGTCGTGTGTCCGGCATAATTAGGATCTTGCTTAGGATATACATGACCGAAACCTTTCTGCTCGAGTGTTAGGAATGTTTGCCAAAACGAAATACTCTTCCGTAACATTTCCTTTTTGTGATGACGGTTGAACGGTCCGTAAATCCGCCGCCTCATCCACTCTTTTAATTCTGGCACTAAGTGTATGTCAGGAAGTTTGGCCGCTACGTTGATACGTCGCATTTGACGCAGTGCACATTTTAAATAGTCTTCAGGCTTTGGGTTCTGACCCAGACATGTTGTTGATGACCGTCTTGTTTTTTTCTTCTTCTTATCTTTCTTTTCAATTACCGCACCTTCACCAACGTGAAGTGCACTTTCTGTTTCCCAAATTCTTTTAAACTCTTTCTCTACATACAGCTGTTTTTCATCTAAATTATATATAGTTTGGTAGTTAAATTGATACGGTGAAAATCTCGTTGCCTTTTGAAAAAAGGGAAGTTCTTCCGGAGGAAAAGTTCCTTCGTTCCTGTAATCAAATCTGTGACCACAGTAGCATTTATTGTCTTTTACATATTTGAAGACAGCATCTTGCCACCTCTTGACACAATCACAAGGGTCAGGTTTCGGTGGTGGCGGTCGGCCACGGAAACCACAGTGTATATTGATGTATACTCCATTTATTAATCTATAACCGCCATTTATCAGATCACCTTCTGGCGGCAAAACAGTAACGCTACCAAGTACGAACACTGTTTTGCCATGAACTTTGTACACTCCATTGATCATATACTGGGAATTAGATACACCCGTATTTGGAGCAGTAAGCTTCCGTCGTCTAGCTCCTCCTTTATTTGGTCGTGTCATGCTGATGCCATAAGTTTTTTTAACCTCTACGCTCATTTTAGATGCACGAGGTCTACGAAGCTGACTTCGTTGCGTAACTGACTTTATAGTTAGCGCTGTGACAGAGGAATGTGGTTCTATATTCATGATTCCGGCTAACTTGTCGCAGTACGATCGCGGCAGTCGTTTTTTAGGGGGCGGCGGCGGTGGTGGCGGTGGAGGTGGTTTTGGTATTGGCGGTTCTTCTTCGTAGGGTTCATTTAGATCATCTAAATTTGGAAGCGGGGCAGGTTGTCTAGGTTTCCTTTTCGGGGGCAAATATAAAACAGCAATCATATCTTGTAAGTAGGGAGATTGTAATGGTGGCTGGACTTTAGGTTTAGGTTTTGGTTCAGGTGTCATTTCAATAATATCTGGGCGAAACTTACTTTTCAGTAATTCTAATAAATTTTCGAGACCTAAATATAGGATACCAGATAAAATTAACCTCGCATTGAGACAATAAGAACTGCGCTTCCCTTCGATGGGATGTCCGTACTTCATAAGAAATAGTTGTGCTAACATCTCTTTCGGGTCCTTACGGCCGAGATAAACACAATTCATAAGATCTAAGTTGTTTGTTCTCGGATAAAGCCCGAGCTGTTGCATTATTGTAGCAGTTCTTACCGGTCGCCCTTCTAGTATGTCTTGATAAATACAGAATTCTAAAGTGTCCAAAGCTTGACGCTGTGGTTCACTTAGAGCTTGCAACCACGTCGGACCAATAAGATTTGTTATCGATTTTATCATGTTGATTTCTTTCCGTCGCCGAATTTCCTTAAGTCCTTGCATGAATATTTGTCTTTCGTGCGTTTGTCGCCTGTACACCACCTGCAGGCGGCGTTGCGCTCGCTCTTCATAGCTTGTTTCGGGTCCATGTTTCCCTTGCACCATTTTTGCGAGTAACAGAAAATAAGTTAACCTTTCATAAGGATAATACCATTGGATTGGACTGCAATTTTGAATATCATTGAATTGGCAAAAATACTGCACTAAATGCAAAAAAAAAATCTTTAAATAAAAATAATTAAAAAAAATTATGACAGTGTCATTTTTTATATTTTATAACTTTTTAAACCTGTCTTAATTTTTTAAATTTTTAATAAATCCTATATAGCGGCTACAACTATTTAAATATATAAAAATGACAATTTACACATAATAAGAACAGTTTTAAGTAGTTAAAACCATATAGTTATGATAGTAAGAGTGGAGAAGCCTGCCTAAAATGCAACATAATACAATAAGGGGGTAATTTATTCGTGTCTTTTTTATGTGTGATTAGACAAAGATGAAGTATACGAGTTTTATGTTCCCTCTCATTATTTTTGTGTTATTGTCACATACATGCCTTGCCCATGGCTCCTCTACTCTAGGTATAACAACACAATGATAATAACTCTGTTAGTTAAAACATTAGGAAACGTCAAAAACATTACTATAACTCTTTCAAGTACAAAAATAAAGCTAATTACATAGTATGTACAGTCAAATTGGGTAACTTTGAATTTACGGGTAACATTGAATTAAACGACTAAAATAATTATTAATTTTTTTTTCAATATCTGTAACCTGATTTAAAACTGATAACTGAGTGAAATGAAAACACTAAATGTTCTAGTTGTCAAATGTCATTTAAAATTTATAGTTTTGAAAAAAAACTTTGACACTTTTTCAAAATTTTCTGTTCGCGGTCTTTTAGCACTGAAAAGTATGTGAGTTACATTTCCGATTTCATTACATAAAAGGTGTGTAAAACACATGATTTTCGGTTTCTAATGATCAATTGTACGTTGAAATTATACTTTTTCACATAATTTCATGATTTTGCATCGTTTTATATCCATTGACAGGGAAATTTGTGGACCACCCCTATTTTTAGTTAAATATGGGTAACTTTGAACGGTTCCCAACCTACTTATCCGCATTGGAGCAGCGAGGTAGGTCTTAGCTCCAATCCTTGTCTCCAAAGACGGAGAGAGAAGGCCTATGGTCAGAAGTGGGATAGTAACAGGTCGTTACTCGCGGTGAGGGTTTCCAAAAAAGGAATTTACTATTACTAAAAAGGAAAACATCGTTTTCATCTTAAAAGAGCATCAAATAACAAAAAATAAAGATAACACGTACATTGAAGATGACATCACATTCTGAATTATTTTTCAAATTCTCTTGCCAACCATTAATGTTTTGATCTCATTTGAATGGTAATTGATTATAGAATTTGTTATTTAGGTTTGATTTTTAATAAATATTTACAATTACAAATAAATATGTATTCGTTACAAAAAAAATCTACCCATAAGTTGCTAATATTTAGTAATTGGCAATTTTAAGTAAACGGTTGGCTGTTAAGTATGACAAGTTGACTTTATTTGACAGATCTATCTTTCATTAATTCAAAACATAAGTATAATTTTACCCATGATACGAAAATTCTGTGAATTCAAGGATTTTTAGTTTTCGAAATAATTCGGTTCAAAGTTACCCAAAACTCAAGGTAACTTTGAACACGCACAAAAGCATATTTTTTTTCCATTTCCTTTCTAGTTACTTAGTAATACAGTTAGTTATTCTAAAAATCGGTATAAGAGAACACTCATTATTCATCAAAACCTTAAATAAGGTCATCCTATTTTTTTATATTTTGAAAAATCTGAAAAAGTCATTCAAAGTTACCCAATTTGACTGTAATTCAAATAATAGTTTATCTTATCTATAATTGTTCTTGAAACATTGCACATTGAATAGTGCCGCCATCTGTTATTGAGTAGCTAAGTTTAAATAAAGTATGCTTACGTCTTAAATCGTATTATCGTTATTTCTATATGAGATTGATATCTGAGTTTTAAGTATTGTGAATATAAATTTATTGCTTTATTAAAGTTTTAGAGAGAAAATAACCAATTAAGTATATACTACATTGTATTGAAATATTGTAAACAGAAAAATGATAAGAAATTAGATAGTCCCTCATTAAAATCTTCCATCATGTATTACATCACAGATTAGATTGCGCTCGAGAAATTTAATAACAAAAACATAATTTTACAATTCAGTTACTGAATAAACCGCATTCATACGTTTGAAGTTACGTCAATAAATCTCGTATATATTAATAAGTAACGGACTGCGGTACCGGAGCGAAACTGTTTGTTAGTCATACGCGGGGTCGGGGCGTGACGTGTGCCGTCCGATCAGCTGTATGAAACTCGGTCGGTCCACGAACCCGTGGGGTTGAACGCCCTGCCTTCATCCATCACCTGAATAATTCTTCACCTCATTCATACGCTGGCGAATCCATCTCAATATTTAAGCTCCTACATTGATCCGGAAACCATCAATCAATAGAATCGTACTTCATGTAAATTTATCTGTTCCTACGTAAGTCCTGAATGGATATTTTGCTATTACAATTGTATGGGATGCATTTTCTTAGACCTACTCGTCCTGATACTTTGCTTAGAGCCTTCTTCCTCTTTTTGGACAGAAGATATGAAACTCATATCAACGACGGTATTTCATTACATTATTGGTAGGTTACACATATCCCAACAATTCTCCAGAGATTTGCAGGTTTCATATAATTCTTTAAGTCATAAAAAATTAGTTTGTAGTATTAGTAAATAATAAATTGTAAAAATAAATTAAACTTAATTTTCTCAAGGGTATATTACGACTATAAAAGTAGATTTAAGTGAGATTTGTTCATTATTTTAATTTAATATTATTTATTATTTATTTATTTCATTAAAAAGATTATATTATTTTTCGTATTTCCTATTAAGCTTACATCTCGGACCCCATAAGTTAACGTACTTTCTTAGATGGTTTATATTCGCGCATTCCATAATTGCTTTCTCTAGATCGCTTTAAAAGCAGCTGTGAATGTAATTGTAACTTTCAGATTTAAGACAAGTCATGTATAAATACATTCGTTTTATGGGCGGCACGTAATTTGCTTTCTTTCCAATCAGTCCCATTCACATTAAATTTACGTTCAAATAGCATTGAGGTATATACATTTACTTTACAATTACGATCGACTGTACGGACCATTTTGTTTACCATAGCCTATTAATGTTACCAGCTGGATACCAACATATTCTCTACTTATTTAAATAAATAAAAACTTAATTATTACTTTAAATACAGTTTATTGGAAAGATCAATACTTATTTTATTTTTTTCTTTTCGTTCCCCGCGTCTTCGTTCACGTTACTTTAGTTCCTGAAGAGAAAATGGTTTTTTTTTGTGCGACTCATAGTTCGTGCAACTTAGTTTGTAGTGATAATGCCACATCGAAATACGTAATTAATGTAGGCTCCCACCTAGGTAGCCAGACAATCCGCACTAATTTATATAAATTATCAAAATAGAGCTAGTTATCTTAGCCAAAAAAGTTTATAAAAATAAGCTCTAGACATAAATGTTTCTAGACATAGGGAGGACAAAAATATTTGTGATGTAATTGCTCTGAAATTGTATTGTTGTTTGTAGCAAAATTATCCATAGAAGAGTCAAAATTTTCATTTAAAATATCGAGTCCATATAGAAAATAGCTTTATTACCGAATCTCTTCACACTCTTAAACATGTCACTTCGTTAAGTGTATACGTTATTATCAAACTGTACATTCCGCGAACAGGTTACACAAGAAGACGCAAATGCAGTGACAATCTAATGTCTCGAATATTACATAAAATCGACGTAACGGCCAGTAATTTTCCTGTAATATAGTCCTAAATGTCGATTTAATTGGCATCGATTCATTACTATTAAAAATTTAATATTTGTTGAAGCAATACCTTAACGGGAGCAATGAACCCGACTTTCTTGGGTTTCTATTGAACAAGATACTGTCTATTGCCTAGGCAGGGCTAGCCGCATGCGACGTTCACTTTCCACGTGTCAGGAAGTATCCACAGCCACTTTCACTCCATTCAAGATCACAACCGTTCCGCTAAGAGATCGTTAACAATAACTCAATACTATTGTTTATTATATAGTACATTTCAACAACTCTAACTGAATTCTCAATTGCCTCAAATAAACGGGAAAGTAAATGTATCTTTTAATAAAAAACATAGATATAGTCTCTTATAAAGTGTAATTTAACCCTTTTTTCACTAATAATTTCAATTTACTTTTGTGGATCATATATTGCGAATAAAGCCTGTTTTGAAATATATTTTTATAAAATGTATAAAGTTAGGTGTTAGTTTTCCGAGCTCCATAATACAAAAGTAATGAACATGAGATAAAGAAATTTAAATACTATATTAAATATAAAATAGTATTTCATTCAATATTATATGTATATCTGTATTTTTTCTTACATTTTGTAATTTGTGAATCAATAAATATTTAATATTGTTCTTTGAACTTGCTGTTCGTTGAGAGTTGTTAAAAATATTATAATATTACTTACTAACAGATCATATAAAATAGTGAAATATTAGAGGCTATGTAGTATATTATTTAATCCCTCTGAGTGCTTTATTAAATTTATAAAATTAATACGTTTTCAGCGATTGTTTTCATAAACGATTTCAGGCGCCATTTCTCCAGGGTCAGTGACCGGGTTCTTATCTCGTGTCTATGTTAGTGTGTGTGATTGTTGCGTCTGTGTGCGCGCTGCGTCTGCGCTTTTTATGCATGTACATATATACAAGCGTAAGCGCACATTATTATGCAACTCTCAGGAGCAAATAAGCATATCGAAGAGTAGATCTCGATATTTATAGAGTTAATGCCACACCCCTGAGTAAAACGCATATAAAACACTAAAGCGGATATCTATAACTAAACTTTGGCGTTTTCAAACTGTTGTCTTTTGTGTGTTTTGTACCCGTTTATTTTTATAAGCTGTGCTCGCGTCTTCGCTCGCGTGGAAATCAGTGTGTCACAAACTTTTTTCCGCGTAAATTCCGACCCTGAGAGAAATGTCGGATAAAAAGTAGGCTATAACCTCCTGTATCTTCCACAGTATATGTATAGGTGTCATTCTTGCAATATAAAAGTTTAGACACTTCGAAGGAATGGAGCAAATAAAAACTTAAAAATTCGCTACAAAATCTCTCTAGTGAATCAAAAACTTCTAGCCTTATCAAAAAAATATTCCAGGCTTGCAATCGTTTGCAATTTAAAAATCGTTGTACTCTATTAGATAAGGAAAGTAATAGAGTAGCTTTAAGTAGCTTTGGGAACCATATTGTTCCATAAGCATAGATGTCAATATGGAATATAGCTAGAGTTCTAGAAAGCTTATTCTTCACGGCTCTCTTAACGATACCATGAAAAGAGCTCTTGCCTAAGTCAATATTAATGCTCTTATTTATGGTATATAAATATATATTGCTTACACTATCGCAACACCTCCTATATAGAATTTTTCTCGCCTCCAAAATGCAATACACAAGGTTATATTGTTAATTTTAGGGATCGCAACTGATTCTATTTTCCATAACATTTTTCGACTTTCAGAATCGTTACCTTGGTTAGGAAAGCTTAGAAAACCTTCAGCTACTTCCTTCAGCACGGATTGTCTGTTATATTTTGATGAACCAATTATTGTTATTGACAATATTTATAGCATCTTGTGTGCGTAGCGTGTAGCAATAAACTCAATTATACTTTGCTACTAAAATTAACTACTTAAGACGTTGTTTCCTGCCAGTAGAGCAACTTTACTCTTCCCCTGTCTAGATTATAAAAATGAAAACTCATAAGACGATTTTAAAGTGCTTATTTTATATTTGGAATTTCAATTTGAAAAAAAATATTAGAACCATTATTGATGTGGTAATAATTATATCAAGGGAAAAATTTTGGTATAATGTATGCCATATGGTATCCGGCTGTGTAGAATAGACCGGCCTCATTTTTTACCGAGGTGTCGTAAAAGGCGACTAAGGTAAGTTGATCGGCAGTGTTCTATCCGGCTGAGTATAATTACCCCTTATTTCTTTCCAAGGTGTCGCTAAGGTAAGTTAACGTCAGGCAGGCGGCTGGTCGTAAAACACTGTTCGGGCAATATATTGTACCAAGGGTAGGGGGAGAAAAATCGATCTAGCTATGTTTTATATCTAAATCGTTTTATCCCTATTTTTGGCATTAAAAAATACTATAATTTATATAAAGACACTATTTTTGCCACAAACTCAGCGTCAAGTCAGCGTAGCTTATTCGGGGAACGGACAGTATCGAGAAATGCAAACCTAGGATCGAACCCCACCTTTTATTTTTTCTTTTTTTTTAAGTTTCATTTTTTTTATTATGTAAAAAATTACCGAGCAAAGCTGGTCAACCAGGTTCTGTTCTTGATTAGAGCATGGGATATTAGACGTAATATCTTTAGAAATGCACAACACAGTGAGAACAACGCCTCTAATTCTGAACAAATTTAAGAGATTCCGACAACAGGTTGATGTACCTTTCATTGTACTTTTAAATGCTTTAAAACTATTCAGGAATAAACATAGATACGCCGCCGGTTAAAAATAAAATGTCTCCTCTAAGCATTAAGAGGTTGTTCACCCAATATTTGGGCATCGTTCGTTCCTTACTAAAGGGACTATTTATCAAAGGATACAATATCAAGTCTTTGTTTTTATATTCAAAGCTACGGGCCGCTTTGTGATGTGTAACGTTATTAATGGAGATAATGATTATGTATTACTTTTAAAGTTACTGTATTATAAGGAATTTTATACGAAACAATTGAATGAAATGCAGTGTACTAAAGTAGAAGAAATATTGTATATTGTATCCAGTATACCTTCTGTGTTTATATGGCTTTAGTCTATTTTTTTACTACGATATATATACATACATATAACGCGTATAAAAGAAAGTCCCCAAAAGCATTCCGTGTTGATTTTCTTAAAATGTACTGAACGGATTTTTATACGATTTTATAAGGTTTTTAAGATAGTACATTATCCAGAATGGCTAACCGATTTTGAAAAGACTTTCACTGGAAGATATATAAGAGTGACCGCATGATCGGGATTTACGAATAACTTTCTTGACACACTGATTACCACGCGGGAGAAGTCGCGGGCAAAGGTAGTCATTTATAAAGTAAATACTAATAACAAATCAATAGTTAGAGTTGGAACGGCAAGTATGCCTTTAAAATTAGGATATAACTGGTTCTAAGGTTTAGGGTATGTAATGTCGGCCTGTTATTATCCCACAGCTGGGCATAGGTCTCCTGTTTCCGTTTTTGGAGAGAAGAATTGGAACTAAGTCTTACTTCGCTGGTCCAATGCGGATTCTTTACAAATTAAAGATATGCAGGTTTCCTCACGGTGTTTTCCTTCACCGAAAAGCGTGTGATAAATTGCGATTAATTAGATACATAAGTTTTAATAGAAAAACTCATTGGTTGACCCATAATCGTCTCTACAGACTCGCGCGGTATCGCGCGGCTCAAGGGTACTCGTGAATTATTTTTTGGTCAAAATAAGTAACTATTAATGATGCCCATGTAGTTAAGCTTAATGTATAAATGTTGAGCATAAGTTAGGCTTAAAATTTTTACATTTGTATAATATTAACTGTGACTTGCTCGTTGGCGCAGTGGGTAGTGACCCTGCCTTTGGCTCCGCGGGTCACAAGTGAGATTCCCGCCGAGGGCGAACATTTTCTATAAATGAATTTGTTGGTCTTTGAGCCTGGGTATATATTTGCATTTAAGTATGTATTTAAAAAATATATAAGTATATATTCACCAGTTGTCTGTCTACCATAACACAAGTATTAATTAAGTTACTTACTTTGGGGATGGAAGACCGTGTGTGTAAGTGTCCCATATATTTATTTTTTTATTATTTTATTAACAATATCAACTGAACATTCAAATAACCTCAATTCATTTACAAAATGTAATGCGGCATTGTAATGCGGAAGGAAGCCACAACGCGGTATTATGGGACGCGTAATGGCACCATGGCGTGCTGTAGTTATCATGACATGTATAATGAAACTACGAGAAAACTTTAGATGCAAAAATGTACAAGTTATATCTATCTTAAATTACTAACAAGCTAGGACGAATTGTCCCAAGAATGCTGGCAGCGTTTCCGCGTTGAATCGCTTAGCTGATTCTTTGTGCAAAAAAGGAGTCAACCCTCTTGTCACCTGAAGAGGCAATTAACCGAGGTGTTAAAACGGATAAAATTTTTTTGCACTTTGACTCCATGGCCCTAGGGTTTCGACTGCAAATGGCACAAATGTATAACTCTCGATGAGAGTTGCACACTTCCGCCGTTTGCCGGACTCGGCCATTTCCGTCGCAGCTTCAGCTCCAGCTTTAGATTGCAAGAATCACTCGATCAGCCTTCTATAATACGTATGATTCCTAACTTAAACATTTTTTAATACAATAATATTTTTCATTCATTCATTCTGCTGCCCTTATCCCACTCCAAGTGGGGTATGCACTACATGCGCCTGATGTCAACTTAAATTAGTCGCCTTTTACGACACCTTGGTAACAAATAAAGATGGTCTATTCTACTCAGCCAGATACTAGACGGCGGGTCGGTTTACTTTAGTCGCCTTTTACAACTCAGCAAGAAATGAAGGTGGTCTATTCTTTCGACCGGATACCACACATGAATAAGACAATAGGACATACATCATATGTCCTCAAAGTATGTAAATGAATGCTTGTGTGATAACAGATAACAGGTATAATTTTAAATACATACCTAAATACATTTGTACACCCAGAATCGAAGAACTAACAAATTGATTAAGAAAATGTCTGCACATGGCGGGAATCGAAGCCGCGATCCGCGGAGCAGACTGTAATCCGCGTTTGTTAAGAGAATATATGTAAAAGAATATATATTCTTTATGAAACGCGGATTACAGCAAAATAATTTTATAGTAACTTCTGTGTTTAATTTCTTTAAATTATAAAATTAAACATATAATAATTGGAAGTCAACTCGTATATAATATGTTAATAACATCTAATACTTTCCTTATAATAAGGCGTCAGCTTAGAATACTAAAATAAGAAGTTTGCAAATTTCATATTAATATCGCGTGTGAATCGTGTCTGCGAAAACATTCCAATGATGACGGAGCTAGGCATTGACCTCCATCGATCGCAGGTTCAAGGCCAGTCTGCCAAATTTACCAGCACCAGTTGAACCTTGTGACCTTTGAACTTGGAAGTGAACGTTCCCTTGACTAGAGCAGGAGGTCCTTGCCCCGCTATAATTAAACTGATAAAGATAACGGCCCAGTCGTGCTCGATGTCACCGGAATGTATTTATACGATTATTGTCTGTCTGCTCAAATAACATGTACGGCAAACTCTGTTTTTATGTAATCGCCTAACTATACGCGTTGCTGTGACTCAATCTGGTACCGAATTCCCTTTAAAACAGAACTAAAAAGTTTAAAAATAAATATTCCGAACACCACTGAATTTTACAATACCATCCACTGTCATTCTAAACATTATCTGAAAATTTCAGCAAAATCTTTTCAGCCGTTTCGGAGTCTATTAAGGACATATTGACAAACATTCATATTTTATCTATTACTAACTGTTTGGCAATGCGTTGCCGTGGCTTACTCTGGTTTCGAATCCCCACCGAAACATAACTCTACAGTTAAAAAAATGCTCCTATCGTCACCTAAATTTACAGGATCATCCGCTGGATCATTCTAAAGATCTTCTGAAAATTTCATCAAAATCAGTCTAGACGTTTTTGTCTACGAAGGACATACCGACAAACTTTACTTGCTCATAAGGTAGCCGCCATGTGAAGTATTGACTCAAAAATAATAAACAACATCAAGTATTTTTTTTCTTGCTTCAGTCAGTAGTCTAAAAGCAAAGAGTCTCGAACATCATTAAAAGTGCTCTCGCTTAGCTGATTCAACATCAGGAATCTTCTTATTTTGTCAGGAAGCTTTTTTATCTTAATCCTTCACCGCCGGCAGCTTGTGCTCTCACTTCCTTTAGTATTTTTTTCTCATTTTAATACCATAATATTTAAATATTCATTGGTTATGTAATAAATTAAAATAAAATATTATTGTTATAAAATAAAATTATAAAAGTTGAGTTATAGTATGTAGTGCGGCTGATGTTCCAAATTCAATAAAATGGTGAAAATTATGTACAAAATGTTTGTGTTCGATACCTAGGTATAGTACACTGTTAGAAATATATTCTACATATACGTAACCTAGGATTATGAAGCAATAATCATGATTATTGCGACACCCACACAGCCCGTGATGGATTTTAAATATCCCATTAGATTTATAAAGAAAACTGGCCAAATTCGCAAATTACCTAGCGAGCCTTTAAATAAGAGTGTTTAATATAAAAACAACAATTAATCTATAAAAAATTTATACTACAATTCCTGTAGACCCTCTTCTCGAGTCGAACTACGGTAAGAAATACGGCTAAATGTAAAATAGACTGATTTTATTCACGTAGTTAGCATTAAGTCACGTGACAGATTTTAAACACTCGAAGCTGCTAAATTATTATTTATCAATACGAATGACGTTTCGACAATGGTTTTCCGGTTCCCTGTTATCGCGATGTATATATGTGTGTGTATAAAACAGTGTCGATGAGTACGAGAGGTTTGTCTGTGTGTGTCAGGATCGCGTTACAGCTGAAACTCAGGGCGCCTGCCGAAAAGTGCGGTCATCGACCTGGTCAGGAGCACGGCTGTGTACTGCGCGCGACACGCTTTGATATTGTGTCTAACGGAACTGCCTTTAAAAAAATTTCAATTTCATTTACAAAAATTTTACGCCTACTGCGGTTTTTGTCCTTACTGCCTATTTATAGGAGAGCATAACTTTTATTACACTCTCGACGGAAAATTTCGTGGTACACAGTAGGATTTGTTACGTAAATCAATTTAATGAGTAGTGTTTAGGTTAATATTTATCATTTAATCGCAGTTTTTGTAAAAACATATTCGATTTTTTTTAATTTATGAATTAAAATGAAATATTGAAAAAACAGTAAATTTATTTTTGTGTTAATTTTGAAGCCTTTAGAAAACGGTTCCGTTTTTGATTGAAACACAAGTTAACACGCAATATTTTTTGTTTCTAATATTTTCGCCAATATATTTGGTTATTATCCACAATAATATTTTAATGCAAAAATTTGTTTATCTCTCTGTTACACTTTCACGCCTTACGACATTAGTGATAGCTAAAATAATTAAAACTTTATTTTTGCGCTAACATATAGGATTAAAAAAATTCTAATACTATGGTAACAGGCAAATATATAATACATAAATGAGGCCAGTTTAACGTTTAAGTTATTGCGAACAAAGTGGAGGATACAACTAGCATCACTACATATTATAAAACAAAGTCCCTATATCCCTATGTACGCATAAAATTTTAAAACTACGCAACAGATTTTGATGCGGTTTTTTCAATAGATAGAGTGATTCCAGAGGAAGGTTTGTACGTATAATAACATTCAATACGGAGTAGAGAAATACTGTAATTTTTGAGGTTTCTGTAAATAATTAAATTTTTTTTCCGCTTACATTGCAAACGCAGGCTAAACCCTACGAGATTTATCAAAATAATGTACTAAGTATTTGTACATCTTGAAAAGGTCTACAGAAAAGTCCGCGATGGTATATGTCTATCTCTTATGGATAACCCACAATAGCATTTTTTGTCATTTACTTTTTACGAAAAATAATGCCATATTTTTGAAGCAATTTTTATACAATACAGCATTAATCCTTATCCAATTAAGTACCTTAAATAAATAGTTGATTTAATATAGATCAATATGGCCGTTTACAGTATGTAATTTAAGTTAACATTTTCGGAGATATTACAGATTTAAAATGCCGTGAGGACGCCGCGCTTCGCCCTATAACACTTCGACTTTAGCAGCTATGTCCCTCTTTCAAGAGTTTGTTTAAAGACATTCATTGTAAAAATAAAACACATAGGGAAAATGTAAAAGTAAATAAGTAAAAATGTACTATATGAATTTACATATTCCAAATAGATAGAGCAGGAAATCTTCTTGGTATAGGGAAAGGAAATTGGTTTTCTACAAATTTAACGCGTGCGGGCCACGGGCATTAATGAACAAATCAAAACTACTGGATCGATTTTAATCATTTTTTTTACACTGACTGACATGGGATATATATTTTATACCCGTGCGAAGCAGGGGCAGGCCGCTAGTAGTGTATAAGCAAAACAGAGGAAGTACATTATTCGATGAATGATCATGTTATTTGATCGCGTAGAATCACTTTCTATTAACCACTGAATAATTTGGAGTCCTTGTGGAATTCAATATCAGATTTAAAAGTCACTGTTGATTTATACTACTCGAAGGCTGTTTTCATTAGGAATTACAGAATTTTGACTTTAAAGATCGCAGAATATTTACTAATTACTACCCTTTGGAGAGGAAAATACTGATTGATACCTTTTTTGAGACCTAACCACATTACCAGACTGTTCTAAAGCACATGTACTCAAGTACCGAGAAATATTGAGAAGAAAATGCTGAATGAAAAGTCTCACTATTTAAAAATTAATTACTCACATAAAGTACAACTCGGAACTCACTTTATGTAAGTGATTTTAATACACCGCCGAGTTTATTGCCGACTCTTCTACGTAGGAGCAGTATTGAAAACCAGCAGTAGAGTTAACGATTCAATAACACCTGTTAAATTTACTTGAATATTTTGAATTTGAATTCACTTTACTCGATTTATGTCACTAAACGCGATCAATTTCGCGTTTTTGTGACGTGGTTTGATTAAAAGGCTACTTAAGGATATTATAATGAATAAGAAACAAACACTGTTGGTATAAAAGTAATTATGTAATTATTTTTCTATCTATGTACATACATCGTGTAACAACTGGTTCATTGATATACATAGGTGGTAGAAATCCAGCCTTGAGCACCGCAGGACACAAGTTCGATTCTCGCTGAGGGCCAGCATTTTTATAAGCAATTTGTTGGTTCAATTGTCCCATAGGTAAATTTATTTATCTAATAAATCTAATTGATTATAGCAAAATGATACTATCATCACTTTTGCATTATAAACCTCCGCAAATAACGTCTAATTTTATAAAATACTGTTGGTAAATACGTCGTGTGGTATCCGGCTGAATAGAATAGTACCACCCTCATTTCTTACCGAGGTGTCGTAAAAGGCGACTAAGGTAAGTCGACCCCGCCGTGTGGTATCCGGCTGAGTAGAATAGACCACCCTCATTTCTTACCGAGGTGTCGTAAAAGGCGACTAAGGTAAGTTGACCCGCCGTGTGGTATCCGGTTGAGTAAAATAGACCACCCTCTTTGTTACTGAGGAGTCGTAAAATACGACTAAGGTATGTTGACGTCAGGCAGGCGGCCGGTCGTAAAATACGTAGCCAAATCATATGACAATATGTTTGTAACATGTTGTGCTGACCCCACTTAGAGTGGGATAAGGGCAGGAGGATGATGACTGTTGGTAAATAAAATATCAAACATCAAAAACATTCGTTAAGCGCTATAAGGAATTTCATAGTATACAAGAAAGGAAATGATGTTGCAAATATCAAGAGCGCGCGTACGCCGTATACCGCTCGGTGATATATTTGGTGACATTGAACCGGGTCCATTGCCAACGACCTCGCTCCTCGGGGAAGCTCGGTTTGCGTAATCGCTCCTGCGTACAACACATCGACCCCGACGCACACAGACGCACGATATGAGCAATCAGTCAATCTTCCTTACACGTCGGAATGTGGAAGTGCATGCACGCTTATAAAGGTATTATTTAATATTGATATATCCTTGTTAATAATAGCACTCTGTACAATTATATTTTTTTTTAGATTACCTTGTTTAATCTTTATACTTAACAGTATAAAGTATAACTACATATTTAAATACAAGAGAGACGACCAGAGACAATGTTGAATACGTGAATTATAATTGTAATAGAACTTGATGAATATAATAAGTAATTATTAATTTTTAATAGGAACAATACTATTTATAACTATTATTTTATATAATAGCTGTGCTCGCGACTATGTCCGTATGGAAATCACAATTTCAAAAATTCCCGCGTAATTTCCGACCCCGCGGCAGTTCTAAGTTATAAGGCTTATATGTTTCTCCACAACCTCATCTATCTTCCAGTGAAAGTCCCATTAAATTCGGTCTAGTCAATCCGGAAAATGTACTATTCACCTTAACCGTCCTCAAGAATAGCACTATCTTTAAATTCAAATTCAGAATATTCTTTATTCAAATAAACTTAAAAAAAGTGCTTTTGAATCGACAACTTTACGGCTGGTTCTTTTATTAAAAATCGTACTAAATTCCATCAGTAGATATTCCATTAGTAGATTTTCCGTCAGAGAAAATCAATCACATAGAGAAAGACTTTTGAGGACTTTGTTTTATGATATATACATATGTATGGATAGGTATCGCGTTTCCAAATAAATAAACAATTCAATATAACGTTCATTTAATCAAGCAAGCATTTGGCAAGTTCTTAATAGAAATAAAATATAATATTTATACTGTCTCTCTGTTACGCTTTCACAACGCAGATCAATTTTGATAAAATTTGGTACAATGTAAACGTATACAGCTGACATATATCATAAAAAGCCACGTTTCTCATTCAGGAACAGAAACACACATTAAAATCATTAAGGTAACGGGTGCGACTAGATATAATAAATTATTAAAAGGCTTATATGAGGTTAAGTATTTTAGACATTTCAAGTTTAATTATTGGATTAATGCATTGCTACGAACATACCTATATTAGATTCTTTTTCGGTTTGCGCAGTATTGAATCAGTATGTATCAAATATGGGACACGTCTGCGCAGTTGGTATCATATAATTAATATCTAGTATTTTGGAAATTACAAGTCAATCATTGGATTACTTCATCCCTACGAACATACATATATTAGACGTTTAAGTATAAGACATCTCAGACTATTTTTAGATTTGCGCAGTATTGTCACGTAAGCGACGATATGTCTTTTTCCTACCCCTTAAAACTTGTGACACCTCTGCGCAGTTTGTATCGTAAAATTAATTTCTAGTATTTCTAAGATACATAAATTTAGAATCGGTTTTTACTACCCGCTCTGTAACATAGAATGAGATAAATTAATTTTATTAATTTGTCTCATTCTCAAACTCGAGTAGTCTTGTGTGATGCTTTACATAAGTTTAGAAATTATCTTAAAACGATGCTGCTACATAAAGCTTACTTATATACAATTGAGGATTATTTAAGAGATAGTAGCATATTTTAACTGCTGTCAGCTACGCATCTACGCATTTTGACGATTCTAAAGTACTGTAAACAGTCCACTTGAATTAAGAATATTTTGAATTAGAATTTCATGTAATGTAGTATATTGTAAACTGATGTAAGACTGTAATTACAATCCAATTTTCTTTATTGTCATTTAGGACATAAGGTTCTAATTTTGGTAAATATAAGTTATTAAAAAATTATCACGGTAATATTTTGCTAATATATGATAACTGGTGATTGGTAGAGGGAATTTTTAAGTATGACCACGTACATATCGGTGAAACGACAACCCAAGTTAGTAACTGGATAACTTAAATTGTCACGTGTGGGTGATGATCTAAGTTCCGGGCTCATATTCTCTCTTATGTTATATAAAAGGTTAAAAGGAAGCATTTAAAACTCTCCTTGCCTTACTGAATAAAATAAAATTGGCTGTAGGATACCCTTAAAAAGAACAACGTTGCGGCCATAGCTCCTAACCTCTAGATGAATCTGTGAGTAGAGGCAGTATAGGAGGCAGTAGTATAGGATTGTAAAGCTGTTAATAATCGTAATTGTACTGGTGAAATCATACCTATATAATAACCTCAAAATTTTATCGTCTCAAATGACGTCGACGTGTTCTCTAAACAAATTAAAGCTTCTTGACAAAATAATTATTATTATTAATCAAAATATGAAGCGTTCAAATAACGTAACGTAACGTGGTCACTCATTGTATAGTCACAGAATACGACAGTCTCATAAGAGTGGTTTACAGTCGTTTAACGTGCTAACCTTAAGGTACTCTTAATTACGCTAGTATATTCTTCATTTATAAATAAAAATTAAATAAAAAATAGAAATAAGTTTAGATTCAATTATTAAAAGAAAAGTTATGAAAATTCATTTAAACGAGCAAATACGTTTCTAAACGCGCTTGCCCAGACTACGAGCACTTTCACTGACGGCAGCTATCACTCGTTACCCAGACACTAGACTTAGTTTGTTTACTTATGTTTGTTTTCTTATTAATATCCAATCAAGCATTCTTAATTACTACTTCACGAATTAAAAAAAGATAATCTACGCCAAATGTTTTCATTAGTTTTTATCATTTTTATGACAAAAAAATTCAAGTGACATTATATTGCATTCCTTCAATTACACCCTTCACAGTGGACATTCTCACGCGAACAATATCACAATTGTATAACACACGTGATACGTAAATATTGACGTTCGACGCATTGTCTCAAAGTACGAGCGCGAAAAGGTCAAAGACACTGCTACAATAATTCGCGAAGATGCATCGAGGAAAGGTGGTATGAAGAACAGAACCTGTTGTGACCGTGAGTCACAGAGTCGGGGAGCACATGTGCAGTTGGGTCGCGTGAGGAAAGCGGTTGTTGCGGCTGTTGAGGGTCCGACTCCCGGCGGAAGGGTCCCGGAGGAACGGTTCAGGCGGGGTGGTGCGGCAGTGTGCCGGTCAGTCACCGCTCCGCCGGCGCGTCGTGCGCTCGTTGCTGTGTCTTGCGCCGCTCGCCGCAGTTGTATTGTTCCGAGTCGCCGACACCTCCCATGTTTATTCATCCCTGGTACGCATGGCACGTCGCTCGGATGAACTGACGACGTGATCTCTGATTTTCATAGTGTTCTGTCAATTTTTCAGTGGATTGTGAACGTTTATGTGTACGATAGTGACGAGTGACTTACTAACTAGGATTGTTGGTTTAAAGGATCTGTTTGGTGATGCTCGCGAGGATTTTGCATCACTAGAAACTCCAAGTCAGTATTTACTCTCAACTTAACACTTAAGTCAATGGCTTTATATCAAAACATAAGTAATATTACAGACAATACGAATGTTTGTGTCACGTAAGGATCCTCGCGACTTTCTACGTAAAAAACTCGAACTATTTAAAAATTTGCATATAAAGTATCGGTGAAAACACTTTGTTTAATGAAAAGAAGCCACTGAACTTATAGTATAGAGTAATTGCAAGATTTTGTATTACGCTGCTTACTCGAACGCTGAAAATTTACTTACCCATATTAATACTTACTCACAAGTTATATGTAATGTCAATCTAAGTAAAATTGAAGGCAATGTTGATTTATAGTTCATATTAAAAAATAGCTTGGCGAAAATTGTAGAGTAGGGACCGTTCATCGTATAATTTAGTAGACAACTATCAATATTTAAGCTGTATTTCAATGAATATTATAAATATTATTTGTGACAATATCAGTGTTCTACTTTTGCAAATTTTACTTAAATTTTAAATAAGAAAGGATATTTCTAAGGCTATTATGCGCGTTTATCGTCCAGAAGGGAGTGTCTAGTTTATGATATTCATGGGCCCTAAACAAACGTGAATCCTTAAATTTATAAATACGAGACTGTATACTTACTTTAAATTTATGAACGCTTAAAAATATATTGAACAGTTCTTGGAAAAATATATCTGCTGAAAATAACAACATAATTGTCCTTAGTACATAAATGTTTGCGCTAATTACTTGTATATGTTTTTTTAGAATACAGGTTTAATTAGGTATTATAAATGGAACGAACGTTGTAACTGAACTGTCAAAGCATATACTATATACTTAAGCAAATAAAATTGAGGCTGTGATAGCCCAGCGGCGACATTGTGCTACTCTTTCGAAGGGTCACGGGTATAAGCCCCGGGCATGCACCAATGAGATTTTCTGTTAAGACTTGGATCTAATCGATAATTGCAATTTGTCACACGCTTTTCTGTAAAGGAAAACATTGTGAGGAAACCTGCATATCTCTAAAGAATTCTAGGGATATGTGTAACATACAAATTCGCATTGGAGCAGCGTGGTAGGTCTTAAGCTCGAATTCTTCTCTCCAAAAACGGAGACAAGAGGCTTTTTGATCGAGATTGAGCAAAGCATTGAAATAGTAACAGGGCGTTATTTTGCTTTAATAATAATAATAATAATAATACTGTGAACGGTATAGTGTTACATAACACTGCACTTACTCTAGAAATATAAGGTTAGGTACTTTTACTTTGTTAACTGTATGTTTAGAGTGATATCTCATTACGTAATTAAAACTTTATTTCACTTTAAAGCTGTAGGACGATATAGTATAATTTTTTTTCTACTCAGCCGGATACCACACGGCGGATGTAGTATAGTTTTTATATTCTGAAATCACTGAAGCAATTATTCTATTAGAAAAGTTTGGTTTTGGTAAATGAAAGTTGCGTAAAATCACACTTTTCGAACGAAATGGCGTCATCAATGTATGTACTTAATTGTAGAGATTTTGAAATTTTGAAAATTTTCCAGACTTAAAGGTTTGGATGAAAATTTATGTAGGGTGACAATGAGCAGTGACAGTTACGTAACTATCTGTGGGAATCAAACCTAACAGTTTATGGATTTTAAATGTACAATGATTTAGGTACTTTATAGGTTTTCAATGTATATACATTTATGGATTTTCCACTGAAGGTTCTGAACCGTTTTGATCCTACAGTTGTCTGTGATATTTCGTAAATCATCTCTCCTCAATACGTGGAAATTACTAATACTGCATTATTTGATGTAGAGTCGTCTTTCTAACTCTTTTCTTTAACTGAAGTTCACTGTTGGACATATAAAGGATCCCTCAATAGAAACTTGCACCAGTTGATATATATTGATATGTCATACCGTTCTAAGTTCTTTTTTTTTTAAAAATTAGATTTTTTTGCATCCCTTGAACATCTTACTTTATTAAAATATTCCTCCAGCCACTAACACTCTAAAAGGCATTGAACCTGAAATATATCGTTCAAAAATAATCAAAATATTTAATATTGTGGAGCTGCCGTGTGTTATCCGGCTGACTAGAATAGACCACCCTCATTTCTTACCGAGGTGTCGTGAAAGGCGATCAAGGTAACTTGACCCGTCGTATGGTATCCGGCTGAGTGGAATAGACAACCCCCATTTCTTACCAAGGTGTCGTAAAGGGCGACTAAGGTAAGTTGACGTCAGCCAGACGGCCCGGACGTTAAACAACTAGCCAAATCTTTTAACAACATGTTTAAAACATGTTGTGCCGACCCCGCTTAGAATGGGATACGGGCAGGAGAATAAGAATTTTGAGAAAAGATTGTATAGGACGAAAGAAATAAATTTAAACCATATTGATAATGACAATATTGCTAGTTAGCAATTTTGGTATATCAATCCTTTTATAGTGATATATAGTTATATATGGCTATAAAATAATGTAAAATATTTATTATTTTTAGCATTATATAATATATACTAAATATTTATATTTACTTAACTAAACTTAACTATTTTACAAAAAAAAATGTTTAATTTTCTTATGTCTATAATAGGAATAAGTAATTTTTTTTTGATTAATTTCGAATGTCTATGGTTATAATCATACTTTTTTTATTTTCTCAGCACCAACTCAGTCGCCTGGTAGTTACTCGCCTCCACCAGAGATGAAGGAAAAAGGCTGAACGGGTAAATACGCGGCCTGCAAATAACAATGTAAGTTATTATTCGTATTAATTAAGTTATTTATTATTATAATTATTGCATTTATGTGATTATGTTTTAATTTTAGAAATATGATGTTAAAATCTTCTATATCGGAAATATTATTTACCTAGGCTTATTTAATTGCGATTTGTAATTGTCGTGATTGAAATATAAATTTGTTTAAGTTTTATTTATTATATTTTTAAACGTTAAACGTTTCTCGTTTTAAGTATAACCTAACTACAAAAAACTATCTTTTCTGATAGAGTCGTATATTTGTTGCAATCTATATTTCAGTTCATAGCTGTAAATAACGTCAACAGGACTTTTGACTTTTGGATTGACTATTGACTTTAGGAAAACTAAAAAATGAATTGTTTCAAAAATTCCATCTGTTACAACTGCACCAGTGTTAGCCGAATGGTGATACCGCCTCTCTCGAGGTTATCATGTGTTCAAGCCCCAGGCAAGCACCAATGAGTTCTTTCCATTTAAAAAAAATTTTACATAATTGATATTTGTAATATATCACATGCTTTTTGGTGAGTGAAAACATCGTGAGGATAGCTAACCTCATGATGTCCCACCACGCTAGATTAATGCAAATTTGTAGATTACACATATCCGGAGAATTCTCTCAAAATATTGCAGGTCTAAGCATATAAGTTTAAATGGAAAAACTATTGTTACTCGGGTTTAAACTGGTGATCCTCTGCTAAGGGTTTCCCCGGCTCCCCAATCGACTATCACAGTTATACTCATTAAGAAGATAACATAAAATCTAATCCGTATATAATATATTTTAACAAATGCTATGTAGAATCTTTTAATAGATTCAAAATTAGAACAGAATTTTTGGTTCAATTTTTAAAATTGATTTTACGTTTTTTTAATGTTGGTACAATACCTGAGAATTTGCGATATAGTTTCAAGATATGTAAAGCTCGCTAAACTATAAATCGTATCAGAGATCAAACATTAGCGTATCGTATAGAGAAAAATCTGTCTCAGATACTTACGTAGCTATAAATACAATTAAGTATCTTACACGTGTATCATAAATAATGACAAATTTTTAGTATGTTGACACACGCCCCCTCGTATCGCAATGAACGCAGGCCGTTACCCTCACCGTATGATCTATATTAAAGTGAACCCACTCATTGACTCATCACTACCAAAAATTTCTAACTGGAAAATTTTCTTTTCCAACCAAAATTTCATATGACGCGTTTATTTGATTGGAAGCATTAAGGGCGCCGTCTCATTGAATATTAATTTGCTTTTATCCTGTGTTCATTTTAGCTTCAATGTGATTTTAACTTATGATTTAGATCTGTTTATTCATAAATATTCATTGTTTTATTATTATACTCTTTGTATTGATATAGTAAATAAATTAGACCTTGTTCGAACTCTTATATCACACGTTAGTTTGATCGAATTTAATCCACCTTTTTTGTTTGTTTTTCTTGAACTTGAGGGAATTGTATGAATTAATAATTAAGATAAGATTAAGGAAGTATTTAAAATGACTGCACCCTAAAAAGTTTGATAGAGTCGAGTATCTCCACAATGTTGTTGCTTGAAATAATATTGGCTATAATCCTTATAAGTGTTATGTACCTTATATTTTATAAATTACTAGCTATGAATGCAGATTCGCCTGCTTGGAAATCTGTACCACAAAATTTTTCCCCTGCCCCCTTTATATTTTTCTAAAACTTTCAAAAACTACGTTATATTTTTAATTGAAATTTTGAGCATATATTTTTAATTGAATGAAGTAATTATACTGAGTTAACCATAAGAGATAGAGACATGCTTTTCTGTAGTATTTTTGTAGATCTACAATTCTCTTGTATATTATTTACTTTCGTATATCTCTGCTGTTTTACTCGGCGCACGAGACTAAAGCTCCCAGCAGGCGAGTTTCTTTACAAGTGCTAGACCTTTTCAATACAATGTACATAAACGTAGTTTACAATAAACTCAAACCTTCCAGAAGAACTGCACAAATCTTTTTGAAAAATTCATTCAATAGATTTTGGGAAAATCGATCACATACAGACAGACGGCTTTTGAGGACTTTTAATAATAAGTATAGATGTTATAAATCTAATAAATAAATTAACCCTCACCATATCTTTCCATCTCTCTTTTGTCTCTATGTAATTACATGTTATTTTTAGCGAGAGGATGTATAAAAGTGAAACTATATTCGTTGATGTATCTAATTGCGTGTTCTCGTTTTAGATATTATTTGTGCTATAAATGAGCTTTACACAAAATGATTCCGTGAAACGCATTATGTGGTTTTTTGCAAGCAATTATAGTCTATTTGTGGGTGTCATAAAGGTTATAATGGCATGTTGTGTGTATTGTGAGTATTGTAGCGGGAATAATGCACTGGCGGCAGTAGTTTACGAGGTCTTTCACCCACATTATATGGGTCAGTCAGATTAGCAACGTTCTTCGTAACCGCGACTAACCAACTTAAGTTAAACAATTTTTCAATCGCATCATTGCTTTTAGTAAATATCACCCTTAATTCAACACATGCTGTGAATTTGTTGTGTTTAATTTGTTTTGTTACTACTAAATTTGAGATTTCTTATTTAATTATAGTTCATTTTATATATTTTTGTTTTCCGTCTAACAAATTTAAATATATTAATAATCAAATTATTAATCAAACGTAAAATAGATTTAATAATTATTGAATCCAATTTTGGTATAGGGTATGAGAAGCTACAGACAACTCAGCTTCCTGCCCTTATCCCAAAACATGTTGTCACATGATTTTGGCTGCGTTTTTACGACCGGCCGCCTGCCTGACGTCAACTTACCTCAGTCGTATTTTATGACACCTCGGTAAGAAAGAGGGTGGTCTATTCTACTAAACCGGATACCACAAGGTGGGTCAACTTACCTTAGTCGCCTTTTACGACACCTCTGTAAGAAATAAAGTTGGTCTTAACTACTCAGCCGAACACCACACGGCGGGTCGACTTACCTTAGTCGCCTTTTACGACACCTCGGTAAAAAATGAGGGTGGTGCTAATTTATTCAGCCGGATACCACAGGCACAAAGCTTTGCGATTTTGATCGTGGAGTCTATCTCCTGATAATGCTTCGGTTGCGGGGCGAAACGATTGTTGAGTTTGTGATAGTGAATGTATATAATGCTTGAGTATTGTAGTGGCGGTGGTGGAGGTTTATGAATGTGTTTTTTACGAATCCTGCATGTATCAGGTATGATAACCGATTGTCCACTCTAAATTTAGCATTATATATATCTTCTATTTTACTTCATCGCGGATTATAGCAAAATAATTTTATTATTACTTTTGTATTATGGATCTCCGCAAAGTAACGCCTAATTCTATAAATTATATACAACAAACGTATTACAATAAAAGTTCAACCTAAGAGGTTATATCATTTTGATCCCCAATTTGATTGGTTCATCCTTTTTTGTGATTCTCTAATTAAATTTGAGACCATATAATAGATCTTTTTTCGACTTAACCGTATACATACTATGCAAATAGTTCTATATCTAGGCTTTATATAAGGGCTCAAGTCAGCAAGCTTTCATATCCATGGTTATTATTACACGTACTGTTCGAAGACTCAGGTCTTTAATCTTCAGGCACGGAATAAGGGGTATGGGGAAGGTATTTAAACTTCATTATTTATGTAAAAGCACTATAAGTCCGTTTATAGTCCTCCACGACACGTCATTTTAAGCCGAGGTTCGGCCTCACAGGAGGCACCCTTAAGGCGACGTTCCCAAGATGTCACAAGCCTCTCCCGAGGCTCGCTCCACTCCACCTCCGGCGATGCTTCCGCACTCGCCCCAATCTCCCGGTGAGGCTGTAAAGGCCGCTCTGGCTAACAGCAAAAAGTCATTTTTCGAAAAAAAAAATGTAAAAGCACTACAAGATTCACTTACTTCTATGTGTTTATACTATTCTATAAATAATATATTTATATTATTCTAACCTGCAGATCTACGTTTTTACTGAGTTGGTAGCCTTTTGACTGGCCCGTTGGCGCAGTGGTTAGCGACCCTGCCTTCAGTTGCGCGGGTCGCGGGTTCGATTCTCGCCGAGGGCCAACATTTTCTTTAAATGAATTTGTTGGTCTTTGAGCGTGGGTGTATATTTATTTAAGTATGTATTTAAAAAATAAATAAATAAATATTCACCAATTGTCTGTCACCCATAACACAAGTATTAAGTTACTTACTCTGGGGACGGACGACCATGTGTGTAAGTGTCCCATATATTTATTTTTTCCTATTAGCACTGATTTCAATTATTTGCTATTGTGTTAAGTTTTTTTGTAATGTGTAGGTTTGTTAAGTGATCTTAACGACTTTAGAGTTCAGGAGAGTAGATGCAACTGCAACAAGATTTATCGGTTTTATATAACCTATGAACTGCATGTAGGAATTTTCCCAAGAATCGCATTTTGCTTAAGCGTAGGAAAGCCTTGATCACAAAGCGCATATGTTAATTTCAATTAAATATATAAGTTTAAAAACCCTGTAAGAAATTATTATAATAATTTCTTAATTAAAAATTGAAAAAAAAAAATTAAAAAAAATTCTTCATTAAAAAAAGCAATGCGATGCAATAAATAAAATATATTAATTACTTCCAATATAATAAAATTAAGATGGTATTTATTTAGATTCAATTTTCGAGTCCAAAACACTCCTGGTACCTGGATAGTAAGTCGAGTAAATCCGGTAAATTAAACTAGAGTATAGCTGGTTAAAAATTAAAAATAGTTATTGCTAATCCGTTAAGTTACAATATATTATAAACATGTTGTCCACCGCCTGCCTGACGCCAACTTGGTAAGTTGACACCAAGTTGATTACGACACCTCAGTATGAAAGAGCGTGGTGTATTCTACTCAGGGCGGATACTACACGATAGGTCAACTTACGTTATTCGCCATTTACGACACCTCTGTAAGGAATGAGGGTGTTATTTTCTGCTCAGTCGGATACCACACGGTAGATCAACTTACCTTAGATCTTAGTTTTTATTTATTATTACATTCAATATTTGAAATTGAAGTGCCCGCCGTGTGGTATCCGGCTGAGTAGAATAGACCAACCTCATTTCTTACCGAGGTGTCGTAAAAGGCGACTAAGGTAAGTTGACCCACCGTGTGGTATCCGGTTTAGTAGAATAGACCACCCTCCCTTACCGAGTTGTCGTAAAATAGGACTAAGGTAAGTTGACGTCAGGCAGGCGGCCGGTCGTAAAAACGCAGTCAAATCATGTGACAGCATGTTTATAGCATGTTGGCCGACCCCACTTAGAGTGGGATAAGGGCAGGAAGATGATGATTTGAAATTGAAGTGCACCAATTTTACAATATCTTCAAGATTAGCGTGCGGCCATCAAATTAAATAACGGTAACAGCTAGACACATATTTCAAATTCCACAAACGTCCCACCCGTAGTAATAAATTGTACATACAAAGAAGTGACGGAATTACTAGGTTAACGATTTCCTTACTTAATCTCCGAGGTCCGCGGCCTCGATACCGCAACTATTGTTACTATGTTATCGCAAATATTGTTTATTTTCATTTGCGCCTTTCATGCACTACATCCAAAGCAATAATTCTCATGTTTTCCGTTATAAGTGTGCGTTACTATTGCCATTAGTTATTAAGATTATTAAACGTAACAGTATATACGTTATACGAATAGGTTTGAAAATTCTTAATCCGGTTTGAGTCTAAGGAATTCAAATAAAAATCATATAATTTTCTCTCATTCTTCCATTGCATTAATAAATCCATACAAATATTATAAATGCGAAATTCTGTCTGTTACGATGTCACGCTAATAAAATTTGGTACAATTAGACCTTATACACTGGGAATATAACCCTATACATGGGATAACATAAACACATAGGATAAAAATAACCACTTTTTTTCCGAGAAAGGGGCATACACATATGGTATTATTGGGGTTACTTAAACACTAAGGTGGCAGGTACGAAGACGCGGGTATCACGAGTGACTTATGGTTAAAAGTAAACTTTACAAGCACATAACACTTATGTAGTACTAATACTTCTTAAAAGAACACAAGAACAAAGTGTCTCATATAACAAGAATGACGAAGATGTGGACCTATTTTTAGATATAAGTTTAGGTTATCTTTAAGTTGTTTATTAGCCTTCTGGCTAGATCGTTACATTGATAAAGTACTTCCTTTTTTGTTGTTTTTTTTATAATAGCAAAAAAAAAACTATCCCATTAACGTTTGGATGCATTAAGCAAGGATTTTCAAGAACTGAATTTGTTTTGAAATGTAATTAAGTTTTGTTATACGTATTTCTGTTTTAGGTCTGCGCATGGGTAAAATATTGTTTGGGAATAGTTGCATTACTAATGAGCGATGATATTGCGGGGCTATAAACAAGTCGTTATATAACTTATAGCAATGTAATTTTGTCAAAATGTTAAACCTGAAAAAGTACTTTAATTTTGAAATTCCTCAAAGGTTCATGAAACTATGTAAATGGGCTTCGCTGACCCCATGTATGTGATTTGCAGTTGAGACCCTAGGGTCTCTCAACTCATCTCTTGGAAAGTGCATAAGTCAAAATTCGTATCCGTTGCAATGACTCGATTAATTGCACCTTTATATGCGAAGAGCACTGGCTTCTTTTTCTCTCAAATAATCAGCTTAGCGATTCTACGCGGAAACGCTGCCAGCTTTTTTTGATAAGTCAATGTGGTTATGATTTGTATAGAACTAGAGTGTAAGTAATTTACATAGACGTAACTTGTATATCTTCACTTTAGAGACATAAAAGAGTTGCCCGCAGAAACTCTGAAAGCCTATAAAAGCTGACGATTGTTGGCCATGTCGTTGGGAAAAGACCACGGTCGATCACCTACCCGTTAGACAGACCAAGTAAAGACGCTACCAATTACCAAAGCTTTAAAGACCACCCAGGACATGAAACGAGGAAAACCATAGTACATGAAGTAATCAACAATAATAATTCCGTCTAGACACGACCTTCAGTAAGATACCGACTAAGAATTACACTTATGAAATTTAAGACAAGCAGATTTTACGTTATTACAATGGCGAATTTGCGAGATTAATTACATTGTAAGGATTAAGTTGTTTTCAACAAAGTATAAAATGACCTTTAATATTTTCTCACGAAGCTGGCAAAGAGACTTTATAGTAAACTAAATGTTCAGGCCCCCAAAGTAGGCCCGCCCTACTTTTGGGGTTCACCGGCCGGTTGTGAACTCTGCACTGGTCGATCGTCGTCATATTTTTTGTGTGGACTTTCCTGAATACGTTCAGGAAACCGCTAAATGCGTATACTTGATTGTTAACTAAAAATAATGGATTAAACATTATCTTTCTATATTTTTTTAAACAAAAAGAAATTGATTTATTTACGGTCGAAGTTATTGAAGATTTTATAAATTTAAGTTGCAAAAGTAATATTGAAATTGTTTTGCTATAATCCGCAATAAGTAAATAGAAAATATATATTATGCTACTTATAGAGCCGACTATCTGTTTTCGTACCTAATACATGCAGGATATTATATCTGACTGGCTCGTTGGAGCAGTGGGTAGTGACCCTGCCTTCAGCTCCGCGGGTCGCGGGTTCGATTCCCGCCGAGGGCCAACATTTTCTATAAATGAATTGGTTGGTCTTTGAGCCTGGGTGTATATTTGTATTTAAGTATGTATTTAAAAATATATAAGTATATATTCACCAGTTGTCTGTCTACCATAACACAAGTATTAAGTTACTTACTTTGGGGACGGACGACCGTGTGTGTAAGTGTCCCATATATTTATATATTTTTTTTATATTCCACCCTACATTTAGAATTATATATATTTTCTATTTACTTAATTGAGGATTGTAGCAAAAAAATTTCATTATTACATTATTTCATTATTATTTCATTATTTTTGCCAATCAATTACATAAGCTAAAAATAGGCTGATGTTCTATTATAGTATTTCGTTACACCTTATTAAACGGAAATCATGAGACGATCTTTGACTTAATGCCTTATAATTGTTGGCATGTTTATCCAATTATAGGAAGATAACAATATTGTATTCATTCGAACCTCCTTCATAAAGGTAATTCCTATATAAAGCTATTATTTTATATTTACTAATAGTTACTATTTACAACATTCTTTCAATGTCCTCATAATATTTGATTAATTAATATTTAACTTTAATTTAACTGTTAAAGGGAGGCTGATAAAAAAATCCTATTATACTGTTGAGGATTATTTATATGTTGATGATAAGGATGCCTGGATATAGCTACTGCCCGACCCTGTTCAAGATAGTAATGACTTAATGTAACTAGTTATAAGTATTATTTTTTAGAAAGAGCAACCGCCGAGTTTCTTGCTGGATCTTCACGGTAGGAACAGCTTTCCGAACCAGCAGTAGAATTGTCGATTCAAAAGTACTTGTTTATAAGTTTATTTGAATAAAGGAAATTTTGAATTTGTATTAATGTTAATATTTAATTAAGTACGCCGTGTGGTTACGGTTGAAGCGAATAGATCACCGTCATTTCCCGAGGTGTCGTAAAATACGACTAAGGGAAGTTGACGTCAGGCAGGCCGGTCGTAAAATACCTAGCTAAATCATGTGACAACATGTTAAAAACATGTTGTGCTGACCACACTTAAAGTGGGACAAGGGCAGGAGGTTGATGATAATATTTAATTAAGAGTAAATAAAACACCTTTTAAATCATAAAGCCAGTGTATGGCGAGTATTTTTTTTTAGTTATAAACTAATATTAAAAAAAAACTAAATCGTGCTTCATACTATTTTACAGTTAGGAATATTAAATTGTGAAGCATTGTCCGAATTAAATGCAAAAAACCGTTATAAAATGAAAAGGTTTAAAATGCGCTAATGATTTCATTCTAAAAAGAGCTACCCGGTTGCGGGTGAACTCGGTCCACGCCATGGAGTCAACGCCCGTGAATGGTATATAGGTCAACTGAAGGCGCCTTCGCGTCTGAATTGTGCTGCTTTAGCAAATCACCTCAAATTTTATAGAAAGCTCAGCAAACTGGCTTCTATTCAACTCTTTAACGCCCATCCTTTTATAACTATTACGGACAAGCCATTAGTTTGTTTTCGTAACCCGTTTTTCAAATTATAAATAATTCATACACGATGCACGCAAAAGGGGTGAAACTGAATATAATTTCATGCAAATTGAAAATTCATACCCAATTTCGACTTCATTTGACTGACAGGCATTGTTATTAAACTGACCGAACATTTGATATCTCCACAGTATCTACCCAAAGAAGAACCCACGGTAATTAAGGCTGCCTTGACGTTGCTTCCTCTACTTGAACCTTCGGTAGATATCCTTATTTACATGCAGCTGCCACGCATCACAAAGTAGCGAATACTTAACCTCATTAGTTGGCTAACTGCATTATAACGCGTCCATGTTAGGAATACCGTGTTATTTCAGCCGCGGCGAAGTTGAAAAGGTTTTCTGTCTAGTCGGATAATAGTGATGCATAGTGGTCGGCTGCTGCGCACGGGCAAAAGGGAAAGTGTACGCTTCCTGTTCGCACGCGGAAGCTATTAGTTGGTACTTACACGTAACTGCATTTCGCGACGAGGCATGCGTTTGCACTACTGGCTAGTTTACGCTTAAGTATACTATCAAACATCAAATGATGCAATTTGGCCTAACGCTTATTTTAGCGACCGTAATAGGTTGTTCAAACGTCAATTAAATATTCAGGACAATCCTCTATAAACAGTATAACAAAATATTCGTATATTCATCATCCTGCTTCACTTATCTCACTCTACGTGTGGTCGTTACGACATCTTATAAGCATGTTGTCATGTCAAGAAATAGGCTGGTCTGTTCTACCACACGGCGGATCGACGTACCTTAGTCGCGATCAAATTTAAAGATACCGCATAAAGGGTATTGACAACAGTCCATTAAAAATTAAAAATTCTTAACCATTGTAAAACGTTTTCTTAATTTTTTAACCTGACATCGAAGTCTGGCTTAGAGGTGGACGGCACCAGCAGACAATGGGCCGTCATTTGTTTTCTAGTTCGAAGAAAGTTCAGGAACATAACGTAACTCTCACTACCGCAGTTATATTTTTATTAAATACATTAGCTCACGCTAGGTGTCTCTTAACGTATCCATTTTAATTGTTTTTATGTTGGAACTTTTATTGCTTAACTTATAGTCACATCGAAGCGTAGTAAACTGTTAAACAGTTTTAATTGTATGTAGCTGGAGATTTTCATTTTTTATAATGCATATTATTATAAGAATTGCAGACATCAGTCTGTGCGGATATATTTTTATACTTACCTCGTGTACCATACAAAGCTAAAATATGTTCACTCTATATATTTAATAGTGTCCTTTCGCGACAGATGTAAAGTTGTTATCTACTGATATTACACCGGCGAGTTAACATTGTGCAGTTTATAATCAATCACCCTTATATTTAATATCTAGTACCTTTTCAGTGAGCCCCTCCTAGAAATTTTCATATCATTGATAAAAAAATTATTATTATAAATGTATTTTTTTATGTATCACGTAAGCGGTAAAGTATTGATAAGTATAGATTGAAATTTGCGACCCCTCCCACTGGATTTGAACTGCGCTGGAAAAAACTATGAGTTTTTGTTTTAAACTGTGCTTTAAAACAAAAACTCATCACGCCTAAGAAAACCCCACTCACAAAATTTTTAGTGTAAGTTACACTTAAAAAAGAGAAATCGGATCAGTTTGGTGAGTGTAAAGAAAATATCTTTCTCTCCAAGGAGAGAGGAGGCTTTTTCTTGAAGGAGGAATCGTCTTCGTGAGGAGCAGTGTACGCTTTATCAACCTGGGTGTAGCAAAAGAATAAACAGGCTGTATACGATAAAATCTATCGTAATTATTATTTAACTGGCTAAGATAAACCGTATTTCAGAATACTTACATTTATACAGCCTATATCATAAACGGAATATATTTTATAATCAGGATAATTTTGTTAAATTTTTGGTCATAAGAAATCTATAAGAAAGATTTGCATTAAAAAATATAAAGATCACACTGAATTTGCTTCCTATAGTGTATCAATTTAGATTTATACAATTGTTTTACGTTCCATTTTGAATGGCGTTAACTTCATATAGGTAATTAAAGACTGTCACTTAAGCGTTAATTGTTTCTTAATGTAAGCGTTTCGTCAGTTCGTAAAGTGATCTTAGATATACAAAATAGTAAATTGTCTATACATATTTAATATACATTCTCTCTGATTTCCTAAGTATTAATCATTTCCTGTTGTAGTAGGATGATTTATAATCGTAACCTATTGTGGTGTAAGAAACATTAAAATAACGCGGGTTTCACCACGTGCAAAGATTATCAAAAAAAGCAATATGGCAACGTAGGTACTAGGCGAATTGAATTATTTTGGTTACCTGGATTTAACTTCATTGACTTGGTCGTAGAAAACATTATAATCAGAAAAAGAATTGCTATTCAAAATTAAGACCACCTGAATGCAAAATTTGGTACTAATCATAGAGCACTAAAGCGGTAGAAACAACACACTAACACACTCTCGTCTTAATAAATATTTAACAGACCCGTTGGTGTAGTGGGTAGTGACCTTGTCTTCAGCTCCGCGGGTCGTGAGTTCGATTCCCGCTAAGGGCCAACATTTTGTATTAGCAAATTGTTGGTTCGTCGAGCCTGGGTATATATGTATTTAAGTATATATAAAAATTATATGTGTATATATTCACCAGTTCTCTGTCACCCATAACACAAGTATTTAGTTACATTAACTTACTTTGGGGACGGACGACTGTGTGTGTAAATGTGCCATATATTTATTAATATCTGGGTGACCGATACCTTGCTCGGTAATTTTTTATAAAATAAAAAAATAAACTTAAAAAAAAGAAAATGTGGGCTCTATCATAGGTATTTTCATTTCTCGCAACAAACCGTTCCCCGAATAAGATACGCTGATTTGACAGTTAATGACAAAAATTCAATTCAATATAATTTTTTGTATTTTTTAATGCCCAAAAACAGGAGTAAAATAATTTTTTTTAATAAAACCCAGCTAGATCTATTGTTCTCCCCCAAAACCCCCTACATGCTGAATTCCAGAAAAATCGTAAGAGCCGTTTCTGAGATTCCGAAAATATATATATACATACAAGATTAACTCATTTAAATATTAAAGATAATATTAGTAGCATAAGGTTATTTGTAACATAGTATTATTTTATATCTGTGTGACATTAAGAAAATATTTTAGCATTGAAACTCATTGAAGAAAATATAATAAGAAAAAAAAAACGACCACTTTAACAAGTAGCATAATACTATGATGTTACGGGTTCAACGCCTCGCCAGGTGTACCCCTTTCCTCTTCCTTGCAATCTTTCAAACCGATTCCAAAAAGTAATTAGCAAAGTCGGTCTATTTTAGCCAAGTAACGAGGATGTTATTGTAAAAATTACAATACATTTTTTTTATTAAACATATATTTGATGACAACTTGACAAACGCGATGACATTGTTTCTTTGCCGACATGTATATTAAGGGTTTCAAAGAATTAAATTTAAACAAAATTTTTAAAGATTTACGTTCCTATTTAGTAAAATTATAGTAAAGTAACGGCCTGTTGCTATCCCACTGCTGGGCATAGGCCTCCTCTCTCCGTTTTTGTAGAGCAGGATTGGATAATTTATAGAATTAGGCGTTAATCTGCGGAGGTCCATAATACATTAGTAATGAGAATATTATTTTGCTATAATCGGCGATAAAAGAAAATATATGTAATATTTAATGTAGGGTGTACTATTCGTTCTAATACCTGATATATGCAGAATTTTTGTAAGAACTCATGCACTAACAATACACAAGCACTGCACACAGTAACCACCACAATCTCAACAATTGTTTCACCCCGTAACTTAAGCATCGTCAGGAGGGAGACTCCACGACAAAATCGTAAAGTTTTTGCAGTATTGTGAATGTGATTTTTATCATAAGCGTGTGATAAATTGCCATTATCAATTAGACAGATACGTTTTTAATAAAAAAAAAACCATTGGTGCCTGCCAGGGGTTTGAACACATGATCGTCTCTAGAGAGTACACGGTCTCAAGGACGGTCTGGACTTACACAGTCACTCTCTATTTAGTAGACATAGTAAATTGTTTAAAGACCAAACAATGAACAGATGGTATTTTAAAGGTAGTATCTGGTTGACCGAGCCTTGCTCGATAATTTTTTACAAATAAAAAAAAATAAAAAAAAATTGGTTGGGTAGGGGCTCGATCCTAGGTATTTTCATTTCTAGAGAACACTCGTTCCCCGAATAAGCTACGCTGACTTGACAGTTTTCGGCAAAAATAGTGTTTTATAAATTTGAATTTTTGAATTGTTTGAATGCCCAAAAACAGGGATGAAACGAATTTTTTTTTAGTAAATCCTTGCTAGATCGATTTTTCCCCTCCAAAACCTCCTACATGCTGAATTTCAAGAAAATCTTTGGAGCCGTTTCTGAGATTCCGAAAATATACATATACATATATGTATATAAACAAACCAGATTAACTTATTTGAATATTAAAGATATTCATATATTTCATTAGGGAGCTGTTATAGTATAGTTAATACGTTGTGTTAAGTTGCAGTAGAAAATATATAGAACCATAGAACTACCAAAAACTAAAGATTTGCCATCGACTACTTTACTTTGTATTTCAATTTATAGTATATTTAAAAGATTTTATTTTTACATTAAATTAGTAATCCAATTAATTTATAATTAATTAAACCTTTGTCGTTTTAAAACTAAAAATGATGGACCTTTTTTTATTTAACGTTGTTGTTGTTGTTCTTGTATCACTTTATTGTACACAATTTTACAAAAAAAAATTAATACAAAGTAGAAAAAAATATATTACTAGCTTATAAAAAAGCGCACAAAGGCGGACTCATCCCATGATGGGATCTCTTCCAGTCAACCTTTGAGAGGCTGATAACAGAGTAACATTTTATTAGTAGCGTTTACAGTATAAACAAGAAACAAATTATGTGTACAAATTAAAACGTTTCTGTTTTGTCTACGTTCATAAACTAGCCAGAGCAAAAGCTTTCAGGACATGTCAGTAAATATGACTATTTGTTTTGCATGCACTGTTATTGATTTATGACAGACAAATTAAATTTCGCCAGCCAATAATCGCACAAAATCCTTCCGACCGAACGCACTGATGAATCACATCCAAAACGCCCGTACCCAGTGACGCGAAATGGAAAGCTGAAAATATTTGTTTGCATACACAAAAATGAGGATTCGCTTAAATAAAAATCGTATTAATGCATGATTAAGAATAAATTAGGCATTAAATTTTAACAAATGGCGTGCATACGACGGCGTACGATGTCCGGTGAAATGTGCGAGCGAGATGGCTATACGTCTGTGAGCGCCGTAGCCGTGCTAAGGACGGTCGTTGCCCCGCAGCGGCCGGGAATGAACTCCGAATATATCGTGCGTTTATTTACTGTGCGCCTCCGTACTCCGATGTTTCGTTGATTATTTCGATCGGGTTTCGGTTTCGGCTTCCGTGATTAGCATTTATGGATTTGGATTGCTTGTTTAGTGTTACCGCAGTTATATAGGTAAGTAGTAATTATAATTATTTCAAACATTTCGTTCTTCTCCTCATAACTGAATTGAACAGTTACTTATAATTCAAAAAAGAGATGTGTCAAAAATTTTGGCAATAAAAGATTTGGGCCTAAAACTTAGGCAATAAGTTTTTATATCTATATAAACAGAAATACAATTGTTAAATCAGTTAATTTCATAAGATCTATTTTCTCTGATGCAATTATACTGTAATTTCTCCAGTCGTATTAGATCAATGTGGTGGCGCCTAAATTTTGATATACTGAGATTTATACCAAGCTAGTATTTTATATTATACCTGCAACTTACCTATTTTCTTTATGGGCTGCCTACAAGAAAATTACCACCACCTTTCCAAAATATTTGTCTGACGACCATGATTATATGCCTACATAAAATGTACCAGCCGTGTGGTATCCAGCTGAGTAGAATCGACCACGCTCATTTTTACCGAGGTGTCGTAAAAAGCAAGTAGGGTAAGTTGACTGCAGGCAAATAATGTTACAATATGTTTATAACATGTGCCGACCCCACTAAGAGTGAGATAAGGGCAGGAGAATGATGATGATATAAAATGTACATTATAAATATACATAGCAGTATATAAGTATTTAATTTACAATACACTTTAATTCAATTAAATTTTAGTTCTCAAAGACTATATAGCATAGCCATTTCCTTATACGCTAAGCAACTTAAACATTGTAGACAGGAACGACGGTCTGGGTCGTAAGGTACCTAATTGTAAGGATTCCAGCATTTTCTTTAAACCATTCAATCGTTATCATAAACCATTCAATTGAAAAGCTCTAACAATTGATTCCAATTTTCAATACCAACAGTACACTCATGAATTCGTCACGGTCAGGTCTTCGAACTTTGGCAACACAGAAAAAAAAGAATGGTAGATCATTTCATCAGTTTTTGTTCGTAGTCCGTATATTTTAAATTTTGGAGAAGTTCGCCAACAAAAATCTTTTTCTTCTTTTTCAACCGATAGACGTCCACTGCTAAACATAGGTCTTTAAGGGATCTTTACAACCCACGATTTTGTGCCGCTTGGTACCAGCAGCTTCCCGACCTTCTTGAGGTCGTCAGTCCACCTCATTGGGGGTCTACCGCCGCTGCGCTTTCCGGTGCGAGGTTGCCATTCCAGCACCTTAGGACCCCAACACCCATCGGTTCTACGTACTACGAACGGCAAAACCCAACAAAAATATTTTATCAAAAATATTTTATCTGACACTTCGCACTTTCGATCCCTAGCGCAAATACAGCGTCTCCGTGAATTAAACAGTCACAAATTGTACGTTAAGCCCATCCTCGTGATGACTAGTCACATTCATAAAATCAGTGGCGTAGCTAGGTAACCAAAGGCCATGGGGACAAAAGAAACTAGGGCCCCAAACTAAACTATTTAATCATTGGTTCCATATTCCTTATGATTAGAGTTCGGCGTATTTCAGCTTGTCAGTTAAAGTTCAAAGGCCCCCTGAGCTTTGGGGCCCTGCGACTGTCCTGTCTCGCCCTCCGGTAGCTATGCTACTGCCACCAGCCCTGAATTCTGATATCGGACCCTATTTAAATGTTCTAAATCCAACGGTATACGTATAGTGTATTACTTTTTTGTACGTAGGTAGGTTTCGCATAAGTACATCCAAAACGAAATAATAATAATTTTATATATTTTATTAATAAATAATAAAATATACATAGCTTTATTTATTCCATACATGTATAATTTTATTTATACATAATCAATACATAAATTCAATATCATACTTTATAGAAGCAGGTGATTTGCGGAATTTCATAGTACAGAAGTACATGATAGAATTATTTTCATTATTTTGCTTCCTATACTCAGCATTACACAGATTCTCATAACGAACATGGATTTTAGCAACATAATTCTATGATTACTTCAATTCTATCATAAATAATTAAACTTATAATAATTATTGATATATTAAACTTTAAGTAAATAGTATATTTAATTACTATAGATTTCAATAATATATTTTTAATACAATATTTGTACAAGCCTATTTATTCTCTATTCTAGTATTAATACTATTAGTTTAGATTACCATTATATAGATTTTAGCAGCACAATTCTATAATTAATTCAATCCTATCATAAATAATTAAACTTATAATAATTATTGATATATTAAAGTTTAAGTAAATAGTATAAAAATAATTTAATATTAAAAAAGACTGGCTCGTTGGCGCAATGGGTAGTGACCCTGCCTTCGGCTTCACGAGTCGCGGGTTCGATTCCCGCCGAGGACCAACATTTTCTTTAAAATGAATTTGTTGGTCTTTGAGCCTGGGTGTATATTTGTATTTAAGTATGTATTTCAAATATATATATATATATATATATATATATATATATATATATATATATATATATATATATATATATATATATATATATATATATATATATATATATATATATATATATATATATTTATATATTTAAGTATATAATCAGTTGTCTGTTTACCATAACCCAAGTATTAAGTTACTTACTTTGGGGACGGACGACCGTGTGTGTAAGTGTCCCATATATTTATTTATTTATTATTTATTAATTACTATAGAGCTCCATAATATATTTTTAATACAATATTTGTATAAGTCTATTTATTCTCTATTCTAGTATTAATACCATTATATAGTGACGGTATTTAGTATGAAACACTATCGCCAAAAAGTAAAATACAATTTAATTTTTTCAATATTACATTACGTAAGCTCTCTCACTAGATTGGCATTGCCGGGTCGTTGTACTCTTTGATACTGCTACGTCAGCTCTGATATCTACTATACATAGCTGTGACTTTTTTCATATCATTCCTTAAAAGTGCAGCTCGTCTTCGGACAATGGGTTCGTTTATTTAAAATAGAATCAAATGACATTCAGCGAGTTTTGACTTACGCCACTCAAAAAATAAAATTTATATGACGAATTTAACACTCATGCTCAAAAGAACAAGGTTTATGTTCGACTTAATAATTTTACTAAATTAAGTTTAATTTTCTTATTATAGATCAAATTAAAGACTTATTTAGCAAGAATTATTTCTTCTTTTAACACAATGTTGTGTAATACCTAGATAATTTCTCAAGTAAAATATTCCTATATTAAAATAATTTAGTTCTTGATATTTATTTAATAGATCCAGAATAACCCTTTATCTATTATAATTGGTTATTTCTTACTGAAAAATTTCATGGCAAATTTACATAATTAAAAAAAAAACTATTTTTTAAAATCTTACATTCCATTTTACGGAAACATAACACGATTGCTAGTTTTTGATAAAGAAAATCCGTTAAAGAAGAAACAATTATCTCTAGAATTTAGAAACTAATTCAATGCACTTCGTAGTTAAAAAGCAATGTACAAGATACAGTTTATTATGTCTGTAAACTACATTTACTTATACACACGCCTAAATTTAGTTCTATACGTCAAGCAAAACTGCGGCTTATTATTAGTGAAATCATAAAATTATCAGGAATACCATATCTGGGCGCACCTTCATTATTTCTCATTAACAAGTAAACAATGTGATCGGTCGGTTATCGCTGTGTAACCGATACGAGCATTGTCACGTAGCCGCTATGCAGTTGTATGCGTATTGTGGCGTATGTTTACGAACCTTATCAATAACACTGGCATGCGTGTAGTACACGCAATGCTTTAATATCCGATGCTTTTTATATCACAAATTAATTATTGAGACGAACGTTTGCATTTGTGTGTGTCAACCAAAAGATTTAACGACATTTTCCGTACATCCTACTTCCCATCCTACTATCTAATATTATTAATGTAAGTTTGTGAGTATGTTTGTTTCACAGCGAATCCGTTGAACTAATATCGATGAAATTTAGCACAATTGTTCCTTATACACCGGAATAACATATTGACTTTGGAAATCCTGCTAATTCTACAGGAATAGGATGACATTGAAAAGCGCCACCTATTATCTACCTATCACGGCACGGCAACAGTCTACGGTAAAAGCTAGTATATAGCTTAGTTTATCAGAATAAAAGTTTGCGTCTTAGGCTGGAACATCAAACGAGAGTCTTTTTATTCCAGTAAAATTCATAATAACCAAAAAAATCTCCCTCTAAGTCTCTTCATCTTTCTTGTTATATAACCTGAAAACGTGAGATGCAGAAAATAAAAAATTTTACTAATCGTAATCCTGTACAAATTTTTTAAAATTTTATATATGAATAGCTTATTATGTGCACCATTGCATATATTTAAAATAGCTATTTACTACCGGTCATGTCAATTAAGACTAGTACTCTCTGTATCTCAGTCTTTAAATTAAATAATCTATAAACATATACCAGATTAATCGATATTAATCATGGCATTAAATTGCTGATATAACGCTGTTTATAAAGGCTCCAAATTTCATTTCTACAAGATAAAAGGAGTCCTTTGGCTACCTTCGGTCAATCTACTTAACTATTTCTTACATAGCGAAAAATTAAACGCACATACTTACTGATGTATTCAGAATTTCGTCTTTTACAAAATTTAAGAAGGAAAGAAAATAAAATCAGTGGCAAAGGTAGAATTATTAAGGAACTTTATTAAAAAAATAGTATCCGAAAGCCCACAAACGATATGTAACTTTTGTAAGGTGACGGCTTCTATTTTGTCTATTGTGTACTTTGCTAGTTCTTAGGATAATTATAGTGCTTTAAATATAATATATGAAGATAATGTGAAAACACCTACTTCATAGAATTAAGAATACGTTACTTTGCAGAGGTCACTAAAACAAAAGTAATGAAAATATTATTTTCCGCGATAAAAAAAATCGTGGATTATAGCCAAATAACTACTTCCTTATAGCAAAATAATTTTATTATTACTTTTGTATTATGGATCTCCGCAAAGAACGCCTAATTCTATAAATTATTTCTATAAATTACTTCCTTATACTTGTCTGGGGGGGTATCACGCGTTAAAGACAAAAAAAACATTTGGCAAACTATTGAATTAAATAACGGTAAATCGCAATATATAGCGCATCCGGAGGTGTACAAATTACCCAGTTAGCGGGTTCAAGTTCGGACGGGCGACAATGAACTTGGCCGGCCGTGACTCATGCATCGCCATCACGTTACGAAATCATAAACAGTGCATCTGCGAATGCAACCTGATGCCCAAAGTCGACATAAGACCCACAGAGTATAGCGGTAAATATGACGTAACCAGGTCCATGCACTATTTATAGAATACGATGTTACAAGAGAGAACGAAATAATAATTTTTATTTGCTCGCAACTTAAAATATAGCAGACATTACACGTTTTGCATACTATATTGAACGTATTATTTATCTTGTAGGTTTAATATTAATGGTGTTTAGAAACCCTGAGCGTTACATTCATAAATTCGTTCTTCTGATTTAAAATTTTGTATTTTTTACTATAATGATATATCCTATAATTCTGAGAACCTAAAAGTACTTTAGGTTAGATTCATGTCTACTAGAATAGGGAGGTGATCAACAGCATATTTGTCCATTTAAGCCATCTTTTAAAAGCTGCAATATATTGGCTCTTTTACCCACCGCTCTTTTTGTTTATCAAATTTTAGAATTATCACAAATATAATTAATTTTATAAATTAATTTCTTTAGAGTGTTGATTAGAATAAAGTTATTTAATCTAGCTATCATTTAGAAATTTCAATTTGATCATATACATAATTACACAGTCTATATTAAATCTTTGCTTAACTTTAACTTGATGCGTTCTATAAAAATAGAAAACTTATTTATGCCTTCCGCTTTATAACTTGGTAATTTTCTTTCTCTCATTGCTCATTTATGTTGTTGTAAGGCAACCATGAAGATGTACCGTTAAAATAATATATTAGTATTGTACCATGACCTTTTTAAATAGGAAGTACGGTTTGGTGCAAAAATGAAAAAATCAATACCTATTAAAAAATGAAAAAAATGACCTATGTAAAAGTTTTAGATTAAAGTTGGAATAAAGAGGGCGCATTTTTTATAGATACAACGTCATAAAAATTTGACTTATCGATTTTGAAGTATTAAGTGATGTGAGACGCTGTGATAGCCCATTGGTGAGAGTGTTCGACTCTTTCAAGGGGTTGCGGGTTCAAGCAGCGGGCAGGCACCACCGAGTTAGTCTCTTAAAAACCTTACGTGTCAAATTGATAATTGCAATTTATCACACGGTTTTCGGTGAAGGAAAACACCGTGAGGAAACCTGCATATCTGTAGAGAATTTTAGGGATATGTGTAACCTACCAATCCGCTCTGGAACAGGGTGGTATGTGTTGGCTTCAATCCTTTTCTACAAAAACGGAAAGAGGAGGCCTATGCTTATCAGTGGGATAGTAACAGACCACTACTTCAAGGGATCCAAGTATGATGAAAGTCAGCTCCCGCAACTGGCTTTAAACTTGTAGGGAATGGCTGTTTCTATCCTAAAATTCTGGGCTTTCACTCTTCTATTGGTAAGAAGGAATGAAGGTTTAGCTCATCACGCTTCACCAATGGGAATTGGTACATATATGCAAGGAATATAAGCTGTGATAACCCAGCGGTGTGACCGTCCGACTCTTTCGAGAAGGTCTCGAGTTCATACACCGGCAGGCACCAATGAGGTTTTCTATTAAAAACTTATCTAATTGATAATTGCAATTTATCACACGCTTTTCGGTGAAGGTAACATCGTGAGGAAACATGCACATCTGCAGAGAAATCTGGGGATATGTGTAACCTACCAATCCGCATTGGAGCCGCGTGGTAAGTCTTAGCGTTTCTCTTCAGGAACGCAGAGAGGAGGCCCAGCCACTATGCCCAGCAGTGGTATTGCAACAAGCCATTACTTAACTTTTATGCTACTTATTTAACTTTTATATAATATTTATGGAATTCTCCTGGTAATTCAAATTCAAAATATTCTTTATTCAAATAAACTTGTAAACAAGTGCTTTTGAATCGTCAACTCTACTGCTGGTTCGGAAAGCTGTTCCTACCGAGAAGAGCCAGCAAGAAACTCGGCGGTTGCTCTTTTAAAAATATAATTCTTAATATTATTTACATTAAGTCGTTACTGTCTTGTACAGGTTCAAAGAGAGCTATATCCATTATAGCAGAGAGCTATTCTTATCTTCTAAATAATATTCAAGAGTATAGTAGGTTTTCTGTATCAGCCTCTTTTTAACAGTGTTTTTAAACTGCTGTAATCGCAGTGCTGAAAGGCAAGGTAAGGTAAGCAGGTCATTCCTTAAAAATGGCTTGATGAATTGTAAATATCGATGAAATACAAAATTTAATGAAAATATTCGCGGAAATTCGATAAAAATATTGGATAAATAAATGCACGTTACATTACAATCAACTTTACTCATCTACGTGAATAAACCCAACCCAAGCAGTTAGTTGCTAAATTTGTTTCGTGATAGACAGCAACGGCCCTGACATTGGGCACGGGTGTGACATCACCGTGTCGTGATTTCATTTAATTCTGCCAAGGTCTTTCTAAATCCACGTCGGAGTTTAATGCCGTCGCAAATTTATTCGTACCACAGTACTGTTGGCTGTAACGGAGATTGTGATCGAAGCTGTCGACCCTCAATTCCAAGTAGGTTTATTGGCACATGAATACCAAGGTCATGTGAAATCGACAGGCGAAACATGCAAATCTTCATTTGGCATTACAAAGAAAACTGTTCTTTTAAACATATTTACCGAGTGGTTCGCTGGTTCAAAGTAAGTGCAAGTATCCTATATATGACACTAGGTGTATCCGTGAATTTGACTTAATCGATTTTAGTGTTAAAATACCCTCAATTATGTTTATTCCTGTTTCCGATGAGAACGCAAATCTTTTATCCGGTCATATAGGATAGGAATATAAACATCTATTTGCTGTGAAAACGAAACATACAGACAGACAGAAAGACAGACAGGCATTCTGTTGTATTTATAACACTAGTATAGATTAGCACATCATCATGCGCATTTCGGTAAGAGTAAACCAATGTGAAGAAAAATTTATCATGTCTAAGAATTCTTGGTTACGCATATTAACCAGCTAAGGATAGAAAAGCTGCATGCATAATGCCACTGTACCAATCAATATTTCAACAACGATTAGCCTACAATAATAATACTTAAAATTTAAATCGATTTAAATTTAATTAAATTTAATTTTATTTTATTTATTTATTTAAATAAATAAATAAAATTGAAATTGTATTCGTTTTTGTATTACATTGATCATATTTACTAAATATTTTAATATTCTATGTCTAAGCATATCCATTTGTAACGCACTCAGTTTTATGTCGTTAGGAATACATCTTAAAGTCAATACTTAAGACCGGCTCAGCCTTTATTGATGTTATTATGGAAGCGTCTGCCGTCTGCGATGCTACTATAAAGTACATAGTAGGATCTAAAAATAAATCTATAGCACATATTATTTCGATGTCTTCGCGAGTCCCGAAGATCCCGAGGCGGGCCGAAGTGAGCCGAAGATTTCCGAAGGGATGACAAGCCAGTGCTTTCCACGGAACGCGGAAAACATCGGCACATGTTGAAAATACGGATGGGCATTGACCCCGACCGCTCAAGCCGCCTGAATCTACAGCTGTTGCTGAATCTAGCGCGGCGCATCTTGTGATGCGTTTATTTATATGCCGCTGTTAGTAAATGTATAACATGGATCTACTAGATCAAAAGATCTGGTGCAAGATGATTCTTAGAATGGAATAGATTTTATAAGCACCTGAAGAAATACATTTGGAAAGAGTAAATAGTGGATTTAATAACGCAAAATTAAATTATAGATATGAGAGGAAAATCCTAATAGTTGAACAATACTCTAAAATGAATTGGGAATTTGTATACATTGCTAGTAAAAACTATTTGCTTTACAACATAAAATAATAGATAAACCGATTTTATAACTTGGGACTAAGCATATTAGTGGACTTTTTAAAAGGGTATAAGAATAAAACAGTGGCTTCTTACTATCTTCGCTGATCAAAAGCCTACCCAACCTTTGGAGAGGTAGATTGGACTTAGATTTAAGTCGACCACGCTCCTCTAATACGGATTGGAAGGTTTTATAGACCCCAGAAATTTTTAAGGTATGCAGGTTTTTTTAATTGTCTATAAGGAAAATTAGTTTATGTTTAAAACTCCCATGCACCCCATAATTTGAACTCGCGACTCGTTGTTTCGGATAACGCTCTCTAACTATTCTACCATCTTGCTTTCAGTAGATCTCGTTAAGGTTATTTTTTGTGATGTCTTCTATTCTATATGCTCGATGATTATAGAAATCTGATAGACCCTTAAAGATATACTCGTGATCCTCGTGACCCTTAAAGATATAATCATGTATAAAGATGTAGAGACTGTTGAAATAAATTGAGTTTTTTGAAAACGGATACTGGTCTCGTGAATCGTAAAAAATTTTAGTGTGCACAATATAAAATCATAAAACCGCAACGTTGTAAAACGAAACGAGAAAAGGCAGGAAGACGAAAATATGTCGCAAAACCGGGTCGGGCTGTCTAATCGAGTACGGAGAAAGATTTATCTTGCAAATTTAAAGGCAATTAACGTTGACGCCACATAAAACGAAAGCTTTTGGCGGTTGACAAATATATTCGGAGCGCTCCAGTAAAAATCTTAATCTTTCATTGCCACGACGAAATTAGGGCATCCGCATTTCTGACCTTCGCACTATGGGTATATTTATATTTGAGTTAATCTGAGCGGTTCGGTTGTGAGGAATATTTTCACATATAACATATATTTATAAGGAATTGTAAATTTATTTTGTGATAAAAATGTACAAGTTATATATATCTTAAATTACTTAGGACTATACAAATCATGCCCACGTGGAATGGTCCCAAGAATACTGGCAGAGTTTACGCGCTGAATCGCTAAACTGATTCTTTGTGCGAAAAAGGAGCCAGCCCTCTTGTCACCTGGAGAGGCAATTAACCGAGGTGTTAAAAAGGATAAAAAAAATTGGCGCTTTGACTCCATGGCCCTAGGGTCTCAACTGCAAACGGCACAAATACATGACTCTCGATGAGAGATGCATATTTCCGCCGTTTGACGGATTCGGCCATTTCCGCCGCAGCTCCAGGTCTTGACGCTGTTTCTCTGATATGGGACGAGGCTAACGTATCAACGCATGCGACGTCCCACATTAGGGCGCATGCCGTTCCCAATGAACCAGCGTCAAGCCGTCTGGTCTCTTGCCATCATCCCGACATTTCCCGAAGGCTCGAGAAGAGCAGGAATGAAGAAAGAAAACATTTCGTCTAGGCCCATTTCGACCTACCGTCTTTTCAAATTTCTATGCGACTGGCAATTGCTACCGGCTCCATCTGCGTGGAAAGATTAAAATCGTAATAAAACCTTAATAGCTAGACATTTGCTGTCGCGGACTTTTACTTAGAACTTTTAGAGGCGAACAATTTTGTAGTACATGATGTTTGAATAACTTTCACCGTTTACTTAGCGCACGCAAGGAAAGCTTTAAATTTTGCCGTTTTTGTAATATTTTTTAGTCTTGCTCCTCTCCTCTTCCTCTTAGCGTAATGTTATATAACCTTTATATAGTATTACGCTAAGATATAAGCCTTTCTCGATAAATCGAAAATCGGCCCAGTTCCTCATAGCGTTCAAACAATGAAACAAATAAACAAACTCTTCAGCTTTATTTATTAGTATAGATGAAAAGATTTAATACACGCATAGGTTTTGATTTACAGTTTCAATAAATATATATTGAAATAATTGAGAAGTAACGTAAAATTAAAACTTTTTGCATTTGCAACGCCATTATTGTCTTAATTTACAAATGCAACATCAAACTTACTTTCACATGCCTGGCACTCGTAATCTTTAATGGTTTCCTGACAGCTTTACAAAAATAATTGTAAACGTTAAAAAAAGTTAAAAGGATTTATAAACGCCTCCCAGGAGCCCACTTAGTCACTGCCCAAATTGGGAAAGTGCGTATGTGGTTAAACGGTGACGTGTTTTTTAAATAAAGCGAGACACGCAATCGATATTTAATTAAGATTGTTTTAGTGTTTAAAGAAAATATTTTCATCATCCTCCTGCCCTTATTATCCCACTCTAAGTGGGGTCGGCACAACATGATACTAACATGTTGTTAGGTACATGATTCGGCTACGTATTTTACGACCGGCCGCCTACCTGACGTCAACTTACCTTAGTCGTATTTTCGTCGTCGTCGACACCTCGGTAAGAAAGAGGGTGATCTATTTTACTCAACCTGATACCACGCGGTGGGTCAACATACCTTAGTCACCTTTTACGACTTCTCGGTAAGAAATTAGGGTGGTCTATTCTACTCAGCCGGATACCACACGATAGGTCGACTTACCTTAGTCACCTTTTACGACACCTCGGTAAGAAATGAGGGTGGTACTTTTTTATTCGGCCGGATACCACAGCTACGAATAAGAAAATATTTTCTCATCCTTTATTTAAAATTCTTAATTTACCACCCTCATTTACCGAGGTGTCGTAAAAGACAAGTTGACTCACCGTGTGGTATCCGGTTGAGTAGAATAGAACACCTTATTATATTAGAACACCTTATTACCGAGGTCTAAAATACGACTAATGTAAGTTGAAGTCGGGCTGGCAGCCGCCGGTCATGGAATACGTAGCCAAATCATGTGATACCATGTTTATAACATGTTGTGCCGGCCTTACTTACAGTGCGAATAGGGCAGGAAGATGATGATTTAAAATTCTTCATTTATTTTGTACCTATTCTTGTAATATTTTGATAGTCTATATACCTAATAATATAGTGAATAGTCGTCAGCCTAAACTTTATGAATTCTTAATAAGCAGCCCCTATTTAGTTTTGAAAAGTACATACAAAACTTGGGGTTTTTACACCTTACCGAACGCCATTTTAATTTTGTTCCAGGAATTAATATAGCTAAAACTCAAAGCTAACTAATTTATAAATCAAATTCGTTTTAACCCTTCATTCGTGTGACAAAGTTATTTCTTTCTTGTATTTGTCAAGGTATGTTACTATTTTTTAGTGTGAGGTAGGTACCTACCTATATTATTTACGAAAACCAAATGTTCCGCTAGGAAATAAAAAAATTATTGAACAAATTAGTAATAAAGTGGTTCAAATAAGTATAATACCTGATATTATTTTCCTGCTTGCTTATTGAAATACAGTATATAATGTATTTAGGAAAAGCCAAATTAGGTACACCTATATTCGAAAATTACAAATTTAAAAATATATAAGTAGAGGTTAGACAAATTTTATTCAGATATTGTTTTTTAAAGGTTTAATACAAATTTCAGTAAATTGTTAACCAAATAATAATATGAAAGTCCGTTTTGATAAAATAGTCGCAATAATCCATTAGTAACCCGAAAGTTTCATGTTGTTGGCCAGTCATCTAGGAATTTTCTATAAACAGAAATGTGTTGAAATTATATTTACAATTCAATATAGCTATTATTGCGAAGGCAAATATAATGCTAACATATGCATATGATAAGAGAATTGTTGGGATATACACATAATTTTTATCTGTATCTGGCAATAGGTAATGGAGCAGCATCGTTATCGTAGCTCTACTGTCTTTCTTTTCTTCGCGGCATCTATTCCCAGCTGAGTGATAGTAAAAACCTCTTACATAACTTTTTGTCTTGTATATGCAGAAGTTTTTTTTAATTTCCTCAAATATACATTTTTGTAGAAGACCAAAGCAGAATTATTAAGTACATTGATCTTAAATACATTCAACTTTAGAACGATGACTTCAACCCATTTTCCATCAATATCTACAAATTCGGTGGGTGACACCGGAAAACGGAAGCGTTCAAAAGTTCATTGAACCCTAGCGCTGAGTCAATGTCAGTTCGATGCGGCTCTGGTCCAAGATTCGGCAGAACAAGGGTGAGTGGCTCGGGGTAGCAGGGTGCAACTGTCGCAGGGTAACGACCGGGCTGGGGTCGTCGGCCGGCGCCACGCGGTGTACGACAGAGCCATGCGATTGATTAGAGCGGGACAACGATATAACTCCGAACCCTTACGATCCAACTACCCCTATACCTAATATGGAAAAGAACACTCTGTTCCGTATATATTAAGGTATAATTTTGAATGCAATTATTCATTTAATAGAATGTTAGTTAACTGCTACGATGAGGTGGCTATAGCACACTATAGCACATAGGGAAGCAGTTTTGCTCAAAATATTGATTTTTCCGCGGGCCTCGCAACCGCGTGGCGTGCGCTTGTGGTAGTGTGTATCGTTGTGTGCGTGTATGTCTATTTTGGGTGTAGCACGTGGTCGTAGTTGTTGCTTGTTGACATGCGTTTTTATTTTTATGTCGGCACGGTCTGTTAATTGCTTTATGTAATTAGTTGGTTAGGATTTCTTGCGGATTACATGCGACTTAAACACGCGTATAATGCGAAATATAGATATGCAGATCGTTGTTATACATTAGTAAAGTTATGGTAACATTTTGTTTTATGTGAAATTTTTTATGAACTTTTAAATTTGGAACTCACTAAAACGGAACGGAATATAAATATATTACTTTTTATAACACTAGCGTAACAGAGCTATTAATGCACACAGATGCTATTTACGTGGCAACACACATTCGCACAGCCTTACCCTTGATTTCGCCTGCTCAAGGTCTCTACCCTCCAACGGCACACGCTCAATCCCCCAGGTTTCCGCATAAAGCTATCCTCTTCTAAAGTGCGGACAATGTCGAATTTCAACGATCGAGCACTGGGGTCGACGACCGGAGCGACATACGTATTAGTAAATAAACATTGGTGTAGATATTATATAATGAACGTCAATCGAATGTTATTACCCAACAATATTTGTTGAGAACAGAAATAGCATTATGTATTTATGAGTTCTATTTTTAGGTACGAGACAAAAATACGGTTCGTCACCATCACGATATCAATTGGCACATGTACAAGTGCATTGCACAAATCTTAAAGGATATTACGATAATGCATAATTCTTAAGCTGTGTGACGTCATTGTTCTGATTACTGTCCCGTCGACGCAACATCCTGCTGATCCTTCTTCTTCTTCTTCGAGTGCCTCTCCGACTAGCGAAGGTTGGCAGTCAGCTTCATAAATTTGTCCCTATCCCTCGCTAGCTGGAACAGTTCAGCGCCGCTCGCGATCCCCATCCATTCCCGCTGATCCTTGACGATTTAAAAGTGCTTGAAAGAGCTTATTTGAATAAAGATTATTATGATTTGATCTGATTTGAATACACGTTTTCATAAGGCAAGTTGTAGGAAAAACACTTTTCAATTAGAGTACAGCGTTATCGTAAGAAGTTAGGTACAAAATTATTTATAATTATAAAAGGAGACAAATTCTACTTATATACATACAGAAATTGTTTGATAAAAACTATTACATAAACTTAACCGACATATAACTAATATGACAGATAAATTAGTACTTAAATACTAAACATATACACCCAGACTCAAAGAACCCACAAATTGTTATTAGAAAATGTTGGCCCTCCGCGGGAATCGAACCTGCGATCAGCGGAGCTGAAGGCAGGTTCACTACCCACTGCGCCAACGGGCCAGTCAATGTATAACAACCTTACGTTAAGATTTCTCAATCCAAGGAATTCCATAGAGAAATATTTATATTTCTAAACGTATTGAAGAATACGTTAAAAAAAAGTCATACTTGGTGCTACTAGATATATTTGCACCGAAAAACTTGGGTAAAGATCTCTCAACCTCCAATCATCATATAAATAAATAGAATAAATAATAATAGATTTTATTTATAATAGCTAATGCTAATATAAGGAATGTTTTTACTCGTAAATCTTCAGGTAAAGTAAAAATTACATATATTTAGAGATACGTAGGCAGTATCAAGGCGAAAGCATCAACCAATATTCAAGTGTCAAGAAGTATCTCAGATGCTTTTGTTTGAAAGGACGGCTATCCATTATCCGGCGACTTAACAAGAAAAATAAATTTAAAAGTCGACATTAATAGACAATCGGTACTGTAAAGGATTGACTTTTATGTTTTCCTAACATATTACAGCGACAAAGGATCAAGTACTTTTTATCTATTAGCCTTAAAGTCGTTGTAAGCTTAGAAAATAGATGGATGAAAAAAAATTAATGCAGGAAATTCATTTCAGGCATTTAAAGGTAAAAAATATAGTGATGTATACAAATATAAAATGGATATCGTTATGGGATTTTATTTGTTAAATCTAGAGTTAGATATTTGTCGTATTTCGTGATTTCTTGAATTGGAACTATTATTATCATCAATCTCCCTTATTCTGCTCTAAATAGGGTCGGCACAACATGTTATAGACATGTTGTCACACGATTTGGCTACGCATTTTACGACCCACTGCCTGCCTGACATTAACTTACCTTAGTTGTATTTTACGACACCTCGGTAAGGAAGGGGATGATTTACTCTACTCAACCGAATACGATACGGTGGATTAGCTTATCTTAGTCGCCTTTTACGACACCTCGGTAAGAAATGAAGGTGGTCTATTCTACTCAGCCGGATACCACACGGCGGATTGATTTACCTTAGTCGTCTTTTACGGCAACTCGGTAAGAAATGAGGGTGGTCTATTCTACTCCGCCGGATACCACACGGCATTGCTTTAAAAGAGTAAGTAATCCATATCGAGTAATTTGTTTGCTCTAGAACAGGTCTATAAAGGACATACAGACAAACATTTATTTTTATATACATACTAGTAATATAATATGTAATTTTTATTTTCTACACCTTATTACATTTTTATAACGGATCCCTATGTTTTGGAAAATGTAATATAGCCTATGTTGCTCAGTAAAAATGCAGGATTCCAATGGTGAAAGAATTTTTGTAATCGGTCCAATAGTTTTGTGTCCAAACATTACAAGCAAATAAAAATACATAGAAAATAATAAAAATACATAAAAACACACAAATACATACAAAAAAATACATATAAAATTTTCCTGTTTATAATATTAGTATAGATTTTATATTGCAATCAATGCTATGAACGACGAATATCGTTTATGATGAAAAAGTACGAGGTTTATCACAAAACAAAATAAACTCCAGCACGAGTGTCAGTGCGCCCGTTTGATCACGTGACACGGGGATGAGGGCGACCTACCCCCCACGACCTACGCCAACATTGCAGCGATGCACCCTATCTAGATATCTAGACGTCTAGATGGTGTTCAACACTGGCGCATAACGCACACTGTGACGTCGCAGTGTGCGAGAATAACAACGTTCAGCTGGTCTGGGTGTACGTAATCAATTGATGAAACTCAGGACCTCCATAGAGACCTCGACCTCCCTACCATTACTCACCTCTTTAAACGTTTTTCGAAGTCTTACTTCGAGAAATCCGAGGTACACCCGAACCCTCTAATTTCAGTTGCTTCCACCTACATCCCAGTTAGGTCTGACCATCGAAAATATAGGCGTCCAAAAAGCGTCCTATATGACCCTGACGATCAAATAACGATCGCAAACACAAAAACACGTAATACACACACACAGCGTCTTCGCCGGCGAAGACGAGGTCCCAGATTTCTGATATCGGTTGGTCGTGGCTTCTTGCCACCCTTCCGTCGTCGTATTGACTAATCAAAGTCATACCATCAGCCCTCCACTACGCGTCGTCCTAAGCCGTGGTCCGGCCTCACAGGAGGCACCCTTAGGACGACGTTCCCCGACGCTAGTAGAGCTTCTGCGCCCTACTCTACGCATTTCGCAACCTCGGCGATGCTTCTGCGCTCGCCCGTCCCGCCCGGTGACGCTGTAAAAGCCGTTAGGGCTAACAGCATATTGTCAATTCGAAAAAAAAAAAAAAAAAAAAAAAAAACTCAGGATCTATGTTTTCATAACAAAGGGTTTTTTGTACAGAGTACTTAACGCAAAAACAATGTTCCAAATTTGTTTTTATTTGGTAAATTTATTGTAAATGTATTAAATGAGTAGAATAGACCACCTTTACTTTACCACCTTTATTTTTACTGGCCCGTTGGAGCAGTGGGTAGTGACCCAGATCACTCCTTCAGATCCGCGGGTCGCGAAGCAGAAGGCGGGCAATTTTCTATAAATGAATTTGTTGGCCTTTGAGCCTGGGTGTATATTATATTCACCAGTTGTCTGTCACCCATAACACAAGTATTAACTTACTTACTTTGGGGAAGCACGACCGTGTGTGTAAGTGTCCCATATATTTATATATTTATTTATATCTTACCGAGTATATAATAAGATTTTTCAGAATGGACCTTTTTATAAAAGGAGAGTAATTTAATTTTTTGTTAGTGTTACCGAAGTTTTGTGTTTAATTAAAGAATTTGAATTGTATTTGTGGTAACTCTGTGTAAAAAATATTTATATTTTCTATACCTCACGCCGTGTGGTATCCGGCTGAGTAGAATAGCTTTCTCACCGAGCTGTCCTAAAACGCGACAAAGGTACGTTGACCCGCCGTCTGGTGTCCGGCTGAGTAGAATAGACCAGCTTCATTTCTTACCGAGGTGTCGTAAAAGGCGACTAAGGTAAGCCGGCCGCCGTGTGGTATCCGGTTAAGTAGAATAGACCACGCTCTTTCTTACCGAGTTGTTGGAAAAACGACTACGGTAAGTTGACGTCAGCCGGGCGGCCGGTCGTAAAATGCCTAGCCAACATGTAACAACATGTTTATAACATGTTGTGTCGACCACACATAGAGTGAGATAAGGGCAGGAGGATGACGACACGGTATTAGTGTATCAACACAAAAAAGTGTCATATCAATAACTTTATATATGTTTACAAACGACTTAGATAATTATGCAGTCGATAGTAATATTAATACGCTTATAAGATTACCAATTATAGCGAATAATCAAAGAAAAGCCTTTTTAAATACATAAATATTCAAAAGTAATAATAAAATTATTTTGCTATATTCCGCGATGAAAGCAACGATAGCAAAATAATTTTATTATTACTTTTGTATTATGGATCTCCGCAAAGTAACGCCTAATTCTATAAATTACATAAATATTCATCAAATCACTTACTCAAGTCATCTATCCATTGGTATAAGGTATTTTTGAATTTAAATATACATTAATTATGGTATAAGGTAAGTATAAATCGCGACCTACCCCAACGAAACCGTTGCACTCCATCCAGACTTTCACTGTGTTAGTGCTTCTAGATGCGGTATAAGCACTAACGCACACTGGCGCAGTATACGTGAACTTCAATTATGCTATTGGGGGCCGGGGGAGATTTTCGTTTCGAATGAAGGGTGCTTATATTGATAGATTTGTTAACCGTTCAGACAGTTTACATACCGATATTTCCTATAGTTACGCGCCGTCTGGGAGATGTCTAGATATCCCTGCAACGATAGCGACATATTTGATTAAATAACGTGGTGTAGAGATTATAGCCGTGCAAATAGTACCACCCTCATTGTTACCGAGGTTTCGTAAAATACGACAGAGGTAAGTTGACGTCAGACAGGCGGCCGATCGTAAAATCGCAGCCAAATTATGTGACAACATGTTTATAACTTGTTGTGCCGACCCCACATAGAGTGGGATAAGGGCAGGAGGATGATGAACGTGATATAGAGATTTCTATAGAAATTTTTATACGTTTCAAGTATTAATATGTTAGTATTAATAACTGTTTTACGTTCTATAGATTATTTTATTTTTTCCTCAACAAATTTTTAGTTTAGGGTGTACCTAGTTTAAGGTGTATCATAAACATGTACATAAATTTAGAGTAGATTTGAAGGTTTAGGTGTTAATTAATTTCTTACACTGTTACGTAATTAAACAATTTACTAAAGTAAATTAAACTATTTGACAAAAACAATTAACTTCATTTATTTTATAAAATAACACCTAAATAAATAGATTTGAAAGAAAATATAATGTATGAATAACCTTTTTCATCTAAGCTTATTTTAAGAATAAATTGTTTTTTTTTTAAAGAAAATATTAATATTCATTTTTTTGGCTTAATAAATTTAAGATGCAAGTTAACAATACTCCAGGGTTCTCTAGTTAAAGCAAAACAATTCCTTAGTAATAATGTTCAACCGCACATAGCGTATTTCTACATTTTTTCACAATATTTTGTATAGTTAACTCAGAGAAGGGTTCGTTCTAATTCTAGGCAGAATTTCTGAATACACTATATCTGTTGTACTACTTCTATGTGCATATATAACAGTCAACAAATGTACTGGCGATCAATACAAATGTATTTGAAGAAACGTCTAGCTTGCCTCTGTTGTCTCTGCCAGGCTATAATTCTTAAAAAAGCTTGCAGGTTGTTTAAATAAGATTCAGGAGGTTTTATTTTTATATTGTGACAATATTGATATAATCTATTGGTATAGCTCAGAATGTTTAATCTAGTTTTATAATCTACATATAAAAATATAAGTTGGTATATATAATCTAACAGACCCCGAAACTTTTCAGACAATCTTTTGATTGGACCAGCGGAAAATCCTTTTTGAGTTTGGTGGTAATCGGATCGACTTTTTTAACTGTTACTGACAGTTTTTTTCTATTGATTTCATTTATAGAATTAGGCGTTACTTTGCGGAGGTCCATACAAAAATATTGAGAATATTATTTTGCTATAATCCACGATACTATAGTAGTTGACCAAATACAAAGTTAACTAAATGGTGATGGTAGTGGGGGTTTAATTCATTATTTTATAACACTGCTTTCTTGGGTGATGCTTTGCGATTTTGTCGTGGAGTCTATCTCCTGACGATGCTTCGGCTACGGGGCGAAACAATTGTTGAAATTGTGGTGGTGAATGTGTACAGTGCTTGTGAATTGTTGTGTGATCGGTGTCGGGTAGTGCACGAGTTCTTACAAATTCTGCATGTATCAGGTATGAGAACGAATAGTACACTCTACATTTAGCATTACATATATCTTCTTCTATCGCGGATTATAGCAAAATAATATTCTCATTATTTTTCTATTGATTTCCTTGAATTAACCCCGGCGAAGCATATGTTATGGTATATGGTTATGCTAGGTTATTCAATGTCGCGAGGTTCGTGAAAGCTATCCATCCCAGTTTGTCTCTACAACAATAAACTGAAATGTGCGCGCTGTGCACTTTATTGTCTTTTTTTGCAAACTAAGGAATGGCGGTATAATCATTCAAATATCGGCGTTATACGGCCATCATCAATCCGCTTGCAAAATAGGGTGTTTATTAGGACAATCGCCATGGTCGAGTCTTGACATCACTGTAAATTTTTTTCAAAAAAAAGTTTGCATAAATCTACTCATATAAACATCTTTAATATTTAATATTTAATTCAGTCAATATTTATATATTTTAAAAGTATGAGAAAGACTGTATTATATTTTAAAAAAGAATAACAGAGCAAGGCTTGATCACGCAGGTATTTAAATTTTAATAAAGAAAGTTCAATTACTAAAATTTTATACTATTTTAGGGGCAAAGAAATATTTATACGCCCACTAGTAATCCTCGAGGGAATACAGACTTTCTCTTAGATTAAATCGAAACAAAAGACAAACAAACAACTAGAGCTACAAGCTTACAGCTAGAGTCATAATATAAATTCAAAACTCATTGCGAATTCCAAATAAAATATACTGACCCTTATTTCCCCTGAGGATGTCTAGTTTACTTTGCAATGACGTTCGTTCCATCACTATTTAAAGGAAAATTTTAAAAATTTTAAAGCCCTCTATACTCTATAATACATAAATAAATCTTTAATATTTAAATGAGTTAATCTTGTATATATATATATATATATATATATGTATATATATTTATATATATATTCGGAATCTCGGAAACGGCTCCAACGATTTTCCTGAAATTCACTATGTAGGGCGTTTTGGGGGGGAAAAATCGATCTAGCTAGGTTTTTTTTTTAAAAATAAATAATTTTATCCCTGTTTTTGGGCATGAAAAAATATTAAAATTATATTGAATTGAATTTTTGCCATTAACTGTCAAGTCAGCGTAGCTTATTCGGGGAACGGGTGGTCGCGAGAAATGAAAATACCTAGTATCGAGTCCCTAAGTTTTTTTTGTAACAAATTACCGAGCGATGTTCAATCACCCAGATATTAGATATAATAGATAATAGGCCTGAGGGTCTAAATAACTATTTAAATGCCTGGTGCAGAAGGCAAGCCACCGCTAGGAAACCACCGCACTACCGATCCACAAGACAATGGAGTTACTATAAATAAATATCTCATCATTAGTTTCCTGCCCTTATTCCACTCTAAGTGGGGTCGACACAACATGTTTTAAAACATGTTGGTACATGTTTTTTCCTATTATTAAGACCGGCCGCCTGCTTGTCGTCAACTTTACTTAGTCACCTTTTACGAGAGGTCAGTAAGAAATGAGGGTAGTCTATTCTACTAAGCGCGGATTCCGCACGGCGGGTCAGCTTACCTTAGTCGCCTATTTCGACACCTCGGTAAGAAATGAGGGTAGTCAATTCTACTAAGCGATACGGCAATTGCCTTATAGTAAAAATGAAATCTATAATTTAATATTTTTTTAAATATATTTTTAGCAATATAACTTTATTGATAGTTGAGTTTAACCACGACCTACTTTTATTAGAACTATAACCGTCCTAATAATAAAATTACTTCCGTTTGACTAATCCAGGACTCAACCTTCGACAATTAGAAAAGTATTCATGCTATAACGAAATATTGATTGTTGGAATAACTTTAATATTAGTTACGTTAAAGTAAATCGACTAATGTATGTATATGAAAGGTGTGTGAAATTTACAACTAGTTTCATATATATAAAAGGGAAATTAGATAGGTAATAATAACAATTATAATAAAGGGTAAAGTATTTATGTATGTATTGTTAAAGAAGGTCCAGAAGTGTATATTATTTAAACCCTGATCTGTAATTCAACTTATATTATTACTTATTTAGCAATGACCAATAAGTTATTAATTGACCGGGACATTATTTTTTTTTAATGCCTTTTTTAATATACTTCTGCTTATTTTAACATATTGATATTACATATGTATGTAATTGAAATACATATTAAATAATTGTCTACATTACATAGTAAGGTTTTCGGATAATCGGATTAGCAAATGCTTTATCTGCCATCTAGCGGTGAGTGGCCCAAATTTTATTTTTGCCAGCCGCTAACAGATGGTTCTAGTCAAAACTTTAACAGTAAAATTTTATTTTTATCAAATTATGACAGCATATGTAATTAAAAAAGTATTTTGATGTTATATTACAAAACGAAATTAATAGTTAATAAATCCTTTTGATATGTAAGGAAATCAATTTTCCATTTTTTAAATTTAACTGTGGCTTTTTAAATAATATAACGGAAAATATGTTTGTATAATATATATGTATATGCCTGCTCCTAACTATCGGTGATGATCGTTGATCGTGTGATCGTCTATAATTGGACGATCATCATGCATGTGTCAATACAATCATCCCTATTATCATACGATACTTACGATGATATGGACCATCGTGTGATTCCCTTTGATGCGTGTCCGAAAAACAAACAACGCCCGGATTGTAGGCGTTCGTAGGCAATTATAGACGATGTGTGGCGAGTACAAACGAGTATGCCCTCTACAAAATCGTGCTCGCGCTTAATCGTTAGTTATCACCGACAATTAAGAGGAACCATAAAGAACAAGCTGAATCCCACGACTTTGTTCCCTTCAACTTAAACGTTAAAATACGTTTAATTGTGAATCGTGTTATTTTATGTTAAGAAAAAACTGATTTTTTGATTCTATATCTCCTGCCATATACTACCAAACTATAAATAGTGAATAATAATTAGTAAATAAAATAGTACCAAATTTTGACAATATTTCTTCAGCGAGACAGACAGACTGTCTAAATACTAGCTTTTACAAGCAACTTCATTCGCGTGAACTGTTGTCGCGTGATAATTTAATAATAGATGGCGTTTTTTAGTGCCGTCCTATTCCTATTATATTCGTATAAATAACAGGATTTCTATAGCCGATATGTTATTCCGGTGTATGAGGAATAATTGTCCCAAATTTCATTGATATTGGTTCAGCGTACTTGCCGTGAAAGAGTAACAAAAATACACCCAAATTCACAAACATTCATAATATTAGAAGGATTAGTATATATGTATATATCAAGTTTAACACAGACAATTATTTTTTAACGACATCTCCTAGATAACACAACTCAAAAAAAGAATAATTAATTTTGGGCAGTGTGCCAGCACAAACGCGTATATAGGACAGCCGACACGGTAAAACTAAATGAAGAAAGGAATTCCTAAACTGAACCTTAGTTAGAAACTGTAACGAAAGACTATGTGTAAAAAAATCATCATCCTCCTGCCCTTATTCCACTCTAAGTGGTGTCGGCACAACATGTTACAAATATGTTGTGACTCTACCTAGCTTACGACCGGCCGCCTGCCTGTTGTTAACTTACCTTAGTTGTAATTTACGACACCTCGGTAAGAAAGAGGGTGGTCTATTTTACTTAACCGGATACCACACGGCGGGTTGACTTACCTTAGTTACCTTTAACGACACCTCGGTATGAAATGAGGGTGGTACTATCACAGGACTATCACAGTGTACTATGTATAAAAGAAAAAATCAAATTTAAAAGAGATACTTATCAACGATTAGGTTAGGTATTATAAAGTAACGGCCTGTTACTATGCCATTGCTGGGCATAGGTCTATTCTCTTCATTTTATGAGAGAAGTGTTGGAGCTAAGACTTACCATAGGTTACACATATCCCCAGAAATTCATATATCTTTATATGCAGTTTTCCTCGCGATATTTTCCTTTACCGAAAAACGTGTGATAAATTTCAATTGTCAGTTATTCACATAAGTTTAATAACAAGCATTTTCAGTATGGAAAAACGTGCGTTTTATCAAACTGAAAATGCATTTTATTTCCAATATATATTAATAATTAAATTTTGAATCACAAGAACAATATTTTATTAACTTATCGTATTTATTACAAGTTAGGATTACCCGCCATAATTTAATTCAAGAATACGCTTCTTTGTAAACAAGTTGTACCGAAATTGAAAGACGCGCCGTATTTTGCACCTGATGCCGTGTTATCAAGTTCCCGTTGTGTTGCAACTGCGATACATCAAGATAACCTAATTCGGCATGAGAAACGTGTGCGTGGAACATACAGCGCCCTAGAATACGAAACAAGTTACTAAACAAATATTTACCGCCACTTCAATTGAAAATGTTAGAGATAATTTAGATACTACATTGAAGACATGAAAACTAGATGGAATCACGTAACCGTTAATTAGTCAAACACTACATTCATTTCAATTAAGTTTTATTTGCCACATATATATAAAAAAAAAAAAACTGTGTGAATATGAATTTGTAAAATCTTTTATTTCAGTCCAGTTTTATTTGCCACATATATAAAAAAATAAAAAACTCTGTGAATATGAATATATATAATTTCGGAAACAGCTCCAACGATTTACCAACGGTTTCGAGGGCGATAAATCGATCTTACTAGGTTTCCTTTTGAAAAATGTCTTGTTACAAATGATTAGAAAAAGAGTGGTTAATTTCGATGTCAATTACGATGTTGTAATAGCTCAGTTGGGAACGTAAAAAATTACATACCCGGGATCCCAGATATCACTTTTTTATATCTTTAAAAAAACACCGAGCAAGGTCACCCACGTGCTATTAATAATCTTCTTCTTCTTCTGCTGGACAAAGGTCTCTTCATGGGATCTCCAGAACACACGATTTTGTGCCGCTTGTATCCAGCGGCTCCCCGCGACCCTTTTGAGGTCGATTAATAATCACGGTAACTAAATAGTACTCGCTTATAAAATATTGGAATATTAAAATTGAGTATAGAATATTAACTCTACAATATTTTTCTCTATTATTTAGAATAACTATACAATTAATATATTAGCAATTTATAATTTTATTAATAAACACACGAAATAAATAGCTTAAAAATAAAATAAATATTCTTTATGTACGTCAAATTCGATCTAAATCTTTACCTAGAAAACGCTGAGTAGCGATTTCAGACAAAAATCTTTAGGTCAGGGACAATTAGTTTGTCTACTATGTAGATTTTAACTTATAGGAGTATATGTATGTATATGTATGAGGTGAATGTAATTCGTGACTTAGGTATCACCCTTGATAGTTCACTTTCTTTTCGTCATCATCTGGATACAATTATTGCTAAGACATCAAAATTGTCAGGTTTCATTTCACGTCAGATGAAACTCTTTAAAGACCCAAACTTAACGGTGTTGATTTATTATTCAATTGTCCGCAGTATTCTTGAATACTGCTGCTGTGTATGGAATCCTGGTTACAAGGTACATAGCAATAGATTGGAACTTGTGCAAAAACGTTTCTTGTATCACTTAACCTTTAATAATAATAAATGTCGTATTTTGAATTCTTATAGCGCTCGTTTACGTTACTATAATTTAATGTCACTAAATGATCGCCGGAAGATGTTGGACATGGTGTTCTTTTTCAAAATAATTAATGGTGTCGTAGATTTGCCTGAAATTTTGAACCGTATACAACTGTGTGTTCCGCGTAGTGGTAGTCGACTAGAGAATCGCAAACCATTTAATTTACCTAAATGTCACACGAATCTTAGACAACATGCCCCTATATACCGAATTTGTTCTCAATTAAACGCATTCAGAAGCGACGTAGATATTTTCTGTGGTTCTTTAGCCTCATTCAAAAGCAAATTGTGCAAATGCTTGCGTAACTCTAAGTAATTTAAAAGAGTAATTTAATTTAAGTGATCTATGTATACTTATATTTGCATGCTGTGTTCATTTCCAGTAGGTTATAATCTTGTCTATTTGTTATTGCAACTTCTTTTACACATGTGAATTGATTATATCCAGTTTAATGAACCAAATAAAAAAAAAAAAAAGATGTAATTAATTGTGAATTATTCTGCGTGATCTTCAGAACTGAGATAAAATACAGCACATGTCTGTCTCGAGCCTTTCAACTATATATCTCTATAAAAAATAAAACAAAATACTGTATTGTGCTAATATTGTAAAAATCAATTTTTTCTGCGGAGAACTGCGAATTAGGTTTATAAAAATCTCTTAGATAATACAATGAATTAATGCAGGTGATATAAATGAAATAAAATTTTTAAAACTAATAAAATACAGAAAAAAAATTAGGAAAAAGAAAAATAAATCGTAGGTTATTTTTAATTTTTTTAATTTTTTTAATATATATATCTATGTTGTGTGATTTGTGTTAACACACACAATTTGAATGTGTGTGAGTTTGCGTGCGAGTACGTCTGTGTTTGAGTGTGCGAGTGCGGGTATATATAAATAAATAAATAAATAAATAAATATATGGGACAATTACACACACGGTCGTCCGTCCCCAAAGTAAGTAACTTAATACTTGTGTTACGGGTGACAGACAACTGGTGAATATATACTTATATATATTTTAAATACATACTTAAATACAAATATACACCCAGGCTCAAAGACTAACAAATTCATTTTAAAGAAAATGTTGGTCCTCGGCGGGAATCGAACCCGCGACCCGTGGAGCCGAAGGCAGGATCACTACCCACTGCTCCAACGAGCCAGTCAAAATATATAATTGTAATTGTAGCGTAACTTAGTTATACAAACTGAAATTTAGTTATACAAAAACCGTCGATTCTTTCGAACATGAAACAAAGACATTGAGACACGTTTTAGCATTTATAAAATTAGTATGGCTTATATAGATAAAATAATAGCAGATATAAAAAGTGTAAACATTTTTAAGCGTTAAAATATTCCAATTCTTTGTTATCAAACGATATATTATTACGCGTTATTTTGGCTTTAAATATTAAGGGTACTTGGGTTCATAAGGTTCTCGGACACGCAAGTTCGCTTATCGTTATCAACTCGTTCACCCACTTTACAGCGATTATATTACCCTCCTTAGATTCTAGTCTAGACACTTTTCCTTACTTCTAACGCTGATTACCTAAATTGAACGATAAATTGGCCTTGGTTAATTGGACTGGCCCGTTGGAGCAGTGGGTAGTGACCCTGCCTTCAGCTCCGCGGGTCGCGGTTTTGATTCCCGCCGAGGGCCAACATTTTCTATAAATGAATTTGTTGGTCTTTGAGCCTGGGTGTATTTGTATTTAAGTATGTATTTAAAAAAATATATAAGTATATATTCACCAGGTGTCTGTCACCCATAACACATGTATTAATTTACTTACTTTGGGGAAGGACGACCGTGTGTGTAAGTGTCCTATATATTTATTATTATTTATAATTATATTGTTTTTTTTATCAACCATTCTATTATTATACGGTGACTAAATCTATTATCAATATCAATTTTATACATATAATTTAGCTATGTAGCAGAACACTTGTATAATGTTACAATTCTAAATGATACTGATTATTGTAACAACGCCGTGTCGTATCCGGCTGAATAGAATAGTACCAACCTCATTTCATACCGAGGTGTCATAAAAGGCGACTAAAGTAAGTTGACCCACCGTGTGGTATCCGGTTTAGTAGAATAGACCGCCCTCTTTCTTACCGAGTTGTTGTAAAATACGACAGAGGCAAGTTGACGTCAGGTAGGCGGCCGGTCGTAAAAACGCAGCCAAATCATGTGACAGGATGTTTTAACATGTTGTGCCGACCCCACTTAGAGTCGGATAAGGGCAGAAAGATGAAGACTGATTATTGTAACAATCTCTTTTTTGTTGTCTTTTAAATAATGAAAACTGTGTGCTAACAATTCTAACCAAAAATATTTAGGAAAATATACTCGAAAACAATCTATGTCAACATCTATTTTTAATTTTCTCAGAATCCAGAACTGTTTTCTTCGTTCGTGAGGATATTGTAATGAGCGACTAAATTGTTGTCGTAACAATGTATAAAGCCTTATTTCATTGGTTTATTTATTTATACAACTAGTTGTGCACAAGGCTTCGCTCGAATGAAAATCAGGGTGTTTTTTCCGCTTTTTCCGCGTAAATCCTGGTCTGCTGTATTTTCCGGATAAAAATATATATGTCCATATGCTCTCTATTCTATTTTATTCTCCTTCTCTATTTTATAGCTGAAGGTCCAACGAAATTAGTTCAGCCGTTCGAATTAATGTGCTAATAACCTAAACCTTCCTTAAAAATTACACCATCTAATAAAACCGTACAAAAAACCGTCCATTAGATTTTTAGAAAATCGATCTACATAAAAAAATCGATCGATCGCTCTTGGGAAATTCTTCCGTGTGGCATCTGGCTGAGTAAATTAGACCACCCTCATTTCTTACCGAGCTGTCAAAAAGGCGACTAAGGTAAGTCATGTAACAATAAATTAAAATAATGTTTTATTTAGTCAATGTTTTAGTTAGTTTAATATGAGAGCTTTTGGGGACTTTGTTTTATAATATGTATAAATTTGCATTAAAAATTTACGAACTGCAAACATAACGTAAAGCCTTATACCCGTAAATAGCAACTTAAATATATAATGTTAATGTCAAGTTATTTACATTTTGTCATTAATATTAGTCTATTCCTTCTATAATCTAGATTTATAATCATTACACTGTCATTTGGGCCAATATAATTAATAATGCCATAAATATTGAGCTCATAATTTTTATATTTTAAGATTATTTTTAAATAAAATTAGATTTCTACCATCTAGAAGATTATACCATCGAATGCCCCATCCGAAGAATAAAGTCACATTTCCTATGCTTATACATGGGACATATAACTTTATTCTTCGGATAAGGCGAAATCATTACATTAAACACAATATACGTATTAGCGTATATAAATGAATGTGTTTTGTATATTTTTTGGGATAGTCAAATTGAGTAAAAATAAATAACAAACGGCGGGAGTTTTCATTTATAGATATGATTTGTTAAGGTTTTGAATATAATAGTTTGAATATGACAATAAATATTAAGAGTCGGAAAAAGTCACGTCACCTAGAACCTTTTATTGAAAACGCTGCTTCATGCCTTTCTGATATTACAAAAACTTTATATGGTAGGATATTTCTCTTTTGTAGAGGTATAGAAAAGTAGATGTTACCATAAATCTATCTTTAGATATAACTCACCTATACTAAATATTGTAAAAAAACTATATTAGCCCTCCACTACACGTCGCCCTAAGCCGTGATCCCGCCTCATAGGCACCCTTAGGACGACGTTCCACGAGGCTAGTAGAGCTTCTGCGCTCTACTCTTCGCATTTCGCAATTTCGACGATGTTTCTGCGATTGCTCCTCCTGCCCGCTGACGCTGTAAAAGCCGTTAAGGCTAACAGCATATAGTCAACTCGAAAGAAAAATAATAAAAATGGTTCAGTAAAATGCGATAATTGGGAGGTATTTAGATGGTTTATTTTAAATAGGACATTAAGTTTTATCAACTTAAATAAGTTAGTTTAAGCATTTCGAGCTTATTATTTCAATTTTTTAATACATTAAATTAATATCCTAGTTATCCCTAGAAAAAAATATGCACGCGCAAAATAAAGTCAAGGGCGGGTCTCCAGATATAAGAATAATATGAGACATGTGAGAAGTTGTCTAAGATTTAAGAAGGGTTTCAGATTTACAAATATATTATTTATGAACAGAATATAAAATTAAATATATATTACATATATTTAATAATGGAAAGCGTTAAATGTATTCAGCAACTGTCAAGTGTTTTACTTAAAGAATCTACCACACTAAAGTTGACAACATCTGCTTGTTAGAATAACTCTGTTTTATTATGACTACTAGACAACCCTAGACGTAATAGAAATAGAAAATTCGCGCATGTGTGCGTTATACTGCACTTGTGTTGTTATGTGTGCAATAAATAGTTTATGTAGCCCTCTCTTTCCTTCTCAACATTTCACTGATAGCTGTGGCCTTGTCTAGTCGCATCTAATGCTGGCGTTAGTCTGTTTACATTGAGTTTATTTCAAGTAACTGGCACAGTTACTTGTTAAGAAATTAAACCATATTATGTTACAACACTTTATGTTATAAAATAATCTCGTAGTCATTCTCAATACCTAATCATACTTAATCATCAGCGATAGTTAATAAAGATAAAAATAAAATCTTTAATGTTTAATTATTACCTATCGTATAATTACTGCCAAAACTTTCATATCTAATGAGCTTCTAGCAATTTAAAAAATGAATAAAAATTAAAACTTCAAAATGATAGTTACAACAATGTTGTATATATTTTCAACATAACAATTTAGTATCATATGAAAAGTTTTTTTTCATATTAGTAGTCATGTTTATTAACAATTAATCATGTGAGCAATATTTAATATGAATATGGATGGACATGTGATTAGAGGGAGGCCGCAAAATAGATGGTCGTGTTGTGTGAAGTATGACATGCATATGCATGTCATACTTCAACAAAAGGAATAACGCCAGGATTGACGAATGACAGGACAGAATGGAAGCAAATATCATGTTATGTTGATTCCAATTACGAGTAAACTGGGATAAGGATAGGAGAATTATGATGATGATGATTTGTCTAGGACTTAGGTCTAGAATTCCAATAACGGATCGTAAGGATCAGATATTTCCGTGAATCTGCCAGTTTGTTAATTTTATGGGAGGAGCAATGGCGGATTATGCTAAAATACTGCCATGGAATATGTTCATGATGATATAATGTGACCCTTTTTTATGAACAAACGTACGAACAAATTTATGAAAAATGAGGTGCCTTTTTAGACCTCGTTTTAAATATTTGATTACACGAGGTTTGTAGGTTAAAACGGGTTTTTATGCGTTACAGTTAAGGCACATGTATAAACAGATGGCGGATTCTATAATTTTTTACGGTCATTGGCATGGTACAATAAATTTAATGGCAGCGATTAATGAAATGGAGCGTTTATATTTTGGTTGTTTCAGGTGAGTGTGCTTTGCGATCTTGTGCGGATAGTATTTGAAGAATACACAAAAGGTAAGCCTTGTTGTATTTTAAATGCGACTGATAATAAAGTTACTGATAATTATACTTTGTTATCCTGACAAACAGTTCATGTTTGGAAAGGAATATACATTCTTATTTCTATAATACAATACTTCATAATGGTAAAAAATATATATCTCTATTAAATGAATATCTTCAAATAAGGATGATTACAACATTAAAAAAAATTCCACATTGAATTGAAGGAAAATGTTTTGAATTTTACCATGATCTTATTTTCGTTTAGCGTTTACTTATATAAAAACGGAAGACATTAGAAATGTGGATCATCAAAAGAAAAACTCTGATTTTTATCCAAATTCTTTTAAAAAACCTGGAAAGACTACCGTCATTAAACACTCATTACACACACCTGAAAAAGGGTGGTATTTTCCAGAATATTTTTCAATACCAACTATAAAAAAGTATTTTTTTAACTGCATGTACACCCTAGTGGCTTTTACAACGGGTAGGATGTTTTAAAACTATTTGAGAAAATATATTTTTTTTCTCTGATCATTTAACCGTTCATATATATTAAATCACGACATATCACACAGGCGGTTTCAGAGAGCAATTTTTCAGCATACTCGTGCGAGTGGACTAGCTTGACAAATGCGCCTAACGTCCCTGTAGCGAGTGTTGACTGAGCCGGAGTGTTGACCGGTATGTAGGTTACGCCGCGCAATCCCCTCCTCCCCACGCAACCACCTCTATGATCCGTGCAGTTTTCAACAAGAAAATGTCAAATGCACTCTGCAGAATGCATAGAAATAGGTTAATAGGAGCGCTGAATGCGTTCTCGCTCATAAGGATATTTGAATCGCGAAATTTATTATAGGTCATAGCAGTTTAATTACTTCTAGCAGTAGAACTTATTTAAAAAATACACCCTATTTAACAGCTGAACCAGTCTTTTTTGCAAAAAAAACTCATATAAGTAGTAATGTAGTTTGAAATGGCAGAACTGAAAATAGTTTTCTTTAGTTTCATTAAATTTGTACCTAATGTAGCCCAAAGCTAGAATATACGCTGAAGTGACGATTACAGCAGTGCTATTACTGGACGGTAGTCTTCCATTATATTTATATCAACCGCTAGTGGTCAGTGGGGCAAGTTCGCTCGCTTCTTTAAACTCGCAATAAAAATCGGACAAGTTCGAGCCCGAGACCGTGGCCTGCGTGCAAATTGCCGACGCTTCCTAATTCGGCTGAAGCTTTTAAGCCAATTGGGCGCACGTCTTACCAATATGAAATATTGTTGTCGGTGAGGGTAATTTAACAGGAACAGTTCTACAGCATTTTAAAAGCTCTTCACCTAAGTAACAAGAAGTTTTGTCCAGTTAATATATCTGCTGTCTCAAACATTTTGGTGGAACTTGGATTCACTTCGCTTCCACAACTTAACATCCACGTGTTCCAGGAAAAGATTGTCGCATGGGGCATGCGAAGATCTTAAGCTAATGATGTACCCTAACAACCCACCGAAACCACCACCTATCACAAGATCTAAATCATACTATATAATAAAAAATACTCGATAATTAAAATATATTTGCTCTCTCACGCATTTGATGGTGACCGAGTATCAAGAGTATGTGACCTTCATTATGTACAGTCATGGGGACCATCTCTGTATCTAAAACGTATATCTTCTTTTAATTAAAATTTAACGTATGCTTTTTGCTAAAGGAAAACATGTGTGTAACGTGCATATTGAGAGTAGGTATCTGAAATATATCATACCTGCCAATCCTCATTGTTGCAGCTATGGCTATGCCCAGCATTGTTATAAAAGCAGACCGACCCTATGAGAAATAAAAAAATTACGTATTACTTTTTTTGTAGGAGTAGTTTTATCTAAATCTATCAAGACTTATCATAAAATAAAGACCCCAATAGCTGTCTGTCTGTATGTGATCGATTTTCTCAAAATCTACTGTATGGATTTTTGTACGATTTTTATTAAAATGTAGTGCAATTGTTCCGGAAGGTTTAAGTTATTAGTACATTACGGTTTTATGTAAATGTGATAAAGATGTCACGCAGTTATATAAAAAAAACTGAACTGCTGGGAGCTTTAGTCGCGTGCGCCGCGTGAGAGAGCAAATATATTTTAATTATCGAGTATTTTTTATTATATATACGTGCGTAAACCAACCGAGATACACTAAAATAATGTAGTAAAGATGTATATCTACAAAAATACTACAAAAAGTCTGGGACAACCTATCTATATCTTTTATTTATTTCGTTAATATTTTAATTACCCTGATTTCCATGCGGACGAAGCCGCAAGCATAACTAGTTTAAAATTAAATGAAACTTACGAACATGAGACCTATGTCATCTAAATACCGTCGTTCTAAATACAGTGTTCAAGTATTTAAGACTTGGACTATGACTTGACTCATACTTCACTTTCAGTTTATTTACGTTCGCTTTTAGCACAGATAGGTATATTATCTGGAATAAGACATTCATAATTTTTTGCTTTATAATATTAATTTTTTAATAAAAATATATTGGTGTGTACATTTCAAAACAATTCCACTGGAATTCCATCAGTAAGTCATTTTTGCCTCTCTGAGACTTTCTGCCTCTCCATCTTGTGGCAATAATTAATAATCGAGTGTCTGCCATTTTGTTACAATTTTGTTGACTGTACCCAACTGCTCGTTAAAAATAAGCATGAAAATATCATAAAGAAGAGAATAGACTAATATAATTCACTTTTACTAACACCAAAATAGAGTTTTTATCAAATAAATTTTGAGTTTTTGCTGTGTTTTATTATTGTAATTTGCATTAGAGTTAAATTTTTTATAGTTTGCAAGAGGCTCTTGGACTGAAATTTAATTATTAATTTTATATGGACTCTTTGCAATTAACTAGTTCTATTTCTTGAGTATATCTTCTTGACTCTTGCATCTTCTTAATTGTAAAAATTCGAACCAATTTTAATTTTTTATTATATTAGGTATACATTATGTCGTAAATATGCGATTGATGCTGGTTGTTTCAGATATCTATGGTTTGATTTTTAGAATTCACATCCTACATTTTACGTTCTTAGTCCTAAAATTGGCTACAAGGCATTACATTTTTCTTGATAATCATATATATGGTAAAGTCTTTGTTTTTTATTTTATTTTGTTGAAAAGAAAATTATTTTTATGTCTATTTATTAGCATAAAACCTTATGATAGTACGCAATGAAAAACTACGTCATACTTAAAGTCTATTTTTCGTTTAAGGTAATCACCTAATTTTAAATTATCTATCCTATCGTTTAACGCCAAACATATCTCTTTCACTCATATATTATGTGTCAGCTATAATGTCCTCTAAATATTGTTTTGCTGCCTTGTACTCTGGTATATAATTATCTCAAGCGATAGCGTCTCGAGCAATTGCGATAACGACGTGACCATAATTTTAGGAGATCGACAACCGACCGTGACTCCGTTTATGATACACATTGACATAAAAATTCGAAGGATTTTTGCGATAAACTGACACAAAACCAGTACAAACAATTTCCTTAGCTTACGACGTAGCTACTAGTGATGTAACGCTATTAATTATTTATTATTATTTTCACATAACAAAACGAATATTGTTTATATAATATTGGATAATACAAATATTTTTTATTTTATGTTTACTAAATAAACTTAATTTGAATTTTGTTTAATTTTTTTTGTATATTATACAAATTTTTCTTTACTTATTTGTCTATATTTGAAGGCTTGATAAGAATAATATTTAACAAACGCAGAAAAGTTTTCAAATCAATAATAGTAATAATTAATATTACTGATTTTTTTACATTACAGCGTTAAGTAATTATACATTATTACGTATATCTCTTCATAGTCTTTGTAAAAAGTAAGGATAACTATTAAAATACAAATATATATTTGGGATAGTCAAGGATCAACGCCTACATTTGTTAAATGCCACAATATGTATGCAAATTGTAAACGAGAAATGAATAAAAAATTTTGTTCTATTCAAACTATTTTTATCCTCAAAATTTACTTCTTGCAAACTTTTTCAATTTTTTGAGTTGACAACTTCAACGGTGGAGAACTGCTCGTACTGAAAATTTGCCAGAAACTCTATAGTAGTTACGACCTTTAACCTTAAAACTTTTAAAACCTAGTTATAATAACAAATACTGCTTAACTTTGAGTATTATCTATATATAAATAAAATATTATACTATATAAAAATAAAATATTATAGTATATATAAATAAAATAAATTAAATTTCTATTTTGAGTACTAAGAAAGGCTAAGTAATTTTGTAATTCACACTCTGGATAAAATTTGTGCTTTAAAATAAATAATAATAACAAAATACGTCCTAACTTCATTTATTAAAGTAAGTAAGTAACGGCCTGTTACTATCCCACTGCTGAGAATAGGCCTCTTCTCTCCGTTTTGGGAGAGAAGGATTGGAGCTAAGACCTACCACGCTGCTCCAATGCGGATTGGTAGGTTACACATACCTCCAGAATTCTCTAGAGATATGCAGGTTTCCGATGTTTTCCTTCACCGAAAAGCGTGTGATAAATTGCAATTATCAATTAGACACATAAGTTTTAAGAAAAAAACTCATTGATGTCTGCCCGGGTTCGAACCCGTGATCGTCTCTAGAGATTCACACGGTCGCACCGCTGGGCCATCACAGCTTATTCATTTATTTTATTTTATTTATTTTCATTGAAATGATTCATATTTGCCCGGTAAGGGCAAAGCAAAATATTGTACGCACATCTTACATTGACGATCAGAAAGTTTGGTTATGTTCATAAATAACGATATTAAACTTATATAATATACAAGGAAGAAAGAATGGTATGTCATCAACAGATAATTTTAAATATAGTTGCTTGGCATAAATTAATTGCACTTGTGTTTTTCGTTTCTTTAATTTATTATAGTGTTGTCAATTAGAATCTTAATTTGTGACGCTATAAAATTACTGAAAAAAGAAACTTGGAATTTAGCCAAACACGGTGAGACGGTCTTTAGTCAAGCAATTTACAAAACGGCGTACAATGATCTCTCCTCATTACTATAAATTACCGCTACGAAGTGAAAACAAAGACTCACTTTCTAAAGTGTAAGCGAAATGTGGTTCGGCGGCAACTGCGGCCTATGAGAAGAGAATAAACGAATGCGGATGTTATGCAATTCGGATCACAATAGTGTGGTCCTAAATATCTTTTTGATATATGATACTTTATATACTAATATATAAAGCTACGCCGTGTGGTATCCGATTGAATAGAATAGTGCCACCCTCATTTCTTACCGAGGTGTCGTAAAAGGCGACTAAGGTAAGTCGACCCGCCGTGTGGTATCCGGCTGAGTAGAATAGACCAACTTCATTTCTTACCGAGGCGTCGTCAAAGGCGACTAAGGTAAGTCGACCCACCGTTTGGTATCCGGCTGAGTAGAATAGACCAACCTCATTTCTTACCGAGGAGTCTTAAAACACGACTAAGGTAAGTTGACGACAGGCAGGCGGCCGGTCGTAAAATACGTAGCCTAATCATGTGACAACATGTTATAACATGTTGTGCCGACATCACTTAGAGTGGGATAAGGACAGGAGGATGAGGATGATGATACTAATATATAAAGCTAAAGAGTTTATTTGGTTGATTGATTAATCTCAGGAACTACTCGACCGATTTGAAACATTCTTCAAGTGATAAATAGTCCATTTATCGAGAAAGGCTATAGACTATATAATATCACGCTAAGATGAATAGGAGAGGAGCAGTTATAAAAAATATTGCGAAAAATACGGCAAAATTTAAAGCTTTCCTTGCGTGCGCTGTGTAAACGGTGAAAGTTATTAAAAAATCATGTAGGTATCACAAAATTGTTGCCCTCTATAAGTTGTGATACAGTCCGCGATAGCATATGTCTAGCTTTTAATGTTAACCCACTATTATCAAAAGACTATTAAGTCTTTTGTCTATAAATTAAGAAGGTTTTAATATTTCCACGCGGGCGGAGCCGCTGGCGATTGCTAGTTCGATATACGAGTGCTTCCTATCAAACACATTATATGTATGTCACACCTATAATATAAAGAAACACAAATACTCAAAGAATAAAATGTTAAGATGATATTATATCATCATTTATGCCTTTATCCCACTCTAAGTGGGGTTGGCACGACATGTTATATATATGTTGTAACATGATTTGGCAAGGCATTTTCCGACCGGCCGCAGGCCTGGCGTCATCTTACCTTAGTCGCCTTTTACGACACTTCGAGGGGGATCTATTTAACTCAGCCTGATTCCACGTGGCATTTACCTTAGTCGCCTTTCACGATACCTCAATAAGAAATGAGGGTGGTCTATTCTACTCAGCCGGAAACCACACGGTGGTCTTAGATTATATTATAACATTTGTTAAATTGTTAGAGCAGATGGCATGGATGGAAAGGCAGGAGGAAGAAAAATAATGTATGCAATAGAATTCCATCCACTAAAAATATTTGCTGGTGGTATGTAAAAAAAAATCTTAATTTAAATACTTATTAATGACAATTAACATTTTTCCGCTTTTCAAACTTATTTCTGTAAATTATTGTTCTTCTGATTTTGTATATCAATTGCAACACCTGATAAAAATGTTCAGCCATTTCAACGGTCGCATAATCATGAAATGTCAAGTTAATTTTAACACGAGCCGTGTTAACTCGCTGCCGGATATGGACCTCACGTTTTGCTATAACGAACTAAAAGTATTTACTTATATATAAGTATAGTACCTCTTTGACCGAACCTTGCTGGGTATTTTTTTACAAAATAAAAAAAAAACTTAAAAAGAAAAATGTTAAAAAAATGTTTTTTTTAGGTATCGGATCTTAGGTACTTACATTTCTCGAGACGGCCCCTTCCCCGAATAAGCTACGCTGACTTGAAAGTTTACGGTAAAATAGTGTTTTACATTAAATATAAATTTTAGTATTTTTTGAAGCCCAAAAACAGGGATAAACCGTATTTTTTACATAAAACCTAGTAACTAAATAGTTTTTTCTCTCCCAAAATGTTTCCCCCCTACATGCTGAATTTCAAGAAAATTGTTGTAGTCGTTTCCGAGATTCCGAATATATATATACATACACGATTAAATCATTTAAATATTAAAGAAGATACTGGAATTATGTTCAGAAATTTTAAATCTTTAAGTCGGAAGTTATAGACTTAGACATAGACGCAATGGTCTATACTAAACACAAATAATAAACTGACTTGTGAGGTGAGAAATTGATTACGAAATAAACTTTTGTGATATTCTTACTCTATCTACTATTTAGTGAACTCTACCGACCTAGCCATTACAGAATGTCTAAGCTAAAATAAGCCCTTCTCTGAAATTCTGCTCCTTACGCCAACAATTAGACTGACACATATATTTGAAAAACAACCTGAAACTCGAGCACGTGCAAATGTACGTAGATCTTAAGCCTTTGTTCTAAGAAGCAGTTTTTCTTTGGCACCGTCACGCGTCCGGAGTCTAAAAGTGTATGTTATGGTACAAAATATATTTATTCGCGTCTTGCATAAATTATATTACATTATTCGCTTAAAAATAGTTTTAAATATAAAATAGGTTTTCGAGCCCTAATAACATCAATCACATAAAAAAACACGTAATTATCATCTTCCAAAATCAAATTTAATACTATTATATTATTATTTCAATATTATAAATGCAAAATTGAATATGCCGTTTACGGCTTATCCGATGGACCGATATTAATTAAATTTTGAACAAATCAATCTAATATATTTTGCTTGGGTATGGGGAATACACAGCTCATATTTACTTATAGAAAACGCATTACAACTCAGAAAACGAAATTGTGAGTACTGTTAGTGCGCTTATATGATACTGATAAAGTCTTATTTAAATAGCATAGAACAAAATAAAAAAAGAAAAAGCATATAAAGGCTGGTGATGACTGGGTATGATTACCGGTATTTTGACTTCTTAAATCCGCTTCCCAAATGAGCAACTTAACAAATAATGACAGCTAAATTAATCTTTGCATTCCATTTATATTTTAGCAGTTTTCCGGTGCCTGAAAAGAGGCATAAAACTACACTTAATTTTAAGTAAACCTAGCTAGGTCGATTTAAGATTAACTCATTTAAATATAAGGTGTTATAAGAGTAGTTTTAGCACGCTACGCTCGTAGCTTGGACCAGAGTCGCGGTCGGCGGCCGGCCTAGTTTCGCGCTAGGAATAGGCGCCGCCCCCGCCGCGCGCCCTGCAGCCGAGCACTCGTTAAAGGACTCACACCAACACACTGATATACAATACACACGCCACTTAGATAGAGAGCCCTCTGAAACTTTTTTTAAAACTGTGTTCCTATGTACCGTCACATTTTAATAACCGAAAATAAACCTAAAGTAGCGGCCTGTTACTGTATCGGGTGAGCTCGGGGTAGTTTCAATCCCATATGTGGCCCTTATTCATGCGTTATCGTCGCGAGAAATTGGGCTTCCTATACAGTAACTTTGATAATTATTTTTAAAATAAGTTTCATTTTTAATATACATAGGCTGGACATAGATTCTCCGTTTCTTTTGAGAAAGGGAGTGGAGCTGAGACCTACCACGCTGCTCCAATGCGGATTGGTAGGTTACATATATCGCCAGAATTCTCTAGAGATATGCAGGTTTCCTTCACCGAAAAGAGTGTGATAAATTGCAATTATCAATTAGACAAATAAGTTTTAACAGAAAAACTCATTGGTGTCTCCCCGTGTTTGAAGCCTTAACCAACTCGAAAGAGTCACACGGTGTTACCGCTGGGTTATCACAGCTTCGAAAAAAACCTAATATTATTAGTATGAAAGTCTGTCTATGTATTTATTACGCTTTCACAGCTAATTCTCTGGACCAATATTGATGAAATTGGGACAATTAAATCTTTTTAACGGGGGTAACATGTAGGATAAGAATCCAATGAATCATATATGTTCAATATATTGGTGCACTAAATGGTTGTAGAGGCTAATTTTTAATTATAGTTAACTTACACACTTTATATTGTTGCACTGTTTATATTGTACTGTACTTTATACTGTTACATTTATGTGTCTAATTGATAATTGCAATTTATCCTACGCTTTTCGGTGACGGAAAACATCGTGAGAAAATTGCATCTCTAGAGAATTCTGGATATATGTGCAACCTATCAATCCGCATCGGAGAAGCATGGTAGGTCTTAGCTCCGACCCTTCTCAACTAAAAACAATACAAAGAAATTATAATAGAACACGAAGAATTTAGACATTCAGACCTTTCCATTAGTTAACAAATGCAAATTAATTCATCCTAATATTTTTATAATATTAAATAACTTAAGCGCTAATGATTTTAAAGTTAGACAATACATTGCATTTTTCATTCACTTAATTTTTCATAGTACATACTTTTAGGATTAGTTTGGTTAAACATAATTTATTGCAAATTAAAAATTTTTACATGTTCGATTTATTTGCAGAGAAGTATGCTTGAGAATTATTTGTACAAAATCATTCTCTAATTCTTTGGATATCCTTTGACATGCTCAGATATGACGAGTCCTTCGGATGCATGTGTGAGTTTACGTCCCGTCACTACTTATCTTCGCATGTGCCGTTATAGATCATAAACCCACACATACACACACTTCCATTCCTAGACGCAGTTTACTATGCGATAAAAATATTTGCCATTTCCTTCGGCACCATATACGAGACTGCGATTAGGATGTGGTTATTATAATGAAGTCATATTTAAACTTTTGCGCCGGCGCATTCCAAAAAAATTAGTATGAAATATATAGATATTATAAATGCGAAAATTTGTCTTAATTACGTCCGAGACGATCGCAGGATAGAGAATCGAAGTTCGAAGCTAGTTATAAAAAAAATTGTTTTTTTTTACCTATAATGTATTTATCAATATTATATATTATGTATTTATTAATATTAATAATAATATAGTTTAATTTATTAATAGTTACACTTTTATTTAACTTATAATATAATTATTTTTATATTTATTTTTTATTTTATTTACAGCAAAAATGTACAAGTTATATCTATCTTAAATTACTTACACGCTAGGATTATACAAATCATGCCCACGTGCAATGGTCCCAAGAATGCTGGCAGCGTTTCCGTGCTGAATCGCTAAGCTGACTCTTTGTGCGAAAATTGAGTCAGCCCTCTTGTCAACTGAAGAGGCAATTAATTACCCGAGGTGTTAAAACAGACATTTTATTTATATATTTTGATTGTTTTTTTCAACATTCCTGTGGTATCCAGCTGAATAGAATAGACCACCCTCTTTCTTACCGAGATTTCGCAAAAGGCGACTAAGGTAAGTGGACGTCAGTCAGGCGCTCAGTCTTAAAATAACAAGCCTAAACATGTAACAACATGTTTATTAAATTCTGTGCCGACCCCACTTAGAGTGGGATAAGGGCAGGAGGATGATGATTGGAATCTTCGTCATCTGCTAGTAAGAAGTGTTTTAGCAGACCTGAATCGTTACTAATGACGTCTAGTAAAAATATATCAAATACCAATGGTTAGCACCTTAATTAAAGCTTTTATACCTTCAGAACGTTGATGTAATTACTTGATTGGCAAATTTTAAATCTTTGCACTTAATCCTTTTAAAGACATGTAATGACACGTAACACAAGGTGGCAAAACGCATAAATTACGCGTTACGCAAAATTCACATAATCTCTCAATCTTGATATTTTACGTAATATAAATCTTATCTATAAATAGACAAATCAAAAGGGCTACGTGACCGAAGCGATCTAACCCAGAAACCTTATGAACAAATTTCTCTGGATCAATACTGGTGACCCGTCGTCTATAGGGCGGATTGTATAGATAATCTCTTACTCGTGTAACGTGAACTTCGACCTGGGTTTTGGAGGTCATTAACATTTGGGCGGGCGGCGGCGAAACTAGGTCGGTGCGTCAAATGCAGCGTTGGCATGGCAACGCGCCCCAGACGCTTCCCAACATGGCGGCGTGTTTATACTGAAAGCTTCTAGAATTTTCCTATACATTTATTAGGTGTACGAATTCTGTTCTATTGATTATTAAAGAACTTTCTTATATTATTTATGGTTTTGTATCATAGGACAATCGTGAATTCAAGTATCACTTGACGGCTTATATTGTAATTTGTAATTTGATAGTGTATTTGGTAGATTTAATTGTGAGAATAATTTATCGTAGTATATTGTTTTTATACATTCGATATTAGTTACGAATGGTATATATATAATATTTTTATTGCCAAAGTAGTAACAAAAAAATATTTATTTAAAATATTTTTTAATAAATTCACGCCCTTTGCCTATACTCATGTATTGAAAAGTACTCTACCTACTATCGTCTTGGATTTGAAGGCTACCCTCACTTTCCTAATGTAATAGTAATTGGCAATTTATGCATATCCAGAAAATTAACTAAGGATTAACTAATACTTAAGGGGTAGGTTTTCTTCACCATAAAGCGCGTGTTGAATTAAAAATAAGTTTATATTACACATTACTTTTATTATAACACTCGCGCCTTGTCTTGATTGATCCTTTTACTTATATATTAGTCGAAATATATTCATTATTGAAATGAGCAAGTCGCATGCAAAATGATTGATTAGTCATATAAAATATAAATAAAACCTACAAGTGTTAGAACGACTCCCACATGAGTTTGAAATCGACAATCATAGTGATTCATAATTTTATCATGAATACTTTTAAATATTTCTAAGAACCTGAAATAAGTTAGTGTTAAAATAACATACCGTCAAACGGAAATCGCAAAATTCCTACAGGACACGCAGATGAAATTTTTCACACTTGCAATGAACTTACATGCATTTTTTATGTTGATGTTGCTATAATGTCCAGAACGATAGAAACCTATTAGAGCTTTGATTTTGTTTGTTTATTGTTATTATTGTATAATATCAACAATAAATAATAACAATAAAATAAATAATAATAACATTAAATTGATAATTGCAATTTATCACACGCTTTTCGATGAAGGAAACCTGCTTATCTCTAGAGATATATAGAGATATGTGTAACTTACAAATTACAAATTAAATACGCATTGGAGCAGCGTGGTAGGTATAAGCCCCAATCTTTCTCTCCAGGAACGGAGAGATGAGGCCTATGCCCAGTGGGATTGTAACAGGCCGTTACTACATAACGGTCTGTTATCACACTCTTGGACATAGAATGTTTCCGATTTTGGAAAGAAGGGTTGCAGCTAAGTCTCACAACACTGCTCGAATGCGTAATTGTATACATACATACTCAAAATTCTCCAGTGATAGGTTTCCGCGCGATGTTTTCTCTCACCGAAAAGAGTGTAATAAATTGTAATTATCGATTAGATCTCTTCATCATCTTCCTGCCCTTATCCCACTCTAAGTGGGGTCGGCACAAAATGCTATAAACATGCTGTCACATGATTTGACTGCGTTTTTACGACCGCCTGCCTGACGTTAACTTATCTCTGTCGTATTTAACGACACCTCTGTAGGAAAGCACAGCTGTGATGGCCTAGCGGTGTGACCGTGTGAATCTCTAGAGACGATCATGGGTTCAAACACGGGCAGACACCAATGAGTTTTTCTATTAAAACTTACGTGTCTAATTGATAATTGCAATTTATCACATGCTTTTCGGTGAAGGAAAACATCGTGAGGAAACCTGCATATCTTTAGAAAATTCTAGGGATATGTGTAACCTACCAATCCGCATTGGAGCAGCGTGGTAGGTCTTAGCTCCAACCCTTCTCTCCAAAAATGGAGAGAGGAGGCCTATGCCCAGCAGTGGGATAGTAACAGGCCGTTACTTACTGTAGGAAAGAGGGTGGTCTATTCTACTAACCGGATACTACACTATTCTATTCAGATACCACACGGCGTCAATTACAACTCTTATAAATTGTAATTATAAATTAGAAATAAATTGTAATTATTAATTTGAACTCGTAAACCTCTCGAAAGAGTCGCACGGTCACACCTTTGTTCAAAGCTTAACCGTTATTTATTTTTACTTATAGCAAAATAATATTATCTTTAAGTTGTCTTAATGATTTTAGTGCCCAGTTTTATCAATGGTACGCATGTATCATGTACGCGTGCGCTGCGATCCCTCTGGATGTCTCGAAATTAGGTCAAATGGGGGTCGACTTGTTGCCATTGCCACGCTATAAATATGTATTCAATTTCACCATCACGATATTTTAGCTCAATTTATAAATAATCTTGTTCAATGTACAAACAATAATTATCAATCATCTATTCAAAATGCGTAATTCATTCATAAAATCTTCTTCTTTTGGTGCCTCTCCAACTAGTGGAGGTTGGCAGTCAGCTCTGCATTCGCCCTCCTTTGCGTGGCCAGACGGAAGAGTTCGGAAGCGCTCTTGATTCCCGTCCACTCCCGGATGTTTCGTAACCATGATTTCCTTCTACGACCGGGTCTCCTCTTCCCAGCAACTTTTCCCATCATTATCAGTTGCAGTAGCCCGTATCGGCTATGCCTGAGTACGTGGCCCAGGTATGCAACTTTGGATTGCTTGATGATTGGGAAAAGTTTGCGATTTTGTCCGACTCGTCGTAGAACGTCCTCATTGGTTACTTTTGATATTATATTATATAATTCATATGATATTATTCATAAAATATATACACAGAATAAGGAAAAAAACTATTTGCGTTTCAAGGATGCCATGTCAAATAAAATATTTGTAATACTATTTTTAGCGGATACGTTACATTAAAAGTCACTGTTTATCATTATTATACTTATTTATGATCATATTTTGCAATTACCTTTTTTAGTCATCATCATCATTCTCCTGCCCTTATCCCACTCGAAGTGGGGTCAGCACAACATGTTATAAACATGTTGTCATATGATTTGGCTAGTTATTTTACGACTGATCGCCTTCCTGACGTACACATACCTTAGTCGCCTTTAGCGACACCTCGTTAAGAAAGAGGGTGGTCTATTCTAAGCAGCCGGACACCACACGGAGAGTCAACTTACCTTAGTCGCCTTTTACGACATATCGGTAAAAAATGAGAGTGGTCTATTCTACTCAGCCGGATACCACACGGTGGGTAAACTTACCTTCGTCGCCTTTTACGACACCTCGGTAAGAAATTTGGGAGAACTATTAAACTCAGCTGACTACCACACGGCTCTTTTAATCATCTTATGGTTAATAAATACGTTTATAATAATAAGTAAATTTATAAATAAGTAGATTTTCTATTAAAATATTAAACTAGAATTTACTTCATTCTTCCAACTTTAGACTATAAACTATCCGCTTAATAGAAATCGTGTTGATTTATAGGCGTTACTTTGCGGAAGTCCATCATACAAAAAAATGTATTTAATTGAAAAATCATGATGGCTGACCATGAGTTTGACTATAGTACATTATTCAGAAATCTCATATAGCACTCTAATCATATAGCACTCTAATAACTTCGAAACTCAAGGCATTATAATGCCAGTTTGAATTCGAAATAATTACTTTTAAAGAGGAAAAAGTGTAAGACAAGGGATAAGGGTTAAATTCTATGTAATTTACAATCAGTAAATACAAATTCTTAGGGCCCCTGACATTGGGTTCTGACCTCATGCCTTTTGGCAGTCGCCTTGGCATTGCAACGAGTCGTATATATGAGCCTGGGCTCCACTCAAAATTTACAAAGTAATTTTAACTTGCATACGTTCGGACGACCTTTACCTTCGCTTTTATATCTCGCCCGTTTATTTTTATTTCATTGTTTTTTTAAGAGTTTATTGGGAGTAATTTGTGAACGTTTTGCATCAATAACAATAATTTATTCGGGCGTCAACGCGTCACTGAAGTCATGTTTTTCCCTGAAGAATTTTCAAGCAAGCTCTGAGATAAATTATACTTCAAGATTAGTATTTACAGTGGAAATGAATTTAAAATTTTGTGTTTGTATTTTTATTTTATTTTAAATGAATGAAATTTTCATTTGCATAGTTTGTGAAGTGTTTTTTGATTAATAGGTTCCCGTAGCCATACTTTTTACAAGTTAACCAAATTATGCAATTTTTTATCGATGTGTCGAAAAATAGTGAAAATATGAAACCTCGTGATTCTCTTAGGGAAAAGTTCAAAGAAATTGGCGTTATGACTGTAGCTTCACAATACATCTACAGTAATATACTATTTGTACGTAAAAATATTCACTTGTATAGTAAAAATAGTGATAGGTATGATAGACATACAAGAAATAGACATAAACTAATGACGCCTAGATTACGCCTCCAAAAGGTCCGAAAATCATTTGTCGGTCTCGGTACACGTTTTTATAACAAAATTCCTCAACATTATCTAGACTTGCCTTTACACAAGTTTAGAAATTATCTCAAAACGATGTTGCTACATAAAGCTTACTATACTATTGAGGATTATTTGAGTGATAGCATATCTTAACTGCAGTCAGCTACGCATCCAGCTGCAACGATTATCTTGTAACCATCAAATTGTAATAATTTTTTAAAAGATTAGCCGCCGAGTTTCTTGCTGATTCTTCTCGGTAGGAGCAAACTTTCGAATCAGTGGTAGCTTCTTTAAAACATTTGACGATTCAAAAGTACTGTAAACAGTCCACTTGAATAAAGAATATTTTGAATTTGAATTTGAATTTAGTGTAATGTTTCCACGTTTTCATATATGTCTCTCGTACTGTCATATTTATTTAAATATCCACATTACGGAGCACATGATACTGACGAATCACTACATATTATAAAACAAAGTCCATATTTCCGTATGTACGCATAAAACTTTAAAACTACGCAACCGATTTTGATGCGGTTTTTTTTAATAGATAGAGTAATTCCAGAGGAAGGTTTGTACGTATAATAACATTGAATACGAAGTAGAGAAATACTGTAATTTTTGAGGTTTCTGTAAATAATTACATTTTTTTCCGCTTACATTGCAAACGCAGGCTAAACCGTACGAGATTTATCTATACTTAGTACAAAATGATGTACTAAGTATTTGTACACCTTAAAAAGGTCTACAGAAAAGTCCGCGATGGTATATATCTATGTCTTATGGATAACCCACAATAGCAGTTTTTTTCATTTACTTTTTACGAAAAATGATGCCTTATGTTCAAAGCAATTTTTATACAATACAGCATTAATCCTTATCCAATTGAGTACCTTAAATAAATTGTTGATTTAATATAGATCAATATGGCCGTTTACAGCATGCAATTTAAGTGAACATTTTCGGAGATATTACAGATTTAAAATGCCGTGAGGACGCCGCGCTTCACCCTATAGCACTTCGAATCTTTTAGAGTTTGTTTAAAGACATTCTGTAATTAATTGTAAAAATAAAATACATAGGTAAAATATAAAAGTAAATAAGTAAAAATGTACTATATGAATTTAGATATTCCAAAGATAGCAGGAAATCGTCTTGGTATAGGGAGAGGAAATTGTTTTTCTCCAAATTTAACGCTTGCGGGCTACGGGCAGTAATGAATATATCAAAACTACTGGATCGATTTTAATCATTTTTTTTACACTGACTGACATGGGATATATATTTTATACCCGTGCGAAGCAAGGGCAGGTCGCTAGTTTTTAAATATAATATTCTCTACTGTGAAAGATCGTGAGAAAACCTACATATACGTAGAGAATTTGTGAATATTGGACGCTATATTTATTACAAAAAATCTCTCATTTATATAGTCTTTTTTTTAAACAGTGTTGTAATATCAATTATGGTCATAAAATATATTATTTTTAACTATATATACACATATATAGTTTTTTAGCCCCGGATTTTACGGAAAACGATAACGCTTATATCTGTGCATAGAATGAACCAGTATATTTATTTGTTTACTAGTTAGGATTAACCAAGATTATTTTAACTTTCAACCTTTCAATTTTATTTACCAATCACAGTCCGGCGTTTCCATCGGTGAGCAATGGCGTCCCGAGTGACGAGTGACGTCACTCTATGAGTGCGTGGATATATCACTGCTCTAACTTCGGTACTTATCCTTTATTATGCAAACTTTTTTAGTCGTTTAAAGTTAAAGTTTTAAACTTAATATCTGCCGCAGAAACTTATATAAAAATACAATACTGACGGCAAGGTATCTTGATTTCAGTACTTATCAATACAATGATAGTAAAAATGATTTTTCATGTGAGACCAAGCAACTAATTTTATTATTAATTAAAAAATCTGTTCTGAAATGTAGCGCTGAAATCAATTCTCACTGACGAATAATTTAATTTTAACTTATGATAACATATTACTAAAATCCGAAAATATTTTTCTTTGTCATAAAATATTTAGTTACATGAATTGCAATTATAAGTCGGTGCTTAAAAAATTAACAATTCAAAATGGCAACGGATGCACTTCGGTGATGACGCGGCGCTTGCGCGATGTCCCACTTCTAGTCCGAGGTCACGGGTTCGTTCCCCGGCTCGTATTGATCGCTGTAGGGGCCGGAAGTTGGACTCCGGTGCAGCGGACTTAGGTGGTGTTGGTAAACTCACCGTTAACGGAATGCGATCTATTTTACGATTTGTGTTATGAAGATTTTTTGATATCGTATTGCAAAATATTTATGACATTTTATTGAGCATTTCGTTTATATAAAAGGAGGAATAAAAATGAATATTCTTTAATCATTTAGTGGAAACAGCAGCTTGATTTTATTTATTTTTTCTGGCGAAACAAAACTGCCAGTGTTATTATAATTTTATTTATAAGTTATTATAATCTTAGAGATGTCAATAAGCGCAAAACGTTTAAGCAGACGGGAATATAAGTTACCCTACAAATCCCTATTTTTTCTCTCTCCTTCAACCGATGGACGTCCACGGCTGGACATAAGTTTCTTCACGGGATCTCCACACCACACGATTCTGCGCCGCTTCTATCCAGCGGCAACCCGACCTTTTTTAGGTCGTCAGTCCTCGGGGATCTACCAACGCTGCGTTTACCGATGCGTGGTTGCCATCCTAACACCTTAAGACCCCAACAACCAACCGGTTCTCCCCAATATGTCGATGACTGTGGTTCTTCTACGGATCTCCTCATTTCTGATTTGTTAACGTAGATATACTCCAAGCATAGTTCGCTCCATCGCCCGCTGAGTGACTGAGCTTTATACGATATTTATACGTACGGGTCTTATAAGACCCGTACGTCATCACTGTTTGAAGAACTCTCTAGCGTCTTTTTCACAATTATAATACCATCGTTCAGATGGAACTCATTGCACAACAAGTTCACCTAAAGGTAATAAATGAAATAATATTTGATCATTCTCCGAGTATATATATACATCTTGTTGGAGAAAACGATACGCTAAGTTGTTTTAGGCATAGTGTAGTATTTAGAGAGAATATCATCCTTAATCTTAAGTGCAAATTTTTAATTAGTGAAAAGCGAATGTAGTTAGATTGATCATAATAAGTTACACTTGACATTGACACAAAATTCTAGACTAGAAGGAAAATCTATTGAACTGGTAAACCAAGGTTTAAACACACTATCAATAACTGAACAACATTGATAACATCCAATAGCTGTGTTCATAGCTAATTTATTTTCCATATTCTGCTAGGTTTAATTCAATATATGTGATTCATGAACAGAACGCTTGTAACATTAAGGAATATTTAAAATATTTATGGCCTAGCGTCTGGCTACATCTGGACAAAACTTCAATGTAAATGCGAAGAAGAATTAGGATTTTAATAATCCTTTTAGGTACTACTTTTCTACTGATATTTTGAAGGCGTGTCATTTTGAAGGCCGATGACAGCGACCCTGTCATCGGCTTTGATTCTCAACGAGGACCAAAGTTTGCTATAAACAGTTTGTTGGGTCGGTTTGTTGGTACGAGTCTGAGCGTATATAGTTATATGTATTGAAGTACGTATTTAAAATTATATATGTATATATTTAACAGTTGTCTGACAACACAACTGGTCTGGACAACTTATCTTACTTTGGTGACAGACAGCCGTGTGTGTAAATGTCCCTTATATTTATTGATTAAAGTTTGACCGTTTTTCTTCCTGTTCGTTACGTTTTCACGGTTAATGAAAAACAATATACAAAGTAAGAAAATTCCAGATTTTATTCGGAAAAAATTACAGTTCATAAATTAGAGTTAATAAGGAAGTAAAATAAAGTATTTTGCTATTATCTGCGATTGCATTTCTCATTTATTTTGTGATATAGAACTCCACAAACTTATGCCTGATTCAATAGATTAGATATTGTATCACTCAAAATGACAGAACGAAGTCGCGGCTATATTTTGTATATATTTAAACTAAATAAAGATCTAAATAAAAATTTACAAGTTTTATCTATCTTACACACTCGGACTATACAAATCATGCCCATGAAATGGTCCCAAGAATGCTGGCAGCGTTTCCGCGTTGAATCGCTAAGCTGATTCTTTGTGGGGGAAAAGGAGCCAGCCCTCTTGTCACCTGAAGAGGCAATTAACCGAGCTCTAAATAGTCTGGCAAACTGAAAAATAGTCTAGTAGTAAACAAAGAAGTGTTGTTTATGATTTTATTTAAATTTCTTGCTATTGAAACGAAACGTTATCGAATGATACGCCCGAAAAAAGATTCGTCAGACAAACAGCAAAACCGAGGCGTTATCATAGGGTTGTTATCGGTGCTATAAGTAGGCCTCCGAGGTGGGTCAATGACGGTCGTTCACCGCTGCAACCCGCACGTGCTGACCTCGCAACACCCCCTTTACCCCTCACATCCAACTCGCTCAATCTACCCTAGAGAATTATAGATAATTAAATTAGGATCGTTATAAATCCATCAAAGAGATGACTATATTTACTAACATAGAAATACTATATATGTATATCACTTTCCTGACGTTGATATGAAATAAAAATATGGTTTTCACTCCTTATCTTTTAAATCTATATAAAAAAGAGTTGTAGATATAAATGGAATAATATTTACTAATACAGAAATACTATATATGTATATCACTTTCCAGACTTTGAAATGAAATAAAAATATGGTTTTCACTCCTTATCTTTTAAATCTATATAAAAAAGAGTTGTAGATATAAATGGAATAATCTTTGATTATTAATGTATAATTTTTTTGTAATTGTTAGTTTTATTAATAATTTGTTTTAAGTTTTTATAATATGCTTGTTTTTGTAAAATAGTTTAGTTTAGTAAATAGTTTAATTATTCATTGAATATCATTTAGAAATTAACTAGCTTTTATCCGTAGCTTAGTTCGCATGGACTACTGTCGTGTGATAGGTCGATAATGGATGACGCTTTGCAATGTCATCATATTCCTGTAGAATTAAGAGAATATGTTATGTATATGTATATGTTATTCCGGTGTATGAAGAATAATTGTGCTAAATTTCATAGATATTGATTCAGCGGTTTTACCATAAAAGAGTAACAAAGAAACATCAATACTCATAAACTTTCGCATTTATTATTATTTATTTTGGATTAGTTAGTACATGTATTCTGGATAAGTAATTTTTGTACATATATTTATGTTTAAATTGAACATTTACAAGTTTTATTGCATACATCAATACAACAATATTTTAATCTGTTTCCAAATTAAGAGAAAAGCTACAACAGCTACAACAAACAAAGCTCTTATTATTTAAAAATTCATAGAAAACGGTCGACTACTAGTACATGGTCAATTACTAGTGCCATTTAATGTATTAAATAATTACAAATATTGCAACGATTTTATTGTATGATATAAACTAATAATATTATATCGTAACATAAAATGTTTTTTCTCTCCATTCATTGCTCAAAAACTAAACTTAACATAACTAATAAACCAGAACCGGATTGTGATTTTTTTTCCAATTTTACTTTTTTCCCCAGTTCCCGCCGTGTGGTATCCGGCTGAATAGAATAGTACCACCCTCTTTTCTTACCGAGGTGTCGTAAAAGGCGACTAAGGTAAGTCGACCCGCCGTGTGGTATCCGGCTGAGTAGAATAGACCACCCTCATTTCTTACCGAGGTGTCGTAAAAGGCGACTAAGGTAAGAGACTCACCGTGTGGTATCCAGTTCAGTAGAATAGACCACCCTCTTTCTTATCGAGGTGTCGTAAAATACGACTAAGATAAGTTGACGTCAGGCAGGCGGCCGGTCGTAAAATACGTAGCCAAATCATGTGACAACATGTTTATAACATGTTGTGCCGACCCCACCTAGGGTGGGATAAGGGCAGGAAGATGATGACTTTTTTCCCCAGTTCTGTAAAGAAAACCACAATTTTTTTATGTTATATGTTACCGCGATGTATAAGCTTCTAATATGTACAAAATTTCACTAATATTATTTCAGCAGATTGGCCGTCAAAGCGTAATAGACAGACACATTTTCATTAGTATTAGTATATCGTGAACTTACTAATAAAGTGTTGACTCTTAAACTAGTATGCCCTGAGCTATAGATAAACCCAATTTCGTCTGTTATAAAAAGAAACTGCTTACTAGCCGTGTGGTATCCGGCTGAGTAGAATAGTACCACCCTTTTTTCTTACCGAGGTGTCATAAAAGGCGACTAAGGTAAGTCCACCCGCCGTGTGGTATCCGGTTGAGTAGAATAGACCAACCTCTTTTCTTACCGAGGTGTCGTAAAATACGACTAACGTAAGTTGACGTCGGGCAGGCGGCCGTTCGTAAAACGCAGCCAAATCATGTGACAGCATGTTTATAACATGCTGTGCCGACCCCACTTAGAGTGAGATAAGGGCAGGAAGATGATGAGAATTAGCACATCGTCGAGTTACTAACAAAGTGTTGACTCTTAAACTAGTATTCCCTGAGCTATAGATAAACCGAATTTCGTCTGTTATAAAAAGAAACTGCTTATTGGAGTGATTAGTTGAATTTATGGGCGGTAATCTATCGCCGAGCGGCGTACGTTTCAATGCCATATTCCTGGTCCGCTATATTTATCAGGCGGTGCTAGGTAGGTCAATAACGTTCGCTAACCCGTAGAAGCCTGCACCGAAAGTAGGGCGCGAACATCCCGCGTATAAAAGAACTTTTTAATGTTTGTTTGGTCCTTAGCTTTTGCTTAGTGAGCCAGCTATTCATGTATGGGAATGGTTCTGTGGAGTTCGCTTTATAAAACGCTTTTCAATGTGTTGGCAAGTGCTTACCTACAGAGTTTGTTTTGATTTTTTGATGGCGAGTTTTTTTTCTTTAGGTTAACCAGCAGTTAATATAATCTTACATTCCTATAATAATGCATATTAAATTATTGCTTAACTATATTAAGGTAAACACAACATGCAACGAACCTTTTTTTTAAACAAAATACAATATATTAGAGTTGTTGGCTGATTTCAAAAATCACCGCCAAAAGAATCACCGAAAATGTTTACTTTTCCACTATACTCGTTTAATAAGCTTAAGTTGATGGGATTTGATACTTAGACTCCAGTAAAAAATAACCATGCTTTTTCATTTTCAAATATGTTGATATAAAAGACTATTTAAAATTAAGTGTGGTCATTCTAAATTGTAAATAATTATAAAATAAAATATTGATGTACGTTCATCCCGCCGTGTGGTATCCGGCTGAGTAGAATAGACCACCCTCATTTCTTACCGAGGTGTCGTAAAAGGCGACTTAAATAAGTTAATTCGCCGTGTGGTATCCGGCTGAGTAGAATAGACCACCCTCATTTCTTACCGTGGTGTCTTGAAAGGCGAATTAGGTAGGTTTATCCGCCGTGTAGTATCCGGCTGAGTAGAAAAAAACCACACTCATTTCTTACTGAGGTGTCGTAAAACGCGACTAAGTTGACGTCTGTCAGGCGATCGGTCGTAAAATACCTAACCAAAAGTTGTTGTTGTGCTGACCCCACTTAGAGTGGGATAAGGGCAGGAGAGTGATAATGTACGTTCATCAAGGTCTTATAAAATCTCTAACTTCAGTAAAATTCCAAAATTCTAGAATCAAGTAGTACAAGTTCTTTTAACGTCGTAATCACTTAAAGAGACCTCTATCTGACGTCAGTGGACATATATAGGTCCTGAAGAAAAAAAGTATTGCCAAAAATCTAATTAATTATAAATTAATGAGACTAATTATAAATTGACACGTTTCCGTTATAAAAATAAAACTTAATGTATACAGTAAAGTATCAACTTGACCTTACACCACCACATTCAATGTAATTTATTGTTGCCAAGAAAATAATAGTTGGATATAAATTTTAACTATTCATGAATAGTGTTTAGATAAACACTTCTATGATTGACATACTAATAACATTCAATTATATAAGAGCAAAGCTACATACAAATTGTCGCACGATTAAATTGCAATCATGCAACCTAAATGTTGATAAATCAAAGATGTTATTTTTTAATAGTAATTCTGTAATACGAATTGTGATTTAACTCAAATATAATCACAGTTTTATTTCAATAAGCACCCTTAAAAGTCAACTTATTAAATGAAGCTTATTTTTATTGACGGTGTTCAATTTCATGGCCTAGTTATAAAATTAAAAGCAATCTCGCGAATAGACAATCACAGGTTGTACTTATTTTATAATGTAATTATAAAATTTATAACATCATATTTTATAGTATAAAAACACTTCTTATTTATATAAAACAACATCGTAATTATAAATAAATAAAAAATAACATTGAAAGCTCCAGCCTATACGGAAGTAAATAAATATTTTTATCTTTACATCGACAACCCTAAATATTATTTAATGAAGTACCATTTAACAATGCTCATTGTATACAATCCAAAACGCATGTACTTAACCGTTCGTTACAAATTGGAACATTACGTAAGTACATATTGACGTGAGCAAGAATTTAGTTGTATGGAATAAGTACAGACTACTCTTAGTACTAAGCCTTCGCCTATGTACTCGTAAAAGTAGATAGAATGTCTAAGTCAGCTAGGCCAGTAGGAGCCAAGGCTAGGTTGTGCAATCGTGCCAGTCCGTTTTAAACTCTATTAACCCCACATAGAGTGAAATAAAGAGCGGTGGGAGGCTTCAATGACGTTCGTTGACTCGAGCGTTCGATGCCGGCGCATTGCTGTTTTCCTTCTCCGTTTTCATGCATTGATATTAGAAACTGTTGACTATGTTATTCCATAATCAACTTGTTTATTAAACACTATAAATAATACAGAATTATTTTTGTGGCATACGGAAACATATTAACGGTCTAAAAATAACATATATGCAATACAAATAACGATTCGGTTAAATCTATACGGCAGGTTTATTTCACTCGTCGTACATACCGCCAGTTTCATTAGAGCCGGGTTGTTCGTCACGCGTTAGACGCTAAGTGAATATCGCTCGAACTCGGAGGTCCTCTGTAAATGGTTAGTATAGTTACGAGGCGGTATAGCTCGTGACCCAATTTCGCAGCTGCTGGTTTCAGCAGCGGTGCGGGACGTCGAGGGGAAGGGCGTGCGCGCGGGCGGCGGGGCGCGTGTCAATGCCGTACGTTGACTCCAAGCAGCGGCATCGACGCGGCCTCCGCCTTACATAACCATCGACAATGAGCACTCCGCGAATGCGTGTGATGTACTCGTACCTAACCGCATTCGATACATTCAACACCTCACCCGAATGTCAAACATAGTTGTTCAAGTCCAAATTAAACGTAACGCACTCGATCAGATCGCTATCGAAAATAATTCCAGCGTAATCGTGAAGCAATATGAACCACGCTGTGAGCTATTTTTTGTAGTCGCCCATTAATTTTGACATTTCAATGCAACTACGGCGTTATCATGATTTAATCTCGACGGTTTAGTGATGAATGATCATTTAGTAGAGCTTAAGACGAGCAATTACTTTCTAAGATCTCAAAAAATATTTTTTCTTTTATATCGCTTCATAAGAGCTGTGATAGCCTTGCGGTGATCGTGTGACTCTAATGAGGGGGTCGCAGGTTTAAACTCAGGTCAGGCACCAATAAGTTTTTCTATTAAAACCTATGTTTATCTTATTGATAAACTCGTTTGGATGGATGACGGGAACCCACGGCGGTTACGTGGATGCCGAAAGCTAAAAACCCCACGGCATCGTTCTACTGCATTTCGAGGTAGTTTCAGGTATGCTGCTACCCGATGCTGGAACAATATTCCACCCCCCATTAAGGATCTAAGGAGTATCAGCAATTTTAAGATGAAATTAAAGATATTTTTGCTACAGAATCAAATGTTTTAGGAGCAGTATACCATTGAAAATTCCATACTTTAGTAATATGAATATAAATATAATAACGAATATGCTTAATATTTATATATTTATTTTTTATCATTTACAATATGTACTTATTTTTTGCCCATTAATATTTATTTATTACTATAAAATATATTAAAAAGTGTGTATTTTCTGTTTATTTATTAAATATATTTATCAATATAGTTAATTAAGAATTTATGTATTAGATATTTTGTAATGCTGTTAATCTTTTATTCTATTTTATTTTCAGTTTAACCGTGACACAATTAATCCTGGCTACAGCTGAAAATCAGTGTTGTGTGACAAAATTTTGTCACTCAATCCATACTGAGCTGTTTGCCATTTTCCTCTTTCTGTGCTATCCAGTATATGTATTTATGTATGTGTATATATATACATATATTAGGTTTAGATATTTTATTAAGGTATTATATATATATATATATATATATATATATATATATATATATATATATATATATATATATATATATATATATATATATATATATATATATAATGTTTGTATAATTTACTGTATAAGTGTGCTGTGTAGCACAGGAAGTTGAAATAAATGTTTTTTCTTTCTTTCTTTTCTTTCTTTTCTATGTGTCTAATTGATAATACTAATTTTTCACACGCTTTTGGGTGTAGGAAAACCTCGTGAGGAAACCTGCATATCTCCAGAGAATTCTGGGTATGTGTGAATCCTATCAATCAGCATTTGAGCAACGTGGAAGGTCTTAGTTTCAACCCTTCTCTCTAAATTGGAGGGAGGAGGCCTATGCCCAGCAGTGGTATAGTATCAGGCCGTTACTTTTATATCGCTTAACAGATAATTGCGAGAGTAATATTATGACGGTTATTACCAGCTGTGCACATTGATTCCAAGCTCATTCTTATTCTTAATAACACATTTATGCCAGCTCTTGTGGATTAGTATATTAGATTACTCACATCCCTAGAGAATTCTTGAGAGATGTGCAAGTTTCTTTAAGATGTTTTCCCTCACCGAAAGGCGTGTGGTAAATTGCATTTATCAATTGCAGTTTATCATCGTGCAAGTGTCCAATATGATCATCCATATTATCATACGATACATTCGGTCATACATAAGTCGTATGATATCCGGCTGAGCAGAATAGTCCACCCTCATTTCTTACCGAGGTGTCGTAAAAGGCGACTAAGGTAAGTCGGCCCGTCGTGTGGTATCCGGTTGAGTAGAAAAGACCATCTTTATTTCTTACCGAGGTGTCGTAAAAGGCGACTAAGGTAAGTCGACCCGCCGTGTGGTATCCGTTTGACTAGAATAGACGACCCTCTTTAAAGCGAGGTTTCGTAAAATACGACTACGTTAACTTAACGTCAGGTAACGAGGCCGGTCGTGTGACACGGTGGGCAGGGAGCAATCGCGGGCAATGGTGGCCTTTTGCTCTGGGGAGGGGAGTGGAGGGGGGCGGTGGAGTGGTTCCAGGAACTTTTGTTTTGGATCCAATCTGCTGCTGGCGAATCCAGGTGGTAGCGACTTGCCTCAGCCCATCGTCTGCCGCCCTGTCAGGGGACCTTCGGACGTCCGGAACGGGGTATATCGGACGTCTGGCATACAGGTTCCCGAGGCGGTCGGTGCATCTGGTGCTCCCGATGTACCGGTTAGCGGAGGGGGGGCTTCTCTTTCGAGGGGTCCCTACCCAGAGGAGGTGTTCTCCGGGATCAGAACTGTCGGCGGGGATGGGGCAATGTGTACAACGATATCCTGTCCTTGCCATCCGCAGCGTGGTGGAGTACACAGGTCGTTTTAGTCGGTGCGAGTCCTACATTATCGCCGCCTATCCCCACCGGGTAACTGTACTCATAAGGGGTATTTGCCTGTATTAAAAAAAACGTGGCCAAATCATGTGTCAATCAATATGTTGTACCGAGCCCACTTAGAGTGGGATAAGGGCAGGAGGATAACGATGAGCTTTCTATTTAAATAAATAAATAGAGTTTCATTTTTATACATGTAGTTGTTGATGCGAAAAGTGTAGTGCGGTGTTATGACGAGGGTGCAACAATATTCGTAGGGCGGGCGGTTTAGTACGAAAGTGAAAGATGCGCGAGCGCGAGAGGTGCGGGGAGCGAACGGCATCGCGCGAACCACCTAGCGTGCGAAGTGCACTGCGCCGCAGCCTCACGCAAACAAAACTTTAGTTACTAACCTACTTCCGTGCGGGCGCCAACCGCGAGCGCGACTCCGGCTCTGTTGTACGCTCGCTCTACACCCGCCTTTAGTAACAACGCTTAACGTATGACGCTCGGTGATGGACTTGAAAGAAAACTCATTGAGGCGAATCTCGTTCTGAATGGACTGCATTAATTGTAGCGGACGACAGGGGCATATGAGCAAAATGTTTTACGGTGAGATGATGTGTACAACTTGTAAAGCTTTTATGTTGTTGTTTTCACGATGGCTTGCACTTGTCTCGTTTTGTTCTTCGATGTTTGTAAGGCGTCACGCACACACCACTCGCAACTATTTATTATTTGATGTTTATATTTTATGCGTATGACTTTGTATTAAATACTTATACCTAAATAGACTTCTTAAGTTATTTCTTAATATTTCTAAAGATCGTAATTATACTAATCTGACAAAAAAAACTTCAAAACTTTTTGTTGCATAAATTATTTTTTTTATTTTTCGAATCTTTTTGAAAAGGAATTAATGTTTATATAATACAAGTTAAAATTCTATTATATATCATACGTCATTAAAAATAATGACGTATTATGGGTATTAGTTATTTCTGGAAGATTTTTTTATAAAACATTACTATGAACGGAGGTTACTATCAAAATACTTTTTTATAATTTAAAATTATAGATGAAGTTAAAGTTTGTAGGTGTACAAATTTTAACTCATTCTTATATTTATATTTGTTACAGTTGTCAATATTGTTGGATAGTCCGCCATATTGAATTTTAGATGTTGTGGTGCCATCTATTGATACAGTTTACAGTTCCATAAGATGTAGGCTGAAATACGTCCACAGATAATATCATGAATATGAACATATAGGTACAATTATATTTTTAGAACAAAAATATTTCGCTATAGCTTTCGTCTCCATTCTAAACTTTAGATTAACTTCAAAATTTAAAATACCTTATAACAAACGTAATATTTTTAGTGATTCTGAAAAAAATCTTAAAAATTTTAAGATCCGCGCAACTTAAAGACAAAGAAAGAAATATATTCAACTTTAATCATTGACTTTTTTGATATTTTTGTAAAGTAATTGTTAATTACCTATATTTAACAAAAATAAACCTATATACCAAGTTGATTGATTACTCTTATTAATATATTTACTCAATTACTACAAGAATGTGTTGATTTTATTTTGCTTATTAGTGATGAAGTTACTACTAGTTTTTTATTTTGTCGTTTCCGACTTAGGTACATATTTTGGGTGAAGCAATTTGTTCTAGAAGCGAGTGAGCACTGAGCTCGAATTTTAAACCGATTCGCGTGTGTGCGCACACCATTTATTGTTTTCCATTTAAAGTGTTGATATATATATCCTCCTGCCCTTATCTCACTCTAAGTGGGGTCGGCACAAAATGTTATAAACATGCTGTAACATCATTTGGCTGCGTTTTTACGACCGGCCGCCTGCCTGACGTCAACTTACCTTAGTCGTATTTTACGACACTTCGGTAAGAAGGAGGGTGTTCTATTCTGCTAAACCGGATACCACACGGTGGGTCAACTTACCTTAGTCGCCTTTTACGACACCTCGGTAAGAAATGAGGGTGGTCTATTCTACTCAGCCGGATACCACACGTCGGGTCGACTTACCTTAGTCGCCTTTTACGACACCTCGGTAAGAAATGAGAGTGGTACTATTCTACTTAGCTGGATACCACACGGCTATGTTAAAGTGTTGGTGTTCAATTTTTTTTGACTTGAACGCGCACACGGGTTTGTCGTGGTGGAAACTGGGTCGGTTCAGTGACCCATATGTTTATCTAACGATTGTAGCAACGCTCCGCATCCGCGGCTTGTCGCGTTATCATATCACTTCGTTCGCATTTTAGTTTAGGTTATCTGTCAGGCAACCTGTCTCTGCACTATTCCTATAGATAAAGACAGTAAACAAGGTTTTGGTGCCAAAATCTTTTTACTTAATCTGCCTTTGTCGATGTTGTTGGATTTTATGATTTACACGACACAAATATTTTAGTGGCTATATTGATAATTATACTTTGAAATGATAAATTTAAATTTGGACATTCGACTCATGACACAGTTTTTTAATCATGTTTTTGTTATTTTATTTGCATACTTTTTTAAATATGTGGGCTCATAAGATACTTAAATAAATAATTTATAGAATTAGGCGTTACTTTGCGGAGATCCATAATACAAAAGTAATAATAAAATTATTTTGCTATAATCCGCGATGAAGTAAAATAGAAAATATATATAATGCTAAATGTAAGTGGACAATCGGTTATCATACCTGATACATGCAGGATTCGTAAAAACATATGCACAAACCTCCACCACCGCCACCTCAATACACAAGCACTATATACGTTCACTATCACAAACTCAACAATCGTTTCGCCCCACAACCGAAGCATTATCAGGAGATAGACGACCAAAATCGCAAAGCCTTTGCGATTTTGGTCCGATTGTCCACTCTACATTTAGCATTATATATATTTTCTATTTTACTTCATAGCGGATTATAGCAAATTAATTTTATTATTACTTTAAAACTTAAATAACTTGCCAATCCGCAATAGAGCAGCATGATAGGTGAAAAATCTATATCCTTCCTTCAAGTAAATCATTGATATTTCAGTGGAACGATAAAAAGCTCTTCCATAGAGCTTCCATAAAAGCTCTCGGATTTACCTATCCAGATCTTTAATATCATATGAACACAAGAACTCACAAATTGATTTATTTTCACATAAATATGTACTGTCGTTTAAATAAAAGATCATTTAAGCTTCTCATTAGACCATCCTCATTTCTTACTGAAGTGTCGTAAAAGGCGACTAAGGTAAGTTGGCCTGCTGTGTGGCACCCGGCTGAGTAGAATAGATCACCTTTATTTCTTACCGAGGTACCGTAAAAGGCGACTGAGGTAAGTTGACGTCAGGAAAGCGGTCGGCTGTAAAATACGTAGCCAAATCATTAAACAACATGTTTTTAAACATGTGCCGACCCCACTAAGAGTGGTATAAGGGCCTACCCTTACCCTACTCTAAGTGAGGTCGTGAGAATGATTATTTCAGCTTTTCGTCAATCATTTCTTATTTTCACCTTACATCTTATCAGTATTTGTACATCAACAAATATGTAGAAACACCATGTATAAGTATTTGAGAATATCAAAAAGTAGTTGGCCCTTTATAAAATCATTTAATACTTTCTTGCCATAGTGTAAGAGTAATAAATATATATTAGTAATCATTACAATAAAATCCATTACAAAAATATTTGTTGCTGTGTTATTATTTTTGTTTCAATTGTGTAAAGTAATTGCTATGCTATACCACCAATTATTTAAAGATGTACATACCCCTATGGTAATTTACCAGATTTCAAAGTATAGAATCGTGATCGAACTGCTCTCGTTAAACATTTAAAAAGTACTTTCACTTAAAACTCGTGAAATGGGGTCAGCTTCACGGAGCTCTCACGGATGAAATCCCTTTGATATATGCGTCGCTATTGCAAATAGTAGCTAGCGGTGATGCCTTAATTAATATATATAATATTAATATCTATAATTATTCGATGTTTTAAATAAGTTTATAATTTTTTTCTAAATTCATAAATATAGGATTATTTTTAAATTACTTTTATATTATTATTATTTTATTTAATGAATTTTTATAAATCAATAACTTTACTTTATTACCATTACATATTTTTGACTTTTTGTAATAGAAAAATAAGTAAACATGCTGTCGTTTACTTTTACGTAATGTAAAAGTGTACTATTTTAATATTTATATATATTATCTATTAGTGTGTTTCTATACTTGTTTTGTAAGGCAAAACATATCAATCATGAAAAAATTATCCGGGAAAAGTTAAATTATATCAAAAGTGGCTCTGGGATGGGGCAAAAATAAGCAACATTTTACTAAATATATGAAATCAAAATAAAATAATATAAATTTTTAAATTTAATTTAATAATATACTTAAGTAATACATTAAAGATTATGACAAAAATAAAAACATATCTGATAAGAAAGTTAAGAAAAAAGGAAGAAAACATTAATAAATGGATGTTCTTAGTCTATAGAACATTCCATCAATATGTATAATAGATAATATTATTATAAATTATGTGGATAAATAAATAAAGCATAAGAGGTAACTTTTTTCTAATAAACATACGTATACTCAAGGATAGTGAAAGTTGGAGAAAGGATATGCAAAGCAGGATGACGTCACGCCTTTACGACGCCGTCGTCACAGCTTAGTGCTAACTGAAGTTTGCTTTAAAATTAGACAAATATTAGCTTACAACTTAGCGTTCTTTAAAATAACTAATAAGAAATTCTCCTCTCTCAATCTTAACATCTCATAACACAACAGAGCCCTTTTGAAATAAACCTGCTTATAATTATAATTTATTCTATCTAATATAGAATGCACTGTCTTAAATCTTTATTTACTTTTCCTCAGTCGTATTTGAAACTTATGAAAATATAGTAGTGTAAATTGAAACTCACTCTATTCAGATGTGACACAAAGTACCATCTACTATTATTAATATTTTTGTATTATGGATATCCACAAATCTAACGCCTTATTCTATAAATTGTTTATACAAATATAAATATATCAAATTTAATGCTGTTGATAAATATTTAAAATAGAGAATTAAAAAAAATTGAATTTAAAAGAGGTTTTGAGGACTAATAAGAAAGAGGTTTTTATTCTTTTAAAATTCGCATGTCAATTAAAATATGTAACTTTAACATTTTATAATTGTTTTTTTTAAAGAGTTTTTATCTTAAACTTTGATCAGATGAAGTCGATTTATTACGACTGTTAGTCTAACTTTTTACCCTAATTGTGCGATCGAAAATGTTGAATTACAATTTTATTCATTTCTTGTAAGTAAGGCATAGGTAATGTTTAGTCCAACATTTTGCGGAATATCATGTTAAGGCATATTACTGGATTTATTTGGTTAGAGCATGAGATAACGGATTAAAAATAAATTAATTAACTTATGGCAGAGTTTTTTGATAAACTATAACATCTCTAACGCTGACACACTGAATTCCTATTTGTCCAATATGAATGATGAATCAGTATATTTTGATATTGATGATTTGAACCAATAATCTATTTGTTTGCTAATGAATACAAAAAAGAAGATTCCGAAATCTTCTGCATTGTACGAGGTGAAGGCCTTGTTACAATTCAATTAAATTCAAGTACCTAACTGAGTTTATTTCATTACTATTTTCATTTCGCTTCACAGATAAGAATAGGCGGCCTTGTAAAGGCCAGTTGAAATATTTGAAATCATTGCATCTAACTTTATTTACCATCTAATATTACGCATGACATTTAAGTAAATAAATACATTACTAGTTGCTTCTGCCTCAGCTATCTTTAAACACTGAAAGCGTGGGTAGCAGTAATTAGTAACACGTACCAGTTACCTTCGAACGCTCAAAGTAACTAAGCCCTTCATTTTTGTTAGCGCCGTTCGTACTGTACCTTTACGAAGGTAAACACACACCGACAAATTTTACAATTCACCTGTCTTAATCACGTTTACCGTGGCTGCGATTAGAACGAGCGGGATGGCGAGATTGGATGTGGTTATTAGTTAGTCTAACACGCAATAACCATAAGGTCACTTGGACAAAACGTAGATGCGTCAACGAACGCTGGCAAGGTGACGCGGTGTCACTAGGAATGTATTATTGTAATAGTATTGGTGTTAGATGCGTAATTGCACATTGAAAAATTCATTATATTCATAAATGTAATGGATACATATATGTAACGGGTGTCTAACGTGTATTTATTCAAATTTGGAACAATACGACTAGTGAAATTCAATTCTTGGTATGTTTTATGTAGAATCAGTAGCTGTGATCTCCGTCCAGAAAACAAATGCTTTTACAATTTGTTACAATTTGTCAACTTTTGTTTACGCCGTAGAATATAGGCTACAAGCGTCGGGTCCAATAAATTTTCCACACGTTCTGAATAATTTTTTACTTGATACGAATTTGATAAAGAGTTGTGTCGCCTCATTTAACATAAAGTTATACCATATTGTTTACTTTTGCTTTTAAGAATATATTACATGTCTTGTATGCTTGAAAAATCTTAACGCTGCTTTACTCTAAATGTACTTGTAATGTTTTAGTAGGCGACTTGTTTAAACTGAAACATATAAAATACCGTTAAAATACTATTGATAAAATACATGCAGATTTTAATTTCGAATTTCTTTCACACAAATACTAGAAATAAATACTTATTACCTCTTCCAAAATAGGGTATAAAATTCTAAAAAGGGGAAGATAGGATATTATAAAACAAATTGATTTAATATTTATTGTAATATAACAAAAAACTGATAGTAAAATTTGAATTTTGCAAATAAAATCGACAATCGATATCTACACTCAAATTCAAATTCACATTCAAAATATTCTTTATTCAAATAAACTTGCAAACAAGTGCTTTTGAATCGTCAACTCTACTGCTGGTTCGGAAAGCTGTTCCTACCGAAAAGAGCCAGAAAAAAAACTCGGCGGTTGCTCTTTTCAAAAATATAATTACATTAGTTATTACTGACTTGTACAGGGTCGAAGAGTAGCTACATCCACGCATTTTTACCATCCAAGTATTCCTCAATAGTAAAGTAGGCTTTCTGTATTAGCCTTTTATTAATAGTGTTTTTAAACTTCTGTAATGGCAAAGCTAAAATTGATTGCGGAATTTTACGTACTTCTCACTCGACTTACGCACTCTCTCATGACTCTTCATAATCGGTGATTACAAACGATTAAGCGCGAGCATCATAGTATAGAGGGCATACTCGACTGAATTCACCAATGATATTCTATGATCGCCTTCGATCGCCTACAACCCGGGATATTTTGCTTGGTGATCGGTGATCGTATCGTATGTCACTACGGGCGTTTGTGTGGACACTTGAATGATTATCGTGCCGATTATAGCTGATCTCACAATCATCGCCGATAGTGAAGAGCGGGCATCAAATTGCAGAACGTGATGCGATAGTCTGGTGGTTGCTTAACGCTATGCAGCATGCCCTAGTTTCTATCCAATACGTAGTACTTTACACACAGATTGTTACATAGTGTATGAAATAATAATAAAATGCCGACCGACCGAGCCTTGCTCGTTAATTTTTTTACAAGATAAAAAAAGATGAATCTTGAAAAAAAAGAAAAATTATCCAGCTGGGTCCCGATCCTAGGTATTTATATTATTCTAGACCGCCCATTCTCCAAATGAGCTACCATGACTTTACAATTTTAGCAGTTTAAGTTTAATTTTCAGTGTCCGAAAACAGGGACAAAACGACATTGTTTTTAAATGAAACCTAACTAGAACTCGATTCCCTTCTGCATGCTGAATTTCATGATAATCGTTGGAGTCGTTTTCAAAATTTAGGAAAATTTATATATACGAGATTACGTATCTCATTTAAATATTAAAGATTTATATATGTTGCCATTGGCTTGTTCTAATGGTATTGTAAAAACATAAAATAATAAGATAACATAGAATACATAAATACATAAATAAATAAATACAAAATTATTTCACTAACGCATTCGTCGTATGATATTCTAAGAAATGTTTATAATTTTTGGAATTTTAAATTCCAATTTTTCAAATTCATATTTAATGAAACACTAGTATTGATAAATATAAAGATTTCTGTAAGCGTTTTTAGTTAACCTGCCAGTTCCCAAAGTCATATTTTATCCATAAATATTTATTTATACATAGTATAAAACAAACTCCCCAAAAGATGTCTGTCTGTATGTGACCCATTTTCTCATAATCGACTGAACGTATTTCTATACGATTTTTACTAAAAGATAGTGGGTTTTTTGGGAAAGGTTTAGTAACTAAATTCTACGGAAGATTTCATGCGTTGGCGAGATTTACGCCGAAAAACTTGTGTGACGTAGTTATTGCTTAAGCTACACAGCAAGTGTATTTTTTTTTACTAATTGCAAAAATTATCTCTTATACTGCCATTGCTACGTCTTATAAACACGTACTCAAAACATGAGTCGTAGTTTTCAGTAATATATACAGGATTATGATTGGAGTATTGGCATTAAATAAATGCCCCGTGTCAATACTTCAAGGCTTGCAGACTCGGCGGAGTCGTGAACATATTGAAAACAAAAATTCACATTTAGTAATGGATCATGGCCATTATATCTCCCTCTCTGCTTACTTTTTTATACAAAAATAGTGCAAAGTGCACACTGATACAAGGTAAAATATATCCTTAATTTTGCAAGTTAAAATTAATTAAAACGATTTATTTTTAATTTAAAAAATATGTTTGTTAATTTAAAGGAAGGTATGGATTTTAGAGTTAAAATTATAAATAAAATTATACTAGAATTTATTTTAATTATATTTTTTTAAATTGTAAACTTTCACGATTCAAACTTATTATTATAGTACCAGTGTTTGCGGCTTGGCCTGCGTGGAAACCCGTGTATTTCATTGAAATTACGTAATAATATTTATTGTGAGTTAACCATAAGAAATAGAGACATGCTGTCGCGAATATTTTGTATTATTTTTGTAGATCTGCAATTTTCTAGTACATTACTTAGACGTATCTCTGTTAGTTTATGCGGTGCAAGCGATTAAAGCTACAATTTACATAAAACTCTAATGCATTATTAACCTAACTTTCTGGAGGAATTGCACTACCTTATATGAAAAACCGTACAAAAATCGATTCGGTAGATTTTGAGAAAATCGATTACACATCGACAGCTTTTGGGGACTTTGTTTTATAATAAGTATTTACTTACTTTACTTATAGATAGATCAACATATAATTCCTGACCACGGCGGATGCAACTCTGCCGAAACGACGAACCTTTATATAAAGGTAATTAAGTTTTAAATTTATGTGACTAGTATTTTTAAATAATAATTATTAATTAGATTATATTTATCTATAAATAATAAATTTAATACGGGCCGATTTCACTCGTATTTTTCTTGTGTATTGAATATGTCATCTTTTTACGAAATCTTCAATCAAATACTGTTTTCACGTTTGTATCATTGTTCTTACACGGTTATGTAAAGTTTTCTAGACTTAAGGATAGCTGCCGTCCAAGGTCGTATTGTAATAAGCATTTCGCACCTACAACTCAAATGTTGAAATTCATACATAAAAAATATTTTGCACCTAAAAACGGATGCAATTTATAGGATATACATATAAATCTTTTTATTTAAACTGCAAGTTAGAACATGTTGCAAAGACTGGACATACTCGTATTAGACATAAATACTCAAATACTCAATATCAAGCGAATTTTTGAATTGAAAGTTTGCTCTTTTCAAAATATGATTCTTATTACTATATACATTTAAGTCATTACTGTCTTGTCGAAGAGTAGGTATATCCGAGAATTCTTATCATCTAAGTAATCCTCAACAGTATAGAAAACTTTCTGTATCAGCCTCCTTATATCAGTGTTTTTAAACTGCTGTAACGGCAAAGTTAAAATCTCATACCCAAACCCACAAAGTAATTATGCCTCAAGTTTGTATAGGTTCCTACATTGTCTATTATATACATCGCCAATCTTGTTTATAATTATGTATATACTTATGCGAATCATATATAAATAAATAAAAACATTTCCCCAATACCCATATAGTACTAATATAAAATAAATTTAAATACCCTTAGCCGTGATTATTAGCTGTGTGGTATCCGGCTAAGTAGAATAGTACCACCCTCATTTCTTACCAAGGTGTCGTAAAAGGCGACTAAGGTAAGTCGGCCGGCCGTGTGGTATCTGGCTGAGTAGAATAGACCACCCTCATTTCTTACTGAGGTGTCGTAAAAGGCGACAAAGGTAAGTTGACCCACCGTGTGGCATCCAGTTTAGTAGAATAGACCACCCTTCTTACCGAGGTGTCGTAAAATACGACTGAGGTAAGTTGACGTCAGGCAGGCGGCCGGTCGTAAAAACGTAGCTAAATCATGTTACAGCATATTTATAACATGTTGTGCCGACCCCACTTAGAGTGGGATAAGGGCAGGAGGATATATATACCCTTAGCCGTGATTATCAGTCACTTAATATCAATTAAAGGAGTAATATCGGTCGAAATTACGCGAATAAGACCATGCATAGTATACATGATAGCATACAAACTATAAGTATGTTAGTTTGGTTACCGAGCGGGAGGCGGACTGAAATTAGGGTCAATGATGATGTAGTCGTAAAATCGTCATCTAATATCACACTGACTCATAGTAAATTCATGTTCATAAACTATAATGTAGAAGTACTCTGTACAAAATACTTTAGAAATAGATTACAATTTTTTGCGATTATTTTCTTTTTAGGCAGTCATTGACGAATTTGCATTTGATCTATGTGAACTAGAATGGTAGTAATTTGTACTTTTATTTTAGACACGTTAATCTATTCTATATTATTATTGTTACCGGATTCGTGGTAATAAAGTAATTAGTAATTTTAAAAAACAGCCAAACAGCATCAAATCGAGTTTTTGTATATAGTGAAAGGACCAGAAAATAATATTCGACACTTAACGACAATAAATTCCACGCAAACGATACACACAGCTTATTTTATCACTTACCTGTTATTTGTTACATAAATAAATAAAAAATAGCGCCTTTTTATCATCCCACAGATGGATATAGGCCTTCTCTCCCCAGAAATTTCTAGAGATATATAGATGTCCTCGTACGATATTTTCCTCCACAGAAAAGCGTGTGATAAATTATAATTATCAATTAGACACAAGTTTTAACAGAAAAACTTGAACCCGTTTGAACTCCTGAGTGACCCTCTTGAAAGTCGCACGGTCTCACCGCTGAGCTGTCACGGCTTTTTTTTAAACTAATTAATACTAGGTATACAAATTGAATAAAATAATATAATTTAATTTTATAACGCTTGGAACTTGAGAAATCCCCGCGTTATACGGAGGAAAACCCTCGTTATACGAGAGACTTAAATCGCGTTATGTGCATGCGCGTTATAAGAGTACCGTGTTATCGAGGGGATTACTGTATATACATAAACCTTTACAAGGCTTTCGTCTAATGAATGATTGACGGAAGAGGTCTATTTGAAAATTATGAATATAAACATTTGTAACCTTCGTGAAAACGAAACGGTCTTTAAAGTGACGGAAATTAAGTACACTGTTAAAATACCCCAATTTACATTCCGTCGAGATAAATCATTAATAGTTTTTATATAAATGTGTTTGAAATTCTCACATACTACTAGTATATTACGAGAACCCTTATTCAATCTTTCCGTGGTACGGTAGTTACAAAAGTAAAAAGAAATATACTCGTATTTTCTTTTTACTGTTCTGATACTGCTGGGAAACACCTTTTTAACCATCGTTGAAGTGAAGGCTCGTATCCTAAACTCACCATGCCTATTGCATATTGGCTAGTTACATAAACTCTTAAACGGTATGGGGAAGTGGCTTTAAGTTATTCTTCTTTTTTTAATGAAAATAAATATAAAGGATTTCGTTTGAAATTTAGACGATTATATATATAATATTTTTGAAGACTAATATAAATATATAGACAATTATATAATTCATTTTTGTATATGTACTAAATCCATAGAGTTATTGAAAGTAGGACCGCCAAAAGCAGTAGTAGTGTAAATAATGTAAAGGAATATAATAAAGGGAAGATGATACTCATATATTTCATCCTTGTCTAATTACACATAAAAAAGAGAGACAAATATATCATCCTAATTAGATTTTTCTTTATTATAATATGACACAATTAAGGCTTGATTCCCTACTCTACTATAGTAAATTTATGACTAAATCACATTTCAAATTATGACAATAAATAATTGTCGTTTAAAAAATTTAAGTCTAAACTTTCTTAATTGTAAGAATTGTAACCTTAGAAATGATTTTGATTCATAAATAACTGAATAAAATGTAATGAATATATATGACGTTTATATTATGTCTATCACTTTAAATTATAAACATAATCAATTACAATCAAACTTATAACACAATCAAGTCTAATTCTCTTGCATAGTCCCCAACGACAGTTATAATAATGCACTTGTGTATAATTCTAAGCTGAAAGTTATTAGTGTTTAGTTATTACTGTATCTAAGAGCAATGGAATTCCCAGGCAGTGTCGGCCTTGTATCTGAACCTTTACGACAATGCAACTGAAGTCACGGACAATTGTAATCTATTATAACTCCCGTTTTCCTCTCATTTGCAAGAATCTACGGGCCGATTGGTATTAATTATAGACACGTATTAATACTTAACTCGCACAAAAATCATATCTTTGATATTTAAATGAGTTAATCTTGTATGTATATATATATATTTTCGGAATCTAAGAATCGGCTCCAACGATTTTCCTGAAATTCAGCATGCAGGAAGTTTTAGAAGAGAAAAATCGTATAGGTTTTATTTAATAAAATCGTTTTATCCCTTATTATGGGCATAAAAAAATACTAAATTTTACATTGAATATAAACACTATTTTTGCCATAAAGTGTCAAGTCAGCGTAGCTTATTCGAGGAACGGGTCGAAAAATGAAAATACCTAGTATCTTGCCCCACCTATGCTATTATTCTTTTTATTTTTTTTTATTTTGTAAAAAACCTCTATCGGTAGAGGTCTACGGTAATTTGTTTTACTTTTACATACATTAATTGTATTTGGAAACGTTGCGCCAAAATTAAATAACTAGGAAATATTTTTGCGTGCATTATACTACAAGTTACATTTAAAATAATAAGAGTAAATTATACAACCGCCGTGTGGTATGCGGCCGAATAGTATAGACCACCCTGTTTCTTACCGAGGTGTCGCAAAAGGTAGCTAAGGTAAGTTGACGTCAGGCAGGTGGCCGGTCGTAAAATATCTAGCCAAATCATGTGACAACATGTTTATAACATGTGTTAACTCCTCTTAGAGTGAAAAAAAACAAGAGAATAGTAAATTATAAAAGTTGAATTTGTTATAAATCGATATCCTTTTGTTCTTTGTTTTGTTACAATAACCAAAGCCAGCTTATAATCTCAAGTTTATAATTAATTCGTAGGTACTAATAAATACTTCAAATATACATACAATCGGATAATAACTCAAAGTAAATTTAACAACCTAAGAGGCAAGATCACTGTTAGCTGCTATCCTACAAATAAATTTAAGTTTGTAGGTTGACCAGCCTACTTGAGTCTAAAGTAATCAAATTTATATATCCTCCTGCCCTTACCCCACTCTAAGTGGGGTCGGCACATGTTATAAACATGCTGTAACATGATTTGGTTGCATTTTTACGACCGGCCGCCTGCCTGACGTCAACTTACCTTAGTCGTATTTTACTACACCTCGGTAAGGAGGGTGGTCTATTCTACTAAACCGGATGCCACACTGTGGGTCAACTTACCTTAGTCGCCTTTTACGACACCTCTGTAAGAAATGAGGGTGGTCTATTCCACTCAGACGGATACCACACGGCGGGTAAACTTACCTTAGTCGCCTTTTACGACACCGGTAAGAAATGAGGGTACTATACTACTTAGCCGGATACCACACGCCTATCTGAAGTAATCAAATTTGACCGAGCGTAATTTATAGTCGAACGTTAAGTTCAAGACTGGCATTTGGATAAATAGAAAAATATAATACCAACGATGTTGCAATTGAAGCAATGAAAGGTGAACGATCTTGAAACCGAATCCATCTTAGAGCAAAGATAATGTTATGGAAAGTGAACGCAAAATATATACTATAAATAGTTCCTGACCTTTCGCTCGATGGATGCGTCAGCCAAACTGACATGATGTAACCAGCCATACACACATAAACAGGTTTATTATATGCGTACCTGTTTATGTGTGCTGTCCATGTATGAGCCTACAATCAACGGCAATCGAAAGAGAAAGTGGTATGAGTATATGGTGCCTGACCGGCAAGCTTAGTTCTGCTTGTTATTTTTGTTTTGTTCTAAGCATAGAGTTATTATAGACTAGATAAGCCGGCCTAAAATTTAACCTATTACAATAAAGAGAAATCGAATGAGACTGTATCTATCTTTCTCTCTTTTTTATATGTGATTAGATAAAGATATGTATACGAGTTTCATCTTCACTCACATTATTTATTTTGACTCTTTTACTTACAGGCCTGCCTGTGGATCCCTCTAGTGTTAATAGTTCTATGGTTGTAAGACGACAATGTAATAAAAAATATTGTCGAAAACCTACCATAGATATTTTTTGTTACACTAGAATCGTAGTGAAAGTATTGAAATCTCTATTTCAATACTTTTACCATGGATATTTAAAAAAATACGTGTAGGATTTTTTATTAAACGTCATTTCCAATATATTCATATACCATTGACTCTCATTATATAAAAATTTCTGAAAACATTACATTCGAGCTAAAGCCATGATTAGCAGGTCGGTGAATCAAAGACAAAATTGCCAATGTGAAATACATCTTTAATTCAAGATGAACGTATAAAAACTGCAACACTGTGTAAAAAATTCGTAATATTCTGTTTGTGTTCAACTATTCACGCGAAATAATATGAAAAAATAACTTTTTAGCCTAAATATATAATTTAATAATAATATAAGTAATATATAATGTAATATAGAAATTATGAAACTAATTTCACTACTAATAGGACTAATGAGATCTCCAAACTAAAATGGTTTCAAGTTAAAGACATTTATTTTCTAAAAAGAACAATGTTCACTTAACTGAGAATTAAAATTAAACTATTTTAAAGCTTAAGACTAAGCTTAAGACGCATGCACCGCTTAAAAAATCTTAAAATTTTAGCATATTAATTTACTGATATAAAAAAGAAATACTACTTAATCATGAAAAATAACTAAACATTTAAAATGTTTTAAATTGTACTGCAGCATTCGACAAGGTTAATTATCGGGGCTTTGCTATTATTTTGTAATTTCGTTTACTGAAGATAAATTGATTTATAAGAACTAACTTACATTAAAACTAACTATGTCCTACAGGAATCGTAAGAAATAAAGTCGATGAGGAACCAATCATGAACTCAACACTGCTAGCGTTCACGTGACAAAATTCTCGCACTGCCTAGAAACGAGTTACTCTCACTTTTCTTGAATGTTTTGTAATTGGTATTCACTAAGAGTCTGACATAACCGTCGCTGCTGAGTCTATAACGGGTTTCCCCATGTTAAGAATTTACATATTACAAAAGTAATGAAAGAATTGTTTAGCTATAATCCGAATTTGTTAATAGAATCTATGTGATGCAAAGTGTAAAAAGCACAATCCATTCTCTTACCATATACATGCAGCATAAGTAATCACACGTATTACAAAACACAGCCACCATTACACCATACAAACATTCACTATGACAATCTTACCAATTGTTTCGCCCCTTAACGGAATAATCATCAAAATAATCTCTACTACAAAATCATAAAGCAGTTTACATATAACAAAAAATGATATTATAGAATCTATCAATTCGGACAAATATTTGCTTAATGCTTATGAAATTGAAAACCTTAAACATTCAAATTAATTTTAGGCGGGAAAACTTAACTATACTTTAAAATTACTAGTCTTCTCTATCTAACAAAGGTTTATTAGACAGCGGAAGTAAATGGCTAAAAATATATTATGTTGTATGAGAAGTAATAAATAAATAAAGGTTCACAGAACTTAAAAACAATCCGTAAAATTTACACACAGTACCGTTGGGCGTGCGTGATTCATTTTGCTTGCATTACGATAGCAATCTTTATATATTTTTTATATTTTCTATACTATAGGCAAGCGCAAGACTTGCATTCATGCCTCCAAGAAAGCGATGATGTGGTCTAAATAAAAGGAAGCATATTAAATAAGCATATTTACTCTTGCTATAAAGATTATATTAAGTACCAAAAGAAGTTTCCGAATCTATTGTACGCCAGAGAAAAGACGATGAAAGACTCTGCAAGCCCCTGTTGTAGGATATAGATTACCTTGGGGTAGTATTTCTCTCGGAGCAGCGCGTTGGTAAAATGGCGTTCTGACTTACGTCTCGAAATTAATATCACTAACTATTTAGTACTCTGTAAGTCATTTCAATGATGAAAATTAAAATATGAATATAAAAAGACCAAGTAGCCTTCAACGATAATTTAAAATGCCTTGTTGACGCATCCGTAAAAAGTTCACCGAACTTACAACTAGTACCGTAAAAATTACGTTCGATACCGCTGCGCTCGCGTCGTCGTCCATCCTGCTCGCACACTTACCTGCGAAGCCTAGACCCGCAATTACTTTCGCTTTCCATTCAAAGCTTTTTATCTTCGCTACACGTTTCTTACTGTACTTTTCTTTCAATGCCAAGTTGCTTTCTTCGCGGCGTGATTGTTGGGTTTTTGTGAAAAATTATTTTCCTTTCATATTTTTACACATACTTACTCTGTTTTTTTTAACCCATTGTAATTAAGTCTTTTAAATAACTAATCTGTATAAAACCAACACTGCCAGTTGTTTTTTAAATAATTCTGTTAACTTAATTAAAGTTAACTGTACATAAGTAAGTTTTTGGCTTAAATTATTATGGGTATATTTAAAACAATTACATGATTTATAAATCGGGAACATTTAGATGTTTTATAGCATATTGTCTATTTACAAAACTAATTAATGATAATATATTCAACAGTTTTTCAAATATCTCTAAAAAACCGGACCTAATTTTCGAGTATTTTTTTATGTAAAGTGAACCTTTAATTTCTTCTTAAGCTTAACACTTTGCCAAATTATTAATACCAACGATAGTACATATAAGTTATAAAAAATCACGCGCATGTGAAGCAAGAAGTCAAAACTAAAAACCTTGACCACGGTGTCTGACATTAAAAGCGCATGCGCCTTTCACGGCTGTCAAGTGGACGTTGTATAACTTCTACTAACTTTCCATTTTCTTTGGCGCGTTTTAACAATAACTAATGTCTTAATTTTGCAGCAAAATATATAGAAATTAGCTATAACTTATGAACAAAATCAATTATATGGAAAGTGTAGAATACGTATCGTTTTTTATAGTTTCGTTTGTGCATTATTTGTTTGGATTTTGTATGAAAGTAAAGATCTGCTATTATCCTTACAGACCTAGTTTATCTTAGGAAAGGAAGATAGGAGCATAGTTTTACTTTATCTTTTCAGAGTTTATCTTTATGGAATTTTCAATTATATCTTTTCTTTCATTGTACAGCACATGTGTTTTTATAGACAGTTCATAGGTACCCCTAGATTCGAAACCAAGTTATTCTGATGGCAGTCACAGGCTCTCACAATACTGCTATCTTGGTTGTCTGACTGATACGAGCTTTATATACTTTTACAAAGTGTAGTTAGTTAGTTTTTATTTATAACAATAAGTAAATAGTTTATTGCACGTAGCTATACAGTAAATTCGGAACGCGTATATAGGTGCAAAATTGCACAAAATTGAAGCCACCATTGTCCGCGTATACAGTATTGTGTTGTACACATTGATTTGTGATCAGAATACAATATCTTAAATTTTAATGTTGCTACAATATTGTAATCACGTGTATGTAGCTTGAAACAACACTAAAAATGAGACCTAAAGAACCAACTACCCAAAAGTATTAAAATGTAAAATTCCACTCTCCATTTTATAAAGAAACGTGTTCTGAATATCGGTTCCTATAAAAAAGTTAAAGCCTTTAAGTTTCGCAACACGCAGACTCGCCGTACCACAAGTTAAGGTCGCCAATGTGTGGCAATTTTCCCATTTCGAAGAGAAGCCAAACCTTGACCTAGGAATTAACTCGTGTTTCGTCACTAGCGTTACAGGCGAATAAATGGCAATATTTTATAACGAACACGTGTTCATTAAAGTTTATTTACAATTTGATTCTATTCACTGTTTATATTGGCTTTTATCCAACCACCAAACAATTAACAATAGAAACAAATGATTAGCAAACTATTGGAAATATAATTTATATTTTATTTAAACTATTGAAAATTTACGCCGTGTGGTATCCGGCTAAATAGAATAGTATCACCCTCTTTTCTTACCGAGGTGTCGTAAAAGGCGACTAAGCTAAGTTGACCCGCCGTGTGGTATCCGGCTGAGTAGAATAGACCCTCTTTCTTATCGAGGTGTCGTAACATACGACTAAGATAAGTTGACGTCAGGCAGGCGGCCGGTCGTAAAATACGTAGCCAAATCATGTGACAACATGTTTATAGCATGTTGTGCCGACCCCACTTAGAATGGGATAAGTGCAGGAAGATGATTTTAAACTATTGAAAATTTACGTCTATTCTATATGCATACAAAATGTTTCAGTAAATTCAATATTTTACGTTAAATAAATTTATGGAAAGTTGCAAAATGTGGTGGTGAGATGTCGCTAGTGGTTGCAGTTCTGGCACATATTACGCCACTAGTTCTTTACGCAACGCGGCCGTTCACCCCGGAAGAGGTTTTCCTCGGTTTCTTTAACAGTGTATTGCTATAGCGATCGCGTGACTTACTCGCATGCACCCGAACTAACACCCTAATAGCCGATAAAAGCCATTGAATACAGTTCTTATATGAATAATAGTGTCGAAAAAACTCACCGTCTTAAGCATAATGTTAACTTTATCTGGGAAATGCGGTCAATACATGGAAACTGAATTCTGAATACCACCATACAAATATAGGTTTTACATAGTGGCCTGACACTATCGCACTACTGGGCAAAGGCCTGCTCTTTTTCTTTGAGACAAGGACTGAAGTTTATAGCCACTACGTTTCTGCAATGTGGAATGGTAGTTTACACATATTTGGAATAATCCAGAGATGTAAACATTTCCTCATAAACTTTTATCGAAAAGTATGGTGAATGTGAATATCAATAAAGTTCTTCCTCCGAATCCTTCTCTCCAAAAAAAAAAAACGGAGAGAAGAGGCCTATGCCCAGCAGTGGGATAGTAACAGGCCGTTACTTACTTACTTTTTTACCTAAATTTTTATACATAAAAATATACCTAGGGATTCCTACCGGTATTTAGATCCAGACTCGAAGGATCACGAACTCTCTCTAATCGGCAATTATAGTCTGAATAAAGGCTTACTTATATAATCAGGGGATGAAAATATCAAATAGGCAATTCTGGTTTCCATGTTTAATCAGTTGTGAAACAAATTTTCAGTAAACTATTATTTCTTTCAGGATATCTACTACTAAATTCTGACTCTATTTTCGTCTCTGTCTACTTAAATAATGATTTGGAATGTCTATATCCCTGTAATAATCTTTTCATTTTGAATTATAATTATCATTAATTTCAATAATCTCACACTTAATATCAAAAAAATAAACCAATTTTCTAGTTTCATTCATTCACTCTGGAAATTTTTCGTATTCAAAATTTCGAATTCGATTTAACTTCTACTGCCATAAAAACGTTAACGTAATATTTGCCTCGACATGTTCTTATTCAATGGTGCATTTTATGATTGCTTCTTAAGATTATTGAGTTTTAAATATCAAATTAAAGCAATATTTACAACTGGCGAGGGATAATTGACAAAGATATGAAGATAATTAATTTTTATTCGCATTGTCATTTGTCGCTACTTTCCCAATTTAATAGCGTCGTAAATAATAAAAATGAAAAGCGGGCTATTAACATCTGTCTTCATTCTCGTTATTCGAATGCAACGGAATTTGTCACAATTTTATTAATACAAATTATTTTCACGCTGAATTTCATATGAACACTTTGAATTGAGTGAATCAGTCATAACAGGCAAAAAAAAATTCACAAGTTCGAGCAAATTATCTCATAATTTCAGGTAAATTGAATTAAATAGCTTTCTTCTTCTAGTTTCTCTGCAAACGTTAACTGTAAAAATAGGATTTATACCGAGATATTCACTGAAATTGCGTAATGTTTTTGTTGCTTGCAGAATGCGGTGTGGATCTTGTGATGTACAGGATTTCATGTACACGACCTTACCTAAGGAAAGATTATATAGCTCTAGCTTAACATGTTAGATGTCGGCTTATAACCTAGAAGACACGAGTTCAAGTCCCATAGTATCTTGAATTTTTAGCTATATTTTTGATACTTTTTAAAAGTTTTGCATCTTCATTTATAAAAGTGGTATTTCTCGTCACCTTAAGTATTCATATACCCTCAATTAGAAATTGTTTTTCGCAATTATTTTTCTTCCTATTTCCGGAAAAATATTTTTTTATTAAATTAATAATTAATCAAACCAAATTTCATAAACATTGCTCCAGCGGATTAGCCAACAAACTATAAGAGACAGATAAAAATTTTCACATTTATAATATTGGTATGGATGCCATTACTAATAAAATCCAGTGTTCTAATTTCAAATTTTTATATCTATGAGGTTGCATCATAGATTTTTGTTGAGTGAAAAGAATGAAGCCAATATTCTAATAGCCTATTATCGACCATGATTCAACTTTAGAAATCACAAGTGATGATAATTTCACCGAAAGATATACACGGCAAAAATCTTGCGAATCATTTTATAACTTCTTTATTTGAACTATCGGCATTTGTTTTTATATAAGAGACTCGGAATTATTACTTTGCGGACAAAAGAGAAAATAACTTACAACTAACAGCCCGGCATTTGCTTAAGTCTATCCCAGTACGAACCTATTAAGCTACTTATGGTTTTATATAAGAAACATCTTATAATTTTCGACAGTCAAAAGAAATCAAAACCAAATCTTTACTAATCTTGAATTATATTCAAATAGCTAAATTTTTCCCCCTTTCCCCGCGAAATCTCACGTTCTGCGTTAAATTATTAGTTTATTATAGAGAAATGAATTAAAATTGGAAGTATATTAAATACTTTAAAATAAATAAAATGTGTTAACTTTCAAGTAATTTGTATACGTTTTTAATAATTATTATTTAATTTTAATTTAGGCTCACCCTATCCTAAACCCTTAACTTTTAAGACCAACTGCTACAATGTAATGCTACATCTACAACTTGGTTTTTTAAGTCTCCAAAATACATATAACAAACGGGAACACTCTGTTTTTTGTAAATGTATGAAAGCACGTATAAAAAATCACAACGAACAAAAAGCTCGCTATATATCTAACCGACTGCAAAAGATTTGCAACGACTAAGTACCATCATCTTATTTATTTTTATTTATTTAATAAGTACTCTAACAATATACATATTAAGACATTAACCATTATATACATACTTTAAAAACGTACTGATATGCATATCTTTAAGAAGTGTACATAACATTCACCAATTAATATCATGCAAGCTAAAAATATATAAAGTACTAAAGATGCTAGTGAAAGTATTAATAAGACATAAAATACGGCGATTAATTTATCAAGAAGTATTAATAAAATATAAAATACGGCGATTCATTCAAGAAATAGTTAATAAGTTTATTTTTAAAAGCAACAAGTGGATCATGAAATATGTCAATGCCTGTTAATGAAATGGTAATATTATATGAAACATAACTAAAACTAACAGAATATAAAATTAGGAGGAAACATCGCGATTTAACAGTCAAAGTAAAGACATTTATATAACTGTGACATTGTCTCGCTTACGCAAAGATGCACGGTTGGCCCCTTGCGAAAGTGTTCAACGCACTCGCTAAGGCCACGCTACAGTCTTTCTACGATTGTGGCAAATCAATATAATTTATTTCAATAAATACAATAAAACACGTTAGAACCGAATATCCGTTTTTATTTGTTGAAAGGGACATACAAAAGCAAATCTTCTTTAATAGAAGTTGAAAAATGAAATGGAAAGTGAAGCTAAAGCGAAGCACCGTTGTATTTGATTCAACCGATAAGCATAACTTTCATAATAATTTAAGTTAGTTGTAGGTCGTAGAGTTGATAACAGTAATATCCTGTTAAACCTACCTTGGCTATACAGTGGTATAGACATAGCAGACTCTAAATTTATTTATTTAAAGCTACTATTAGATCGGAGAAGTATTGCCCACTGCTCGCAATGTATTTAGTAAAGCTTATAAGCTACCAGCTATAATAAGCACTAGTATCTATTAAGTCCGAACCCTACATTATATATTATACTTATATTAGATCTGTGATGAATCTGATATTCAAAATGAACAAACCACATCAACGACGTCATTAGCTTAAGATAAAGCACAAAACGTCTGGAGATATATTTAAGAAACCTTCCCAATGTAAAACATTTTAATATTGCAATTCTAATGTAACGAATAGCATCTAACTGTTCACGTACGAAAGTCAGTGTCGAAATCTAAAAGCAAACTGTGAACTCAACGTAGTAACTGCTAAAAGCTCTGACATGTAGCGATGTTGCTTAAACGCAAATTGAAAAGCGATTGGGAGATTATCACAAGGCTGTTGTAGTATTGACTATTAAATGAGGTACAATAGACGTTCATTATCAAGTAGTGTTAGTTAATATTTTAAATTAAAACATCTTAATTAAGTTGTCCTAAATAAACAAGGGGTAAAGACCTTTTGCGTAACTTATGTTACGTATGTCAGTGAGAGGCAATGTCAGCCTTCGCAATCGCACCATTATTATGACAAGTAAGCAGTTCTCGAGCATAACACAATGCTTTGGTTTTTATAATTTCACAGGTACAGTAACGTCAATACCACCGAAATATGTGGTTTCACAGAATAATTGAGACCATGCAATAGCATTTTACTAATATAATTGTATGTCTCTATTTAGAACGGATGCGTTTCGTCTGTCAGCGCAGCCCTAGTTTCACAAATACTAACAATAGCTATAGCAGATTGATGGCTAGCCGTTTTAGTCCGCTCTTTAATAATATTTACTCCATTAATTCATTGTTTATAAATAGAAAAATCAAAATTGAAAAGTGCCCGTAAGGACATGAAATAAGGTACTCACTTACATCGCAATTTCTAACAATTGCGAATCAAGGTTCTTCTAAAGTCTCTATTAAAATTAAGTCTTTTGTTTCGATAGCGTATGTGCCAAAAAAGGTCAATGACCAGCCTCGACGTTTCTACGACGGTGCTCGGTGAACGATAAAGGCTCTATAACAGTTCCTAGAATGTTTCATTTCAATTGTATTAGAAACGCATACGATTCAAATTACAATGTAGCATTTGCAAATGAACAACCTTCTGTCTTGATAGAAATCTAAAATACATGGCAAACTCCATCATAGGTTCAGCCTAGGTCTTCACGCAATTCGAACTTAGATATAAAGGTGTTAGAGGCTATATTATTTTGTGATTATTTGGCTGTTACGATTTGTATTTGCGTATCAAGTTAGCAATGACGGCCAAAATGTTAGTTTGTTTATCGTTTGCGCGCGTTCTTGACAGCGAAAAAGTGAAAACGACTGTGGTGGATGAGCATTGTGAAACTAGGCGAACGACGCGGGCCCGACGGTGCGAGGGTACGCGTTAGTGGCACCATACTTGCGTTATATAATAGGAAATGTACCGTGTCGGCCATACGACGCTGCACACATAATACATCCAATTCGTGCATGGCCAATATATTACGATATATAGCTAAGAAATTGGAAATATTTTTTAAAGCATTTGACGCTTTAAGTAAATTAATAAGGAACTTAATTTATGTTTCTTATGATTGCTAAGACGTAAATATAGAATTTGAATTTCTAAATTTATAAAAACTATACTGTTATATACCTATAGTTAGTTATATAGTTTTATAGCTATATAGTTAGTACCCTGTAATATACGAGTAACTTAAGCAAAAAGTAACGGCCTGTTATTATCTCACTGCTGGGCATAGGCCTCCTCTCCCCATTTTTGGACAAAAGGATTGGAGCCAAGACCTACCAGGCTGCTCCAATGCAGATTGGTAGGTTACACATATCCCCAAGAATTCTCTAGAGAGGTGCAGGTTTCCTCACGATGTTTTCCTTCACCGGAAAGCATGTGATAAATTGCGATTATCAATTAGGCACATAAGTTTTACTAGAAAACTCATAGGTGCCTGCCCGGGGTTTGAACACTAGACCTCCTCGAAAGAGGCGCACGGTGTTACTGCTGGGCTACCACAACTTATGCAAAAATGTCAATTTAATAATATGAAAATAAAATAAAAATACAAAAACACGATCTCTATTATACTGAACCGTGGTGCTGATAATTTGATATGTAAATATTTTACATTAAAGGGAACTAGGCAGCTTACCCCAATTGGTGCGTGATTCACAATTCTTAGTCATAACTAAACTGATTGTAGTTTCTTCAAGACAAATATTTTGAAGCATGAAAAAAAATTTGTATTTGTAACTAATTAATGGTATAAAGTATTATTGAATACAATTCAATAAATGCTATGTTAATGTTATTTGTATGTAAATAAATTTAAATTCAGTTATTTACTGAAGATAATACTTGAAGCCTTTTTATTTAGCTATGCACTATATGTTCGCCATGGGCCTCATAAAAAATCTCAGAGTCACTCCGCTGCCGATGGAGCGATTTATGCTTGGTGTATCTCTACGCGATCAAATCAGGAATTAGGAGATCCGAAGAAATACCCAGAGTAACCGTAGTTTATCGTGTCACGAAGCTGAAGTGGCAATGGGAGGCCCATAGTACGCAGAACCGATGGGCGTTGGGGTCCTGGAAGGTGCTGGAATGGCGACCTCGCACTTGAAAGCGCAGCGTTGGTAGACTCCTAACGAGGTGGACATACCTCAAAAGTTAGTGGGGACCCGCTAGTTCAAAGGGGCACAAAAACGTGTGATGTGGAGATCCCTTTAGGAGACCTATGTCCAGCAGTAGACGTCCATCGGTTGAGAAAGAAGAAGAAGATGCACTATATAATACTAAGCTGATTGTGATCAGAAAAGGTAGATGGAAAAAGACCACGACCGTTTTCAGTCGACGGTTCCGTAATTGATCAATCCAATTTAGTAGAATAGACCACCTCTTTCTTGCCGAGGTGTCGTAAAATAAGGCAAAGTTAAGTTGACGTCAGGCAGGCGGCCGGTCGTAAAAACGCAGCCAAATCATGTGACAGCATGTTTGCAACATGTTGTGCCGACCCCACTTAGCGTGGGATAAGGGCAGAAAGATGATGTTCCTGGTTGAACTATTATGATTGCGAACTCATTTACTAAATGTCTCTACCTAATGTTCAAATATAACAGGATTACAATAGCGGTAATGTATGTCATTGACATCGAACTATTGTTTATTGTGTCTGGTAGGGCATTCTTTAACTTTCGAACTGTGATACAATAGACTGGTAGCTAGCAGACCAGCAAATATCCGTTAGGTGTCGCTATCATAGAAACATGGCTAGATATAAACCAGTGTGCGCGATAACAATTAACCTTCTATTTTCTTTGGTATTTAAATAGATTCAATTGCTTCTTTTTTGCTTTAGTTTTTTGAAAATAGTGTCGTTTCTGAACCGTAATAAATTCCTTACGTAAAATATTTTGCTGCAAATTGCGTATAGACTTTTTAGGACCATTGAGATTTCCTTTTTTTTATCAAAACAAGCGTCTTTTGCGAGAATTTTGATCATATACATAATATTATAGTCATCATCACTCTAAGGTGTCACATGATTTGGGTACTTATTTTACGACTAGCCACCTGCCTGACGTTAACTTACCTTAGTGGTACTTACCTTATGACACCTCATTACGAAAGAGAGTTGTCTAATCTACTCAACCGGGAACCACACGTTGGTTTGACTTACCTTAGTAGCCTATTACGACGCCTCGGTAAGGAATGATGGTGGTCTGTTCTATTCAGCCAGATACCACACGGCGGGTCGACTTACCTTAGCCGCATTTTACGACACCTCGGTAAGAAAGAGGGTGGTCTATTCTATACTGCCGCTATATAATTATGTTAATTTTATAAATCTGACTGGCCTGTGGCGCAGGTGGCAGTAACCCTGCCTTTAGCTCTACGGATCGCAGATTTGATTCCCGCTAAGGGCCAATATTTTCTTAATAGAATCTGTTGGTTCTTCAAGTCTGGGTGTATATATGTATTTAAAATATATTTGTATATATTTACAAGTTATCTGTCACCCATGGCACAACTACTATATTACTTACTTTGAAGACGGATGACCGTGTAACTGTCTCATATAAATTTATTGAGATTAAAATGTGATTTGATTTTTTTTCATCAAAACAAACGTCGATTGCAAAATGTAGGTCATCAAATCACAAAAAATATAAAATGCGAAATACTTATTGTTTATCAGCGTAATATTTCAGCATACGCATTCATAGTCTGAAAAAAAACTATCTTTAAATCGAATCAGGATAACAATGCTTCATTTTTTCAAATTGAAGATAACAAATATAATTGAACTAATCAGGTCCAAATAAATCTTTCACGTAGCTTAAGGTGAGAAACAAATAAATAACTGTACAAAAGTCTTGCACAAAAAAAATGAAAAATTTATTTCATTTCTTTGTTTTAAAAATAAGTAATACATTTATAAATATTACTAGAATGTTTAACTGTATAAAATTAGAAATGGAATTAAATTTAGTGAGTTCTTCATGAAAACTGTTTTTTTTGTTCTATGTTTAATGCAACAAAGATAAGGATTTAATTAAATTAACTTTTTTATTAAAAAGAAATTCAGGAGGTCAACTCTTCTTTAAGACTTTCTCTATTACATCAACATTCTCCTGCTCTTATTATGCGTCGGCATGTTATAAACATGTTGTCCCAAGATTTGGCTACGCATGTTACGACCGGCCGCTTGCTTGACGTCAACTTACCATAGTCGTATTTTACGACACATCGTTAAGAATGGGGTGGTCTATTCTACTCAACCGGATACCACACGGTGGGTCAACTTACCTTAGTCGTCTTTTACGACACCCCGGTAAAGAATGAGGGTGGTCTATTCTATTCATCCGGATATTCCACGGCGAAAGACTATGTCTGTTTTAATGTAATATTTATTACAAATCTGCTAATAAAATGTATATCGTTATTAGCGTAAAATATTTGTTCGTTCATTTTCTCTACACCTAGTAGATTGTACTGGAAACGTACAACAGTTCAAGGCGCGCAGTTCGATGCTACGGCCTTGCAAATTGTTTTCCGGGCCTTTTACCAATGAGCTATCAAGCCTGTTTGTAAGTAAGTTTTTAATGTTATATATTTATTAAGCAGTATAAGATTTTAAAAATAACGTGATATACAAAGGTATAGGCATCTCATGTTCAGAGTTCAAAATTACACTAGCAAAGGTTCTTCTTAAAATATTTAAATGAAAAATAAATGGGAAGCTGCTTCACAAACTGTTTAAAAATATATGGTTAAGATTCTTTGTAGGTTATTATCCAATTAAGTACATTTCTATTATATTGTTAATTTGGCTTATTCCGTGTATTTACTTAGCTGTCGTACAAATTAGTGAGGTCGATAACACCTTTATCGGCGTATTCTAATTATCGCAAGGGGGCAGACTTTGAGTCACCGAAACTATTAAAAAACATAAAACTGTTCCGAGTTTAAATATTTGAATCAAAAATATAACAATCTTTATAAGTACAGTATATCGCATGCTTAGTATGAAAGTGACCTAATTTAAAAAAGTAGCCTAACTTGTTAAAATAACTATAACTTGGAAGAGCAACAAAACACAATTTTTTTTAAAGTTATAGCGTGATGTCATAGATGGCAGAATTACAATGTATCTAACTCAATCAAGACAAATTTTGAATTAGGTCACTTTAACACTAACTATGCGATGTATGGTGACCACATACGAGAGGAAATATGTTTTTGTCATGGTTGAATTTTTATCGTCTAAACCCTTTAATTTTCCAGCATGCTTTCAAATAAGAAAACTCCAAGAGGTTAATCGTAGCTCTTCCTTGTCATTACTCTGCTATTATACAAATTTTAGAAGTTATATGAATATAAAAGCGAATTTATTATATAATTGACGTACACATATGGCCATCATTAAGGCCGTATAGTCTAGTAAGAGCGCAATACCCTTACCTCGCGGGTTAAGTCTCGAGCATTGATTTATAGATCACTAACAAAATTCACCATTAATACTTAAATTATCCATAAAACAACTAAAAATAAGTGTAATTTAAATTACAGGTGATAATAAAAACTCTTATATTAAGCTAAAACAACTAAAAGATACGATTAAAGTAATCGTTAAGTTAAGACTTAAATTAAACAAACAATAAACGAATAATTAATCGTTTATTACAATTAAACGATTTTAACATTTTTTCTGTAAATAAATAATGTTATTTATTAAAAAAAAAGCCAAAATTGTATTAAGCAATATTTATTTACACGGAAAATTTTTTTTGTAAGTACATTAGATATTCAAAATTTAAGACGCTTTACGTTTAAGGAAAACTGATGAAACCTACACATTCCTTAACAATATGTAAGATATATGCAACCTACCAATCAGCATTGAAGAATCTTGTCGGGTCTAAGCTCGAACCGTTCCCAAATAAGAGAGGGGATTTTTACCTGCAATGGAATAGGAACAAGCTAATCTCCTTTTTATTTACATATTTAAGTACTATCACTAGTTTGAAATATAAAATGTCTAAGGAAATGCATTCATTATTTTATCGAACAGTATTATCAGGCAATGACTTATAATATCCTAATTTGCATATTAGTCTGATAGGAATATTCACGTAAGGTAGGTCAATCAACTTGCCAGTTGACAACAGTTGTATATCAGAGTCTAAGCCCTCGGACATGACGTGTGAAAAATATTCGCACTATCAAATATCTACTATCAAATAACAATGAGATTGTCGATAGGCGATATAGACTAGTTGGCAATTGATAAATAATTTTCCTTGGTGAGAAAAAATGTTTAGGTTATTAGTATTTATTTCACCAAATCGAATATGTAAAGATTTATCTCCATGAACACTTATTGTTGTGTTTTACATCAATTGTCTGATATTATACATATTATATTTATACTTATTTTAATGTTATCTTTTGGATATTGCTTATATTTGCTTTACATTTCTAACGAGAATTAAAAAATTTGTTGAGTTATGCGGACCAAAGATTTTTATGAATCCATAGTCAGCGATCAAGTTTCAAATATAATAGACAAAATAGGAACCGAGATAAGCTTGCGACTTGCAAAAGTACGTAAGTCGTTTAAGGATTTGGTTTTTCTTAAGATTCTATAATAAAATTCTGCAATCTATTTTAGCTTTGAAATAACAACATTTTAAAAACACTGTTAAAAAGAGGCTGATACAGAGAGCATACTATACTGTTGAGGATTACTTAAATGATAAGAATGCGTAGATATAGCTACTCTTCGACAAGAGAGTAAAACAGTAATGACTAAACACTAAAACTAATGACCACAAGCTAGTAATGACTACATTTATTTAGTAATAAAATTTATATTTTGAAAAGAACAACCGCCATCAGTTTCAACCTGGCTCTTCGCGGTACGAACAGCTTTCTGAACCGGCAGTAGAGTTGAGGATTCATAAGCTCTTGTTTACAAGTTTACTTGAATAAAGAATATTTTGAATTAAATTGAATTGATCCATGATTCATCATTGCAACAGGCACTGTTTAAAGTCTTCAGTCTTCAGGTACTGAGAATTTTTTTTTACATTAATTTAATTTTTCTTATATACACGGGATATATATATTTGTGAAATTATTTTAAGCGATACGAAAGTATATAAAAACTTAAAATAACAACGTATAATATGCGCACAAGATGACGTTAAAGATAAAAGCTTCCCGTTTTTGTTAGTAACCCCAAACTGGGTTATGTCGAGTTCGTTTTCTTCCGTACTTTAAACAGGCCATACTTATTGCGTCAATACGTGAAGCGTATTCTGTACAGAAGAATAGTTAACCCAGTTATGTTGGACTGTTCCTGGCTAAATATACGCCTGGCTACCTGACTGTCTCCGCATGCGACGCATACCGTCGATGGTCAGAGCGTGGCTACTGTTATTTATAATACAGTGACGTAGCTATCGGAAGGCTAGACGAGGTCGTGCTACGAGGCCCCCAAGTTCAGGGGGCCCCTCGGACTACTACAAACTATTGAACTAGTGAAATTTTCTTAAACATTCGTAATATAAATACACCAGATCGAGGAACGTGAGTTTAATAATAGCAAATTATTTTGAAAATATACAGGAAAAAAAAATTCATCAAGGGCATTTTTGTTTGAAACTTAAAGAAGCGCGCATAAAAATTTATTTACGGTTGAATTAAGAAATCTCTTGCTTTTTTGAATTCGGTTAATAAATCACAATGTGTATTGTGTTTTTAATTATATTATTATATGAAGCCAACGACGACGACAATACGACGATTCTAGAGGGCGAAAAGTCTGGATTGCAACAAATATGGAATACGTCGAATTCGAAACAAACGATTTACCCCCGGACCTTTGATTACCTAGCCACGCCACTGTTATGCCTTTACAATATTCCTTAGAATATTACAGACGCTAAAAAAATATACTATATACTAAATAATAATTAAAGATGATAAATAATTTTATGATTACTGTGAACTATGTGTGTAGCATTCGAACCCTATTAATTTCCATTTAATCCCTTCCCTTTCCATCTCTTTTAATTTCCTCCTTATTTAGAATCTGTCCGAATTAGATGATGCTCTTGCTCTGTCTAACCTAGGTGGTGGATCATTTTTTATTTAAATTTCTCTTCCTTCCTCATCTAAAATTCCATTTGTCACCCTTGCCGCAATAATGTTTCAAAGTTTTCCATTATTCTTTTTAACCTCAAGTCAATGTTTGAGACATTGACGCGTACTTATAATATATGAAGCGGAGTGTCCAAATCACGGCGTGGAAGTAAATAGTTGTAATTCGCTATATAGTGGTTAATTATCTTTATTTTATACCTGATATCGAGTATTCTTTGTTAACACAATGAATCAGTAATCTAGATATTCACGAATAGCGGTCGATGCGAATGAACTCTATTTTAATGTAATCCAACACCGAACTGTGCCATCGGCCCGCCTAACCTTTTAGACAAAAAGCAGCGGTCCGTTTATTTAGGTTGTATATTATGGCTTTGTAACGAATATTTACGAATGTTTGTATTTTTATCGTTTACTCTGTTCGTTTGGTATCGTTTAATATTTTAAACCTTGGTTTTTATGACATCAAAAAACAAGAAACAAGATGTTATTGTATATGCTATAAATCATATACGTATACAATATGTCGAGTAAAACTTCTAAAAAAATCTTTTCAGTTCTGAGTGATGAGTGATAAGAAAATCATGTCACAAATTTCAACCATCAACTCACGAAAACATATTTGTGTAGAACGGTCGTTGCGCGGTCATGAAGAACCGCGCGTGCGCATGCGGCTGACCTAGTTTCGCACCAATGACTAGTTCCCCTCCATCGGACTACATACACTACACTGCGCACCCAGAGCCATTACTGCAACCCATCCTAACGCTGAAACATTGCTGTTAAGTTTTAACGAAATCCCTTTTTGTCGGTTCAACGACCCTGCTATCGAAATCCGCACACTCACACGCGTGTCCTCGAGCCATACTGGCAGATAAAAACGTGAAACAAAAAATATCCCGCGTAACTGTGAAACAGTACAAGACAGAGATAACTATATTTTGGCGGTGTACTCGACGAGCGTAAGGTCGACGATGAAAAATACTGACGCAATTTTTACAGCGTACGTAATTGAGCACTGACGGAGTCGACGGTGTGTGCGTGAGCGCCGAGAGCGACGCCCGCGTCCGCCGAAACGGAGGCGGAATATTTAGGTGAAAGTGTTTCGAATTTCGACATGACGACATTCGCGCGCAGTCGTTATCGTGATTTTGCCGAATTGAGAGGTTCGAAAACTGCGCCCGCGCCCGCATCGCGAGTCGAAGCTACGCGCGCGCCGTCCTTATGTGCCTATTCCGCAGGAAGTGCGCCTTGCCCCGCGTGCTGAACGTGTGGAGTGCTGCGTCGGAAAAGCATGCTGAGAGGCGGTGTGTCAAAAAATTTTCGAAGACGTAAATTAAAAAAGTGATCGGTGAATTTATAAAGCCGTGGAACTTTATGTGATGTGCGAGCTGCAACGCTAAGCAAGCTGTCGGCTGGCGACAAGCTGGGGCCCGAGGCGCAAGACGCCTCCGCACATGCACTGCAATTGCAGACGATGACCTCCACAATGGGTAAATATTTAAGTAATTTTTCATGCTTACTTTACAATACAACTTTGATGTTATGGTAAAAGTAACGAAAAATAATAAATTTCCTTATATAAAATAATCAATATTCCTTAACATAAAATAATCAACAGCTAATATTTTATTTAAAGAAATAAATAAAATTTAAGTTGTGGATTTTTCATATTCAATGCTACAGTCAGTCTAGACATTTTATCGTAGCGCGTCGTAGCGGCGTGCTACGCTATAATGCTACGCCCCTGAATCATGCTGTAAAGAACTCTTCCAGGTTGTTTGTATGAAATAAATCACAAATACATTACAACAGATATATTAGCTAATTTAGAAGTAACTTATCTCTTTACGATGTACTGGATGTACGATATACCAAGTTGTATAATATACTTTATTATAAAAATTGGTTGTAATTTAAACAACAATTAATAATACTTATATTTTTTTTATTACTAAATTGAAAAGTTTGATTATAATTATTATATTATCTACTAATTTAGATAATTATCAACTTACAGAAATAGAAACGTGATGGAAAAATGTTAACCATAATTTATTATTAAAAATTTTCTTTTTGCTTAATGTTTACTTATACTGTACATTTAGAGAGATTATTATAATTATGCTAAACTGTTCTCAAATAATAGGCCATCTCTTCCCTAACCTAACATCGAATTATAATCGTCGAGTAGAATTTAATCTGTTCCTTTGCCACTAAATTTATTTAACCCCATGCTGTAAGACAGTCATCATTTTTAGTTCATTTCAAGATTAATAGCAGGTCACACAGGCTACGAATCCCTGAAAGCAGTATATAGTATATATGTTATCTTTTTTTTAAATCAAATATTAACCTACCGAAAACAAATACTTACAAATACATATTCTTCCATATATATATTTAATTCATCGGACAGAATTTGAAACGGACATTTTATACTTTTTTCTATAAACTTAAAATCGATTTCAGGAGAGCTAATAATAATCGCATTTATATGTTTTCATAATAAAATTAGCACATACAGGCACACTTAAACGTGACAATTGAAAATTTCAAATCTTATACAAAGATTCTGTCAAGGAAAATAAAAAGAAAAAAATACAAAGAAGTAATTTCCTCAAGTTTCCGGTAAAAAAGCGTATATATATATATATTTAAGGTCACGGTTAACATAATAACTTTAGATAATGGTTAAAATATTAATATAATAATTTTAGTATTCAAATTAGTTAACACATTCAATGTCTTATTGTGCAATATCTATTCTCAAATAATTTCAATAAACTCGTATATATTGCAAAACAAAACCAGCACCATTCGATGTTAGCCATGACATTCCCAAATCGTCTCGTGAATCACGATCGTGACTTACTAAGGGCTCCCACAGACTATACTCAAGTTATAGTAGCCCGCTATGTCCGACTGATAGAATAGACCACCCTCATTTTTTAACGAGGTGTCGTAAAAGCCGACTAAGAAGCTAAGTTGGCCCGCCGTCTAGCATCCTGCTGAGTAGAAAAGACTACCCCCTTTGTTACCGAGGTGTTGAAAAAGGCGACTAACATAAGTTAACGTCAGGCAGGCGGCTGGTCGTAAAATACGTATCCAAATCATGTGACAACATGTTTGTGACATGATGTGCAAACCCCACGTAGAATGGGATAAAGACAGGAGAATAATGACTTAAGTAATGTTAGGCCTGCGATATGCTAACTATATAATTTGCATACTAACAGGATTTGAAGAGAAGCCGATAGAATAATATCTCAGATTTCTCTAAAATAAGTTATATGAGAAAGAAAACAAAGCTTTCAATATGCATCGTTTGTATTGTTTAATAACATATTACTACAAATAGATCAATAAAAACAACGTATATTCAAAAATCAACAACATTTTTAATCATGTTTTTCTTAAATTATTATGAACAGTCGCTTTCATTGCAATACAGGTTTTTTAATGTTTATGGCCCTTTGTTAATTGGTCTATGACTCGATGGGGTCGATGGACTGGCGCCATTTTGCTGTTGCCAAAATACGTTTTTTACGCTCACTTTCCAATGCAGTGAAAGCGAAAAGGTACTGAATGTCACTGCTTCCTTTCAAAACATTGTAGTGGGAGGACGATAGCTGTATTCAAATAATAGACACAAATCTGACAGTGCAAAATGTATTGTTCGCTTTTTATATCAATCTCTAATTTTATAGGTACAACAATAGCTGAGCGTGAACACTTTTTTCTATTTTGTTCGATGTTCTATATTTAAATATTTTAAAAGACTATAAAAGTAAAAACTATTACATTTAGAAGAACTCTTCTAAGAGTAGTACTTTGTTATAGTTACATTAGAAACGTCTAATGAAAAATTTTGAATGTTTTGTTAAATCCTAATGAGGAAGTGATATATCATAGTAGAGACACATTAAGATATACTTCTATCATAATATATAGTATATAAAATAGGAAGTGAATAGATCGGAAGTGAATATAGTTTTAAATGGAATGGTTGAGCGATCGTGCTTGTTGAATGTCAAGGTACGAAGCCGAAGGCTAAGTCGCAACCGACGCCGAAATCCTGCTAAAGACTATTTACACGTGTTTATACACGTAAACTATTTAGTTAATGCTGATTATAAATATTCAGAAGCTCAAAAACAATTTGGTTATTTAACAAACAATATACTTCTATGGAATAACGTTAGTAGCTTTAACATCCGATAATCGACACATGATGAAAATATAATTCCATTGTATTTCCAAGTAGAGTAGTAATAAAATGCGGCCACGTGTTGCTGTGGCTCAGTCTGTTTTCGATTACCCCTCGAAACAAAACTGTCATTGACAATTAAAAAAAAAATTCCGGTTGTCTATGAACATGATTCAACCAATCAATAATTTCTGAAGTGTGTATTAATTTTTCGCTGAATGTGCATAAGTTATTATTGAAGTGTAGATGAGAAGGTGGATTAAGCTATGATAGCAGACGATCGCCGATTCGAACGACCTCGGTGCACCACTGACATTGCACTGGCCGGAACAAATGTATTTCCTGCTTACCACTAGAATTTGTTTACCTCCTTCTTTTCCTGGAGGAACGTGTTGGAATGTGCACTTATGATTGTTTAGTTCTTTAAAATTATGCGAGAACACACTTTATATGCTTGTTATGCTTTATTAAATTGCCTAGCTATGCTGTATTAAAAAATGTTTGTAGATTATGCGTAACACACTAACCCTGTCTCACCTGTAAAAAAATAAAGCGTCTATACTTCATTGAGACAGTACGCCGTGTGGTATCCGGCTGAATAGAATAGTACAATCCTCATTTCTTACCAAGGTGTCGTAAAGGGCGACTAAGGTAAGTCGCCCCGCCGTGTGGTATTCGGCTGAATAGAATAGACCAACCTCATTTCTTACCGAGGTGTCGTAAAAGGCAACTAAGGTAAGTTGACCTGGTATCTGGTTTAGTAGAATAGACCACCCTCTTTCTTACTGAGGTGTCGTAAAATACGATACAGGTAAGTTGACGTCAGGCAGGCGGCCGGTCGTAAAAACGCAGCCAAATCATGTAACAGCATGCTTATAACATGTTGTGCCGACCCCACCTTAGAGTGGGATAAGGGCAGGAAGATCATGATGATGACTTCATTGAGACAGTAATAGGGTGAAATTTTTTACATGATCGTATAGTTATATTTTACATGATGAAAAAAATTTAAAGATTAATCTATAATATCTGGGTGACCCAGCTTCGCTCGGTAATTTTTTGCAAAAAAAAACTTTATAAAAAGAAAAAAAAACAATTATTTCGTTGGGGATCGATCCTTGGCATTCACATTTCTCGAGGCTGCCCGTTACCCGAATAAGCTACATCGACTTGACAGCTAATGGCGAAAATTCAATTCAATATAAATGTTAGTGTTTTATAATGCCCAAAAACGGGGATAAAACAATTTTTTTTTTTACATAAAGCCTAGCTAGATCAATTTTTCTCCCCCAAAACCTCCTACATGCTGAATTTCAGGAAAATCGTTGGAGCCGTTTTCGAGATTCAGAAAATATATATATACAAGATTAACTCATTTAAATATAAAGATAACAAAGAAAAAATATACAAAAGTAATACCGAAATTATTTTGCTATAATTCGCAATTATACCAAATTAGTTTTATTATTTTTGTATTATGGTTCTCCGCAAAATAACTCTACTACACTACTAAATTCACTCGATTAATCAGTACACAATAACTGCCTTTTATTTTCATTATTTTTTTAACTCCAATAATTTTTTATGACAGAGTAGAAAAATTAGCATCAATGTTGCATGTAATGGGAGGACAGTAATAAATAATCCTCGGTATTGCAAAGGGGAAAAAACAAAAGACAACAGAAGCAACTTCTATAAATAGATAACAAAAAATAAACAATGAAGTAAAATCTTGGCCAATGTGTAGAAGTTAGATACTGGCTGGTGTTCTTGAACAAGGAAACAATCAAAATAGTATAAAAGTGCAATATAATTAATTATATCTTGAAAATTATTGATTCATTTCCAATATTTAATATAAATAATTTCTTCTAGTTTACTTACAAGTTAATATAACAGAAAAACATATTACTTTAATAATACATAATATAATAATATAATAAACATAATAACAGAGACTAGGCTACGAGGCGTCATGTCGTGTAAAAAAAAATAAGTTATTATTATAGCATGCTTTGCAACTAAGAAACTAGCTTACCTGAGTGATCTAAAATTTATGAGGTGTCCAAATTTGGCTAACCAAATTAAGGTAGGCTAAATTTAAATAACTTGGACACCACGAAAACTTTAATTCTGAATAATAATTATGATAACATTGTGGTACTTTCCTACGCTTATTTAAAGTTTATCGGTCACAATTTGCGAGTTTATACTATTTATGAATGTTAATGAATAGATAACGTTATTAATTAAATTCTTTAAAAATAAATTAACTGTACGTTGACACATAACCTTACTTTTACTTAAAACCACCTTATTCAGTTCCTGGACTAAAAATTTAGCCCTGAATTTTGTATACGAGTATTAAGTACTATAGCCCTGACAGTCAAAGGGTTACGGTGCGTAATGTTTAACGAAAGTTCTCGGCTCCAAACCACAGGCATAATTTTTCGTACCTAAATACTACCTAACTGCTACTTATTTTTTTTCTCGATTATTAGTAATATTTATTTACAGGAATTTATGTACAAGTGATATCTATCTTAAATTACTTACACGCTAGGACTATACAAATCATGCCCACGTGGAATGGTCCCAAGAATGCTGGCAGCGTTCCCGCGCTGCATCGCTAAGCTGATTCTTTGTGCGAAAAAGGAGCCAGCTCTCTTGTCACCTGAAGAGGCAATTAACCGAGGTGCTAAAACGGATAAAAAAAAAATTTGCACTTTGACTCCATGGCCCTAGGGTCTCGACTGCAAACGGCACAAATATATAACTCTCGATGAGAGTTGCATACTTCCGTCATTTGCCGGATTCGGCCATTACTTACTTAGCTTAGTTCTATATTTAATTGTTATCCTAATCAATTGTAAGTTGCATTATTGTATTGCTTTAGTTACTTGTTTTGAGTTACATTTGCATGTGGTTTAACTTTAAGTAGTTTTACATTTAGACTTAGTGTAATAGTATAATAGAATACGTGTTTGAATGATGTAAGTGTTAAAGTTGTTAGTAAACCTAATAAATTAAAAAAAAATTAGAGTTACAATTCATCATGTACTTTATTACAATGATGCGGAGAAATTTTTTATGGAACGTATATTTTCCTTGAGGATTTGTTGATTTTTGCATTGAAACACCGTGGTACGCTTAGGCTAATATCTGCCTTAGAAAAGAGAAGAAATCGTCCAACAGAGTTACGTTAATAGGCCGTCACTTTGTCATCACTTTACAAAATGCAAATACTTACATTAGTTTACTGCTTCATACTTAGCCGTGTGGTTTCCGGCTAAGTAGTATAGTACCACCCTCATTTCTTACCGAGGTGTCGTAAAAGGCGACTAAGGTAAGTTAACGTCAGGCGGGCGGTGTCCGGCTGAGTAGACAAGACCACCCTCATTGCTTACCGAGGTGTCGTAAAATACGACTAAGGTAAGTTAACGTCAGGCGGGCGGCGGGTCGTAAAAACCCAGCCAAATCATGTTACAGCATGTTTATAACATGTTGTGCCGACCCCACTTAGAGTGGGATAAGGGCAGGAGGATATAAATATATACTGCTTCATACTGTAATTTTAACCCTGCTTAACTAGCTTTGTTAAAACTCGTGTATTTTGAATATTACCGCACTTAAGTTAGTGGTCAGTGGGAGGACAGCGGAAAGAGGTTGTGTGTCTGTCTGCGAGATACTCGTAAGCCGGTGACCATGATAAAGGCCACGTCTGACTTCCGATTAACTCGCCTCTAACTACTAAAACGTTCATACGTGCTATACGAGCTTTGCGTCAGAATCAGGCAATTAGAAACAAATAAAATAAAACAATAATATAATTCCGGTGAGTATTAAAAGTTTTACACTAATATTTGTGATTTAAAATGCTTAATTATTTAGTTTCGCATGCAAAAAGCGACAGTTGGATCAGTTTGATTCAAAAACGCTTGTTTACTACTTTAATATTTTTAAATTTGAATTTTATTGATGTATATAATTAGTTCAAAATATCGATCTATAAACAAAATTACCGTTAAATGTGTAGGAAATTGAATAATAATGATAACTAACATCATCTTCCTACCCTTAACCCACTCTAAGTGGGGTCGGCACAACATGTTATAAACATGCTGTCACATGATTTGGCTGCATTTTTACGACCGCCCGCCTGCCTGACGTCAACTTAACTTAGTCGCCTTTTACGACATCTCGGTAAGAAATGAGGTTGGTCTATTCTACTCAGCCGGATACCACACGGCGGATCGACTTACCTTAGTCGCCTTTTACGACAACTCGGTAAGAAAGGAGGGTGGTACTATTCTATTCGGCCGGATACCACACGGCGTAATAATAATAACTAACAACGGTACTAATCATCCTCGTATTATATAATATCTAAAGCATATTGTTCTCGTCTGTACTTCTTTAAGTAAGGGCCAAACTGAACAATGTGTTCTGCGATAGGGACTTTGCCTAGAGAATATAATTGATTTTTTTTTTTTTGGAACTAAGGTGGATGGAAGTTTTTTTATATCATTTTTATTCAATTTGAATCATTGATTACTCACATTCCTTCACAAACATAATTACAAATGACGGACATGTTTACATTATTTGCCATAAGGTTATTTCCTTTTGTTGTACTGACTTTATCATTTTTATTATTCGCTTACAACTAAAATAATACAAATAACAAAATAATAAATATATTTTGGTCGTAGGAAGGTAAACTTTTTATTAATTACAAGAATAGTTAATATGGTAATTATATATTAACAGAGCTTAAGCAATGTAATACGATCTTATTTGGAAAACATTTGAAATCCGTAACAAACACTACACGTTGAGACCAAAAGACAAAAGACGATCGGTTTATTTATTTCATATAGAAGAATCAACTTGTTTAAAAGTTATATAATACGGAATCGTCTTAACCTTAATAAGCCTACACTTGATTGGCTCGTTAGCGCTGTTGGTAAACACCCTGCATTCGGCATTTCGAGTCGCTGATTCGATTCTCGACGAGGGCTTAAGTTTTCTATAAACAATTTGTTGGTTTTCGAACCTGGGTTTATAAATAAATAAATATATGGGACACTTACACACACGGTCGTCAGTCCTCAAAGTAACTTGTGTTATGATTGAGAGACAATTGGTGAATATATACATATATTATTTTTAAATACTTACTTAAATATAAATATACACCTACGTATACAGATACGATTATATATTTGTACTTAAAATTAGGTATATATGTAAATATTTACTAGTTGTCTGTCACCTATGAGACAAGTATTAAGTTACGACGAGACGACTGTTTGTGTAAGTGCCCCATATATTTATTATTATTTATAAGTTACCTAGAGGTAATGAAATAACCGAACGAAAATTTAAAAGATAAGAATAATTGGTAAAGACGAATTTCCATTTTATATTTGCCACAAGCCGCTTCAACCTATAGTTGTTTCAAGTTCAGCCACGGAGTCCTTTGTGCCAAACGTATTTATCACTGTCGAGGTCTGAATTAATTACTTCGAGCAATACCCGCTCGGGTGTCAACAGTTTATAGTTCGAATGTCAGACCAAAACGTGTTTGGTGTCTCGGCAAGAAGTCCGTTCAAATACATTTCTATCCATATTAAAGGAACTACTAAACAGACAAACGAAAGATTTGACCAAATCTCGTCATCTTCCTGCCCTTATCCCACTTTAAGCGGGGTCGGCACAACATGTTATTAGTATGTTGTTACATGATTTGGCTGCGTTTTTACGACCGGCCGCCTTCCTGACATCAACTTACCTTAGTCGTATTTTAGGACACCTCGGTAAGAGAGACGGTGGTCCATTCTACTAAACCGGATACCACACGAAGGGTCAACTTACCTTAGTCGCCTTTTACGATACCTCGGTAAGAAATGAGGTTGGTCTATTCTGCACAGCCGGATACCACACGGCGGGTCGTCTTACCTTAGTCGCCTTTTACGAAACCGCGGTAAGAAATGAGGGTGGTACTATTGTATTCAGCCGGATACCACACGGCGGGGATTTGACCAAATCTATACTTATTAAAAATCCCCAAAAGCTGTTATTTGATGTTAATTGTGAAGACGTTGCGTGGATGTAAAAAAATCTCGTCATCTGGGACATTTACCAGCGTGCGCTGCGTAAAATAGCAGATATATATTAAAACTAATGTACCCGTATTGGAGATTTCTAGATTTACAAAAATACTACAAAACAAGTCCGTATCGTTAATAAAGATAGTATATATTATGGTTTATTACTATTTTTTATTTAACTACTTTTGTGTTGAAAGTTTCAATATGGGCCAAATTTTGCGACACTTATTTACACGGAGGCACTGCATTTAATAAATTAACGAATACGGATATTTTCATAGTCTATTGGGGATTAGCTGATCTATTTATGATAAAACGTGAAAATATTATAATAATTCCTATTACAATAAAGCCTATTATAATGTAGAAATGTAGACACATTTCTACATTTTCTATCAGTAGAATATTCTTACAAACGGCGAAAATACGCATCCCTCAATTTTACTTAAATGTTTGTTCCGTTGAGACTTGAGATCCTACAGAAAAAATGCGAAAAAATTGTTATCTGTTCTAACACATCTATCAATTGCCACAATTCTTATTGTGGCTGGCTCCTTTTTTCACATAGAATCAGCTTGTAAAAAAATACATTTGTTTATTAATAAACTTTTAAAAACTAAATGATTAATCAAACAACTTTATGATTCCGGTGTATTAAAATACGGATGACAAAACTTTAACAAATATAAATATAAGTCATCAATTGAATATGCATATATATAATTAAATACAGACGTCGCTATCAAATTATATTCCCTCATCCGTATTTCCTACAAACAACTTACGGAAGTCTAATACGACCTCGTCGAAATTCGCGTCGCAAAAGAAGACGCTCTCTACCGGCGAATTATTTTATTAGTTTCATTTATACACCATTATCAAGGTCATTGACACGCACAAGTTTATTTTAAAGAGCTAGTTTATCTTTGTCGCCACGAAATAGAATTTCAGAACGTTGCACTCTCATATAAATTTGGCAAATACAAATTAAATTTATCAACAGAAATTTAATTTTGTGTCATCGATATAAATACATTGGGTGAAGTCAGTAACACCATTGGTTTAAAGTGTTGATTATGTTACATTTAGAAGTCATATTTCAATGAAAAATGATTTTTTTTTCTGACATGTTACTCAAATCATATTCAAGTATAAAATAATGATATATTATTGTATAACCTGTATATTTCAACTTCCACCATCAATTCTACTTTTTCTTACCCTTAACAAATTGAAGTAGGATCGGCACAATATGTCTTCATCATCCATTCTCCTCTATAATTTTTCAACTCTGGTGCCACTACTTTTATTCATATCATTCGTCACCTCGACTTTCCCCAATTATGTGCAGTTTGTTTACCGAAATATTTATTCCAAAGTCCATATGAAAACAAATAAACATTAACAATTGTATTGAAGTCAATTTTACAGATCCAAATAGCTTTACTTTTGATATCTCATTTATTTATTTATTTATGTTGAAGTGTTGTGTTGAACGAACTAACGATTTGTTTAATATTGTTTAAAATTATGGTTCTTCTGGAGAATAGAGAAAAGATGAAGAATGAATAACCACTGTTTTGCAATCAGTACTGTTTCTACCACAACCTGACCTGGCAAAATTTATTAAGTTTACTGTTCATAATTTTTTTATACGTAAATATAGAGTTGACGTATGTTTGTATTTTAACTTTATATTGTTCTCTATAAAAATAAAAATCCTAAATTTAGATAGAAACAACGTATTTATTATTTTAACAAGAAAAAATATTTACATTCAAATTATGATATCCACAAGTTCAAGTTATACAGATTAATATAAATTTTCCCAAAATATCTTATATTATGGTAAACGTTTGCGGATTTTATCGAAAATTTATCAACTTCTGCTTATTATATGTTGCTTACGAGGTTTACAGGAAGCAAAAATCGTATTATTTCCGCATTTCATAGTGGATGAACCGGTAGCACTTGTTTTAAATAGCTTTGACATAGAGTTAGCTATTATTATATAATATATATCATTCACAACCGGCGAACTCTATAGCTTAACGGTGACGTAAGTAGGAAGAGTATAATAGACATTAATTCGTTTTGGTGAACGTTGTTTAAGTGACGTCAAAATTTGAAATATGTAATATTAATCTGTCTCATAATGTCTTAAAACATTTTTGTTACTTAATAGAAAATTAACAAACACAATGTCGATCGTAAAGGGCTTGAATATAGGGTAATATTATTATAAAACAAAGTCCACAGAAGTTGTCTGCCTGTATGTAATCAATTTTCTCAAAATCTACTGAACGTAGTTTCTACGGTATTTACTAAAAGATCCGGAAAGTATAGTTTATATAAATTGTGGTAAATAAGTCATAAGTCAACTAAAGTCGTTGTACCTAACCGAATTCTAAATGCAACCAAATTATTACAAACCGTGACGTACATGTAACATTTCTCGATTGAAGCATTAATTGATGTGCAGTTTTTAAATCTTCTTAATATAATCATAAATATAAATATAACTCGTTAGTGAGTCACAACATTATCAACTTCACGCTTCTTAATCATTTCTAGTACAGCTATTTAACTGCTTTTATACGTCAATCGTTTACGCAAAAGTTTTTACGTTGAAGTATGTATGTTAGTTTTATCAGTAGTTGCCAAGAAACGGAAAGAAAGATTCGGTAAGTAATAGTAATATGTGTATAATAATTTATCCGTAAGTAAATTGTTGAGTTGTCCTTCACGTCCTTGTGTTAACTTCGGAAGAGATCGACGGATCAATATTTTTGATATGGAGATAGACTTTGTTATAGACTTGCGTTAGTTTGGACCTGATGTTCAAGGAGAGAAAGTTGCTTCTGAACGTAGCATCTGCAGTGCTAAATTATTAACTAAATTATTATTTAAACATTTTCCTTAGCAATGAAAACTTTGAACCCATTTATCTCAAAACATGATTTTTTGAGTTGTGCTACTATTGCAGCTCATAAGTTAAATATATATGAAATTCCAGCTCATCAGCGAAATAATATGAAATTGCGGCTAATGGTGGTGTTCTTAATTTTTTCTATAACATAACTTTTTTTTTATCCATAGACACTGTGGTTCAATTTTCATCTACGTAATAGGTTATGTTAAAAAGGTTTAACAATTGCCATTTCTTCATCTTTACGTCTTAAGCAAAGCTAAATCTACGATTGCTACAGACTTTTTGCATGAAATTCCCTTCAGCCTTGTACTTAATTATTTGTAATGAAATATTTTAACTACTTTTTCCGTAAGTTCATAGCTTACACGACAGTCAGTCAAATGGGTTGTTACGAGTAGATAATAAACTTTGAAACAGTTATTTAATCTATTTATTTTTTACATATATTATTTTATTGTGTAAATTGTGTGTATTAAAATATATATTAACACTAGCTTCACCAGCGGTATCGCCCGCGTGAAAATCGAGGTGTAAAATTTTTTTTGTCACAAGTTTCATAAAAAAGCAGGCGAGTTTTTTTTTATAAACACGCAATATCTTCACTACAATACATAAAAACCGTTCAGTAAATTTGGAGAAACTCACATACAGACAGACAGCTTATGGGGACTTTGGTTTATAATAAGTATAGATGGAGATGTACTTTAGTACTTTTATTTAACAAAAATATTTATTTCCTTCAAAATTCTGACATAATCATTAACAGAATCTGGGACCATCCTAGTAAGTTACTAGTATTTCTACTTGTACTTCAATCAAAATTTAACAAATCTTTCGTTATTACAAAATCATTGAAATTTATACATAAATAAGACCTTTAATTTAACGGAGCATAAAATATTTTATTGTGTATAATTCATTTAAATGTAAATCAATGAACGTAACATTTAGCGCTTCACAAGTAACGCTTCGCAACTGTATTAATTTACTGCACGACATACATTTATATACGTCTCAAGTTCACTAGTACTAAGAGACAAGAAAACTAAACAGTTACCAAGGTCAAGGACCTGCATCAATTGTGCATGTAGTATTATCATAGAGTGATTATACTTAGAGTCGGAGAACCATAGGCAGGTCTGTAAGTGACAATGATATAATAATGAGAGTGAAGATAGAATATGAAACTCGTATACTTCATCATTGTCTATTCACACATAAAAAAGAGAAGTACAGATAGATCACCTTAATTTGTTTACCCTTTATTGTAACTGGCTATGCCTGTGTAAAATTAAAAAAATAAATACATAAAAGTAGTTCTTATGAGTATACCATAAGAGATAGAGACATGCTGTCCCGGACTTTATTGTAGTATTTTAATAGATTTATAATTTCCTAGTACATTACTTTAGTGTATCTTCGCTGGTTTACAAGGTGCACACGACTAAAGCTCTCAGCAGGCGAGTTATTTCGCGACGTCATTAACACAATTAACATAAAACTGTAATGTACTATTTACCTAAACTTTTCGGAAGTATTGCACTACCTTTCAATAAAAACCGTATAAAAATCCGTTCTGTAGATTTTGAGTAAATCAATCACATACAGACAGCTTTTGGTGACTTTGTTTAATAATATGTATAGATATGTCACATCTTAGGCTGGCTTCCCTACTTTCAGTATAATAACTCTATAAGTATTATACTTGGCCATTATGACGGAATCCACAGCAAATCAGAGTTAAATGACGTTCATAACGCACACATTTACCAGTCCCAGTAACGGATGGTTTCTGATATTCAGTATACTAAGTGTGGGTAAGTGTAATCACTACTCTTTTATCAGGTATACGTCATAGAACCGTATAAAACCTCTTATTGTTAACAATCAATACGCATTGAAGTAAAAATGTTACACGTATTTTGGCCTTAAACTTGCCTTGTCTTTAAAAGCCTGAATAGGAGAGGAATGAAAGTTGTACTTCCCTTCGTTCTAAGGTATTTATAATAATAGTAATAAAAGCACCTTGCTATATTTGCAGTTTTTTAAACTCCAAGTTTTGGAATATATATGATTAACACAATAACGGAGTATTAGAATATTATTATATATTACTCAATTACTAATTAATATATATTACTCAATGTGGGGCCCATGCCCCATCAGGGGGCAATTCGACATTCAACTTGAACGAGTTTTCGACCCATTTAAATGCTAGATTTCTGTGCCAAATTTTTCTTCCTTAAACCTACCATTGAAATTTCTTAATTGAACAATTCAATTTTTTTAGGGTAAAAATTCTGTATACATAGGGGACATAAGATGAAGGTTAGATTAAAGATATATTAAGGTGGGGCATGACACAAAAAAGGTTGGGACACACTGCAATATGTATTAAAAAATTTACGATTTTTTTCCTTGTCGTACATGATATTCAGATATTGTCTCAAAACTCTTTTTTACCAGCGTATAATATTTCCTTATTAGTACTAAGAATTAATTTTATATTGCATTTTTTTTACTAAAACATTCTTACATTCTAATAAACGATGACGTAACGTCTGAATTTTGTTTGTAAAAGTAATGCAAAATACAACGCAATACGATTTGGTTTGTTTATTACGATACTGCGCAATTCCAGATCAATTTAATGTCTAAATAGACTTTGGCCTTTAACTTGTTATAAATGGTAATTAATTCTTCCTTGTCTTTTCTTAGTATTTCATCAGATTTTTAACATTCCATATTTGGCATTCTGAATGCTTTTTTTTAAAACCTTTTTTTAGAAAATATGATGATTCAAGTACTTTTAAATGATCGAAGAAATTTATTTATAATTATTTTGTAGATATTTCTATTTCTATACTAATATATATATGGTATCTAAATAGAAACAGTGTTTTTACCCCGGGATTTGAACCACTGCGAAGGTCACGTGTTCACCTCCAATGAGTTTTTCTGTGTCTAATTGATAATGCAATTTATCACACGCCTTTAAGTGAAGAAAAACATCGTGAGGAAACCTGCATATCTCTAGAGAAATCAGGGGATTGGGGCAGCGTTGGCCTATACCCATCAGCGGGATAATATCAGGCTGCTACTATAAGAATCAAATATATTTTTTCTCACAGTCTTAAAAAGGGACAAGAATTTTTTATTACTGGGCATCAATACTTATATTAAATCATATACCTATTGTTGGTTGACGTAATTAAACCGTGACCAGCCTCAATTGCATCGTCTATCAAAACGCGCTGAATACAACGCGTAAATTTCACGTCACATTTCTACGGCGGTTCTCACGTGACTGTTGTGTCATAATATACGAATGTACGCACGAATTTACGGTCCGGCAAATTTCAATTATTATCACTGTCGTAAAATTACGTACTCGAAGCCGGTGAATGAAATAGAATAAAACACGCTTCCACGCGATTTACTCCTGTAGTTAAATACATTCATCAAACCGCGTTAACCATTTCACAAGATGGACTTAGATTTAATTTTGAGAATAATCTTATATAGATTTACATCTAAAACTATATAAAAGATAGACTTTCCAAAATAATAGTAATTTGCAGAAATAAAATGTTTAATCGTTATCCTCCAATTTCGGGACCATATTATGTATCTCAACCTGATATGTCTCCAGGAAGCCGTGAGTGTATAATAATACATAAAATCTAAATCTACTCTTTATTCAAATAAACTTGTAAACAAGTGCTTTTGAATCGTCAACTCTACTGCTGGTTCGGAAAGCTGTTCCTACCGAGAAGAGCCAGCAAGAAACTCGGCGGTTGCTCTTTTAAAAATATAATTCTTAATACTATTTACATTAAGTCGTTACTGTCTTGTACAGGTTCAAAGGAGCTATATCAACACATTATTATCTTTTAAGTAATCTTTAAGAGTATTGTAGGCTTTCTGTATCAGCCTCTTTTAACAGTGTTTTTAAACTGCTGTAATGGCAAAGCTGAATCCTAAATATATCGATATATTAATTAAAGCACAATTCCAGTATTAATGAATTTTATGCAATGTAATAATTAGGCTGTAACATTTATCCTGTGTCTTCCTTTTGACAACATAAATTTTTAAAAAAAGTTAAACATAAATACTTTTTGTCTACAGGAATAATGACACTCAGCCGCGGCCCGTGTGACCTCGACAACATGAGTCTGTTCCAAGACCTCAAATTAAAGAGGCGGAAAGTTGACTCCCGATGTAGTAGCGATGGTGAGTAAAATTAATCTTTAACAATAATTTATAGAATTATTCGTTACTTTGTGCAGGTCCATAATACAAAAGTAATAAGAATATTATTTTACTATACGACACGATTTACGATTTTGTCGTGGAGTCTATCTCCTGACGATACTTCAGTTACGGGGCGAAACAATTGTTGAGATTGTGGTGGTGAATGTGTGCAGTGCTTGTGTATTGTTGTGCCATAGGTGTCGGGTAGTGCATGAGTTTTTACAAATTCTGCATGTATCAGGTATGAGAACGAATAGTACACTCTAGATTTAGCATTACATATATTTTCTTTTATCGCGGATCATACCAAACTAATATTCTCATTACTTTTTTAAATCTTTAACAATTAATTATTAATTGCTTTATTTATTATGTGATATAACGGAAAGTCAACGACTGCGCACTTGTTTATTTAATTTTACCTTTAATTCATCTTTATACTAGTTGTGCTCGCGACTTTACTCGCGGGGCAATAAGACACGAATATCTAATAAAAAAATAAATAAATAAGTATGTGGGACACTTACACACACGGTCGTCCGTCCCCGAAGTAACTAACTTAATACTTGTGTTATGGCAGAAAGACAACTGGTGAATGTATACTTATATAATTTTGAAATACATAGTTAAATACAAACATACACCCAGATTTGAAGACCAACTAATTCATGTATAGAAAATATTGGCCCTCGGCGGGAATCGAAACCGCGAACCGCGGAGCAAAAGGCAGGGTCACTACCCACTGCGACAACGGGCCAGTAGCAATATGTGTTTTATTCAATTTACTTAAACCGTAATGAACTTAATAGTTCAATAATCTACACCTTCCTTAAGAATTGTACTAACTTTTAGTAAAAACCATACAAAATCCGTTCTGTAGATTTTTGTAAAATCGTCAGGTGTTACAAACTTTCTTTTATGATATGCATAGATTAATTTGCTACGAGTATAACAATGATAGATTATTTATATCCTGGATAGGATAGGACAGAACAATATAAATTTATACCTAATTGTAAAAAATATATTGAAAAATACAAATAAAACTGTGTTCCCTAAAGTCACTAGGATCTCCAAGTTATTTTAAATTTTTCTTTACCTTATTGTAAAAATATATTGAAAAATACAAATAAAACCGTGTTCCCTAAAGTCAATAGGATCTCCAAGTTATTTTAAATTTTTCTTTACCTTATTGTAAAAATATATTGAAAAATACAAATAAAACTGTGTTCCCTAAAGTCACTAAGATCTCCAAGTTATTTTAAATTTTTCTTTACCTAATTGTAAAAATATATTGAAAAATACAAATAAAACCGTGTTCCCTAAAGTCACTAGGATCTCCAAGTTGTTTTAAATTTTTCTTTACCTTATTGTAAAAATATATTGAAAAATACAAATAAAACCGTGTTCCCTAAAGTCAATAGGATCTCCAAGTTATTTTAAATTTTTCTTTACCTTATTGTAAAAATATATTAAAAAATACAAATAAAACCGTGTTCCCTAAAGTCACTAAGATCTCCAAGTTATTTTAAATTTTTCTTTACCTAATTGTAAAAATATATTGAAAAATACAAATAAAACCGTGTTCCCTAAAGTCACTAAGATCTCTAAGATTTTAAATTTTTCTTTACCTAATTGTAAAAATATATTGAAAAATACAAATAAAACCGTGTTCCCTAAAGTCACTAAGATCTCTAAGATTTTAAATTTTTCTTTACCTAATTGTAAAAATATATTGAAAAATACAAATAAAACCGTGTTCCCTAAAGTCACTAAGATCTCCAAGATTTTAAATTTTTCTTTACCTAATTGTAAAAATATATTGAAAAATACAAATAAAACCGTGTTCCCTAAAGTCACTAAGATCTCCAAGTTATTTTAAATTTTTCTTTTAATTACGAATGTGACTATAGACCTATAGAGTTTACGAATGGTAGAGAATGGAACAGAAAAACATGTTGTGCCGACCTCGGTATAAGGTAGGAGAATTAAATGATGTTTGCCTAGCAATCACAAATTAAAAATATCACTAGGAAAAGTTTATTGAGCAAACTTCTCCTAACTCAAGTCTGAATATATCTTACGTGCAATTAGCAGTGGAAGGTCAGGAACAATGGCCATTAGAATTCAAGACAGGTACGATTCGAGTCGAGCATGAGCGGTACTCCGCTCACGAAGTTCATGTCACTTTCGAATACGTTGTAGCTGTCCTGTTATACCATTTCGATATAAACGTGATATTAGAACACATTTATGTTTCTCAAATGATATTAAACCATATTTAACTATAACGGTGTGGTGTCCGGTTAGACCGAGTAGAATAGACCACCCCTTTCTTACCGAGGTGACGTATAATGCGACTAAGGTAAGTTGACCCACCGTGTGGTATCTGGCTGAGTAGAATAGACCACCCTCTTTCTTAGCGAGGTGTCGTAAAATGCGACTAAGGTTAGACGTCAGGCAGGCGGCCGGTCGTAAAAACGCAGCCAAATTATTTGACAGCATGTTTATAACATGTTGAGCTGACCCCACTTAGAGTGGGATAAAGACAGGAGGATAATTAAACCATATTTAACTGTAAATTTTAATACTAATCTCAATATTTTTTTTTAAAAGTCACTCTCATTTCAAATACACTATACCGTCAGATACAAGGGCAATAAAGTTTAAATTTCACAAATAAATAATAAGTAAATAATAATAGTATAATGTATTTTCTGCAAAATAATAGTTATCATTTTTGATTAACGTCACTATTATTTATATTGTAATCAATAGCACATATTGTTACAAAACATAAACAAATATAATTAATATTCTTGGACGCTCTATACACAAAGCAAATCTCTATATATATTCAAAACAAAACCAGTTTTAAACAACCTTAAAAATAAATAAAAATTTGGCTAATTAATGTATAGAAGCTGGCTATAAAAATAAGTACTTGCACATAGAGTTATTATACCAGAGTAGAGGGAGCCATAGGCGGGCCAGAAAGTGTAAGAAATAATTCGTCTACTTTTTTGTCTAATCAAACATATAATAAAGAGATAGACAGATACACTCTCATTTTCATTTTCATTATTTCTCTTTATTGTAATATGGCACATTTTATGCTACCTACCCTACTCTAGAAAAATAATCCTATGTCAAATACAGTCATTAAATATTTAAGGCTACCACTCTGGATTCTATATTATTTTTTTTCGTACGTCTAAAAACTAATTTTTCATTATTGTTTCAATCTAGTTTATTTAATTTAATTTAATTTAATAATATAATTTATTTTTGCTAAAAAAATGTTTTCTCGTTTCTAATGTAATCAACGTTAAAATATTTTTTTAACTTTTTATATTAATTAATATAATATGATAATTAATAATTATGTAATAATAATAAATTTATATTATATAATTATAATATAATAATTATTTTATAATCTATATAAGATTTAAAAACAAAAATATTTAGGCATAGTTGCAACTTTAGAACGTTAAAATTCAGACACTCGTTCGCTCATTTAAATGTTAGAGAAGCAATGTCACATTGCATAACATGAGAAATTAAATTTGTGTTTTATAATCGACAACATCCGTCGAAAGTTAAATAATATTCGATGCTAAACATAACCTGAACATATTCGGCTGGCACGAACCGCACCAACTTTCACTCGTAACTGGAAATTATCTTCAAAAATCCGGTTTAACAAGTGCAATGCCACTGCGATTATGAATAGATAGTCTTCATAATATTTAACATTTGTAAGTTATGGATGTCGTAGTGAAAGACGAAGTCAACTTTACAAAATGTACAATATTCTTGTCCCTCCTCATTACATATACCAAACTACTACATATAATATCAGATTAAAAAATTGTAAATAATTATTACATACAACTACACACTAATATTACAAATGCGTTTGCCCTTTTTTCACGTCCTAACAAAACAACGGTTCGATGAGACTTTGGATATTGAGATGTTGTAAAGGCTAGAGAGTGACAGGCTTTTATTATTAGTGAAATCCAATGAAGTATCATCATGCAATAGCTAATTTAAAATATATTTCAGTCTCTCTGTAGATTTTACCAACTACTACTAATGCCATCTATGAAAAGGTATCAAAGACACACGTTATAAATCAAAACTTATATTTTTACCATAAAGGTACAGGAGTTAAACACTGGAAGAACATTAAGCACTAACAATTAAATTTTCTCTGGTTGGTAAAATGTTTTTCTGTTTGCTTTGGGATATGCTATATCAATGATTAATATTAAACTCATTGTTATAACGGAATACTTATTAAACCTTTTATTTAATAAGTAAGGTGACAAATTTCAATAAACATATTTCATCAATAGTTAGTGCAACCTGTATCACCGACTAACGCGTCGACAATGATGACTGGGTATATGATCCTCTGACTATATGATGTTCTTGTTCCCGAAGAAAAAACATGTTTTTTGTATCTTATTGCTAGCCCTAAAATCTTCAATATTCTTCTAGCGGATCAAACGTGAAAACAGACAGATAGATTTACGCATTTATAATATTAGTATAGGTTAGTATGGATACTAGCTATCGGTTACATAACCATAAGCTCAATTTATTTTACGGAATCAATCAATTATTTTTTTTACTGTCAGTAACAAGTACACTATACAGACCGTAACAAATCATATTGAATCGTTTTAATATTCAGATAATAGTGGTAGTTAAAATATACGGAAGTATTCGAGATTCGGATATACAGAACAAAAAAATAGGTGTAGTGTTCAATTATTTATAGATTTGCGTGTATCTTGATAACCGTTTTGTGACGTTGGTGGACGCGACGCGGTGAGGGTGTGACGCGGCGAGGGTGTGACGCGGTGTGACGCCACGCACCCGCGCCTGACGCCGTGACGCACCCTCGCGTGTTGAATTGCTGTGTGTGCACTCGTTAACAAGATAAGCGGGATCATTCAAACTGAGACCGTACGCTACGTTTAGTACCGCTCGAGCACACTGTTTGACTTCGTCTTATTTATATTTACATTTTTTGCATTACGTTTTTATATGTTCTAGAGCTTGGCAATCGCATTGATTGTTTTATGAATGAAATAGTGAGACTAAGATGTTTATGTTCCGAATAGGGTTGCCAACCGTACTTTGTAATATATTGTACATATAATATTCAATGTAGAGTGGACAATCCGTTTTTATACCTGATATATTCAGGATTCATAAAAACACATATACAAATCTCTATCACCACCACGCATGTGTCTTTACGAATCCTGCATATATTAGGTATGAAAACGGATTGTCCATTCTAAATTTAGCATTATATATTTTCTATTTTACTTCATCGCGGATTATAGTAAAATAATTTTATTATTACTTTCGTATTATGGATCTCCGCAAAGTAGCGCCTAATTTAATAAATTAATATTTCAAGTAAATGAGAACAAAAACATACAAGAATGCTTTATTTCAGATGATTTGATTTTTTCGAGATTTTTAAGTATAGTCGTAAATATTATTTCGTTAAACGAAATTTATAGACTGCTGCTGAAACGATTTGCGAATCCAGTGCGAATAAAATGTTTTTTTTTTTTGCAATAATAAAGAAAAATAAATAGTGCTTTATTTTGAATTATCTACTTACTTATTTGAACTGCACAATTTTTTATTGCTCAAAAACTCTACCTCCGAATTTGTGGTCCTTATAAGATTTCTTTACGAAAGTCATTGTTTAAATTTAAATGTAGTGTAATTATTATTTAATTATTAATGCGTTTGTTTATTTGGTTAATAGTGCGCAATCTTGTTTTTGTGATAACAGAGATAAGTAAAATATAAGTAATATAATTATCGCTCCATTCAAGGTTGTAGTAGTACATCTGTGTGAATCTAACCAATTATCCGATTTCCAAACAGTCAATGTTTAAAAATTAATAACATTGAATTGCTTAAATAAAAAATGATTAAATATAAAATGACACTGACCAAATTTTTTTTTTCTTAAAAAAAGAGTATGGATATTTTAACAAATGTAATGCACGATCTCATAAAAGTAAATTTTATTTACATATACAAATCCTTACCAAATATACCTTAAAATATAGAAGTTGTCCAAGTTGTATTTATCTTAAGTTACATACTATAAATATAAAAATCATGCCCACGTAAAATGGTCCCCAGAATGCTCGCTAAGATAAAATAAAATTAACAAATGCTTAGTGATATGTATCTACATTTATATTAAATCTTATAAATACACAAATCCATCCTTTCTAAATTTACTTACAAATTATTTCTTAAATACTATCAATAGTATCTAAGCTGAAATTTTATGGAATCGATAGCCATGTTTGCGGATAAATTGCTTCTTTTACGAAACACTTTACAGCTACCTTATCACTTGAAGAGGTAATTTATACAAGTGAATTGTATATAATACATAGTTTTATACAGAAACAATGATATTACCTAGTTCTGTTGTTTCTTTGATATTACAAAAATAGGTCATCATCTTCCTGCCCTTATCCCACTGTAAGTGGGGTCGGCACAACATGTTAAAAACATGTTGTCACATGATTTGGCTGCGTATTTTACGACCGGCCGCCTGCCTGACGTCAAGTTATCTTAGCCGTAATTTACGACACCTCGATATGATAGAGTCTATTCTACTTAACCGAATACCACATGGTGAGTCAACTTACCTTAGTTGCCTTTTACGACACCTCGGTAAGAAATGAGGTTGGTACTATTCTACTCAGATGCATACCAAATTGCGGGTCGACTTACCTTAGTTGCCTTTTACGACACCTCGGTAAGAAAAGAGGATGGTACTATTTATTCTATTCAGCCGGATACCACACGACGTGATATTACAAAAATAGGTATTGAAGTATAATAGGCGGCTGGCCACAGCACACAGACACGTGGTTCGAAGGCGCCATTGGAGGGAGGCGGGAACGCGCCAGGGTAGGGGTGTGACCTACTTCTGCTGGGTCGCTGACCGCGCGCGACCTTCGCTTGCACCGATCGGAAAAAGTTCGGCCCGTAGATACAATTGCGTAACTGGTTTTATTGTTATCTACCAACAAACGCTTTCGTATTCAAACAAATCGTACCAGACGCAAACGATTTTCGCATTACATTCCAATTTACTTTGGTCGATACTCACACTTGACAGGCTCGATCATTACAGCTAATAGCACCAATCAATACCAACAACTTAATAAGCAAATAATTAATAGAATTAGGCGTTACTTTGCGAAGATCCATAATACAAAAGTAATAATAAAATTATTTTGCTATAATCCGCGATGAAGTAAAATAGGAAATATATATAATGCTAAATGTAGCTCGGACAATCGGTTATCATACCTGATACATGAAGGATTCCTAAAACACATGTACAAACCTCCACCACCGCCACCACAATACACAATACAAATCGCAAAGCAAAAACGCTTTGCGATTTTGATCGTGGAGTCTATCTCCGGATGATGCTTCGGTTGCGGGGCGAAACGATTGTTGAGTTTGTGATAGTGAACGTATGTAGTGCTTGTGTATTGTGGTGGCGTCGGTGGAGGTTTGTGCATGTGTTTTTACGAATCCTACATGTGTCAGGTATGATAACCGATTGTCCACTCTACATTTAGCATTATATATATTTTCTATTTTAATTCATCGTGGATAATATCAGCAAAATAATTTTACTATAACTTAATAAGCTGTAAAAGGGCTAGTTATTTTCGGAGCATGCCTTCCTAGGACCTCAGCAGCCGATTGCATCACGCGGCTAGAAAGATCAGTCCCCACCAATGGTGTGGCAAAGGACGCGGAGTGAAATAGAGATCGTCCTCGAAGCGAGAGCGGTGCACGCGTAGCACTAGTCATTGTGCGGTTGCACTTCGCACGCACGGCCGTCTGAGTGACCTAATAGTGGCTGGAGGGAGGGACCGGGAAGCGCGCGGGGAGCGGCCCGCGCTGCCGCTCGTGCGGTAGGTCGGGCTCACTGCGCGCGCCCGCTGCCCGCAGCCGCCAGTGGAAAACTTTCTTCGCAACTTTTCCTCGCGTAAACAAAACCGCGCTAACGTTTTCGCCGCGCTCGTAAGTCCGATCATTAAAGAATAGACAAACGGCGTTCTGATTCAATCGTAAACATGGATCATTCGAGTGTTCACGATGCCGCTATCGATGTCATATAATTGTTCATAAGTTCAATGGACTCAGTGATTTAGGATGTAATTTGGATGGTGCGGGTAACTTACTCATATGGATGTAGTAATAAAAAGTCGGTAATGTTTCTAACTCATAGTTTATGTTTTATAGCCACCGTGTTTCATAATAATTATATATGCCTATACAATAGTATAAAGTATCTAAGGAAAACTTGGACTTTTATCCTTAAATTGAGTACAACATGTGTATAAAATTCTGTTTCTCAACCAAGTGCTTATTTATAAAAATAAATCAAAGTTATTAAATTTGAAAAATGAATTCTACTATAAATCATAAACGAAAGTAAATTTATTTATATAATTGTATATAACTCGTTCGTAGAGCCCTTTGTTGCAGCATGGGCACAAGCGCAACGCTTCCGGGCGTCGCATCTGCGCTCGCGCCGCTTTCACTTTCTCCGCGCTCACCGCACCGCATCTCGCGTTCACCCGTTCCGACGTGCGGCGATACTTCCTATATTTTCCATGTATTTTTCTTTCCGCGTTCCGGATTATTGCGCGATCTGTACGTGAAACTGAATTACAAACTTAACAACTATGCAAATATATTAAATACAACGGCGGATTCATCATCAACGCGCTCGCGCTCAAATGTAAAGCCACCTTTCTAAATGTTTTGCGATTGCATCCGTGAATTAAATTAGTTTTCTATGTGGTCGGGGCCGCGCTCGCGTCGTGACGCAACCGGCTAATCTAGTCGACGACGGCGGGAAGTGCAGTGTCGCGTCCCTGCGTCGCACCCCGCGTTTCTACTAACTACGACCACGTCGCGCGGTCGTTGACATTTCACCTAGTTTCTATTCGTCACTTATTAAAAGCACGCCTTGCACTTATTCTTCGCGAAGACGCGGAAGTCTGCGACCGTTCTTAATTTTACTGTATGCTCCCCCAGGCGAGTCTGCAGCTGATACCAGTACGTCGTCGCCGGACCCCGGGCCGCCCTCCCCGCGCATGGCCGAGGCGGGCTGCAGCACGCCGCCGCATCCGCCGCCCGTGTTCGACGGGGGCGGTTCACCTTCGCCCTCTCCCTCATGCCACCCCACCGTGATCCGTTCTGCACCGCCTTATTCAGTGATCAAATTTGAAGGTGCGCCTTCCTTAGTTAAGTCAGAGAGCTCACCGGCCGTGAAACATGAACCTATGCCTTCGTCTCAGTTCCCACCCGTCAAGATCGAAAAACCGGAGACCGCACCACCTGAGCCTCTTCAGGCTTACAGACCCCGTGCTATCGCGCCACCTACGCAGAGTACGTCGCTATCACCGGGACATTGGCCGCCAGCCGCTTGTATTAATGGTGTGAAGCCAGAACTCATTGGTGGCCATTTTCCTCCGCAGCCATTAGAACAGAAACCAGGATCTCGTAGCTCTGGGCAATGGCGAGGTGCGCCAGCTGTCATAATGGGCGAATCAGGTGGTGTTAGGACAATGTTTTGGACGTTACCAGCACCAACAACTAGTACAGAACCGACAGCGAGCGCTTCGCATACGCCAACCTCCCCGACGCCTGATCCGGGAACATGCAGTGAGGAATCCGCTGCAAGAATGTTACTGAATCTTGGTGGTGAACTGAGAAGGCCTAGAGTAACGTCACTTAACATGGAACTTTTGTGGGCAGGAGATGTATCCCAGTTACCAGCGCATCAACAAATGCATGCTTTGAATTTAAGTGCAGCAGCAGGCAGTGTCTCAGGAGTGTCAGGTGCACCGAGTCCGAGCGCCTTAACGGCAAGGCCTGAGCTGCGGACGTATGCTGCTGAGACTGAACGCGATGAGGATGAACAACCAATGATTTGCATGATCTGTGAAGACAAGGCGACAGGGTTGCACTACGGTATCATAACTTGTGAAGGTTGTAAGGGGTTTTTTAAAAGGACTGTCCAAAATCGACGAGTCTACACTTGTGTTGCTGATGGTGGCTGTGAAATTACAAAAGCGCAACGAAATAGATGTCAATATTGCCGTTTCAAGAAGTGTATCGAGCAAGGAATGGTTTTACAGGGTATGTATTAAAAATATATATTAATTTTGTTGTTATAATAGAACATACTCGAATAAACGTTTATTTGTTTTAAACAGCTGTTCGGGAAGACAGAATGCCGGGTGGTCGAAATAGCGGTGCAGTCTATAATTTGTATAAAGTGAAATATAAGAAACACAAGAAACCAAATACAAAAGCGGCAACGTCGTCAAGTCGAGCATCTCCACCTGAAAAACCTAAAGACCCTTTACCACCGCTCCCATCGCACCTCGTCAATGGGAACATTTTAAAGACTGCCTTAACAAATCCTAGTGAGGTAATTGTTTCCAAATAAGAAATTACTCATAATAGCTAATTAGAATCAGAATATTTTTATTTACTGTGTCTCTTTATTGTAGGTTGTGCACTTAAGAGCTAGACTGGAAAGTGCAGTGTCTTCTTCGCGAGACCGTGCCATTCCTTTAGATAGAGCGTTACATATGATTGGAGCACTCATAGACTGCGATGCGATGGAAGATATTGCTACCGTTCGTCACTTACCTGATCTCCTACACGACACTTCTGAAATTGGTGACAAACTTTGTAAAATTGGTGACTCGATTGTACATAAAATGGTCGCGTGGACGAAGAAGTTGCCATTTATAAATGATATACCTATGGAAATACATTCGAAACTACTGATGGAGAAGTGGCACGAGATCTCAGTCTTAACGACAGCAGCGTACCAGGCGATGCACGGGAAGCTTGCACATGCGCCACCATCCTCGGATCATGAACACGATTTCATGCAAGAGGTAAATATTTTTAGAAACCTTTAGTAAATATTTTATCCGTTTCTTTCATGAAGATCATGCTGACATTATCTATGATTTGAGATTGTTCAAAATCCTATTATTTTAATGCATTCGATATATAAGGAAGTACAATAATGTGGAACATAGATTATAATCTTACCAACCAACCATGAATTATAGGCACTCAAATGATCACATTCGCTCCAGGGACTTCCGCACATGCACGAGCGCAGTTACGTGATCGTTGCGTAACCAATAGAAAGTCGTCTCACTGCACTCGGACGTTTGCGCTGCATAGTTCGTTCTATTAGAATCGTAAAATGCAACCGTTTCTATTAACCAGCTGTTAGGATGAATAACAAATGTGGACAATCTTCTATGCTTTGAAATTGTTATTGCTTTTAGTATTCGATTGCAACACAATATTTAGGTTATCCAGTTTCAATTGGAACAAATCTTTTAAATAATTTAAATAAATTCAATTACTATAATTTGGATAATTAACAGCTTTAGTGACATGAAAGATTTTTTTTATAATCATATTGAAGTAGAACGAATTTAGTAGTTCTGTATAACATTTGTACACAAGTTCCTTTTCTTGTAACAGCGTACTTTTATTGCAATGGTTTCAGACATTATTCAAAGTAATATTTTGAACCTGAAACAACCGTGTCTGTTTAAATAATAAATATTAAAACATCTTCTTTTATGGGATTGTCATTCTAGGTTAAATATAGCAAATATATAACTTAAATAATATATTTATGCATTTTAGATGTCTAGATTAACATGTTAACATTACATAAATGTAATATTGATACCGGCAGTTACACAAAAACTGTTTTCATTGTCTAGTGCATTTCCTTTATACCTATGTAACTACGGTATTATATAACCGCCGATTCATATTCCGTGCCGTCTTTTCGTAATCCTAGACAAAATTTACTACACTGATTCTTATCTATGTCTATTCATTTCATATAATAAAATTGTGAAAGAATTTTGATAAAATGAGAGGGTCTCCATCAAGTTGATCGGGACACCTATTTCGCATTAACAAAGTCCATTTTAACTGTTTACCATATTTTATTATGTTGTAGTGCTCAGATTTCCCGTCTAATTCTAGTGACAGTAGTTTAAGATTTTGTAATAATCTAAAACACCTTTCCAATGAACTAGCTTCTCTTGCTTCACTCAAGGCCCTTTAAAGTATAAACTTTAAAACGATTTTCATTGCAAATAGTCCTAGTTGCTCTTTCTTTAATATATATACCATTTTTTGTTTATATTTTGTTAAATATAACCATAGAACAAGTTAAAAGCAAATCTATTTTATATTTAAATATATATATATATTACGGCACAAATTATATTTTACTGAGCACCATACTGTGGATATATTTTTCAAGCAACTATCAAATTTAAAGTAAAGTAACCGATTCTTAATTTTTGACTACCCTCATTTCTTACCGAGGTGTCGTAAAAGCCGACTAAGGTAAGTTGACACCAGACAGGAGGCCGGTTATAACATACCTAGCCAAATCACATCACAACACGGTTAAATCGCTTGGAGTAGGATAAGGGTAGGAGAATGATGTACATCATAATTCTCCTGCCCTAATCAGTTCTCAATGAAAAATATTAAATAAGGTTATAATTTGATGTATATTCCAGGTAAACGCAAATTTAAGGACCCTACAGAACTGTTTAACATCGTTAATGGGCAGGCCCATAACGTTGGAACAACTTCGATTGGACGTCGGGCTCGTGGTGGAGAAAATGACGCAGATAACCTGTGTGTTTCGCCGAATCCACCTCAGAATGGAAGAATACGTGTGTCTGAAGGTCTACATTTTGCTTAATCAAGGTGAGTACTTTGTTAGATACACCTTCTGTTATGATATACCGCTGTTTTATTAATTAATTATTTATTAATTAATGCAACACGCAGTGGTGGTTTTATTTTCGGATTTTGTAAATACAATCATTATAAAAGACAAATGACAAAACAACGCGATAAAAATATTTTGATATTAATATTATCTTTTTTATGTGTTAGTACTAAACAAAAGAGTAAAAACCTTATATTATATTATATTGTATTTTATTATATTATATAGACGGCGCAAGCATTTTTATTATATTAACTACGTAACAGAACTTGATTATTTAATAAATAAATTAAATTAAAATGCGTAAATATTATGGTTATTTGCAAAACAAAAGTAATGTAAATATTATTTTGCTATTATCCGCAATAAAAAATAAATATAATGCTAAATTTGGTGTATTATCCGTTCTCATACTTGATACATGCAGAATTTATAAAAGGCTTTGCGATTTTAGCGTAGAGTCTAAGTTACGTTACTAGAGTTACAGGGCGATACGATTGTTGAGATTGTGGTGGTGAATGTTTGCAGTGCTTGTGTACTGTTATTTTATTGGTGGCGGGTAGTGCATGAGTTTTTACAAATTCTGTCTGTATCAGGTATGAAAACGGATAGTACTCCTTACATTTAGCATATATATTTTCTTTTATAGCGGATTATAGCAAAATATTATTTAAATTATTTTTGTATTATGGACCTCCGAAAAGGAACGCCTAATTCTACAAAAGACATATTCAATACAATTCGATTAGAGAACGAAAGGAAATCTATAAAAAAACGTTACTTGTATGACTTTATTATAAGTGAAACAAGATCGATTGATTTCGCTTGACAACGCGGCTGAAATCCACTTATAGACATGAGGGTGCATCGCCCCACTGCATGTAGGTCAGTTACAAGTTATAATTATATAATCCTGGAGCTATAGGTAATAGAGGCATACTTGATACGACCGAGCGTTTTCCTATTACACTACAGTATTCTTTGATCATTTATATTTCAATATAGCATTTGTTTTATACTTTTATTAAATGTATATTCTCATATTCAACTTCGAAATTCGATAGAATAACAATACAATAAAGTAATTATGGTTAATTTTATGGTATGTAGGTACGTATTCTACAATTTATAGTAGTATAAATTGTCTATGTTTAGTGATCGGTTGTATAGTCGTTTTAACATTGTCTGAACGAATGGATGTGAATTTAAGAGTAGATAGGTTTTGTACCTTTCTTAAAGGTCACGTAGCATAGGGTTTAGCGCAACACTGTTGAAAAACATAAAACTTGTGACCGAAGCCTACACGCGCTATATTTTAGCCTATCCTATTTTGCGCTCTATCTATCTCTAGCCGCTATAGAGTATCGAAGAGTTTTCTTATCTAGATACTGAAGTAAAAGTAAAAACGCACACGCAAGTAAAGTCGCTAGTAAGTTTTTATAAACGTTAATGAATAAATTCTAATTACTAATACTGCTCTATTGTCAACAAATATTTAAATACTCATATATCTATATGGAATATGCCGTGTGGTATCCGGTTGAGTAGAATAGACCACCCTCATTTCTTACAGAGGTGCCGTAATAAGCGACTTAGGTCAGTTGACTAACCATGTGGTTTCCGGTCGAGTAGAATAGACTACTTTTATCTTACTGAGGAGTCGTAAAGTACGACTCCTCAGTAACTTGAAATAAAATCCGTAGCCAAATCATGTGTGTTTATAACATGTTGTGCCGACCCCACTTAGACTGAGATAAGGGTAGGAAGATGATGTAAATCTATATGTAATAAGCGACAAATGACAATGTGACTATTTGATCTGAAATAACATTTTGACATCTTTAGCGATTACAATAACTGTCCGCGCCAATTGCAATGTGACAGTAAATACTTTGACACGAAGACACCAAAATGAAGTCGCAGAGTGCGCTCGTTAATGTTATTATGATTTATGGTACATGTAACCCAGTTTCACAGCGAGATGCTTGCGAAATCGATTAGAATCGACAACAGGGTATATTACAATAATTTCACTTCAAAGACTAAGTAAACAATAGACGCTTACGTTTGCTCAAAGTTTAATACACAACAAATTTTTTGACATCAATTGTTATAAGTAATATTATGATATTAGTAATAGGTAAACCAGGAACCAAAATAAATTAATAATACTAAAGATACGGCTTTAGAAAGTTCGTAATTTGTAGGATTCGGTATACATTTTCATGATAAAATTCTGACTTGACTTGCTGTAAAATTGGGCTTGCCTCTACTCAATTTCAAAAAAGCAATATAAAGCAATATAGTCAAAAATAGAAAATTTATACCGTTTTATTATATTAATATAATCATATCATTATATTAATACCGTTTTAAAGATATCCAAGTATTACATTTCTGTGTATAAGTCGCTCAATTAAAAAATAAAATAATTAGTATTCGGCTAGGTTATCACTTCAGCTATTTCTATACCTAAATTCACATCAAGCCGTTGCTTCGGAGGTGAACGTGAAAAAAAATTTAAACGAACAAACGCACATGCAAATTTATTTGAATATCATCATAATCCTAAACATATATAAGCCCAGTGCTGATGTAAATAAGCTTTTACAAGAAAGCGCCATTGCACTCGGTTCTTTAAGACGCTTTTCAAGCAGATAATTTATATGAATAATAATATATATTTATTTTGTAAGAAAATACACTATAACAATTAAACAAACTGATAAAAAAAGGAAGTAAGATGCGGCCAGTTACTCTACCACTGCTGGGAATAGGCCTCTTCTCTCCGTTTTGGGAGAGAAGGATTGGAGCTAAGACTTACCACGCTACTCCAATGCGGATTGGTAGTTTACACAAATCTCCAGAGTTCTCTAGAGATATGCAGGTTTTCTCACGATGTTTTCCTTCACCGAAAAGCGTGTGATAAATTGCAATTATCAATTAGACACATAAGTTTTAACAGAAAACTCATTGGTGTCTGCCCGGGGTTGAACCCGTGACCTCCTCGAAAAAGTCGCACCCTGTTACCGCTGGGCTATCAAAGCTACAACTAATAAATAAACTAATAAAAATATAACCCAAAAAAGTTTAACAATATTTACATATAACATTGTTATACAAAAAATTGTTATCATAGCCTATGTTAACATAAATAGTTCGCTTCTGCAGCTGTTCTAAGTGAAACTTGAGTTATTAATTGTTAGATATTCCTATTACCTACTAGATTAATAATAAGTACATGATATATTAAGAAAAACTGTCAAAATATATTCGCAAACGTGTTCGCAGCTAGTGCAAGAAAAACATGACATCTGCGTTATCGATGCTGTAAGTAGGTCGGCCGCACGCACACTACATTCGAAAATTATTTTCACCGTGCACGTTATAATTACACTGTTTATGAAATGAAACGTACATTATCTGTTCGTTTAGAAATGTATAAAACGTACATAGTATATATTATTTTGATTTGAAATATAAACTCGACAAAGATTTATTAGGTATTGTTATTTGCGGTGTAGTTTTGTACTATTCGTTTCGGTTTTGTATTTATAATACATATTTGCTAAACTATTGACCGCCGAGTTTCTATCTGGTTCTTCTCGGTAAGAGCAACATTCCGAACCAGTTGTAGCTTCATTAATCATATTGATACTTGATTCAAAGTGCTTGAAAGAGCTTATTTGAATAAAGATTATTTTGATTTGATTTTATTTATTACATTACAATGCTGTGCTTAAAAAATATTTCATTTTTCCATTTTCAAATATAGGAAGAAATCTTCCTTCCTACATTTTTGTAACACCTAACTAAGTCACGAATATTTTTTCAGATAATAATTTAAAACTAAATACTTAAAATAGAGCATTGCTGAAACTTTTTACGTTCATTGCTCCAATGAGTTTTCAAGGTGTACCGAACACTCAAATGCATCATTTTACGCAAATTGATAATTGAATTATTAAATGAAGAAAAAGGTTTAAGCTTTTTTTTATAAATAATATTATTTTTTGATAGACATTGACTGAAGACTGAAGTAGCAATATCGCTTGTACTTAGCCAAATTTAAGGTATTTCACCGGAATTTATGTAAAATTATTTTTTTCTTTCTTAATGAATCATAATTTTCAAATTAATTATATCGAGCTAATTTAATGTGGGTTTATATCTATTATTACAAATACTGAATGAATGTTTGGAAGCACGATTTTGCGTGCAAAGTGATAAATGGTGTTATTAAAGTGAGTGAATCTATCCAAGACTTTCAATTTTATTTAGTATATATAATATATCAATATCTGGATGACCGAGCCTTGGTCGGTAATTTTTTACAAACATAAAAAAAAGAAAACATATTTATTTATTTGGGAACGATCGTAGGCATTTATATTTCTCCGCACGTTCCCCTAATAAGTTACGCTGACTTGACAGTTAATGGCGAAAATTTAATTCTATATAAATTTTAGTATTTTTTAATGCCCAATAACAGGGATAAAGTAATAATTTTGTTTACATAAAACCTATCTAGATCAATTTTTCTCCCTCAAAACGCCCTACATGCTGAATTTCAGGAAAAACTTTGGAGCCGTTTATGAGATTCCGAAAACATATATATACATACAAGATTAACTCATTTAAATATTAAAGATATATATATAATCAAGAACCAAAGAACCTTAAGAGAGAAGGAAATTTTTTGCTATCGATTTGATATTCAATTAAGACTAATTTTGATAGTTACCTTTCGTGCGTAAAGCATCTATTTGTTCTAGTGATGATTTATTGATATCGTTTAAATGTTATTCTTCCGTCACATCGTTATTACAGTGAACGCATAATAGAAACATAAGAACGAAAGTTGTTGGGCAAGTGAGATATAGCTGTAACCGTAGTTAACAGTGAGTGTTCGCGAGGTGAAATGGAAAACGCTTGCGCAACTGTTCCGTGGTTTTGAACGTGTGTGCGAGAATGTGAATGTGTGTCTGAGAAGACAATAAGCGTTTGCGTTAGTTGAGCAATATGGTATGTTAAATGGATATGATACAAAAACTTTAGTTCTGTAAAGATTATTAGTCAATTATTTATTTATGTTATTACGCCGTGTGGTATCCGGCTGAATAGAATGGTACCACCCTCATTTCTTACCGAGGTGTCGTAAACGGCGACTAAGGTAAGTCGACCCGCCGGTTAGCCCGATTAGTCCGGTGTTCTTTAGATTAGTGTGATCCGGACTAGCGGTTTTAATATCTCGTATTAAAAGTTTTCCTCTGGTTAATTACTTTCTTAATGAAGTACTCTTAAAATTGCTTTACAAATAAGATATGCAAATACATGTTATTTCCTTTGATTTCAAATAATCTTTTTTTAAATGATGTCAAAAGTTTCTCCAATGACTAAAGTATCACCCGAACAATAACGCTTTATACCATATCTCTAGAAATAGTTATATCGTTTTCAACTTAGTGTTTTTCCATCTTAGGCAATAAATACTCCTACTTACCTCAGATTTAAAAGGAAGTTGCAAATGTTGCTTTTTAATGATATTCTAAAGATGGGCGATTTAGTAATACATAACTATTATTTTACGTCATGTACCTTTTACTAACTTTTATAATTTAGTATGATAAATGGACACGGAATATTAAAACACTAATTTGACGCCATATAAAAATAATTATAGATGTATCAATAATATTTAGTAGCTTAAAAATAAATAAACTTATTCTGTTTAACCATTGTAAGAGGTTAGGAATGTTAGGCGGACAAATCGCAGTGTATGTCGCTCGCTGCTACTTATCGCATAACGGAAAACGCAACACCGCTGTCCGTATAATAGTTGGTTACGTCAGTTGAAACGGGACAACATTTCACTCTCAGCGAAAAGCGAGGCGGAAGCAAACTTTCTCTTTTGCTGCGCGCTCGCGGCGAAAAAATTGATTAGTCGCTAACTCGTCTCGCTTGCGCTTACGTAATATATGCACATGAGCACGTTAGGTATGTAACAATGTTAATCGATTTAGGTTATTCGACTCGACATAAAAGTATCGAAATGCGAAGCAGTTTAGCCGCGAAATAAATTTCGCTTTGTAACATTTTTCAAATGCTGATCTGTTCTTCGTGGAATATTGATGTAACTTGGACAGGTATTTTAAGTGGTCATAAATTTTGGAATTTATGTGCAAGAAATAAATATCTGATTTTAATAGATTTTTAGTTTAGTACGTTTTAGTATTTTTGTTTTAATCATCTAGCTGAATTCACACATAAATTATCTACGTTAAAAAAACAAAAGATAACAATATTTTCTTATTTTAAATCATCCAAATAATCTGTTTCTGCGAATGAAGTCTAAAATTTTTCAATTTTATTCCATCTGTCACCTTATTTTGATTATAACGCGAATTAACATTACAGGATATGAGATCATCGACGATAACGGTTAAATCATTACTAATATAGATTTTTTTATCTCTTTCTAATTTACGTGATTGCACAACAATTCACGCCCTACACTGCGAAAAACAAAGATTTACATAACTGAATTTTGTCTAGATTTTTATAAAAGCATACATTATTGACCGAGAGCAAAAAGTTATAAGTAGTATAAGCATTACACGTAACGCGTACAATATTGTAAAGCGCGTGCGAGCGAGACAGCAATAGCAGTTGAGGACGAACGAACGCGCGAGCGGAGGTCAACGGCTAGCCGCGGTCGTTGCCCCGCTATCGGAGTGACCTACTGAGCGTGTGACGTCACCACCGCACCGCGCTTCGACGCCATTGCTAGGCCGACGCCTTTTATCGCCATCTATAGGCGAGTAGGGAAAATTACTAGAATTAAGAAAAGCGTTCTCTGCTAGTTCAGCAACTATGATATATTTAATTATTGAAATATTTTTTAATACAATTATTTTTTTGTTATGATTTAGTTATAAAATGTTTTATTTTTTTTAGAAGTGGAGTTAGAGAGTATTCAAGATAGATACGTGCAAGTTTTGCGGAGTTATTTAGAACACGTGTCACCACATCATCCTGGCAGGCTACAGGAGCTTTTCGCGAGGATACCTGAGGTAAATATAAAACTAGGTTTTAAAATATATATAAATTACTGCGAATAAAATGTTCCAAAGGGCAATAAATTATATTGGAAAAGGTAAAAATTTTTAATCATTTAAATTGATGATGATTATTATTAATTTTTACATTTAGTAGCTTGATCATGTTGTAGTCTTATCTGAAATTAAAAATCGGTTCAATATTTTAATTATGCCATCACAACCTCACTTGCTAATTATGAAAATTGTGTACCTCTGCTTATGGTTTTAAACCAATTCACCTTTAAATTAATCTCAATGACTTTGAAGACATACCGTCTGAGAAGCAGTAATGTGAATTTTAAACTACTTGAGGCCTGTAAAACTTATTGTCATAATATTTTAACCATAGTATGAAATAATGAAATTAAACAAATATTATATACTCAGCTATAATGTCCCTTTAGAAAGTTAAAACGACATTTGAAAACCGAAAGGTTCTAACATAAAAGCGCTGACTCATACCATGCACTTTCAGATTCAAGCGGCGGCGAACCTCTTACTAGAGAGTAAAATGTTCTACGTACCATTCGTGCTGAACTCGGCTGAGATCAGATAGTATATGGCGCAGCAGGGCGTCTAGTTCTCGATGTACGAGAGACAGGCCCCACGTCCCTGCTCCATAACGCTCCCGCGCCAACTCTCCCTCGTCACAAGCCCACACCGACCTGTGTTCATCACCACCTCGGCACTACAATTCATAAGAATGCTCCCTCTCCGAGAATCGAGAATGAAAAATACGAATGAATGAGGCAGAGTGACGCGTAGTACCAAGATCTTCAGCCTCAAAGACGGCCGCCCTTGCTCGAGCGACCGACAGTGCATATACTCTATTTGTGAGAAAACTTCTTTTACAATGAGTGATTAGCAGTGTGCAAGGATAGTGCGGTACATTATACCCTTGTTGATGTGTGTATTGGCTTATTGTTTATTAGAGGAAATAAAACGTCCCAAACGACAGACTGATTTATGATTAAACTAGCTATTATTTTAAGTATCAGGGACTCGGATGCGTGTTTTATACATGGTAGTGTACACTACTTAGTGTTATTATAGAATAAAATATATAATTATGTTACTATTTAAAATTCGTCATTTGGAGAGCGCATAATATATTATTTCTGTAAATATAGGTTATAATTTACTAGTTACATTCGTAGTTAAGCTCGTTGTTTATAGACAGAAATTGTAAATTAATTATTGCTGTTTTAGTTTGCATTTTATATCGCCTAGGGTTAATTCGGCAGCCTTACGTTGCCGCGTGTGTAATATTGAGGATTTTTAATTTTATTTTATATGACTTGTTCGTATTTTAATAGCACTAAGTACCTACTCTCAGTGTTTACCAAGACTGCTTGTATACAACTGTTTTTACGCTATCGTGTTGTTGCGCTGTTATGCGCTAATTTCTATAGTCACAACTTATGCATTTTTATTGCCAATAGTACACAAGACTCTTGTGTACTTTTGGTTGTTCTAAAACTTACTTTACTCTGGTCTAACTAGGTTTAAGCAACCACGTATGTCTGCCTTGCGTGTATCTTGTAAATGATTGAAGTGTCTTCCGCTACTAAGCACGGATGGTGAGAGACGGTTCAAGGATTTACTCATCGTATTGTATTTTGCTTCCTTTGATGTGTTCAATTGTAATTTATGCTCAATATCATTAATTTCATCGTCTGCATGATATTGTTATTACCAAGGCACAATTATTAAATTTTGTATCATGTTTTAAATTTTAATTACATAATTAATTTTTCATATCGACTTAATACGTTTCAGTTTTATAACACCATATTGATTCATTACGTTATCGAATTTTAACAGATTTATCAAAGACTGCGTGGCCATCGTGACTTTAAAACTAATTAAATTATGTCCTATTAGCTTAATATTTAAGCTACTCAACTTAGCAAGAACATTTCTTTTACACACAATAAAATTATTCATTAGAAAATCCCACCAAAGTCTTTAAATACACTGTTTCCCATAAAATTGTAGCATTCCTTAGACTGTTAATAGTGATTTCTTTATACAACAGGGTTCGATTATCTGTTTTATCTACTCTACTACTATTTATAAACTTATTAATTGCAATGTTGTTATTACAAAATTGGTTCAAATAAGTCCTTCTGATATCGTCGATTTTAAACTCCATTTCATGAAAGCTGACATAAATTTTATAGCTTCTTTTATTCTAAGAATCTAACTATTTTAAAGCGTAAATTGTAAATTTATTTAGACTCAAATATCCATTTTGCGGCCTCAATTATTTTATTTAGTCGAATTTTATATATAACATGACGCGATCACGTCGCATCTGCTGTCGTGAAATAGAGTTTAGTCGTTAAATATGTCATATGTCGTTTTTGTTTCACTATTGAAAATTAAATAACAAATTGTTGTATCAATATACTATATTGTACGCACAGATATTCTTTTTAACTTGATAGTGCCGTCGAATTCACGTAAAAATAGGCCCAAATAAAAAAATGGTTGACAACCATATACGTTGAATGCCATATACATGGTCGTACTATTTGTTTCTGCTGGCAAACTGTTTACAATCCTAAAGAATCAAGTGGAAGTGCAATTTAATTCTGTATATAACAAATATTATCGTCTACTTCATTTATTAGGTGATTTTCATCAAACTTCAAGCTATCTTACTTATTTTATAATCGGCATCACCTGGTAAGTACATAACATCATATAACATTAAACATATACATTAGTAATAAATCATTGTACACGTTTAGTCTTAATTAATTACTAAAATTTGATAGCCATTATTTGTAAGTAATACTGATTTACTAACTTCGTCACTGTCAGTAATCACTGCCTACTTAAATGTAAATGTCTTTGATAATATGATGTATTGGCTTGTATAACACAACGCGATTCAAAAATAAAAGAGAGGAATAAAAATTTATGCTAAGTATAAATTTAATAACGGACTTTATAATTTACCATATAACATGACATTATTTTGAAGATCCTTATATTAACATCACAAAATATCATATTCAAATTCCAGAGAAACCATTTTTAATGTTTGAGTTCATGTATTTATCATCACAAATTTGTGAGTTACTGTCACATCACTATCGGCATTAATATATTTATTATTGTTATAATATATTTATAAAAATCAAATGTAAACGGGGAATCCCCTTTCACTTACAACTTTTGAAAAATGGAATAAATTCGCGTGGTGTATACAAGCTGTTACTCGTTAATTTTATGAATTAATTATAAACGTTCCAGCAACGGTGAACAGTTACCATTAGATTAAGAAAGACGATCAACGTCGAAGTAAAAAATTAAGTAATTACAACCAAAAAGTTCGTTCTAAGGACTTAGGTTCTAGGTTATTATTAATTACGCCTTAGATCTTAAAAACCGCTATCAACAATAAATATAAACGTATTAATATCAAAGTACTGCAAATACTGGTGGCATGACATTGTAGCAGTCAACTCTGGAACCACGATATTGCAGCTACTTTAAATAAAAAGGACAAGCAGGTGTATAAAATAATAATAGCATTATACAAGCCAATTATTTGGTACTATTAGCACCTAATATACTTATTATGAAGCAAATATTACAGCTCATGGATATTAACGTAATGCATAATTCTTTGTCTAATGAAAAATGTTGCCATCTTTTTTGCTAATGTGACATTTTTTTTACAAAATTCGCAACAAAAAACTTTCATTTCAATTTTAATGGTTGATTGGTGCAATTATTATACCACCTACTAATATAATGAATCCGCTAAAATAACGTATCATCAAACAAATAATCTAAATCTATGCATCGAGGCCGAACTGCCTATGGTGTCACTACATGGTCACATAGTCACCCCAATGGTATAAATTACGGATTATAATAATACATTATTGTTATACATTCTTCTAATATAAATCAATGTAAAGATTTTTTTTCAAAATTGTATATATTTTCCAATATCAATTAAAAGATAACTAGATATGGGATATATGGAATGGATGGAAATTAGAACTTATTATATATTGAAATATATAATAAGTTCTAATTTCTCCAGTGACTTAAACTATACTTTATTTAAAAGATAACAATTTGTGATATGTATACTTGCTCTAGATAACCATTTGTTTCATTTATATGGATAGATTTTTATCTCTAATATATTCGAAAAATGCAAGTTATCCTATCCAATACAAATTAAGACAAGGAAATGACGAAATAACTGTGTCTTTCTGTATACAGTACAAGGGTATACCCTTGACATAAAAACAATTTCCTGTTGCAACTATTTGTTATGAGTTAACAGTATTTGAAATTACATATCAATTCAATCTCAAAATATTAAACAATAACCTAAAACCAAATTTAAATAAATACGCACACAGAAGAAATCGTCATGACAGTTTAAAAAATTATGTGTTTAAAATAGCGTTGCGAAATACAATGCAAGAAACACCAATTTAAAAAAAATAAGAGACGTCGAATAGTTACGTCGCGTGTTATATTTAGATCAATAGCACTATAATCAATGGATATTACATTATTATTAATTAAAGAATCCTGTTACCTGAATGAGCGAGACGTGTCCGTTCCTCATTTCGTTACCATTAGTTAAGTATAAGTAGTTATTATAGTGTTTTGTACATTATGATTAGTATCAATACAACCGGTTACGACACTGCCATTAAATGCCTAAATAGATGTTAAATGTAGTTTTGTTGTATGCATGTGTTTTATTAAGTTAATAATAACATTCGTGAAATTATTAGTTAATTGTGATAAACAGTGATAGTGTATCTGCATCGCGTCGTTTTAGCAGAAATGTTAGCGAAACTCCTGAGCTGAATTTAAAAAGCCCGTCTTATAGGCTGAACATACTGAAAATTTGATTAAACTCCATATTTTTATTTATTCAATTATATCTAACTTAAATTATAATTAGTCGATATAAACACCGTCTTAGCGAAGGTGTTAAATCTAAAGTCTGAGGTAAAGATGCCTTTATAGATTTTTAATCTTGTATCACGGAAATCGTAAGTTTAAACATTAATCGCGAATCGTGCATCGTTCTACTAAAATGTTAACGATATTGTATGTAAGTAATATTGACACTTATTTTGTTAATAGCATAGCGTATTTTTAAGGCGAAACTAACGGCAGAGTATCAAAGGTAAACTTTAGGTTGTAAGAATGTTATTGGCGTTGTACAAAGGAATAGTATTGTTAGTGAGTATCGAGGAAATTGGCGCATTACTGGCGAGTACCTAATTAGAATAGTAAACGAAAAGCCCATTGAGGCTATACAATTATTTGTAAATAAAAACTAAACTACATGTTAAATAGCCATTTGCTTTTCGTTGCTCTCCTAATTTCAAAGCTGGTCTATCTGTCGATAAGTTTAATTCACTGTACTCGGTAAATTTGTTGCCGCTACAATTGTTAGATAGTGTCGCAAAAACTTTTATACTTGTACTGATTTGGATATATTTATAGTCATTGGTCTCAATGTTCTGATAGTATAAAACTATGAACTAATGAACTGCTGTTTATTCTTCGACTTCAGAAATACTTACTTTATATAAACCTTCTACTGTAAACTAACCTAATTACTAAATCGTACAATGATCTGAAGTGTCTCACATATTTTACCACAAGTGTTTCGGAAGTCGGATGTTTAGATGATATCGCAAAAATAATTTGACTGATATGTAATAGTTATATAACATTAACGATGTTAATATATTTTTAAGGGTGTAACATGAACTTAATGCATTTCACACTTTCTTTACAGTCCTTAAGACGATTACATCGTGACGAAATATTTTCACATTCTTAGCGTAAGATTTGTTGTGTAAAACCTTGCGTTTCATATACTTCGGATTGAAGTAGGGTTGAGCTGTGTATATTAGACTCTGTAATTTAAATAGTTATAAAAATTAATGAGTGTAAATCCATAAAAGAATATATATTTGGAAACGTTGAGTGTTTGTTGTACGTGATGTCAAAGATGAATATTTGAACTCTAAGTATATAGAATCCTTATATATCAATATAATATATCTATTCTACGTGTTATCTTTGGTGTTTTTTCGTTACGATTTCACAAACACGTTTCGCTTCTCATACTTATTTGAATTTTGAATATTAATACCGTATAAGTTTTTGAAATATTAAAATGAACACTTTTCCACGCAGTCTCACTAAAAGTGCCTCGAAATAATCCATAGCAGGTGACGTAGAATTCATATAGTACAGAGTGACTGAGTGTGCGTTGCACGTATTTAGTTGAGTTCGCTCAATTTCAAGACTTATGGCTTTCTGGAATAGCGTACATTAAGTATTACAATACAGTTAGAGTTTACACGTAGTCGATGACATGTTGCTGATTGCTGTATGTTGGATGAAGGCTGTTGTTATAAATTTTGACCAAGTTAGTATACAATGTTTGTAATGATGATTATGATGTTTGTATCGGTTTATACGTCTCGTTTGTGGTGCGCCGGGTGTTACGTTAGTCAATGGATGAACTGGTTTGCCAAGAGAAGTTACCTACAGTTGTGTTTAGTTAGCGATGCATAACGTGTTTGTACTTTAATTTGTTTTTTAGTTGTACTCTTGGAAATCAATGGTTAATAACTTAAGAAAATAAAATGTATGTGAAATATACCGTCTTTTTATTTTATTTTTTATTACGATGCACTCTTATATCATGATTAATTGTTTTAGACATCACCAGGATCGTTTCGAAGTTGCACTGACGACTAGTATAATCGAACTATAGCAATTTGTTCACTCATCAGTTATATTGATTGCGCAAAAATTATAGTTATCTAAAGCTCAGTTGTAAGCTTATCTGGATGGTGTGTTCCATTTTTTAAATTGTTTATAAACAAAAAAAATCTTATAAAGGTTGATCATAAAGTTTTACATTATAACTTTATGATCAACCTTTATAAGATACTAGCGGCCTGCCCCTGCTTCACACAGGTATAAAATATCCCATGTCAGTCAGTGTAAAAAAAATGATTAAAAATAGATCGAGTAGTTTTGATTTATTCATTACTGCCCGGGGCCTGCAAGCGTTAAATTTGGAGAAAAACAATTTCCTTTCCCTATACCAAGAAGATTTCCTGCTATCTTTGGAATATCTAAATTCGTATAGTGCATTTTTACTTATTTACTTTTCCTTTTTCCCTATGTATTTTATTTTTACAATTAATTACAGAATGTATTTAAACAAACTCTTGAAAGAGCGACATAGCTGCTAAAGTCGAAGTGTTATAGGGCGAAGTGCGGCGTCCCCACGGCATTCTAAATCTGTAATATCTCCGAAAATGTTCACTTAAATTACATGCTGTAAACGGCCATATTGATCTATATTAAATCAACTATTTATTTAAGCTACTTAATTGGATAAGGATTAATGTTGATTGTATAAAAATTGCTTCAAAAATATGGCATAATTTTTCTTAAAAAGTAAATGACAAAAAATGCTATAGTGGGTTATCCATAAGAGATAGATATATACCATCGCGGACTTTTCTGTAGACCTTTTCAAGATGTACAAATACTTAGTACATTATTTTGATAAATCTCGTAGGGTTTAGCCTGCGTTTGCAATGTAAGCGGAAAAAATTTAATTATTTACAGAAACCTCAAAAATTACAGTATTTCTCTACTCCGTATTGAATGTTATTATACGTACAAAACTTCCTCTGGAATCACTCTATCTATTAAAAAAAACCGCATAAAAATCTTTTGCGTAGTTTTAAAGTTTTATGCGTACATAGGGATATAGGGACTTTGTTTTATAATATGTAGTGATTTTACTGTACACAATAAGAAAAAGCCTTGTTCTAAAAAAATCTTATTGACATAAATAAATATCGAGCGCAAATTTTGAAACTTAATAAATTAACAAGAGTTTACATTACATTATTGTTACCTAACATAAATACATTTTTTAAATAATTAATAAGGCAATGTCGTCCGTAGTAAATGGATTTATTACATAGTATTACAGAATTAATCTTTACACGCAGCAAATGCCCTTGTACATTTACATTCATTAATCCCAATAAAAGTCCTAGAAAGAGCCATCTAGTGTTTAGTACCAAACAAATTCAACGTCATCTAGCGGCAATATAAATAAAGTCAACTAGAACTTAATTTTGGAAATGTATTTTAATTTATATTATATTTTATATTTAACAGTTTATTGTGGTCAAAAAATGTTTAGAAATGAATGATTGTGTACATTATTTCTAATTTTTTTTTAATAATATACAATTATATTGCTGTTCTTTCCGTTACTAAACGTTTTTCTTTATCTGTAAGAATCAACAAATACTTAAGTTAGTAATCTATGCTTGTCATTCTTTTCCATCATTCAAAAACAGTGCCGCGCCACATGTCACAAATCAACATTTTGTAATTTATTTACAATTTGTAATAAGTAAATCAAGAAACATGGTAAGTTTGATGAATATCATCGTCTAATAGAATATAAGAACATTTTAGCTTTTTATAAAATAAATCTATTGGAGCTTATTAGAATTTGCGTCACCTTTTCAACATGTTTTATTCAGAAACCTCTGATGCTGCAAGGGCACGAACGTGCTATCACGCAAATCAAGTATAATCGAGAAGGAGATTTGCTTTTCTCTGCGGCCAAGGACTCAAAACCCAACGTGTGGTGGTCATTAAATGGAGAACGCCTCGGCACTTTTAATGGGCATGGCGGAGTAGTATGGTGTCTTGATGTCGATTGGCAAACTATTCACCTTATCACGGGCGGTGGTGATAGTTCCTGCAGGTATGAATTTTAAATTACAAATTATTTTTTTTTTATTCAAACTCGTAAACAAGTGCTTTTGAATCGTCAATTCTACTGCTGGTTCAGAAACCTGTTCCTACCGAGAAGAGTTAGCAAGAAACTCAGCAGTTGCTCTTTTCAACACAATACTTATAACTAGTAACATTAAGTCATTACTATCTTGTTTAGGGTCGGACAGTAAATTATCCACACATTCTTATCATCTAAATAAACCTCAACAGTAAAGTAGGCTTTTTGTATTAGCCTCTGTTTAATAGTGTTTTTAAACTGCTGTAAAAGGGATAGAAATCTATTTATAGATATTATTTACTAATGTGTAGTATTTAAATGTAATTTACTATAAAGTCCAAAAGATGGTATTGTCTTATCAACATTAAATATATCAAAAATATGTGTATGTTGGTTTTAATGGAAATTTATCATTTTTATTATATTGATAACAATGCAAACAAATTATACATTAATTAATTTAGTCATGAACATTTATGTATCTATACGTTTTATACAAACATAGCCAGCCAATTAAGGTATCCTATGTAAAACATTATTCTTAAATTGTATATTTATAGGTGACTATGATGATCTCTTTATGATCACTGAACCTCTATGGTGATTTCTGTTTAGCTTCAATTTTAAAATTATTCCATATAATCTGTTTTCTATAAAAAAAATTGTGACAATGATCTGGATCTTATTGTATACTATGTGAAGGTTTATCAGAAATTTCCAAGATTAGCTGATTCAAAATGATTTTCATATAAATTACTACAAATAAATCAATTTCTAGAAAGATGAAGTGTTTTTTTTGCCATTTTACAATAATTGATACATAGGAAGGTTCTTTAATCTTTATTACCATTACTAGCGACCTGCCCTTGCTTCGCACAGGTATAAAATATATATCCCATGTCAGTCAGTGTAAAAAAAATGATTAAAATCGATCCAGTAGTTTTGATTTATTCATTACTGCCCGTAGCCCGCAAGCGTTAAATTTGGAGAAAAACAATTTCCTCTCCCTATACCAAGACGATTTCCTGCTATCTTTGGGATATCTAAACTCATATAGTACATTTTTACTTATTTACTTTTACATTTTACCTATGTATTTTATTTTTACAATTAATTACAGAATGTCTTTAAACAAACTCTAAAAGATTCGAAGTGCTATACGGTGAAGCGCGGCGTCCTCACGGCATTTTAAATCTGTAATATCTCCGAAAATGTTCACTTAAATTGCATGTTGTAAACGGCCATATTGATCTATATTAAATCAACAATTTATTTAAGGTACTCAATTGGATAAGGATTAATGCTGTATTGTATAAAAATTGCTTTGAACATAAGGCATCATTTTTCGTAAAAAGTAAATGAAAAAAACTGCTATTGTGGGTTATCCATAAGAGATAGATATATACCATCACGGACTTTTCTGTAGACCTTTTTAAGGTGTACAAATACTTAGTACATCATTTTGATAAATCTCGTAGGATTTAGCCTGCGTTTGCAATGTAAGCGGAAAAAAATGTAATTATTTTCAGAAACCTCAAAATTTACAGTATTTCTCTACTTCGTATTCAATGTTATTATACGTACAAACCTTCCTCTGGAATCACTCTATCTATTAAAAAAAACCGCATCAAAATCGGTTGCGTAGTTTTAAAGTTTTATGCGTACATACGGAAATATGGACTTTGTTTTATAATATGTAGTGATTAGTTTTAAGAAAATATGTTAATTTATCAGGTTATGGGATTTGGAAACTGGGAAAAATATAGCTACAGTTAAAACAAACTCTTCAGTAAGGACATGTAACTTCAGCTTCAGTGCTTACCAAGCTGCATACACCACTGATAAAGCCATGGGACATCCCTGCGAGGTAAGAATTTTTCATTCCTATGTTATTGTGGATTGATGCAGTGTGGTATCTGGCTGAATATAACAGTACCATCCTCATTTCTTACCGAGGTGTCGTAAAAGGCGACTAAGGTAAGTTGACCTGCCGTGTGGTATCTGGCTGAGTAGAATAAGAATAAAGCACCCTCATTTCTTACCGAGGTGTCGTAAAGGCGACAAAGGTAAGTTGATGTGAGGCAGGCAGTTGGTCGTAAAATACGTAGCAAAATCATGTGACAGCATGTTTATAACATGTTGTTCTGACCCCACTTAGAGTGGGATAAGGGCAGGAAGATGATGTTGGATTGACATACATAACATAGGATCCAGTTATATCAGTATTTAATATAAAGTTTACATAGATTTAACATTCAATTAATTATTAAGATATTGAAATGTACCTCAATCCCTATAAATAATGTAGGCTTCTACATATCAGTGTTTTAAAAAATATATATATTATGTTTACATTTCTAACTTTGTTTAGATAATAAAATAAAGTCCCATATTTTTTATATTATTATTAAATAACTTCATTGTTAATTAACTTTACAGGTTTTTGTCATTGACACAAGGACAATTGATGAGTCACTTTCAACCCAAGCCCCAATCCTTAAATGGGAAATAACAGATTCAAAAGTAACGTCAATGGTTTGGGGCTCCTTGGATGAGACTATCATCACTGGTCATGAAGCTGGTGATTTAATTCAATGGGATTTGAGAGTATGTGGTATTCTAAACTTTAAAATAAAATTAGTATGAACTGGCCCATCCTGTTGTATATTCAAAATTAGTATAGTAACTTTGGGTACTAAGATACACTATATCCTATGTTGAGAAATATTATTACACACCCAAGTGCCAGCATATTCAACACACTGGATATTCTATGAGAATCTTATGTTTTTATTTTGATCAGAAATACTGCTTTTCAAAGTATATTTTTGTGAATAAGGACATACATTAAAAAAATTGGTGATGTATATTACAATAGACAAAGTAGGAACTGACATAAGCTGCTCATTTGCGTGTTGTAAAAATACATAAATCGTTTGTTGGTTTGGGTATAAGATTTTATAGTAAATTAATTTTAAGTAAAAAAAATATTAGCTTTGCCATTACCAAAGTTTAAAAACACTAAAAAGAGGCTAATACACAAAGAATACTATAACTGTTGAGGATTACTTAGATGATGAAAATACATGGGTATAGCTACTCTTCGATCCTGTACTATACACAGTAATGACTAATTTTAACTAGCAATAAGAATTATATTTTGAAAAGTGCAACCGCCACGTTTCTTGTTGGCTCTTTTCTGTAGGAACAACTTTCAGAACCGACAGAGTTCATGTTTACTTGACTACAAGTTTACTTGAATAATTTCTATAAGAAATAAAATAACTCAATACAATTTACTTTTATTAAATTAACTGATTTGTTAAAATCAGCCCCTCAATTAATAATACATGGTAATTTTTTTTCTTAAATAATATGTTTGTTTAGTTACTCTTGCTGTCTAAGGTAAATAAACCTTAATATAACTATTTTTGTTTTCAGACAGGCAAAAAGGTTCACTCAATTAAAGAACACACACATCAAATCAACGACATGCAGCTTTCTCGTGACGGTACCATGTTCATTACTGCATCTAAAGATCAAACTGCCAAACTATTTGACACTAGCTCCCTTGAACTGCTTAAAGAATACAAAACAGAACGTCCAGTTAATTCGGCAGCACTCAGTCCCATATTAGACCATGTGGTACTCGGCGGTGGACAAGATGCTATGGAGGTAACAACTACATCAACTAGGCAAGGCAAGTTCGACGCCCGTTTCTTCCATCTTGTATTCGAGGAAGAATTTGGACGTGTCAAAGGTCACTTTGGACCCATCAACAGTTTGGCATTCCATCCTGATGGTAAAAGTTTTGCATCTGGAGGTGAAGATGGTTATGTACGTGTGCAGAGTTTTGACCAATCGTATTTCGATTATACTTTTGATTACAATAGAGACTAAAAGATATTTACTATTAGCCTTCATGGATCAATAAAAATTTACTGAAACATTTCAGTCAGGTTATGAAAAGTGAATATTTCTGTATTGTAAATATTCACAAAATAAATATTTTTAAAGGTCTACATGTATTTAATTTCCTTTATAAAGCATACATATTTTGCCTATTATGTAATAATTAATTTTTGGGTTTTCTATAAATGAGGAAGTCTTAATTTAGGGCCAACCAGTCAACCCAGTAAAGTACAATTTATCCAAGTTCTTACTGGATACTTACTGGTACTGTTTAGTATATATACTCTTTCAAAAATTTGCAAACAACATCAGTTTTATTGTTGTTGGGCATACTTAAAGATAACTTATACAATATGATAACTCATATTATAGTTTATTATATTTCGACATTTTTTTTTCATGTACGGAAAGAAGTAGGTACATTATTTATACAAAACTAGAGTGATAATTAAGATGGGTTTGTTTATTCACAACGATTATCTGTGGTCAGCCAATCAAAAAAAAAAAGAAAAATATCTTCTCATGCACATTTACATAATGCAAATAATACAACTTCGAATTGTTCTTTGAACCACAGCCATTGCATGTCTACTGTGGTCAGTTAATTCTTCATTTAAACATATTCTTTCTTTAAAACGTTAAGTCCCTTTTTTGTGACTCCATCCAACAAACAAATAGTCCATTATATACTGTATCTTTCAATATCAAAATATGTAGAGATAAATAAGAAGAAATTTACGGTTATAATTTTTATATTACCAAATTGGATGGGTTTTTATTTTGATGCTATTATAGTTCATAATAATATTTTATTGTATCTATTTATCACCATTACAAAATTGCAATTATAGACTACCCAGACGGATAGTTTTCAAAGGAACAATAAAACTGTTTTTAATATACAACAATTTACTATACAATTTTTTTTTTATATAATTACTTGGAACACTTATATTAAGTTAACGCTTAAGCTATAGAAAGTAAGGTGTCGTGTGTTGAGGTGGTACTTCTCTCTCACTATCTGGTACTGCTTGAAAGATTTTAGCATTTCTATCATTCACTGTTTTGAACTCCAATATTGAAGCTACATTTCCACAACGATAACAATAATTTGGTGCTGACCATACTGTGACTAATCTCTTATCAAACATGTATTTGTATCCTGAAATTGATAAACCATTAAAAATAATTATTTATACAATAATTAAATAAGCTGTGGTAGCCCAGCGGTAACACCATGTGACCTTTCGAGGAGGTCACAGGTTCAATCCCGGGCAGACACCAATGACATTTTCTGTTAAAACTTATGTGTCTAATTGATAATTGCAATTTATCACACGCTTTTCGGTGAAGGAAAACATCGTGAGGAAACCTGTATATCTTTAGAGAATTATGGAGATATGTGTAGCCTCCAATAAAATAAATTATTGAATAAATAAAGAGGCAAAGCTTTCTAGTAAAACTCTCACTCATAACAAAACAAACTTCCCACACAGGCATGGGTAATTCTTCATTAAAACATATATTTATATATCAAAATATGAACAAACCTTCATTAACTAGTTGATGCGCTCGACATATTAAATTTAAGTTATTATAACCCATAAAAAGTTCTGTTACATAGCTGCCGAAAAGCCATCCAGCTCCTCTCGGACTCACGGACCTAGAAGTTATAGAGAGAATTATAGACACTAAAATGTCTCACTTTGGTAACTATTTCAACCTTAATAAATGATGTAAATGGTAACGTAAATCTTAACGTAAAATATAATACAAAAGTCTACAAGTAACCTTTTAAAACCTTTTTCGACAATAATTATAAATAAATAAATATATGGGGCACACACACGGTCGTCCATCCACAAAGTAATTTAATACTTGGTGACAGACAACTGGTAAATATATACTTATCAAAATTTTAAATACCCCCACCCAAAATTCTAAATACACACAGGCTCGAAGAACAAAAAAAATTTCGTTGGAAAATGTTGGCCTTTGGCGGGAATCGAACTCACGATCCGCGGAACTGATGGCAGGCCAACTGCGTTAATGGGCCAGTTACGCACTTTTACCTACTCTATTTGATGTTATGCGTAAAGCCGATAATCCGAAAACAGATTTATCAAAAACCCATACCTTACTTACTTTAAGCATGGACAACTGTGTGGTAAATGTTCCATATATTTATATATAATTCATTAAAATAAACAGACATGTATTCACAAAGTAATAGATTTTATATATATCCTCCTGGCCTTATCCCAATCTAAATGGGGTCGGCACAACATGTTATAAACATGCTGTAACTTGATTTGGCTGAGTTTTTACAACCGGCCGCCTGCCTGACTTCAACTTACCTTAGTCATATTTCACGATCCCTCGGTAAGAAGGAGGGTGGTCTATTCTACTAAAACGGTAACCACACGGCGGGTCGACTTACTTTAGTCGCCTTTTATGACACCTCGGTAAGAAATGAGGGAGGTAATAAGAATATTAATAAGAATAAGGTAAAAAGAATATTCCGGCTAAGTAGAAACTTAGCCGTATACCATATGGCTAAAAGTAGTAGATTTTATCTAGTCATTAAAATTAAATAGGACTTTTACCACATCTTCACATCTGCCGGGTCAGACCACAGCAAATCACAAAAGGCACCTTTATGAGGGATTTGCTGGTTCCTATCAATGCATCTTATTTGATCTAGCATTGATATTTCTGGAGATAACCCTCCATGAACACATAATACTGTCTCATCTATTAACTGCAAATAAATCCTAACTGTAAAACCTTAGCATAGTTGTATAGTATTGTTAAATATTTGTGAAGAGCTAGTTCTGTTGTTTAGATCAAGAATTGCCTATGACAAGTAAGCACAGACAAGCTTAAAGCAGAACCACATTTTACTAAATTAGAACATCATAATATTGTCACAGTCAGACAAGTAGACTGGGTCTAAGTAAAGAATGGTTCGGTGTTCAAGTATAGTGGATAAAATTGAATAATATATACTGATAGACAAAGTAAGTCAGAGATCTTTGAAGGTTGTAATACAATGAATAGCAGTGAACGTTTAAAAGTTTAATGACTATGCTATCAGTTATGAATAAGTCAAGAAATAATCCATCATTGACCCAAAAACACCTGAGAAACCATATTACCTTCATATTTATTTTAAGTTATAATATTTACACTGATAAACTCTATTCTTATTTAATTGTCATCAATTTAAAAACATTTGAACAATCCCAACTTTATGAAAACATAGTTCTTAAATTACAATGAACTCACAGCTGCCACTGCTAGTAAGTCAAATACTCTGCAGCAATCCTTCCATGCATTTGCATTACCATACTTATTAAGGCATTCATCATAAAAACCATAAACTTTTGTTATTTGACATGTTTCGTGATTCCCTCTGAGTAAAACTATCCTGAAAAATTATTTTTTTGGACACTTAAATTTTAAATTTTGTTCCATACACAATATGACCTGCATAAATCATTTGGCAATGTGTTTGGCATTTTTATTCTCCATAAAGATAAAAACTTATAACAAATTTACAAACACACAGGAAAGAAGTAGACTTAAAACAATATGTATATATGTATGTATTTGCCTGTTGGCGCAGTGGGTATTGACCTCTCCTTTAGTTGCGCGGGTCGTGGGTTCGATTCCCGCCGGGGGCAAACATTTTCTATAAATGAATTTGTTGGTCTTCGAGTCTCGGTGTATATTTTGGATGTATATTTGTATTTAAGTATATATTTAAAAAAAATATATAAGTATATATTCACCAGTTGTCTGTTTACCATAACACAAGTATTAAGTTACTTACTTTGAGGACGGACAACCGAGTGTGTAAGAGTCTAGAAAACCTCCAGACAACCTTTGCTCAAGAAATTTTAGAACTTATTTACATGCCCAACAGCAAATCTTCATTAATGAAACAATATGTACATAAAATGTATTTTATTGTTCTAATATTAGCACATTAGAGAATTTTTATTATTGGAACTAACGATACTACTAGGATCAAGATTGTTTCTTAACACAAAATCATTTATTGTTTTTTTAGAAACAAATTAATAATTAGGCCAAGAAATGTTATAAAAATCCATCCAAGCAATACTATTTACATGAATGTATATTGTTTTTATGCTAATTATATCTTTTTCTGCTATGACAAAAAAGTAATAACTTTTCTGTCTCAGAAAGAGATATAGTTAGCATACAAACAAAAATCAGCTAAATTATTAGTTACATCAAAATATTCATTCAGTATTAGCAACTCAACCTGGGGAATGAATAATGATTTTTTATTGTACTACAAATAAATTTTATGTCAAGTAATAAGTAATATGACTTATTTCTTACCTATCTGGATATCTTGCTTTAAGTGCCATTAATAGAGTAAGAGTTTCCAAACTATAATACCCTCTATCTACATAGTCTCCCATAAATATATATTTAGTATCTGGCACCTGACCACCTATATGAAATAGTTCTTCTAAATCATAAAACTGGAACAAGTTTGTCAAAAGTTAAAAATGGGTTATTTGGCTAATTACTGTTATCATTTGCAACAGATGAGTTTCTCTATTCAAACTTATGTACCTAATTGATATTTGCAATTTATAATACACTTTTTGGTGAAGACAAAACATTGTGAGGAAACCTGCATATCTCTGTCAAATCCCTGGGATATGTATAATCCATGTTGGAGTAGTGTGGTGGGTCCAAGCTCTTATTTCAGCTCTTTTTTACAAATAAGGACATAGCAGGCTTATGCCTAGCAGTAGAATAGTAACAGGACTTACAACAGGTTAGTTTACTTTTTATATACAGAACTTAATCAATAGTTAAATAATCAAATGTTTGATTACAATAAGCAACAGTAACTGTGTCTATGTTTGGCAAAGGCATCTCTTATTGGAGAAAAGGGATATAGGAATATGGAACCACCACACCGCCTCAAGGTAGATCTATCACTGAGTTCGAATGACCAATTAAATTAAAAAAAAAATTTAGATGAATTATTTAAAGAACAGACTTTCCGTCTTCGACAGTCTTACAACAATTATTCATTAATTATGTCTAAACATTTGTTTGTTATATATCCTTAAATTATATAGTAATGTAATGTAGCGAAAGTCCGTAATCGCATATCTTGGAAACTAAATTGAAGCGGCTGTAAATAGGATAATGTTTTGCTAACTACATCTTCGTTTTAACCCTTCATTAGTAATTTATGTATAGATTCAATACTTATTAGGAGATACATATGTACAAAGCATGGTATGGGACAGTAGATATAAATGTATTCCATCTCAATTTCTTACCTGGCCGTGAATGTCGCCGCATACAGTTACAGGTGTTTGTACCGGTTGAACATTTGGCTCTTCTAGCAATAAATCACAAACGATATTACAAAGTTCTCGTAGATCATCTTCGGGAAGATATTTACATCTTTTTGCTATTTCAATCCATTTGTCTACATCGCCCATCATTTTCATGAGAGTACTATGTTACAACTATATTTTACACGAAAATTGTTTGAAAGGGTGTTGCATTCAGAAATACGCTGGTGAAAAATAAAATGTTACTGACAAGTGACATTGACAGTTTGATGACGGGCGGATAATGTGACTTGGAAGAGTACGGGTGTGACCATAAAGAAAATAATTTTAGTATTAACAATTAGACAATACTGTCTATATAAGTCTATATAAGAGTATGTATTCCACTATACATATTTTCTTATATCTCAAAGCGTTTTCGGTAAAAGTTTTCAGGTGGCTCAACTTAATTTGGCCATTTTCAATAATTACACCTAAACAATAAATAATTCTAATAAACAAACGATCCATTTGTATATGATTGTATACATCTATATAAAATCTAATAGATATTATATATAATTTAATATAATTGGATAGGACCATTTTTTTTCTATATAATTGTGTATATTTTTTTAAATAATTTTACAAAATCTTTTTTCATTGGTTATGTACTTCAGTGCCGAGAGGTTTAATTTAAGGTTTATTTTACGATTATAGGCATATTGTGAATCTGGATTTTTTTGTTTATTATTATTTAATATGAATCATTTAATGAAACTCACATGCCTAAAAGTATATATTTATTAACTTGAAAACAAACATGCAAATACATTTTATAAATGTTGTTACATTTTGTTAAACTTAATTGTAGGGTGCCATTGATATGCCGCTGTGAATTGTTAAAATAATATTTACGAATAATTATGAACTTACACATACATAAGTGATCTCACATTTTAAAATTTTTTGGACGGATTTTACTTGTTCCTTTATTGAAAATATATTTCAATCGTTTTTATGATATATTTTCCTCGTGATGTAATTATAATAACACAATTAATCATATTTATAATAAAAAAATCCGCCCACCAAATTTTTTTAACAACATACTTTAAATGGAGATTTCGAAATTGATGCATTTAATGTAAACGGAAACTTTAAAAAAAAACAAAATGTGGATAAAAGAGGTTGTAGAAGACAATGTAATGTATTTTTTACGCTATAAATAATAAACGCCTAGCATATCTTGTTTCCAAATGGTTGTATATTTTCTTTTTAATTTTAAACGATAATAAAGAAGCTATTAATAAATCTAAAACAGTCGCAAAATGTTATTGACATTCCCGTAGAATATACTATGTTTTGAACAATAACGAACGATTCTTAGAAAATTAGAGGTCCAAAATCAAAAATGAAATATAAACGATTAACATAATTCAAATAATGTACAGGACAGTATTCCAATATGTATCTAAAGCAATGAATCTCCAATAAAAAGTTTGCTGTGAACAGCTATTAGAATATACTATTTGCGTTTTGTGAAAACATTACGCTTTATATTTAACCACCACGAAATATAATTAATATAAAAATATTGTCTTAGATTCAGCGTTTTGAAAGCGAACACCTTACATGTTTTGTTAATTATTTTGCATTGCTTTAACTAACACTAAATTAGCCACCAATATTGTCTCACCAATATTGTCCAAATAAAAAGCAGCCCTTTAGCTATATCATTAAGTTTTGGATTTGCAAGGCATCAAAAATCACAGAACGCTATTTTTAAACACAAGCTCGTACATAAAATTATCAATATACTAAGTATCAAGACATTATTTTATCTTTAAATTAACAAAAATGAATCACACACAAACATCAATAGATAAATAAGACATTTAACACGTTGGTCAATCGCAAAATACCAGACAATTGGTAGACATAAAAAACATACAACAACAAAAATAATATACGCATAATATAAGCGTAAATACGCAGCAATTTCGAGTGTTGTTTCGAAGCTTTTCATCATTCACATATAAAAAATTACTTAAACCCGAGAGAGTACCAAGTGATCACAGATTCTGAAAGTCCGTTCTTATTAGTACAAAAGTAACCAACATATCGAAACGGTTTCACTTATTACTACGCACTTGGAAATATGATACATGCTCAATGTTTTGGGAATTTACTACGACAAACCAATGAATATACAAAAGCCGACGACAAACATTTTCTAAAAACAATTTGTTGGTTCTGCGTGGGTCTGGGTGTGTGGATGTAAATGATTATTTTATCATGGTCTAAGTATGTATTTACCATTAGTATTTTTATTAATTCTTACGAACGTAAGAATTAATAAAAATACAAATGGCCGTTTTCCAAAAAGCCGTAGAACTAGGGCTTTTTGGAAAATTCACCACTCGGAATTGCAGATGAGTAATAAATACTTAATTTTGAAAAGAATGACCGCCGAGTTTTTTGCTGGTTCTTTCCGGTAAAAGCACCTGTCCAAACCAGTCGTAGCTTCGTTGTAATTTGACGATTCAAAAATGCTCGTAAAAGCCAATATAAACAAAGAATTATTTGAATTTGAATTAAGCATAAGAGATCTATATCCAGTAGTGGATGTGGAGTTGAAAAAGAAGAAGTAAAAATGTGTAGACAGTATTCCATTTCACACCAAATCAGACATTATATTATGGCCTGGTCGCTTCAATAAGAATCTCATTGTATATAAATACAGTGAGTGTCAACATCATGTAATCACAATACAGACACGAGCATGTATCATTTTTCAGTTAGTCTATATTAAGGAAGATTAGCTATCAATTAAATTTGCTAACAAAAATTTGAGGGCCAGTACTTTTTGTATAACATTACAAATGCATTATTTTACTTTGGCAAATTGGAAAAATTAACACACTAACCATCGTTTTAATATATTGAAAAACAGTTATAAATATTTTTTTAACACAACAACTACATTAAGAAAGTACTGACCTACAAATATTATTATTTTACTCCGCGGTTTAAATGTTGAAATACACACTTTTATAGGTTAGGAATAAAAGCAATTTCGTATCAAATCACCGGATTCATTTGTTTTGGCGACTGTACACTCTCTGTAAGACATCACGAGACATGCCGAGTGCGGGAGTGTACAGGGGTAACTCTCGCCACGTCTCGGTTTATCTCGGAATATCTCGCCCACTTACGCTCCCGTGTTGATTTTTGTGCCCGAGTCAAAGGGTCTAGCACCGCCTCCCACAATCGTAGTGTCTCGGGCGATTCATAGCGAGTGCCTTCGGGCGAGAGTGTACAGCCGCCATTATTGTTTCACTGAACACATCTCAGTGAGTACAGTAATAATAAGGTGTCAATTTTTGAATAACCAAAAAGACCCTGTTACGTACAAGCTATATGAAATAAGCCTACGATAAATCCTAACCTTAAACGTGATAGCATCTAAAATGTTTATAACACCGAAATTGATTATGATGTATTTAACTCATATATATAAAATTTTATATATAATATATATAAAATTATGGGGTGTAAGGGGGAGGCTCGTCCCAATCAGTTTCCTCAATTGTCAACCTCACCTGCACGCGGTGCACCCTGCAGATTAACCAACGAGGCTCTGGCGACCGACCAATGGCGGTATAACCATTCATATAGCTGACCTAAATTATACCAGACCGACAGTGGGCAGCAGCACTGTCGGTGCGACATGGTCAGCACTGCGATCACCAACCCGCAGGCCAAGCGTGGTGATTACTGGCAATACCTTCATGAAATCACAAATTAAACCACAGCCCCTAGTTCCCGGCAGCTCCGCTATTCCCAGCTCTGGCAGCGGTTTGGGTAACGGCGGGGCAGGGGGTGTCAAGAATCTCCGGCAGAGATTCCGCTGCCAACCCCGACGACTAGACCTGGCAACGTACAACGCACGCACTTTGAGGGAAGACGAAAAGATACTCGAGCTGGAAGAAACAGTAAGCAAGTTGCGGTGGGGCGTAATTGGATTATCCGAAGTCCGAAGAGAGGGGGAGGACACGATGATCCTTAAATCCGGCAACCTGCTTTACTACCGGGAGGGCGAACAACAGTCCCAAGGTGGTGTCGGGTTTCTCGTCCACAAGTCCCTTGTCAACAACATTGTTCAAGTCGAGAGTGTGTCGAGCAGGGTCGCGTTCCTGATACTCAGAATTACCAAACGGTATTCGCTGAAGGTCATACAGGTCTACGCACCGACATCGGCACATCCGGACGAGGAGGTAGAGGCTATGTATGAGGATTTATCTAGAGCCATGCATGCCTCCAAAACCTTTTACACTGTTGTGATGGGGGATTTTAACGCAAAGCTGGGCAAGCGAAGCGGCACAGAGGTGAGAGTAGGGCAATTTGGATACGGGCAACGGAACCACAGGGGCCAGATGTTGGCCGATTTCTTGGAGAGAGAAGACCTCTACATGATGAATTCTTTCTTCAAGAAACGGCCACATCGGAAATGGACATGGATAAGTCCCGACGGTTCCACGAGAAACGAGATTGACTTCATCATGTCGACCAGGCGTCACATATTCAATGATGTCTCTGTGATCAATACCGTAAAAACCGGAAGCGATCACCGTATGGTCAGAGGTACATTGAATATATGCGTACAGTTGGAAAGATCCAGACTGGTGAAGTCTACGCTCCGACCAACTCGAGCTCATATCCAAAACCCCGAGAACTTCCAACTCGAGCTGATGAACCGTTTTGATTGCCTAGCTGAGTGCGATTCTGTGGACGAGTTAAACAACAGGCTAGTGGAAACTGTCCATACGGTGGGGTCCAAATTTTATAAGACACACCGTAAAAGAACCAATAAATTCTCGACCCAGACTCTCAAACTTATGGACGAGAGGAACGAAATGAGGCTACAGTCTTCAGTAGACGCGAAGCGCTACCGTCTGATCAATAGACAGATTTCTAAGGCACAGAAATGTGACTTGCGACACTTCAACACCGAATACATTCGAGCCACAATTGAGCGTAACAGGGGCTCAAAAGTGTTCGCAAGAGATTTGTCTATTGGGCAGAGGCAGTTGACGCGACTGAAGACCGATACTGGTAGTATCATTTCGTCTCGACCGGAGATTTTGAGAGAGGTTGAGCGGTTCTATGGGCAGTTATACACTTCAACACAACAGCCTGTGGTCAGTTTGGCAAAAGACCCAAGAGCCAAGCTGACCCGACACTATACCGAAGATATCCCGGACGTCAGCCTATACGAGATTAGTATGGCTCTCAAACAACTCAACAACAACAAGGCACCAGGTGATGACGGAATCACAACAGAACTCCTGAAGGCGGGTGGCAAACCCATACTAAAAGTCCTTCAGCGACTGTTCAACTCCGTCATTCACGAAGGTACTACGCCGGAAGCGTGGCACAGGAGCGTGGTGGTTCTTTTCTTCAAGAAGGGTGATAACACCTTATTGAAGAATTACAGACCCATCGCGCTGCTGAGTCAGGTTTATAAGTTGTTTTCGAGAGTTATTACGAATCGTCTCGCTCGTAGGTTCGACGACTTCCAGCCTCCCGAACAAGTCGGTTTCCGCAAAGGCTATAGTACCATAGACCACATATTTACGCTGCGGCAGGTTATACAGAAGACCGAGGAGTATAACCAGCCACTTTGCTTGGCGTTTGTGGACTATGAGAAGGCCTTTGATTCGGTGGAAACATGGGCCGTGTTAAGATCGCTCCAGAGATGCCGAATCGACTATCGGTACGTCCAAGTGTTGAAGTGTTTGTATGAAAACGCCACAATGTCTGTCCGTATCCAAGACAGAACTACGAGACCAATCCAAATGCAGCGAGGTGTGCGACAGGGAGATGTCATCTCCCCAAAGCTGTTTACCGCTGCATTGGAGGACGTCTTTAAGCTTTTGGATTGGAACGGATACGGCATCAACATTAACGGCGAGTACATCACTCACCTTAGATTTGCCGACGATATAGTCCTTATGGCAGAGTCTCTGGAGGATCTTAACACAATGCTCGAAGACCTCAGCAGAGTATCTCAACAGGTGGGCCTTAAAATGAACATGAGTAAGACGAAAATCATGTCGAACTCACATGTTCCGCTCCACCCGGTCATCGTTGAGAACTCTGCACTCGAAATTGTAGACGAGTACATATACCTAGGACATACAGTCCGATTAGGTAGGTCCAATTTCGAGAAAGAGGTTAGCCGCCGAATCCAACTCGGATGGGCAGCGTTTGGGAAGCTACACGAGATCTTTTCGTCCAAAATACCTCAGTGCTTGAAGACCAAAATCTTCGAACAGTGCGTGTTGCCAGTGATGACCTACGGATCTGAAACGTGGTCGCTGACTATGGGCCTCATAAGAAGGCTCAGAGTCGCTCAGCGGGCGATGGAGCGAGCTATGCTCGGAGTATCTCTACGCGATCAAATCAGAAATGAGGAGATCCGTAGAAGAACCAGAGTTACCGACATAGCTCAGCGGGTCGCGAAGCTGAAGTGGCGATGGGCGGGGCACATAGTGCGTAGAACCGATGGACGTTGGGGTCTCAAGGTGTTGGAATGGCGACCCCGCACCGGAAAACGCAGTGTCGGTAGACCCCCCACGAGATGGACTGACGACCTTAAAAAGGTCGTGGGGAGCCGCTGGGTCCAAGCGGCACAAGATCGTGTGGTATGGAGATCCCATGAAGAGACCTATGTCCAGCAGTGGACGTCCATCGGTTGACAAAGAAGAAGAAGAAGAAGAAGATATAAAATTTTAACAGCCAATATTAAATGTATTATTAAAGTATCAATTATTATATTCACTTCAGTCTTTGATTCGATTAAGTTTATTTATAATTATGTATGCTGTGATGTTTCATATGTAATAGAGGAAAATATAAATCACACAATGCAATTTTTAGAAAATTTAGAATAAACACATACAAGTTAAATGCACTATAATTTTATTTCATTCGTCAAAATATAAAAACTAAGTATTCGAACTTTTACAAAATACTACTGAATTAAGGTTAGGATTTTAATACTTATAAATTACGAGTTTATTCTTACCGTACAAGAATTATGCATAAAGCTTAATGTTAAGCATTTCTAAAATAATTGGATACAATAAAAAATTATAGTAAAACAAATATCCAAGTAACGTTCAATGTTATTACAAATATCAACATCCTGCAGCCAGCGAAAAAATCATTTCATAGGGGGCAATACCATATAAGCCAATACAACTAACTACATATAATAATTAACAAACATTCCCCATTACAAGGGATTGATATAGAGATCTAGGGAACTAAATAAACCGACAGAAACGTCCTTATTATTTTTAGTACTTTTACTTTAATATTTAATGGTCTGGTTATTGACAATCTCGTTTTAACACATATTTCCAAAATATTTTTAATTGCAATATTTATTTTATAGTATCAACGATTTAGACCAATAATAGCAAATTATTTTATCCATATAGGAAATAAAAGCATGTACATCCCATATACCATTTTCTTTGCTTTAGAATGGTGCATAATATTAAAGCAATATTAAGAAGCATTCCTAACATTTTAAAGCAGATCTAAACATAAAAAACATCAATTCAATCAAAAATTCAATAATATTTTAAAAAATTCTTGCTAGAGTGACCGAACCACTACAGAATATAAAACCTTATTCTTAGAAAATTGTGAATTATCTATATGTTATTGATCATGGCTAAATTATAAAAAAGTTTTTATGTTGTCTATGGCAGAAACACATGCTTTTTACGTTCTATTTTGTCTGCTTTTAGTCTAAATCTATGTTTCAAAAGGCCTGATCAAATATATGGAGAAAGTAAAATTCTAAAGATATTTTTCTACAATTTTTTGTTTTCTAAAACTATAAAATCTACGATATTCTGTTACACTCGTACATTTTAGTAATTGAATTGGTTCGGAACACATTGTGGTGTTTGATAAAAGAATCCAATACTGAGGTAAGAGGAAGTTGACTAATAGGTATAATGAGATACAACCGTCATTATCATTTTCCCTTGTTTTACAGTTTCATACATACGAGTTAAATGTTGAATAACTACCCACCTAAGATTTTTTAATACCAAAACTGTGATTTATATCATATCACAATACAAAATTTTATAGGTAAGGATAAGCCCACATAGACTTTTATAGTTGAGATATAGAGATCGTATAACCTTTGTGGTTATACGATCTTAGTGTCACAATTGTCATATACAGATTGTGGTATTTTAATCAGTACTATGCTATAAAACTAATGCTTAGATGGTTCAAAATTTAATTTGTATGTAGACAATGAGATTTATTGATCTCTTATCAATACATAAGACCACACACTAATATTTTGGTTGGAAATTATATTATATATGCATTACTTGTGGCTTTTCAAACGATTAATGCTGTAAGTATATCTAACATTAGCAAAGTTTCTTGACTTTTTCATATATAATAAGGTTATTATATCTGGTATTTTAACTGAATTGAACTGAACTTGAATTAAATGAATTCAAACAAAATTACCAATGCTGTTTACATTATAATGGATTTAGCACAGTACTAATATTCGCTTGGAGATACGTATTTATTCATCTGTATATATGATAAATTATAGTACACAAATGCTGGAAAGGTTATCTATATTAAACCATTTCAATAATTTTTAGAGGCGTTATTTTGTAAAATTCCAAAGTACAAAAGTTATGATAGAATTAGTTTGCTATAATAAAACCATAATGGTCAAACAAACGCAGATTATAGCAAAATAATTCTATGATAACTTTCAAACAATTTAATTCGTGCATAGTGTATTTTATTCGTTCATTTTAGAACTCGACTGTGCACATTACAAAATCTATTTTGGTGTATGTACTTTAAAAATTACTCAACAATTATAACTTCTGTAAAAATTTTTTTATTAATTTATTATTATTAAAATTTTTTATTAATTACTCTTCAGGATTCAAGGCTTTTCTCTTAATATTTTTATATCGTCAATTCTTCCAATCTCAAGTTAGGTAGCAGTTGATACAAGCAAAAGAATTTAAAAATTTACCCTGCATATAAATTAAATAACTAATACAACAAAACTTGTATCAAAGTAAGTCATGATATACTCAAAGAGAATAGTTCCACAAATATACCATTTGAAACGATATAATACATTACAAACTACTAATGTTATTTGTCTGTCATATTGCTCTTGTCTGTGGTCTTATGTATTGCCAAGAAACTTCCATAAAAGGGAAAAAGATTATTCGAACTGACCGAGTACAAACGCGTCCATTACTTTGGGAACATGTTCGTCGATGCCAATTATATCAAGTATACCTGTGTGGCTGCCATGAGCTGTTTGCACCCGGTTGGAAGCGAGAGTGACTACGATGAGCCTGAAAATATATTTATGTTATTTTTTAATATCATTGGTGTTTATACTTACAAAGTAATAATAAAATTATTTTGATATATAACGCAATAAAGTAAAATAGAAAATATATGTAATGCTAAATGTAGAGTGGACTATCGGTTTTCATACCCGATACATGCAGGATTCGTAAATCACATGCAGAAACCTCCAACATCGCAAAGCTTTGCGATTTTGTCGTGGAGTCTATCTCCTGATGATGGTTCGGGCGCGGGGCGAAACGATTGTTGAGTATGTAATAGTGAATTTGTGTAGTGCTTGTGTATTGTGGTGGCGGTGGTGGGAATTTGTGCATTTTGCTTTATCGCGGTTTAAAATAAAATAACTTTATTATTATGGGTCTCCGCAAAGTAACGCCTAATTCTATAAATTACTTACACTTAAGAAACATATTATAGTTTAAGTAGTGATCCATTCAATAAGTTTAGATTCAACAATCTTCATGATAATAATGTGAAATAGCTTTGGAATTTAATTCACTATATGGACTTATAAATCGAAAAGATGTTTTTGCTAGAACTTATACCTATTTTAGAATCTTTGATACTATTATAATAAATAAATAAATATATGGGACACTTACACACACGGTCATCTGCCCCCAAAGTAACTTAATACTTTTTTTAATAAATACTTAAATACAAATAAACACCCATGCTCAAAGACCAACAAATTCATTTAAAGAAAATGTTAGTCCTCAGCGGGAATCGAACCCGCGACCCGCGGACTCGTTAGGCAGGGTCACTACCCAATGCGCCAACGAGTCAGTCATAATGAGACTGTTGCCTCATCACAATTCATGAAAATCAAAAGTTTAATGTAATATAAACTTACTTAGCCTTAGGAACAATGGCTCTATATTTTTGAAGTGCTCTCACAGGGCAATGATCCGCCTGCCCTTTGGTGGGGTTCGGTGGTGGTCCAAATCTGCCACCAAACCCACGGCCGCCACGAGCGTCAGTTTCTAACTCCACATACCGTGTGGTACGATCCACCATGTTGATGAACACATCGAACTTCTGATTATTTAGTAAGGCCCATTCAATCGGCGCATCAAGTTGGACTCTGCCTAAGTTTGCTTTCTGTAACAATAATTCTTTATAAATTACCAGTTTTTACCCGCGACTTCGTTTGCGTGGACTGTTGTCAGGTGTATAATCCTTTATTCGACACCTTAATTTGACATTAATTTACAGATCTACACTACCCTCTGTACAAGGCAAACCCTGTTTTACAGAAGGCAGTTCCTTCCATTATTACAAAAATATATCCTCTTGTGCCCTTATCCCACTCTAAGTGGGGTCGGCAAAACGTTATAAACATGCTGTAACATGATTTGGCTGCATTTTTATTACCGGCCGCCTGCCTGACGTCAACTTACCTTAGTCGTATTTTACGACACCTCGGTAAGGAGGGTGGTCTATTCTACTAAACCGGATACCACACGGTGGGTCAACTTTCCTTAGTCGTATTTTACGACACCTCGGTAAGGAGGGTGGTCTATTCTACTAAACCGGATACCACACGGTGGGTCAACTTTCCTTAGTCGCTTTTTCGACACCTCGGTAAGAATTGAGGTTGGTCTATTCTACTCAGCCGGATACCACACGGCAGGTCGACTTACCTTATTCGCCTTTAACGACCCCTCGATACGAAATGAGGGTAGTACTATTCTATTCAGCCGGATACCACAAGGCGTAACTTTTACGAATAAGTATCAGAAAAAAATATGAAGTGAGAAATCCCCGCGGATAAAGTATAAGTATCTATCAGTGAAAAATATTAGGAGGAAAATCCCCGCGTGTAGAGAAACGCAAACTCATTTTTGCCTATCAGTTATGCCTACTCAGGAAAAGTAAATATATACAATGAATATTAAAAAAAAGGAAAACGTTCATGTATATACAGGTCATCGAAAAATGGAAGTGAATCCAACTTTATAACTACTAAAATATTTTAGTAAATCACAAAAAAATCCACTAGCCACTAAAAGCAATATTTCGCCACTAAATGGAAAGTTAAAACCACCAGTTTTAGTGGAAAATCTATTAAGTTGGCAATACTGATAAAATTATACAAACTACATTAAATCATATTATATTCTATACTGAAAAACATTACCCTTAGAACAAACTCGGCTTCCTCAATGTTCGTAAAATTCCGCTCAATTGAAACAAGCTGAACACCGTCCTCAGTAAATACAGCCAGCTTAGCATGTTTTTCTCGCTTCAGGATTTGTAATGCCAGAATTATAGCTGAAAAATATTTATAATATTACTCTCGCGAAATACAATAATATTAATCTCAACACAAACCAAATTAATGGCAAGTATTATTAAGTATTATTATGCCAAATATCATTTTATACCGCTAGACATGTTTAATTAAAGAATTAAACATGCATAGCATGTTACAATTCTAAATATTAACTTGAAATATAAACTTTAACTATGTATAACATACAATGCTCTGATTTATTATATAATGTATGCTGATTATAATATATTGCAGTTTAAATTAAAAATTAAATATTTTAGGTTAAGGTTTATTATATTTTGTCGTGTTAAATGATTTTTCAAATGAATTCATACATAATAATAATAAATTAATAAAACACATTAATTGCCAAAACACACTGAAAAAAACGTTTAAAAAACCAATAGTAAAAGGCAAACGATTTCAATACATATAAAATAAAATGTATATATTTATTTCCTGTAAAATATCCCAAAGTCACAGAATCGACCGTGTCTACCATTTTATTGTACACTTTAATTACCTTTAATCGCCAGCTAGATAACCATAGAAATGGGTTAAAAAAATGAATGAAATAAATTAATTTTAAAATCTAGACATATGCTGCCGCAGACTTTTATTTAGAGCTTTTAGAGTGGAACAATTTTGTAATACATAATTTTTCAATAGCTCAAACTCAGCATACGCAAGGAAAGCTTTTAATTTTGATTTTGTCGTTTACGTAATATAATATTTCTTCTTGCTGCTCCTCTCCTATTCAACTTAGCGTGATGTTATATATATATATATATATATATATATATATATATATATATATATATATATATATATATATATATATATATACATCTTGCACGTCATGTTGCGTCCTACATGGCACTTTTTACCGATCTTGTTGCGTCCAACCGACTTGCTTGTTGCATCCAGTATACGGACGCAGGATAAACCAACCCTAAAAATTTGTCAGGGGACTTATTTTAATATATATAATGCGTGGGCAAAAAATTGGATAGGACGTTATTTTATTGCGGGAATGAATTCCGCTGTATTTATAAGTTCAGCAAGTTGCTACGTGCTCGCGTATATTTGAGCACGTATATTATATTTTTGATGCTAGCATTCTATTGCTTCCGACGTATATTTAAAAAAGTTTTTTTCAATTTTTATTTAGGATTATCTTGCGTCCAATTTTTTTCCCAATTTAATCGATTTAATAAGTGATGCGGGGGCCCAAGGGGTGCGCGCGATTCCTGCGTTTTGTTAATAAACAAACATTGAGCCGTTAGGACGCGTTTTAATTTGCAAAGTGATTGTACTCATAATTGCGTATATTATTAATATTGTAAAACTGTAAATATGAAGAGAGCGGATAAGACATCGCTAGTTGCTAAATCAGATCTTCTTATTTGTGCTTACGGATCCCAATATTAAAAAAGTCGTTCGGAAAAACATTTTATTAATGTGGTTTCAACAAAAGTAAGAGAGTTAGCAAAATTATTAATCGAAATTTAAAAAATTAACAATTCTATAATAAATTTAATGAGTGCCTTAAAACCTTTCAATTAAGATCTTATGGCGGAGGCAACTAAAGTTGTAGATAACTGTGATGCCAAAAAGGATAGATTCGAAACCTTCTTTTGCTATAAATGTTTCAACTACTTTTAAACAATGCTGCAATATAGCCATTATTTGTGCATTGAAAAAACAAGGTCCTTACAATGAAATAAATACCGCAGAAACAGAAGCAGATCTTAAGACATTAATGCATCTTATAGATGCAATTTGGCCACAACCAACAATCTCCAGTCAAGCTGCAACAGATTTAAACAAAAAGAAGTGGAATAAAGTCACTATAGTCCGGTTAGCCACTGAAGCTGCAGCCAAAATCAAATCAGGGTACTACTGTTGCAACGTATATTCAGTTATTAAAAACCGTTTATTGCAAAGTTTTATTATTATTACAAAGTTCTCGAGGGATACCCAAGATTATCTGGACCCAAAAACCCAAAATCAATTTCGTCTACACGACTCAGGAAACATTTAGCAACCTTTTTACAAATATTTAGCATAACTGAGAATGATATGAAATATTTAGCTAAGTTTATGGGCTATACCGGTGACGTACATAAAAAGGCATATAGATTGCCGGATTACGTGGCATCATCATTATTAGCCCATTTTCGTCAACTGCTGGACATAGGCCTCTCCAATTATTCGCCACTTAGTTTGATCCTTGGCTTTCTGCTTCCATCAACTGCCCGCTGTCCTACGTATATCACTCTATCGAGTCTCAGGGCATCCTACACTATTTTTCCCGATTCGCGATCTCCACTCCAGAAAACGTCTACCCCAACGGTCATCGGTTCTGCGACAGGTATGGCCGGCCCATTGTCACTTACTTAAGCTTGCTTATGCGCTTAGCTATGTCGGTGACCCTAGTTCTGTGACGAATTACTTAGTTGCGAATACGATCCCTCAGAGAAACCCCGAGCATAGCTCTTGCCATAGCCTGCTGAGCGACTTTAAGCTTGTGGACCGCCTTAGCTGTTAGAGTCCACGTTTCGGCACTGTAAGTCAAGACAAGTAGGACACACTGGTTAAATACTTTAGTCTTTAGACTCTGCGGGATGGGTGACGAGAAGACTCAACATAGATTGCGGAATGCTGCCCAGCCTAGCTGTATCCTTCTCATAATCTCACACTCAAAATTGTTTAATTTTTAGTTCGAGCGTCTGTCCTAGGTAAATGTACTTGTCAACAATTTCGAATGTCAACATTTGTCAACAAGTGACCCCATCTAAGGAAATCGGTCCCGGAGCAACGTGCTCGTTGCACATGATTTTGGTTTTACTCAAGTTCATCCGGAGAGCGATCCTTTGAGAAGAAACAGCCGGTCCATGCAGCATCCATTGCAAATCCTCTATGGATTCAGTCGTTAAGACCATATCATCTTACGCGAATCTGAGATGAGCGCCATCGATGTCTATGCCATGTCCAGTCCAATTCAGCGTCTTAAACATATCCTCTAGTGCGTTTGAAAACAATTTCGAGGAAATGACGTCTCCTTGTCTTATGCCTCGCTGCAGATGGATATGCCTTGTCTGCTGGTTTTGGACTCGGACTGCCTTTCTTGCGTTTTCATACAGACATCTCAGCATCTCAATATGTCACCAATTGACTTGGTTTCTCTGTAAAGACTCCAGAACAGCCCAGGTTTCGACCGAGTGAAAAGCTTTTTCATAATCCACAAACGCTAAGCATAGTGGTTGATTGTACTCTTTAGTTTTTTGTACAATTTGCGGCACGGTGTGGATATGATCTATCGTGCTGTACCCGCTTAGAAACCCGGCTTGTTCGGGGGATGTAAATCGTCGAGTCATCATGCGAGGCGGTTTGTGATAACCCTTGAAAACAGCTCATAGACATGGCTCTGAAGAGATATTGGCCTATAGTTCTTTAAGAGTGTTATATCTCCTTTTTTGTATAACACTTTACTTCTGTGCCATGCCTTTGGAGTTCTCCCGGCAAAGAGAACGGTATTAAACAGCTCTTGAAGCTCTGTTACCAATAGAATTCCACCAGCTTTTAACAGCTCTGTTGTAATACCATCCTCACCCGCGACTTTTCTATTTTTAAGCTGTCTAAGGGCTAAAACAATTTCATCTAGATGGATATCAGGCAGTTCTTCCGTATAGTGGCGGCTTAATTTGTCCTCTGTGTGCAGTGGTAGCATGCGATGCGTAAAATTCGGCGTAGTGGCTTTCCACTTCCGAGAGGATTTCCGGTTTGGAAATAACGACCCCTTTAATGTGGTTAACTTCGTCAGGTGACTTTTTCCAAGGCTTAATAAACACTTTTGGACCCCGATTCTGCTCAATTGATTTTTGAGCGTATTAGCTAATCGGAGGTCGCGTCGTTAACCATCTTGGTAATTATTTTGTTTAAAGCCTCTACTTCTCACGAAGTTAGCATAGGGTTCGTCGCTCTGCCATGAATAGGAGAGTATCTTCCGAAAGCTTTGACTTCATGCCCTTACGTTGGCTTTCGCAAATTTTTGTGCCCTCATTTCGAAGAACTACTCGATCGAGTTTTTGGTCTACGTCATCCGTCGTTTCCAGAGTAGTGAATTGGTTTTAAGTTGTTTCTAGAATGTTACAGATCCAATTACGGTTTGGAGAACATTCAGACGGACTGTTGATTTCATCAAACGGACACGTTCCAGCTTTAGATAAATGTTCAGAGTGCCTCGTACCAACCTATGGTTGCTAATAGTCGGTGGTAAGCACCGAGACATCCCTAAATACACGCTTCTTGTCCGTAATAATAAAATCAATCTCATTTTTCGTCTGCCCACCGGGGCTTCACCAAGTCCACCTACTTTGGGGTTGTTTCTTCAAGAAAGAATTTATCAAAAACAACCCCTCCTTCGTGAGAAAGTTGACAAGCATTTGTCCGCACTCGTTTTTTCGACCCAAACCATAAGGTCCTACAGCTAATTCAACACAATTTTACTCCCACTTTAGACTTAAAGTCCCCCATAACAACGTTGAAGTGGGCTCTAGAGGTATGGCGTAAGGCTTTTGTTATATCCTCGTATGGAGTTTCCACTTCCGAATCCGATTATGACTCCGTGAGCGCGTACGCTAATACCACCTTAAGGGTATACGATGCAGATATTTTCAGCACGAGATATGCAACCAACGGAGACACACTGGTAGTTTCTAAAACGTTGTTACAAAGACAGGGTATTTATAGCTGAAACACATACACGCGCACACACGCAGCAAGCAACAACAAAAATGCACACACACACACACATAATATATATACACACACATCACATGGACCTCACGCACCTACGCATGCACGCACGCACACACACATACAACACGCACATTCACCTAATAATCTTAACTACTTCCCTGCAGTTCAAGTTTTTTCTGGGTTAGTAACATCACTTACCTGCCTATAAAAACTTTCTTTATTAGTTAACTGAATGACGAGGATACTAAGTTGCTTACCTGTTCATAAAAGCTCACTTAGTAATAAGTAAACGACTATAAAAAAATTATTTAATAATATGACTCACGTGCCATATTTAAGTATTAGAAATCTGATGAAGTCAATGGAAGCCGTTAAGTCAATGTTACGCATAGGTTCATACAGCAGCAATATTCGGAAGCATTTTAGTTGAAACAAAGAATGGATGTAATAATGTCAATGTAATATCAATAACATATATTGAATAATATACAGAATCAAGTTAGATATAAATTAATTAGGAAGCGTGAAAGCCTAAACAGTGTACGAAGTATATACAAAAATATTCAATGTGCCACATTATTTCGACGACGAACGGAAGCGCTAAGTGATTGAGAAATTTTTAAAATTGAATATCGGTATAATACTTTTTAATGGAATTTAAAGATGTGTATTGAAATAATACAGATTTAAAGGTATGGTATACGCATTAATTTAGTTAAAAATCCCTTCAGGAATGGTAGCAACAGGGTTCGAGTTTAAAATGACGCAAGAAGTCTTCTGCGATTTAAATATATATATATATATATATATATATTTTTTTTATAGTCGTTTACTTATTACTAAGTGAGCTTTTATGAACAGGTAAGTAACTTATTATCCTCGTCATTCAGTTAACTAATAAAGAAAGCTTTTATAGGCAGGTAAGTGATGTTACTAACCCAGAAAAAACTTGAACTGCAGAAGTAGTTGAGATTATTAGGTGAATGTGCGTATTGTATGCGTGTGTGCGTGCGTGCATGCGTAGGCGCGTGGAGTCCATGTTATGTGTGTGTGTGTGTGTGTGTGCGTGCGTGCGTGCGTGCGTGCGTGCGCGAGTGCGTGCGCGCGTGTGTGTGTGTGTGTGTGTGTGTGCATTTTTGTTGATTTACTTGCTGCGTGTGTGCGCGGGTATGTGTTTCAGCTATAAATACCCTGCCTTTGTAACAACGTTTTAGAAACTACCAGTGTGTCTCCGTGGGTTGCGTATCTCGTGCTGAAAATATCTGCATGGTATATATACCCTTATATTATTGGTATTGGTGGTATTAGCGTACGCGCTCACGGAGTCATAATCGGATTCGGAAGTGGAAACTCTTTATGAGGATATAACTTAAGCCTTACGCCATACCTCTAGAGCCCACTTCAACGTTGTTATGGGGGACTTTAAGTCTAAAGTGGGAGTACAATTGTGTTGTGTGTTGAATTAGTTGTAGGACCTTTTGGTTTGGGTCGAAAGAACGAGTGCGGAAAAATGCTTGTCGACTTTCTCGAGAACGAGGAGTTGTTTTTGATGAATTCTTTTTTCAAGAAACAGCTACAAAGTAGGTGGACTTGGCGAAGTCTCGGTGGGCGGACGAAAAATGAGATTGATTTTATTATTACGGACAAGAAGCGTATATTTAGGGATGTCTCGGTGTTTACCACCGACTATTAGCAACCATAGGTTGGTACGAGGCACTCTGAATATTTATCTAAAGCTGGAACGGGTCCGTTTGATGAAATCAACAGTCCGTCTGAATGTTCTCCAAACCGTAATTGGATCTGTAACATTCTAGAAACAACTTCAAACCAATTCACTACTCTGGAAACCACGGATAACGTAGGGTAAAAACTCGACCGAGTAGCAGAAGTCCTTCGAAATGAGGGCACAAAAATTTGCGAAAGCCAACGTAAGGGCATGAAGTCAAAGCTTTCGGAAGATACTCTCCTATTCATGGCAGAGCGACGAACCCTATGCTAACTTCGTGAGAAGTAGAGGCTTTAAACAAAATAATTACCAAGATGGTTAACGACGCGACCTCCGATTAGCTAATACGCTCAAAAATCAATTGAGCAGAATCGGGGTCCAAAAGTGTTTATTAAGCCTTGGAAAAAGTCACCTGACGAAGTTAACCACATTAAAGGGGTCGTTATTTCCAAACCGGAAATCCTCTCGGAAGTGGAAAGCCACTACGCCGAATTTTACGCATCGCATGCTACCACTGCACACAGAGGACAAATTAAGCCGCCACTATACGGAAGAACTGCCTGATATCCATCTAGATGAAATTGTTTTAGCCCTTAGACAGCTTAAAAATAGAAAAGTCGCGGGTGAGGATGGTATTACAACAGGGCTGTTAAAAGCTGGTGGAATTCTATTGGTAACAGAGCTTCAAGAGCTGTTTAATACCCTTCTCTTTGCCGGGAGAACTCCAAAGGCATGGAAAAGAAGTATAGTGTTATACAAAAAAGGAAATTGTTTTCAAACGCACTAGAGGATATGTTTAAGACGCTGAATTGGACTAGTCATGGCATAAGCATCAATGGCGCTCATCTCAGATTCGCGTAAGATGATATGGTTTTAACTACTGAATCCATAGAGGATTTGCAATGGATGTTGCATGGACCGGCTGTTTCTTCTCATAGGATCGCTCTCCGGATGAACTTGAGTAAAACCAAAAACATGTGCAACGAGCACGTTGCTCTGGGACCGATTTCCTTAGATCACTCTTGAAATTGTTGATAAGTACATTAGCCTAGGACAGACGCACGAACTAGAAAACAACAATTTCGAGTGTGAGATTATGAAAAGGATACAGCTGGGCTGGGCAGCATTCCGCAATCTACGTTGAGTCTTCTCGTCTCCCATCCCGCGGAGTCTAAAGACTTAAGTATTTAACCAGTGTGTCCTACCTGTCTTGACTTACAGTGCCGAAATGTGGACACTAATAGCTAAGGCGGTCCACAAGCTTAAAGACGCTCAGCAGACTATGGCAAGAGCTATGCTCGGGGTTTCTCTGAGGGATCGTATTCGCAACTAAGTAATCCGTCGGAGAACTAGGGTCACCGACATAGCTAAGCATAAGCAAGCTGAAGTAACAATGGGCCGGCCTTACCTATCGCAGAACCGATGACCGTTGGGGTAGACGTGTTCTGGAGTGGAGACCACGAATCGGGAAACGTAGTGTAGGACACCCTGAGACTAGATAGAGTGACGATATACGTAGGACAGCGGGAAGGGGATGGAAGCAGAAAGCCAAGGATCAGACTAAGTGGCGAATAATTGGAGAGGCCTATGTCCAGCAGTTGACGAAAATGGGCTGATAATGATGATGCCACGTAATCCGGCAATCTATATGCCTTTTTATGCACGTCACCGGTATGGCCCATAAACTTAGCTAAATATTTCATATCATTCTCAGTTATGCTAAATATTTGTAAAAAGGTTGCTAAATGTTTTCTGAGTCGTGTAGACGAAATTGATTTTGGGTTTTTGGGTCCAGATAATCTTGGGTATCCCTCGAGAACTTTGTAATTATAATAAAACTTTGCAATAAATGGTTTCTAATAACTGAATATACGTTGCAACAGTAGTACCCTGATTTGATTTTGGCTGCAGCTTCATTGGTTAACGGGACTATAGTGACTTTACTCCACTTCTTTTTGTTTAAATCTGTTGCAGCTTGACTGGAGATGACATGTCGCAAAATTGCATCTATAAGATGCATTAATGTCTTAAGATCTGCTTCTGTTTCTGCGGTATTGATTTCATTGTAAGGACCTTGTTTTTTCAATGCAAACATAATGGCTATATTGCAGCATTGTTTAAAAGTAGTTGAAACATTCATAGCAAAAGAAGGTTTCGAATCTATCCTTTTTGGCATCACAGTTATCTACAACTTTAGTTGCCTCCGCCATAAGATCTTAATTGAATGGTTTTAAGGCACTTAATAAATTTATTATAGAATTGTTAATTTTTTAAATTTCGATTAATAATTTTGCTAACTCTCTTACTTTTGTTGAAACCACATTAATAAAATGTTTTTCCGAACGACTTTTTTAATATTGGGATCCGTAAGCACAAATAAGAAGATCTGATTTAGCAACTAGCGATGTCTTATCCGCTCTCTTCATATTTACAGTTTTACAATATTAATAATATACGCAATTATGAGTACAATCACTTTGCAAATTAAAACGCGTCCTAACGGCTCAATGTTTGTTTATTAACAAAACGCAGGACTCGCGCGCGCACCCCTTGGGCCCCCGAATCACTTATAAAATCGATTAAATTGGGAAAAAATTTGGACGCAAGATAATCCTAAATAAAAATTGAAAAAAACTTTTTTAAATATACGTCGGAGGCAATAGAATGCTAACATCAGAAATATAATATACGTGCCCAAATATACGCGAGCACGTAGCGACCTCCAAATTGTGCGCGGCAACTCGCTGAACTAATAAATACAGCGGAATTCATTCCCGCAATAAAATAACGTCCTATCCAATGTTTTGCCCACGCAGTATATATATTAAAATAAGTCCCCTGACAAATTTTTAGGGTTGGTTTATCCTGCGTCCGTATACTGGATGCAACAAGTCGGTTGGACGCAACAAGATCGGTAAAAAGTGCCATGTAGGACGCAACATGACGTGCAAGATGTATATATATATATATATATATATATGTATATATATATGTATATATATATATATATATATATATATATATGTATATATATATGTATATATATATATATATATATATATATATATATATATATATATATATATATATATATATATATGTATATATATATATATATAGCCTTAGCTTTCCTCGATAAATAGGCACACGATCTCACACTCAAAAGTTTTTTCAAATCGGTCCAGTAGTTCCTGAGATAAGCGTGTTCAAACAAACAAACAAACTCTTCAGCTTTATATATTATTATAGATTTCACTGACCTGCATAGCCGGGTATAACATGCGTGTTGTGGAAGCATTCAGCGTATAAGTGTTTCTTGCTCTCTGTTTTCTCGCCTTCAGGGTCACCGCTAGCTCCAGTTGTTGTTTTCGTTATTTTTTTGCCCTTCTTTAATGAGTAATTTTTACAAAAATGACGACCTGCAAAATTAATATATGTTGTAAAATTTGTAAAAAAAATTCAACGAAAAGGACCTGAGAATCTGAAACTGTTGTGCTTGTATTTATTTTAAGGCCTCTCCCATGAATTTTAGACCCTAAAATATTTATTAATCCTGTTTTTTTATATTGTCTATAGAATTAGGCATTACTTTGTGGAGATCCATAATACAAAAGTAATATTAAAATTATTTTGCTATAATCCACGATGAAGTAAAATAGAAAATATATTAAAAATCGTGTGTGGAGTCTATTTCCTGATGATGCTTCCGTTGTGGGGCGAAACGATTGTTGAGTTTGTGATAGTGAACGTGTGTAGTGCTTGTGTATTGTGGTGGCGGTGGTGAAGGTTTTACATGTGCTCTTACGAATCCTGCATGTATGAAAACGGATAGTCCACTTTACATTTAGCATTATATATTTTTTCTATTTTACTTCATCGCGGATTATAGCAAAATAATTTTATTATTACTATTGTTTTATATTGTCTATACATTTAATAAAGATATCAATGTAACTGGATTAGATGGCTTTTTATGTTGTCTTATTATGGATCCATCCGTTAAGAAAAATAAATAGTGCAAAGAAATCATCTATATTGACAATAAATACAATAAAAGTTGTAAAATTATGTGAGAATATGCAACATCCAAGTTTAATTTTGAAGTTATTTTTATTTGATTTCACCTCTCTACCGTGACGTCAACTTACCTTTGTCTATTCACTCAGACAGATACCACACGGCGGGTCAGCTTACCTTAGTTGCCTTTACGCTACGCTACGGCACCTCGGTAAGAAATGAGGGTGGTCTATTCTACTCAAACGGATACCACACGGCGGATGTTCGCAAAGTAAAGTCTCATAATAATATTGTTACCAAAGTAATGAGAATATTATATTGATATAATCCGCGATAAAAGAAAATATATGTAATGCTGAAATGTAGAGTGTACTATTCGTTCTTATACCTAATACGACAAAATCGCAAAGCGTTTGTCGTGGAGTCTATCACCTGATGATGCTTCGGTTACAGGGCGAAACAATTGTTGAGATTGTGGTGGTGAATGTATGCAGTGCTTGTGTATTGTTGTGCCATCGGTGATTAATTCTCTAATTCTATACAATATTGTTACCTTTAAACATATGGTGTCTCATATCCAGTGTGATGAGGTAGCGGGCATTGGTCGCCGGCGTGAGGAGCCACGTGTGGTCAATCAGCTTGTTGAGAGCGGCCACCACAGCAGGATTAGGTGGATGATCGATTCCTATAAAGTACATACTAATTGGTTATAAAATTGATGCAAGCTGTTGGTAGCCCAGCGGTAAGACCGTGCGACTCGTTCGAGGAGGTCACGGGTTCAAACCCGGGCAGACACCAATGAGTTTTTCTTTTAAAACTTATGTGATTATTTAATAATTGCAATTCATCGCACGCTTTTCGGTGAAGGAAACCTGCTTACTCTAGAGTATTCTGGAGATATGTGTAACCCACCAATCCGCATTGGGAAAGCATGGTAGGTTTTAGCTCCAAGCCTTCTCTACAAAACGGAGACCTATTCTCAGCAGTGGGATAGTAACAGGGCGCTACTTAGGTACTTGCCTTTTACATAAAAATTGTACTCTAAACTTAAGGATAAAATTGTTGTACAGTAGAAGCTCTTTATTCGCGGGGTATACGTTCCGCAAATATGCCGCGAATACAGAAAAGAACCATAAGGCTCAAAAAAGAACCATAAGGCTATCTATAATATTTATTTATTTATTGGACAACCAACAATAGATACAATTTTAATTTCTTAAATTGATGAAATATCTTGCAATCTGATAAATTTTCTAAACAGCAACGAGGAACCTGCATTTATCTAGAGAAATCTACTAATACGTATTGGAGCAGCCTGCATGCTCTTAGCTCCAAGCCTTATCCACAGAAAACGAAACGATATAGATAGAAGGCATATGCCAAGTTGTTTTGCCCATTTTTTAACTTAACTATATTATACGTACCCCAGTGTTTGATTTCTCTCGGATGGCGCTTGGTGACGGACCATTCCCAACGTTCGGTTTTCGTATCGTATATTTGTCGAGTACGACGACGCTGTAGCTTCTCCAAGGCTACTTTTGCCTTTTCAAACTTCAGCGGCCTGTGAATATTAGTGATAATCTTGAGCATAATAAATTAAAATGGGTATATGAGTTGGAATGTTGACCTTGGACCAGACCAATAATGTTGGTAGACCCCAAAGGTAGGGTTGCCGACTATTTTAATGAATAAAGAAGAATTTTAAACAGTATTTTAGAAAATAAACAGTATTTTATTTGTTTAATGTTTTAAATTAACCAGCAGTGCGACCGTGTGAATCTGTAGAGAGTGAAGCTGTGATGGCCCAGTGGTGCGACCGTGTGAATCTCTAGAGACGATCATGGGTTCAAACTTAGGCAGACACCAATGAGTTTTCTTGTTCAAAACTCATTAAGTATTAAAAACTGATTGATAATTGCCATTTATCACACGCTTTTCGGTGAAGGAAAACATAGTGAGGAAACCTGCATATCTCTAGAGAATCCTTGGGATATGTGAAACCTACCAATCCGCATTAGAGCAGCGTGCTAGGTCTTAGCTCCAATCCTTCTCTCCAAAAATTGGAGAGAGGAGGCCTATGCCCAGTAGTGGGATAGTAACAGGCTGTTGCTTACTTTTTTTTTATTATATTTTAAAGAGCTTGTAGTACACCCAATTAATTTAATATTTTTTAAACTTCACTGCACATGCACTGGTGTCTAATTAAAACTAAATTTAAAAAAACCTCAAAGTCTAATGTTTGTAATTTTTAAGTCTAGTTTTTTTAACAGTATAATTGACAACTCTATCCAAGGGAACTGATAAAGTTACCGTATATCTAATTGTCTAAATATTATATTTTAAAAATATTTATATTAATGGTATCAAGTTTCTGTAGTGTAAATGCCTTAAAGAAATTTACTCGCGAATGAAAAGAATTATTTGAATAAACTTCTTAATAAAACATAAAACATGGGAGGATGTCATTTGTTAAAATTAATAATTAAACATTAATAATTGCTACTCTAAATTTCTACATATTTTCAGGCGTGATTGTAGCTGAGCGTTACTCGATGACGCTATTTAAAAAAATTAATGCATTAGAAAGTTCGCGTGACCGTTAAAAAAGTTTGTGCTGTATAAACACTCATAAAATACAATAATTAAACACGTTGTGCTCTATAATTAAAATCCATTAACATCTTTAAAATCTCGTAGAGAATGTCAGTTTAATTGGATACATGTTGTAGATTTATTATACTAAACATTATGTTAATTTCTTATTCTGGTTTGATACGGCTATGAGAGTTTTTTACCTAACAAGAAATTTATATATTTACTTTAATAAAAATTTTATTTTTTATTTTTAACCATTATTGCTTTTTATCATAAAAATTTTGTTTATCAGAAATATTTGTTATATTATGACAGTCTGTCAGTTTAAAGAGTAAAAAGGATAATATAAATTCAATAGATAAAGTGACCACACTTTTCCATTTTAGCGAGACTGTCCCGCTTTTTAGAAAATATCTTATCTTAAACGATGTTCAAATTCAAATTATTTTTTTACAAATACTTTTATAGTTACCAATAATTCATAATAAAAACATTTTAGTACAAGTATATAAATGTATGCAATAAAATATATATAACTAAATCGTAATGCTCTTTTGTCCCTCTTTGTCTCAACTACAATGTGGTCACTTTATCACTATCTAACTTCTTATTTTATTATATACGTACTTTGACTTCTTTTTATAATTGCATAATGTAATGTACACTTCGATCGGCGTAATCTTTGATTTCTTGATGAATTCCTGACTATTGAATAGGGAAATTAAAATTGCAGTTGTAGACGAATCACTAGTTAGGAATCCCATATTGTGAATGCGTTGAAGGTATCGCAGTACATCCCTCAATGATAGCTGTGGCAAAATGGCATCCCAGACCTAAGGAGAAAATTTTATTTTATAAAAAAAATAAAGCTTACCGATCCTGCTTAACCGGGCTTTATTTAAAGATATATTAATTACATAATAAGTAATAAACAATACATTTAATATACAGTGCAATACAACAGTATGAAAAAATGTTGACAAATAAAAAAAAGTCGATCAACACCAAACTTTACAGGTTTATCTGCTGGGTCAATCTAAAGGCTATTTGAAAATTTTATTTTAATCAGTCTAGCCATTTCGGAGTCTTTAAGGAACATACATATGTGCTGTGTATATATGTATATTGTAATAAATATTACCTATATATACTCTTTTCTATATATATGTAGATACAAAGTCAAAACCCTCTGAGTTAACTATTTATATTAAAAAGTTTATAAAAATAAATGTAAGTAAAAATAACTATAAAAACTGTGATTCGGATTTTTATAAATGGCAAGGAGTACTTAATCAGTGTAATATGACATAAAAATGGCAAGGAGCATTTAATCAGTGTAATATGACATAAAAATGGCAAGGAGCACTTAATCAGTGTAATAAGACAGAAAAATGGCAAGGAGTGCTTAATCAGTATAATAAGACAGAAAAATGGCAAGGAGCACTTAATCAGTGTAATAAGACAGAAAAATGGCAAGGAGCACTTAATCAGTGTAATAAGACATAAAAATGGTAAGGAGCATTTAATCAGTGTAATATGACATAAAAATGGCAAGGAGCACTTAATCAGTGTAATATGACATAAAAATGGCAAGGAGCACTTAATCAGTGTAATATGACATAAAAATGGATAGACATAGCTCGATATTTGATTCTATATAATTAAGCCAGCTTCATTTACTACTACAGCTACTAAAGAAAATTTAATAATAGCAAATGTACACACATCTTGTGAAGTCAAAAGATGTCCTGGAACATGATCAAGCGTGAAGTGATTTTGGATTGCCATTTCCGCTGCTGCCGCGGGATCTTCACAATGTCGCATGTCTTCCACTTTCTGAATATAGTTGAATATTTCCCTGGTGCTATCAGAATTCCCACACAAAATTTTGGCTCTTTTAAATCCAAAAATTGCATATTTCACAACCGCATCTCTAGCTAAAAATCATATTTAAGATATCAAATAAAAAATAATTTTATTATATCTGTTTTACTAGGTATTATATTGACCTATCCGAAGAATAAAGTCACATTTAATAATATGTGCATTATTGGACTTTGTTCTTTGGATAGGGAGATATAGCTTATGATGGTTAAATATATCTTTTTTTCTTTGTACCACCTTCTTTTAATATTTGTATATAAATATTCTTAGTTACAAAATTATTTTCTGTAACAGTAATCAAACATTTATTTGATTCAAATTTAATTTGCAATTATTCTTTATTAAAGTTGGTTTTTGCAAGCTTATCTATCATCTAGCTCTTTCATATCATCAAATTTTAATGAGCAACCACTGCTATATCATATAGGTCATTGTTGTCATCTATAGATCATACTAGGTAATATTTTAATTATTCTGTGACATTTATAAGCTATGTGACAATGGATTGTTGTGATTTCTAAGAATAATTGTAGATGGTTCAGTAATGTTATTTACTGAATGCACATGATTATGCAGTTCGAGTTCACTGCCTAACATAATAAGATTGTCTAATAAGTTGAGATAAATCAATTATCACATACCATGTTTTAAGAAATGAATAATTATTATATATTGGAATTTACAATTGTAAAAAAACATAATTTTTACAAAAATTAACTATACCATGATCATTTTCACCAACTTTCAAGTGTGATTTGCGTATTAATGTCTTATGGGTCCTGCCATGTCTGGCTCGTACTCTTGTCACTTCTTTTGCTAGTTCAATGGGTTCTTTACGACTATACCAGTCTTGAACATGCTTGCACCACCCACGACCATTACCTGATAATTGTGAAAATATTCATTCATTCATTAATATCAATAGATAGATAATGTTTCAAAGTATTAAGATGAGGTGAAAAAAGTATGGCTATATCAACTGTACAAACTATATATGCTCTTTAATATTTACACAAATTATTATTATTATTAAGCCTTTATTCAGACATTTGTTATAAACTTTGATTTGTAATGAGAATGTTATTTATTTTCCATTATGTCTGTTTGTCTTCGGACAAAGGCCTCCTCCAACTGTGACCATTTCGCTCTATCTTCAGCAACTCTAGTCCAGTTTATACAAATACTATACTTTACGATTAAGTGACATGGAATTTAATCATAAATCCTTCATCTATATTAATATTTAATTAAATAAGGAAAAGAAAGTCCTATTAAGAACATGTTACAAGCAAGTAAGGTGCGGAATGTAAGCTTTAAAATCCTAATGTAGTCTTCACATGATCTAATGAGATCACTGGTTCCAGACCTGAACAGGCACTATGTCCTTTGCCTTAAAATGTCTGATATGTGCTGCTTATAAGTCTACATAGTGGAAGCATGGTGAGTTTAAGCTCCATCTCTCTTTAAATACCATCAATTAGCTATAAACAGTTTGAAATTGACTGGAAATTTCTTGTTTATAGTTTATGTATTATAGACAAAGATATATTTTATCAAAAATTTTAAAAATTTAAGAATTCCATAGGGGCTGCCTTGCAGCAAACCTCCAATTAACCACCTTAATTTTAGGACACTTTAATCTATTTTAAAATTGCTAACTATATAATATGATATAATTAAGATTATTTTTATCGTTTTTTGTTGTACTCCTAAATTTTTGTTTTACATTTTATATTCTTAAGTTGCAAGTATTGTTATTATTTTTGTTAGTTATCTTTTAAATAGGTATTTACCCTTGTAATTGTTTAATGTTGTTCATTAATTTTGAAATGTTATGTAGGTCTGTAAGTAGTGTGACATACTGTATTAGAAATAACACTAGTTTTATTTTGCTAAGTATTATGTACATGCACATTATAAACAGGCTTTACCATATAAAAAAAAAAAATGAATATGGAGCTTCACTTAAAATACCTACATACAACAATAACATAATTGTGGCCTCTGCAACTAAACCCTACTACTATTAGGATACAAAACATAACCTAAGATTTATTTTGGGTTAATGACCATACAAAGTTGGTGTAATCTGCTGCTGATTTGACTTACCAGTATGCAATAGTCTAGTATACTTATTGAAAAGCATCATTTCTTCTGCAGAATTGCATATTTCTGTTGCTGCTTTGTAAGTTACTTCTTTCATTGTAGGACCACCAACAAGAATACATTTAGCCAAAGCGAAGGCAATAGTCTCAAATCTGGTGTACCAACCATCTTTATAAGCCTGGACAAAACAAATTACACACTTTTGATACAACTGTTACTGATAATTTAATATAATAAAAGAGGTTATTGTAACACAGCAATAAAGAGAATATATATAAACATTAAGGTGAAAAATATACATTAAGTTGTTATTATTATTAAAAAGATAACAATATAATTGATTTGAAAAAAAATAATATTAATTAAAAAAAAATTAAAATGAACTTGAACCAAGAAATCCCATCCCATTTTCAGTCTTTTCATACTTTGACAATAATAATGAAAGGTTACAAAAATAATTGTTACTAAACTAATTATAAATTAAGTAATTATAAAACCATGGTACTTTCAGACTAGATTAGATTTTTAATGTATTCTAATGTATTATATTTATATATAATAATGTATGATATTTATAAAGATTGTTTTGGTCTTAATTATAATGGAATACTTCATATACGGAAATTATATTTTATGACAAATTTCCATTGCCATTGACAGTGCAGTGTAAAACTCTAGATAGCAGTTCATTCTTCATTGAATTCCTGGATTGTAGCACTTTAATGATGCTTGTAATTTAGTGTTGAGAATATCTCCTAAGGATGCTTAGGTTATAGTATGAAACAGTTCAGATTGTGTTAATGTATGTGTGAATGTTAGTGTAGTTTGGTAATGGTAGTTCATAGTACATGAGTTTAATAAATTTGACATGTATAAAGTATAAAAAAGGATAGTACTCTCTTCATTTATTGTCACATAGATGTTCTATTATCACAAAATATACCAAAATTAATAACAACTCAGCACATTAAACCATCGTTTTATAAATTACTCAAAGTTAAACACCAATTCCTGCTGTTAATTGCACTGTGCTTTAACTTTTGATTTATTGTAAAATATTACTTTTTTTATAAGTATAATATGATACCTTCAAAATAATTTTCACAACTTCAGCTTCATTGGATCCATTTTCAACAAAATCATCTATCACTGGCAGTTTATCAGCTTCATAGTGTTTTTGTGGCGCCCAAAATCCAGGATAATATTTGGGGACTTCATTACCAGTGTGAATATATCTTGTAAGGCGGTTTCGCAAATTTGGATCGAGACTCATCTTATTACGCTTTGTCGTTCGCCGGCACTAATGAAGACATTGACAATGCATTAAATATATGATTCTAAACAAATATGCAACATGTAAAAAACTGTTCTTTCACCCAGCTATCAAAAATTAATGCAGTCCGTTCAGCTGCGAAAAATTAGATAGCAGTGATATTAAGTTGTAGTACGAACAAGAAGAACTCATTGTTTTTTATCGGTACTCGAGCGAAACATGTGCCGCAATTATTGTGGATGTGGCCAGAAAAAAATTAACAATGGAGGCAGCCATAAGATTAAATTAAATTTTTGTAATATAATATTCTATTAATATCTAGAATCTAGAATGTGTTGTATTACAAGAATATCTATAAACAACAACAAAAAAATTGAATAATAAAATTGCAAATATGTACATACCGTTATCAATATCTTCACCGTTTTCAACCTTTATTTGACAACTTGAGTCTTGACCACAGACGATTATTCATAAACGTGTTAATTTAAATATACATCAAAATTACATACCTTCTAATGATGAACCGGTGTAGTTTTAACCGGAGAAAAACCGATGATCACCGGTATTTTTTTTAATTTTGATTCTTTATTTTATTTTATTAGACCATCAACAATATATAAATTAAATACGTGTTCAAAAGATATATGATATAACAAAAATAAGAAAGTAAATGCTATATTAATTAAAGATGGCTACAACATTTACAATAATATCAAAACATCCATATTAAGGTAGTAAAAGCAAAAGAAGAATATAAATAGAAAAAAGCAAAAACTGGTAACAATAACACAAATGGGGTAAAAAACCCGATAGTTTATAATTTTAGGTTTTAATAATTTTTATACTTTTAGGTATATCCGAATAGTAGAATTAATATAATATAATAGGGAGCCAGCCTTAAATGTGCCCTATTAAAGTAAAGAGAAAGTAAATAAGAGTGTATCTATCTGTCACTCTTTTTTTATGTGTGATTAGATGAAGATAAATACGAGTTTTATCTTCTCACTCATTATTTATTGTGACACTCTCATTACAGCCCTACTAACATATACTTTTTCTGTTGTGCATGGTACATACATAAAAAATAAATAAATAAAATACTATATTAAATTTGGATTTCGTTCAGAGATGGCATATACTCAATTGACATATGATACTAGTTTAAAAAAATATTCGAGCTCTATTTTAATATATATATTAAATTCTCTTTGGTACGATTCTATCTTTATCTAGGGATGTGACCTGAAGTGAAAAAAATCGATTAATTTAAATCGATTTTTTCCCTTAATAAAATATCGCATTCCTGAAAATCGATTAACCCGAATTGAAAAAACACAAACTATTTGAAAATTTTCTTTTTTACATTAATAAGAATATTGTATTATTGTAGATGCACTGTTTGGAAAATTTGATCAAAATGTGTAGTTTGGCTAAATTGGATTAGGCCAGCAATGCATATTTCATTATTATAAAATAATAATATAATCGATTTGTTAAAAATCGATTATTCTTTACATTTTCATTTCTTTTGTGATGGAGGAAGAATTAAGGTATTTCAAATTACTATATATTATGCACATGTATCCGATATGTATGATATAAATCTAAACTGCTTAATAATATTTTTTAACATACTTCTATAGTAAATACTGTTTGTTACTTTAAGTGTCACATCATATAAAACTTGTAATCTTTTGTTTGCAATATACCCGATCTACATGAGTTTGGAATTAGAAGAAGCAAACGAAACCCAACAGCTAATGCAGAATGAAGGCGAAGAAGAGGAGCCGAAAGTTTCTCAACCTGCTACATCACCAGTCACAAGCAATAAAATGTCAAGTGGTGCAGCTAGTTTAACATCAAAGAACCCCCATACATTCACTAGTACTGGTAATAACAGCTTAAACGATTCTGCTAAAGTCTCTTATGTTAACGAAAAAAAGTTGCACCGTGATTATATTCGGTCTAACAATACTAGGCCTAAACACATTCCAAAGGAAACACCAGATGTAAAACATATGGAAAAAGCTCTACTAGAATTACTTGGCGATTTTCATACAGGAAAGTTAAGTGCATTTGGAACTGGTTGTAGTATGGAGCAAATGATAAACATAAGAGATCAACAGGAACACCTAGCACGACTGCATTTTAGGTTGTATGGGGATGCAGAGAAACCTACCGAAGAAAGTTTTGAAAATTCAGCTTCTAAAGATAAAATGGCTCAACTAGTACAGAGCTTAGAACAACTGTCTACTTCAATTGAACTATTGCAATCGGAAGGTGTACCTAATTCAAGTGGTAGTAATAAAGAATAATTCATGATTTAGTTTGTTTGATATCCCATTAAAGAATAAAATGTATTTTTTTTAAGCAGTTATTTTGACGAATAATAAATAAGAATTGAAGTAAGTTCAAAATTTTATATATGACAACTTATCTTAATCACATAATTTAAAAAAATAATTTTGCTATTTTTGGAAGCTTCTATGTTGGTAGAGCCTAAATTGTATAATTTAATTTTATAAAAATAATTTATTTACAGCTGTATGATTCTATTTTTTAAATTTGTATCAAAGTTTATAATTTCATAATTAAGCTTAGTTTAAGTTCTATAATAATGTATTATATCTTAAGTGACATGGGACATACTAAAAACATCAATAGACATTGAGCTCACACCAGTATTGATTCCGTAGAGATTCTTGCAACCTTTTAAGGTTTTTTATATGTAATGGAAGATCTTCATCTTCCATTACATATAAAAAACCTTAAAAGGTTGCAGGAATCTCCTAACCCATGTTATAAGAGATTAAAGGACAGAATTTCCTTAATGAGACCTATTCCCTTCAATTGAGAAAGTAAAAGGGCAAATATTATTAGTAAGGTAATTTTAATTCATGTTTGATATTTGTGAACCAACTTTTTCTTAACTATAAATTGTCTCACTTCGTAGGTTAGCTGGCAGAGATATCTGTCATAGAGATAAGTTGACCTTTTTACACTTTTTTTACCAATAATGTTTTTATGGTACATAGATAAATTAATTATTAAAATGAAATATTATCTCATACTAACAAATTTGTCGAATTAGAGCTATGTATCACATCACATCTAATACTATTTCCTTTTTTTATTATAATAGACTCATTTATCAAATTTATTTGTACTATTAAAATAATTGGTAGAAATAAATAATGCAATTAAATAATTTAGTAAAACTTTAATAAAAATGTTTTTCTTAACTATATACCACACATATACATATAATTGATTCATAATATTTATATTGCACAAACTTTTTAAGTCCTTCTTTTTATTTAAAAAAACTATATCCATATATTCTAAATGAAAATTAAAAATGGCAAAAGATTCTATACAATAACAATCAATAGCAATGAGTCGGGCATAGCAAATAAAAATATGATTAACAACTGTATTTGTCGTATTAAAATAGATGATAAAGTAATCAATGAACCTTGTCAAATAGCAACAATTATTAATGAATATTTTATTGATTTAAATACAAAAATATATAGTCAAAGTAATAAATCACACCAACACATACAATTTAACAAAAACTTAAATTCTAATATAAACTTAAATTATAACGGTAATAATATAACTCAATCCACTAATACAAAATTCCTGGGAGTTATTGTAGACGAAAATATAAAATGGCAAAATCACGTAGACCTTGTATGTAACAAAATTAATAGATTTAGCTATGTTCTTAAAAGGCTTACTACTGTCACTGATCAACGAACAGCTCTCGTAGTATATCATGCCTATGTGCTATCAGTTCTTAGGTATGGATTAATCTTTTGGGGAAATAGTTCAGATATAAATAGAGCATTTATAGCTCAGAAAAAATGTATTCGAGCAATTTGTGGAGTCTCTCAATACATTTCTTGCAAACCATTATTTAGTAAATTAAATTTATTGACATTAATATCTTTATATATATACGAAGTTTGCATATTTGTAAAAAGAAATAACGCCTGGTTCACAACGGCTAAAGAAAAATTTCCTCGGTGTACGAGAAATACAGATAGACTTGTTTTAGAGCACCGACCCAGAACTGAATTATATATGAGAAACTGTGCAGCACAATGTGTAAAAATCTACAATAATATTCCCAATAGTTTGAGTTCGCTACCACTAAAAAAGTTTTAAAACTAGACTACGAGATTGGCTTATTAAATGTAACTTTTATTGTATCAAAGAATTTTTTGAAAGGAAATTATGATTAAATATATTATTAAATAGATAATGAATGTATGATGTAAAAAAAAAAAAAATGTATTTGTAAATTAATATTTAAATCGATTGTTTTTCTCTATTTTGACATTAAATTTTGCATGCCTTAATCGGTTAAATATACTGATACTAAATTTGTTTTCACCAGCATTGATGTACGTGTATTTATGCAATAAAGAATTATTATTATTATTAATATAGCAAATAAAAGTGAGGGCAGGCATTGAGCCTATATTGCATTATTCCATAAGTTTTTTTTGTTACCTGGACTTACCTACAAACGGCAAAACTAACTTTTGCCAGTGTTTTTACATATTTTTAGCAAACTTTATCCTAATCTACGGCCTAATTATTTTTTTATATATCATCCTGTCCTTATCCCACTCTAAATGGGGTCGGCACAACATGTTTTTCTCTTCCATTCTGTTTTATCTTTCGTCAACTCTGGCGCCACTCCTTTTATATGCATATCATACTTCACACAATCCAACCATCTCTTTTTAGGCCTCCCTCTAGGCACATATCCATCCACATTCAAATTTAACACACGTTTGGTCACATGATTTTCATCCCTCCTCATTACATGTCCATACCATCTCAATCTTGCACTTCTCGACTTTTCTATAATGGGCGCAACTTTCAGACTTCCCCTAATATACTCGTTTCGTATTTTATCCAGTTTTGTCACACCACACATCCACCTTAACATTCTCATCTCATTTGCATGTACTCTTCTTTCATCCCTCCTTTTCATTGCCCAACATTCTGATCCATACAATACGACAGGTCTTATGACTGCTTTATAAATTTTTCCCTTAACAACATATTAATAGAAGAAAGTATAAAATAAATTCAATTTTAGAAATATTGGTGGTCCGCGTAGAAATGTTTTGAAGGGCCGCTCATTTTTAGTTTAGTCCTTCCATTGAACATTTTATAAAATATATATATTTATTCATCCTTCGGCCCTTATCCCTCTCTAAGTGGAGTCAGTACAACATGTCACATGATTTGGCTACGTATTTTATGACCAGCCGCCTGCCTGATGTCATCTTACCTGAGCGTATTTGACACCTCGGTAAGAAATAAGGGTGGTCTATTCTACTCAGCCGGATACCACACGGCGGGTCGACTTACCATAGTCGCCTTTTACGACACCTCGGTAAGAAATGAGGGTGGTCTATTCTATTCACAGGCATTATATAAAATATAGTTATTAATAAGATTAAATAATAATTTATATCTGCAAACAATCGTTTTTTATCCGAGGTGAAGCACTTTAAAAAGAACATAATTATAATACGTAATATTACACACAAGTTTTTTTATTTTATTTAAAGCTAATATGTCAGGCCATATAGGATAAAAAATCCCATTTTTCATTCTGGAATAGTAAATACTACATGTATATAACTTGGGGGTATCTCAACAAAAAAAGTGCCAGACGATGTCGCGGTTGTCTTGTAATCTATTTACCAGGAATGATTATATACTTTGGATATTAAAAAAGTTACTTTGAATTCTGAAACAACCAAAAACAAAAGAATATGACATATATTAAGATTGCCCTTTTCTTCTATAGAGTGCCTCCTGGCAATGTATTTTACTCTCACATATATTCACAATTATCAGATTATTCAAGCAAGACTGTAATTTCGTTTTCTGAGCTGTCTAAATGTTTATGAGAATTATGCCTCATTTCCCTAACAGTTCCATCTTAAGATAGACTTAGTTGTTTATTTAAATCTTACACTTTGTTGCAATATTCTATTCTTATATCACCATTATAAATTTCTCAAATTTTTCTGTTTGTTGTAAATATCTATTAAAGTCTTATTCTCGTAAATTATATTATCTACATCAATAATATGAGATTTTTTCTTATCAGTAGTAATGAATTGTTTTCTTCCTATTACTGGCGAATCAATTGTATAATTATCAACTGCATCTATATCACTTTTAGCACTTTTTATTATATTAATTAAACACCTATTTTCAAAAACGATACTATCTATATCAATAAAATTAATTTTATTTTTATCAGAATTTATTTTTCTTTTTGTTGCTAGAGAAGAATTAATGCTTTTCGAAGTACGTTTTTTTATATGACTATGCTTTGTATATAACTTACGTCCATGAACATAAGTTTTGTCGGTAACTTTACCCATAATTTCAATATCATTAAAACAAGTGTTAGTTGTAGTATCCTTTTCACTAACCTTAATACCGATTTCGCCAACATCGTCTCTAGGCAATATGTTATTATTGGATATGAATTTTGTGTTTAAAATTTTACAGTCTGTTATTGTTTGAATATTATCAGGTATATTAGCATCAGTCTCAATGCTTCTAGATATATCTATGTGTTTATTCAACTCAACATCATCATGAGAAAAATAATTAGATGATATAATTTTCTTACTTATTTCCAACTCATTAAAATCTTTATCAAATGCCCAACATTCATTAATAGCAGTTATATTATTCTCAATAGGATTGATATCTTTGTCTGACAACTCATAAGGAGTACACTTGGCAGAGACAGATATTTTATTAGGTTTAATATTATTTTTGGGTCTAGGTTTCAGTGTGTTTTTCCTCCATTTAGAGGAATATAATGCATTTATTAAGCTATTTCCTTCATTAAGATCATTACAAAACATAAAAGTTTTTGCTGTAGAAAGTAGTTTATTAACAATAATATTTACTTTTGCATTACTTTTTGGATTTGTTACATTGTTAGTGCATGGATAGTTTTGAGTTATTTGACATTGAAAAGATTCACCTTTCTTGAAATCATCTCTTGCTATTTTAATTTTTTTCGTAATTATATTTATGTTGTTATCTACTGTGATAGAACTTTTTTGGTTCATATGTCTTACTTCACTGGTGGATTCTTGGCCTACAGTATCACAGAGTTTTACTTCATCATTTATGCCTGTATTATTATTATTAGTAGGCTGACTTATATTAACAATCATACGTTCAGAAACAGTATTAGTTGTCTTCAACACTTCATTGCTGTCTGGTAAAATGTTTGTAGAAAAAACTATGTTATCTCCTGTTATATCCTTGATACACATTCTATCTGTGTTAATGTTTTCTATTTTAGTACATTTATCAATTATTTTTTCATCTAAATAAAAAATATATTTAGATTCTATAACTTTTTCATCAGATTTGTGACTCTTTTTATTTACATCCCTGTTATATGCCTTAGATTTTTTAATAAATTTATCATGATTTTCAGTAAAATTAAAACTCTGTAAATTAATTTTATTTTTTGTGGTAGGTACCATAAAATATTTCAATTCAGAAGTAAGTAATTCATTGATGAATTTATTTTCTTCATCAGGAATATTATGGGGTATAGAAGTTTTTGCTTTAAACAGTAGTTTACACACTCTTATATTTGCCTGTTCATTACTTTTCATTTTTAATAAATTATTACTAGGTGAAAAGTTCTTTTGATTTTTTAAACATTGTAAGAGATCACTAGTTTTTGCACCAGATGATCCTGTATTTATATTAGATATACTATCTTTGTTAATTAGAACAGTTTTATTGTGTTGTGTTAAAACACATTTATTGAATGTCAGATAGTTTGGGCTTTCTTTTCTTATTAACACTGGTGGGTGACTGGTTGTGTTTAAGGAAATACTACTACAAGAATAATCATTTGGGGTAATTATATTGTTCTTAGGAATGTTCTTTTCCATGTTATCTTTAAACATGCTATCTCTTTTAATATTATTATCACTTCCTTCTTCACTAAATTCAAGAGCAGAAGAACAACCATTAGATGTTGATTTTTCACAGATTTCAATACAAATATCTTTAGTAATTTTGTTTAATGGTACACATTGATAACCAATAGTTTTACCACTGTCAACTGTATTAGTAGCATCAACATCATCTTGAGGTTCTATATCCAAATCGTGATATGGAATAGATATATTGTTATTTTCAATTTTATTTTTGGTAGTGGGATTCATGGAACATTTAAATTTAGGAGAAAGCTCCTTCACTAATTTGTTGTTTCCATTCAGACCATTACTGGTTATAAATTGATTTGCTTTAATAAGTAGATTTTGTACAATGTTATTTGCCTCTGTATTTTTTTTGTATTTTAATAAACTGAAATTACACAAATGTTGAGCCATGAAGCACCTAAAAGTTTCATAATTCCTTATTTTATCCTTTTCCATAAAGTTGCATGAGGATTTATTTCCATTTCTTACTCTCATTTGACAAGGTTTTTCAATTGCATCATCGTCAGAGAAATTACTAGACCTATTAGAACTACTACTTCTAAAATAATTTTGAGCATCACAAAAGTTATTAATATTGTACTCTTCTAATCTAGAGCACTTAGTATTACTAATAGTGTATATTCGTGTAGGATTTTCAAGTGTATTTAATTGTGTAACAGCCTTTGATAGCTCAAAATTATTACAAATTTTTAGCAATTCATCTGCATATTTTCTTGCAGATTTTGGAGACAATGAAATATTAGAACAAGATTTTTTTGACGAGCTTTTAACTTTACTGCTTATTTCAGATATCTTATCTTCAGAATCCACAAAGAACTTGTCCAAATTTGATTTATTTGGCAATGGTTTTTCACAAAAGCGATTATGTCTAATATGTTTTCTATTACGAGCTTGTAGTGTCATTTTCTCTAAAAACTGAGATTTCTGTATTTTATCACATACTTTTATCTTTTTTTTAGGTGGTCCCAATCTTGATGCATCATTTTGTCGTTTTAAACTCTTTTTACTTTTAGAAAATGTACTGTTGCTTTTTTCATTACAAAACATATTTGTTTTAGAGTGACACAAACTACAATTAAAAGTTCATAGTCCAAAAAGTCATGAAAGTTTGCTTCAGGCGAAGATTAAATGTACAACATACATATTATGTCAGTTATTAATATTTGATTACTATTAAAATTGTTTCACCGTTATATACTTCAACAAGATTACTACTATTACTCATTTCAGGTTTATTATAAACACTTGAAAACACAGAAAACAGAGAGCTCAAAACATAGCTCAAAAATAAAGCTTATCACTGTCTTGTGTCACTGTCACTGTTTTATGTGGAATAAACCCAAAATTATACCTCAATTAGTAATTCCCCAAATTATTTTTAATTAGTTTCAAGTTTGTGATACTTTTTGTGTACATTCACTATTCTGTTATTACTTATTAGTCTAAGTAGTCTGTAGTGATGTGAAAAAATAATCGATTTTTATTTAATCGGTAATTTTTTTTAATAATCGTTTTTTTCATTCAAGATTTTTATTAATTATTTTAACTGTCCCTTCTTCTTTTTCACTTATTTTTTAAGATTACATATGCATTTTTGGACGAAACCCAAAAACAAAAATGGAACTTTTGTAAAGTCAGAAAAAAACGATTATTATTAATCGATTATTTTGATACGAATTAATCGATTTTTAAGAATCGGTCTATTTTAAAGGGAAAAAAACGATTATTTATTAATCGTTTTTTTTCTACTCCAAGTCCATCCCTAGTAGTCTGTGAAATTTGTTAAATATTACAAAAATATAAATACTATGTACAATTACAAAAAGTTTTATATACTGGTTACATATATGCGACAGTTACTATTACTTAGCCAAATAATTAGCCAATTCTATTAACCCTTCTGAAACATAAATTGCGCCGTAGTGATTAATTTTTCACATAATACATTCGTATTTATCAATCGACATGCATTTATCTGCTACTTAACCGCGGTAATAGTAAAATATGTAAATGGTTATGAAAAAATTTAACTCAAAACATTATACACACAACGTATAGAACATAATCTAATGAGCAAGATACTACAAATGAAAATAACGATATGCCATAATTATGCAATAAACGTAATCAAACTACATTAATCGTCAAGAATTCGCGTAAGTGGACTATTGTAATCGTCTTTTAAATAAATGAAGTAACACAAAATTCATGGAATGCTTAAATTTCCAAGGCCTTGCATTGCCTGACTGCGATCTCGCCTAATGGTAAGCGTAAGATGCAGCCTAAAGGGACTGCGCTTGCCACTATAGTGCCTATTCACTGTTTTTTTTGTATTGACAATGTTTTAATTATAGGTAACCAAGGAGGAGCCAATAAAATGCCGCTGCACCTCGCATTTGCGATCTCCATAGTCCATATAGTTTAAATAACTAAAGATTCTACGATTTTGAAATATTTACAGATAAAAAAGGTTCGCAACGAGTTGGCGAAGACGAGTCTGTTATTATTTTTACTTATTATCAGAAGTGCTATTATCCAATTCTTTAAAAGTACAACTGTTCATGATTTTTATTTTTAAAATATTAAAATTGATTTAATCAAGCTGAAAAATATTTTAAGCAAGTTTATAATACAAGGAAAATAAAGGATAAAGACTTAAAAAGGATAAGACTAAAAAAACTAATGCGAATATTATTTTGCTATAATCCGCGATAAGAAGATATACTCGTATAGCTTTACGATTTTGTCGTAAAGTCTATCTCCTGACGGTGCTTCGGTTACGGGGCGAAAGAATGTGGTAGTGAATGTGTGCAGTGCTTGTGTATTGTTGTGTTATCGGTTTCGGGTAGTGCATGAGTTTCATGTATCAGGAATGAGAACAAATAGTACACTCTACATTTAGCATTACATATATTTTCTTTAATCGCGGATTATAGCAAAACTAGCGGCCTGCACCTGCTCAGCACGGGTATAAAATATATAGCCCATGTCACTTAGTAAAAAAATAATTAAAATCGATCCAGTAGTTTTGATTTATTCATTACTGCCTGTGACCCGCAAGCGTTAAATTTGGAGAAAAACAATTCCCCTCTCCCTATACTAAGAAGGTTTCCTGCTATCTTTGGAATATCTAAATTCATATACTAATATTTACTTAATTATTTTTACATTTTTCCCTATGAACTTTATTTTTACAATTAATTACAGAATGTCTTTATATACAACATTCACAGCTTCCTTGTCATTAAACAAACTCTTGAAAGAGCGACATATAGCGCGGCCTCCTCACGGCATTTTAAATCTGTAATATCTCCGAAAATGTTCACTTAAATAACATTCTGTAAACGGTATATTTAATCAACAATTTATTTAAGGTACTTAATTGGATAAGGATTAATGCTGTATTGTATAAAAATTGCTTTGCACATAAGGCATTATTTTTCGTAAAAAGTAAATGACAAAAAATGCTATTGTGGATTATTCATAAGATATAGACATATACCATCGCGGAATTTTCTATAAACCTTTTCAAGGTGTACAAATACTTAGTACATCATTTTGATAAATCTCGTAGGGTTTAGCCTGCCTTTGCAATGTAAGCGGAAACCTCAAGAATTACAGTATTTCTTTAATCCATATTGAATGTTATTATACATATAAACCTTCCTCTTGAATCACTCTATCTATTAAAAAAAACCGCATCAATATCTGTTGCGTAGTTTTAAAGATTTAAGCATACATAGGGATATATGGACAAACAAAGAATGTGACTTTGTTTTATACTATGTAGTGATAATATTCTCATTCGTTTTGTATTATGGACCCGTAGCGCCTAATTCTATAAATTAAGGATAAGACTGTTTTTTTCATTAATGCCTTACACGGGTATCAACTGTAAAGTGTTAAGCGCTCTAATAGGAGGCAATTTGATTTTCTAGAATAATAATAACATAACTAGGTCCCATTCACAAGCGACGATGATTGTATCCTTGAAATGCATGCTCTAATTTTTTACTATCATCAGTTAATGCTACTATGTTATGTTACATATATAACAATATAGTCAACTTTTAACAAAGTATGATCTTTGAAGATAATGTTTGGGTAGATCGCTATTTTGCTTCTGTAGTAGTATAGGTATTTACTTAGAGTTTTTAAGGGCATTGACCTGCGATACAGAACCAAACGCTCCCATTTCGAAGTTTTTATTGCACGAACACATAGTAGTAATAAGAAAGTTATAAGAAACATGAAACATTACCTTATTATTTTAATACTGTAATAGCTTTCACCCGCGACTTCGTTCGCGTGGACTGTTGTGTACGCTAGGTCGATAATTGATGACGCAATTCAATGTCATCCTATTCCTGTAAAATTAACAGATTTTCTATAGCCTATATGTTATTCCGGCGTATAAGGAATAATTGTGCCAAATTTCATCGATATTGGTTCAGCGGATTCGCCGTGAAAGAGTAACAAACATACAGCCATACTCACAAACTTTCGCATTTATAATATACTTTTGTAAGCCAGCGAACTTACTCGTAACTAATGTTTATCAGTTACTATTATTATTTATTCATTTATTTGCATTTAAATATATTACATATTTGTCCGGTTAGTGCGTTGCAAAATATTGTACACACGTCTAACATTATACAAAAATTAATTTTATCATATCAATATTTACATAATCAACAATTAAAAAAAAGAAATAGTAATTAAAATAGAAACATTATTTTTAATTATAATAATAATGTCGCAATTTTAATTATTTTCATATGTCAAATTGAAATTATATATTTCAATTAATTGATACGTCTTATTATCTATCTATTATATTTAATTATTAAAAAATTCTGATAAACTATTTTGTGAAATTTATGACGTTAAATTATATTATTTATATAATTTAACGTCATAAATTTATAAAACACTTTGTTTACGATTTATTATCTGTGTCGGCAAGGCAATACCAACTGTTAACTTGAGCTTAAAAGTTAATCACCGTCGCAGTCGATAGCATGAAGTGCTTATATAAGGCTGTAGCGAGCGTAGCGTACACACAGCAGCTACGGTCAGTTGCTACGTACCTTCGTAGCAGTGCGAGCGCGTAGTACAAACCTCGTTTGTAACCAAAGACAAAGTATAAAAAAACCAAATAATTTTGCGATTACTTAAAAAAGTTCAATTGGTTTGAAAGAAATTTTTCCCATCAACAATATTTTGTGAAATAGTTAATATTTATGTTTTAACCGCGAAAATTATGTTGTTTACGTAAAAATGTAATATTCAGTTTATTTAGTAAGTAGTGTAATAATATAAATTAAATTAATTGAGGATTAATAAAAATATACGTTTAAAAACCTTTTTATTATTTTTAAAATAATAATTTTTATTTTTTTTGTACGGATTGTATCGTATTGTATAAATAATGAATAAAGTACGTTCGTGCGTAATTATTCAACTATATTTTTACAAATTAATTAAAAAGCTAGATTTATGTAAAAACTAAAATTAATTTTCTTTTAATATATTCTTATTTTAATATTTTATTAATAAATATTTTATCTAGGAAGTGTTTTCTTTTTGTAATATTTAACATTAATTTGAATTGATTAATTTCTAAATCTTATTTACATTACATCAGTTGCTAGGCTATACTCGAACGAGCTACGGAACAAAAGTGTTTGCCATATACAGTTTCGTTGATTAAGTTTACTTAACATTTTCAATACTTAATTTGTATAAACAATAGGGGTTAGAGGATATTATAATTTAATGACAATAACAAATCGCAAATTTTTGGGTTTTTATGAAACCTTATGATTAAAAATCAATTGCAGGCTTTTCTGCTTGAAAAAAAAAATTATAATTTATACTTAATATTACCTTTTACAACTAAATGAGAAAACTTAATTTATTTATTTAGATAATTCCTTAATAGCACAATTTTATTTAATATTTTATTAATTATTTACTAGCGACATATATCGGCTTCGCCTGGGTTTAAACAACTTTACCTTCGGTGAGCGCTTGATATAAACTCTTATGGTCTTAATTTAAAATATTATCATTGTTTAGCCCTTATCCAATTCTTATTGGGGTCGGCACAACATGTTTTAAAAATGTTGTTACATGTTTAGCTAGTAATTTTACAACCAGCTGCCAGTCCGACGTCAACGGTCTTAGTCGCTTTTTGCCACACCTCGGTTAGAAATGTGGTCTATTCTACTCAGCCGGATACCACACGATCGTCTTAATTTAAAATATATGTTTGTTATACCTGAGAAAGATCAAGTTTCAACGTGACTTGACTTCATTTACATGTCTATGAAAACATGAAAATCATTTCACTTCTGTTGAGTTTATCGCGAACATACAGACAGACAAACGCAGCTGTTAACTTTTTATACATACGTAGTGACCTTCTAATTATTATCATTGTTTTTTAATTTTTAATAGTATTACGTTTATCCAAATATTTTATATCTGTATATTTTAATAAATAAAATCGCGATATGAGTTTGTTTCAATGAACTTTCAGCTTGAAATATATGTGATGTACTGTGCGAACATTATAGGTATGTAAATGGTAGTGTGTTTATGCGATTTGAGATGGAGAGGCGATTAGAAGAAAGAAGAGCTCCACCACTACACGAACAGGGTAAGATACTATAAAACTACTTGCTACACTCCGCAGTATTACTATACAGCGAATAGGTAGTTAATAAGCATTCAGAGTAATATGTATGAGATTATAAAAGGCCAAAAGGCTGATACAAAAAGCCTACTATACTATTGAGGAATAGTTGGATGATAAAAATGAGTGGACATAGCTACTCTTCGACCCTATACAATACAGTAATAACTAATGTAACTAATAATAAGAATTATATTTTAAGAAGAGCAACCGCCGAGTTTCTTGCCGGCTCTTCTCGGTAGGAACAGCTTTCTGAACCAGCATTAGAGTTGACGATTAAAAAGCACTTGCTTACAAGTTTATTTGAATAAAGAATGTTTTGAATTTTGAATTTGAAGAATCGATTTTTTAACATTTTCTTATGTTCCGCTAAACTAAGTAAATTTTCTCATTCCTAAGAAACTTCTCCTAACAATAATTGAGGTAGCAAAAATTAATTAGTGAAATCTTTCTATATGTTCACGCGTGATAATGACCAATGTAAATAGAGATAATTTTTTACTTATAAAGATTAACATATAATCCACAATATAACAGTATTATCAATTGTTTATGTAATACTTTAGTACACTTCGTACGTACGTAGTACGTACACTTTAGTTAGTCTTTGATGTTTGCTAATGCTTTATAAAATTTCCCTATTTTTTAATTAAAAATTTAAATGAAGTTGCAAAACACAAATTTTCCTTCCTCCTTTATGATAATTAAGGAGATTAACTTAGTTATAAATAATTCATATTTTCTTAGGCGCTACAATTAAGAAAATATGATAATTATTTATTCTAATGTTTAACTGATGTAAAGAATATTAAACGTTCTAACTCATATATGACAGGTTAATTACGGTCTATTCTATTCTACCGTATGACTCCCACATTTATTAGAAATAAATAAGCGTGGAAATATAAGCTGTCCCGACGGAAGATGTTCTATCTCAACTATTTAAGTCATAAAGTTTTCTTTCCTATATATAGGGTATAGCGTATCCTAATATAGAACCTTCTTCTATAATTTACAGACTTTACTTTGACAAAGATAAAACCTTAATACTTATATTTATAGTTGGAACAAAATATAAGTACCTAGAAAATTTAATTGAAATCAGTTTAATAGTTTTAAAGATTAGCGTAAATGCACATCGTGACACAGAATTTTTATATATAAAGATAAAAAATCAAGGAGATTTTATATATATAAAGACATTAGTTTACAGATTAATTAAATTAGGGTGATAATAACTCACTAACTCAATAACTCAATAACAAAGGAATCTACATCTCATTGTACACCACATGTAAAAACAAACGAAAAGAGATATAAGATATCATCATCCTCCTGCTCTTACCCCACTCTAAGTGGGATCGAAACAACATGTTATAAACATGTTGTCACATGATTTGGCTACGTATATTGCGACCGACCGCCTGCCTAACGTCAACTTACTTTAGTCTTATTTTACGACACCTCCGATGAGAAAGAGGGTGGTCTATTCTATTTAACCAGATACCACACGGTGGATCAACTTACTTAGTCGCCTTTTACGAGACCTCGGTAAGAAATAAGGGTCGTCTCTTGTACTCAGCCGGAAACCACACGGCTGGTCGACTTACCTTAGTTGACAATGTAAACATGTTGTTAGGTGATTTAGCTAGGCTATTTTACGACCGGCCGCCTGCCTGACATCAACTTACCTTAGTCGCCTTTTACGATATCTCGGTAAGAAATGCGGGTGGTTTATTCTATTCATCCAGATACCACACAGCGTCGGCGAGATATACAAGATAAGAGGCAGTTATACAATATGGCGGTCTTAACCCTTCGTAACGATCTCTTCCAGGCAACAGTTAATTAACTTCCTTATAATTTAAAATTTGGTTATGGATAAGGGTGAGCTACCATTTACCTACATCGCATATGAGAACGTTATTAAGTATACACACGGGAAAACTAAAAACCTACCTGACGATGTAAAGCAAATTTAAAACAGAACGTAATTTATATGCGAAACTGGTTTCGCATATAAATTACGTTCTGTTTTTTTTTACGTCTGTTTACACATTATTTTTATTTCATCAAAAAAGATGTAAGCATTTTACTTGTACAAACCTCAGCTACTCTAAAATTAAAATTCTTTCAACAAGTTTGCACAGAATTCTCGTTTTTCTTATGAACTGTGAATGGACTAGTTACGCTGATGAAATTTCAGACGCTTTATTACTTTTATATAGAAATGTCTTAACAAAGTTTATATTTCTACAACTTCAATTTAAAGTATTACGAGTATAACTTAATAACAAAAATAATTTTTGGAAATATTTTAAATTATATACGATAAAAAATGTAAAAAATTCAATACAGGACCCACTTCTGAATAGTTTCGTTAACAAACTCGCTTTTTTTCATATTGTTTTAATCCGCGATCAAAGAAATCATCATCTTCCTGCCCTTTTCCCACTCTAGTGGGGTCGGCACAACATGTAATAAACATGCTGTCATATGATTTGGCTGCGTTTTTACGACCGGCCGCCTGCCTGACGTCAACTTACCAATGTCGTACTTTACGACACCTCGGTAAGAAAGAGGGTGGTCTATTCTACTAAACCGGATACCACACGGTGGGTCAACTTACCTTAGTCGCCTTTTACGACACCTCGGTAAGAAATGAGGTTGGTCTATTCTACTCAGCCGGATACCACACGGCGGGTCGACTTACCTTAGTCGCCTCTTACGACACCTCGGTAAGAAATGAGGGTGGTACTATTCTATTCAGCCGGATACTACACGGCGGCCGCGATCAAAGAAATCTATAAACCTAATGCTAAATGTACAGTAAATTATAGGATTTCTTACATTCCACATGCAGGATATGTAATACAGATGCACTACACCACCACCAACTGCACTTGCACTGCATGCATTCACTATCATAATCTCGACTATTATGTCGCCATTTAACTATTACGGCCTCTTAATACACGACATTGATATAAGGCATGTAATTCGTGCTAAAGTCTTGACAAAAAACTACTGCCCAGGGAACCTACGTCCATGTTTAAACTAGGGGGATACCCTTTTAACTATAAATAATATAGCTAATATTATTGAAAAAATAATTGCCAAGAAACTCAGTGGTTGATTATATTAGGAATAGTTTTAACATTTTAGTAACATGTCTAGAGTATAACAAACATCGATAGCAAATAAAACATAGACAACAGAGCATCTCATAATCGTATCGAGCTTACATTCGCAACGAGACTCCGCTAATAAAAGCAGCTATTATACAGTTCCACTTCCAGACACCCCACTTCCGTTATTAAACAACGTACACCACGCTACATATATCAATTGCCTTTACTATTCTGACAAATATTATAAAAAAAGAAGATAGATTTTAATCCTTAATTATTGCAATACATGTCAGTTTTAAGAAATCTTAGTTTTATCCGAAATGTTTGGCCTCGCCTTTATTTATAAAAAAGTTGGGTACAAAGTTTGAAAGCTTTAAACAGATTATCCAGAATTTTGTTTGGGAAAACAATGGCGGTTGTCATATGATTGATGACGAGTTTAAAGATTTATTGCAAATACCAAACATGGGTCAATAGATATATTAAATATTTTAAATTCGCATCGTTCAATTAACGTTATTTTTATATGGAATTACAAAAGTCATCCATCAAAATCGATATATTTATGTTTCTTATATTATGGATGGTAAGATACATGACATCGTAATAAATTAAATCGAAAAAATTCTAATTACATAGCATTGATAAGAGTTGACTAGCGTAACTGCGCTTTAAAAAAAATTATAAAAAAAATAAAGAAATACTCTTTAACTATTCTAGGATCTTGTTTCTCTATCTCGTCTCGTATCTACATATTATTCTTTTATATTTAATACTTGTACAATAAGTGTTTAAGTGCCCTTAATAATGTAATTTGTTTATTCGAAAGCGATACGGTTTTTTTAACCTATATATTATTCCTGGCGTTTGCTTTTTGTAAGCTTTAATTTTGCTAAATTTGGTCAACATTGGTTCAGTGGACCGGCCATAAAAGTGTAACAGACAGACAGTTGGACAGACAAACTTTTGCATTTATAATATTAGTATGGATTGCATAGTGCAGTAATGCATAGTTTGACTGACGAATAAAAATTACGTCGATTTTTGATTTAATAATGGAGGAAGTAGGTTTGTTTTCTATGAAATTCAGTAATTTTGCAGATTATTATATTATTGTTCATAAATAAATTATAGAAAAAATTAGTAAACTAATCTTTGTTTAACCAAATACTGAATAATAATATTGAATGAAAATATAAAAGTCAATTTATAGATTGAGGTTTTTAAAGCAAAGTAATTCTCTAACCTAAACTATTAGCTTAAATCATGGTCCGATAAAAATCTGGTAATTCAGCATTACGTTTATTGAGGTTCTATAAAAGAATGAATTTTTTACAATCATACTAACTTTTATTAAGATCTTAAGGTAAGCTGGGCACGGAGTACATTCACAAAAAAGGTACTTTCTTTGTTTGGAAAATAGCCAACCATTTTCTTTACTCATAGAAATGGAACGTGTTATCATTACTAACTATTGTTATTTTATGATATCGACATATTAAGGAAACAATATCTGATGTATTTATAATAATCTACAAGTTTTTTTTTGCTTGAAAACTATACTGTTACAATACGAGTACAAGCTCTTTCATATAGTTGGTTAATAATATAGTGGGAATCAATGTATTTATTTGAAATTTTGAACATTAACTTAAATAGTGTGTGTTAACCATAAAAGATAGAGACATACGTCGTGGAATTTTTTGTAGTATTCTTATAAATCTACAATTCTATGGTACATTACTTTAGTGTATCTCTGCTGGTTAACGCACAACATAACGTACAACCGCGCAATCTTTTAAAAACAATTTACATAAAACTGTAATGTAGTACTAACCTAAACCATCCGGAAGTATTGCACAATATCTTAGTAAAAACCGTACAAAAATCAATTCAGTAGATTTCGATAAAATCTATCACTTACAGACAGACAGATTTTGAAGTAATTGAAGTAATTAATATTGATCATACAACTGTTATTGGTTATACCATTATTAATGTTCATTTTCCATCCGAAAGTGAAGAGACAGATGGTTTTCTAAAATTATCCATATATGTAGTTGCCGCTTAAATGCCCAATTGCTTTTAATACATGGCATAACCTAAGTTAACATAAAATAAGTTTTGGGCATCTATACTAATATTATAAATGCATAAGTCTGTCTGTCTATCTGTCTGTTATACTTTTATGGATAATTTAATGGACGACTGTTAATAAAATTTGGCACAGTAAAAGCTTACACATCAGGGTAACTTATGTTAAAATTGATACAAAGTGTGGTTTCTATTAATCTATACACATAATTTTTTTTTCTTTCTTAAAAATTATTTATTATTCTGGCTTAAGAATGTAATACACTTTTTGGCGTTACTAAAAGAATTCGTGATAGAAATGTTATTTAAGTGTCTGGCAAAATGGGTATAAGTTTATTACTGAACTTATTGCAAAAATTGATTTGCAGATAGCTGGTGATAGTACTCAGTTCACTCACTACTTTATAGCGTCTAGACAAATATAAATTTTACACTCCCTTTTGCGCCACTTATGTTATCTATATTAAACTTTCACAAATGTATATTATTGATTGATTTAGATTTTTTTTTACACAGCTTATTACTTTTCCTTTAATGGAAAGACGACTATTAGAAATATATATTTATATCTTTTGAATCTTCACGCCTTACAATCTACTGCAGCTTAGACTCTACGGTATGGTAGGGAATTCAGTAACATGCTTTTATTTTAATTTCAATTCATGTAACAATTATCTGTCTACAAATATGAATAATTTATAGAATTAGGCGTTACTTGGCGGAGGTCCATAATACAAAACTAATGAAAATATTATTTTGCTATAATCCGCGATAGAAGCAGATAAAATAAATATTTCTAATAATATTTTCATTAGTTTTGTACAAATATGAACTCAAGTCTACAATTCATAGAAACTCTTCGTAAGTGGTATTTTTTAGCATACAATGGATACAAACCAACTCGAACCACTTAAAGAATTTTCTGTTCCGATAAGAAAAAGTAATATAAGTAATAAGTAATAAATAAAGAAGTATAGAAAAACTTGAAACCTGATGATTGATAAATTAAATAAAGTCGATTTGGAATATCTCATAAAATAAAGCTTTTAGTGTGGCAGGTTTATTTAATTATTATTATAATATACGACCGTATAAGACAATATAATTTAGCTAAAAATATAATACGCATAAGGTCTCCTATTTTCATATATGCAGAATTAGCAAAAATAATAAAACGGAATCTGCAACAAAATATATTGCCGTAGTAATTGTATTTTTCATAACATTCAATACAGTTTTCTTAAAATATATTATCGATCCTCGTATTAACGAGAGGATATACTGTATGCACTTAGGTGGCCAAAGTATTCATGGAAAACTAAGTTTTTTTTAGCTTTTTTATAATAGCCCCCTCGAAGCTGTAGGAAAAATTATTTTTCGAAAATTGAGTTATAGCGGTATTGGCTACTGTTTATTTTCAACCAAAGTGGATATAATATTTGATACCTCCCTTGTATTTTATGCAAATTATTTGTTATAACGACTTAAAGTGGATATTATCAAAACTTCATTATCTTTAGAAGCAAAGTTAAACTAGATAGAACCTCTTTACGCATCCCCAACTTATTAGTGATAAAAACTTTATTTTACCCAAAGGGAATTTAATTTCCGAGATAATGTTTAAGTCATCCATTAACTGTCTTGTCTAATGTTGAAAATTTATTTACTAATTGTACTTTTTTGATTGATGATTTTTTTAAATTGTTTTCTTTCGATTCATTAAGAATTCTAACTAAGTTTTAATGCTAAATATTTTTTTCGTTACTAAAATAGGTAGATACATGTTAGGCTAATCGTTCTTACACGGAGAATTTATGTCGTATTATTCTTTCAGTAGAATAAATTGATGACAGTAGCTTTTATTATTTAAGGTGTGATTTAGTAAGTTCAGATGTTCGATAATATATATTACAAGTCAGTGGCTTAGCTAGGTAATGAAAGGCCTTGCGATAAAAAAGAAACTAGGGCCCCATTAAACTATATAAAAAAGTTTTTGGTTTGTATTCTTCCTCCGGATTCGACGTACTATAACGAGGGGTGAGGATCAAGTTCAAACGGTGAGCATGGGGGCCCGGGGCCCTAGATAGCCCTCCAATAGCTACGACTTTGCTACAAGTCGACAAAGTTTCAAGACACCGTGTCGAGATTTTAGCTGAATTGGACAACTAATGACAATTAAATACTTGGTGATAAGTATTATTTTGTTTTTCGCAGATAAATATAAATATAAATAAATATATGGGACACACACACACGGTCGTCCGTCCCCAAAGTAAGTAACTTAATATTTGTGTTATGGTAGAGAGACAACTGGTGAATATATACTTATGTATTTTTTTAAATCATACCTACTTAAATATAAATATATACCCATACTCGAAGACCAACAAATTCATTTATAGAAAATGTTGGCCCTCGGCGGGAATCGAACCCGCGACCCGCAGAGCTAAAGGCAGGGTCACTACCCACTGTGCCAACCAGCCAGTGTAGTAGTAGTCAGAACCTTTATCGCAAGCTGGAAGTTACTAATAAAATATTTATTACCATAAATCATGTTGGATACAATGTTGTTATTAAGAAACTAAATTTTTAATTAATAATCTTGTATCTAGCCTTAAGCAAAAATAAAATACAAGCCTCAGCATAGGCTCTTTTATAAGGGTAAATTTAACTTCCAGAGTTCAACACAGTAGGGTGAGATCGCGGTTCAAAGTAGGTGTAAACCCTTGGCAGCAATGAGTTAAGATACTTATTTGCTTAACGAATGGTAACGATTCATCTTATTCCTTGGGGTGAAGAAAATTATCGTTGAAGACGGCATATCTCTAGAGAATTCTTAGAATTAAAACTTTCAGCGGCATAGATAGCGGTAGTGTAGTGGGATTAAACTCCAATCCTCTCTAAATTTCAACGAGATAAGAGGCCTTGGTCTAGTCAAGACAATATAATATCATCGAATATTTTCGAATAATTTTTCGAATTGACTATATGCTGTTAGCCCTAACGGCTTTTACAGCGTCACCGGGCGGGACGGGCGAGCGCAGAAGCATCGCCAAAGTTGCTAAATGCGGAGAGTAGAGCGCAGAAGCTCTACTAGCGTCGGGGAACGTCGTCCTAAGGGTGCCTCCTGTGAGGCCGGACCACGGCTTAGAGCGACGTGTAGTGGAAGGCTGATGGTATGACTTTGATTAATCGATACGACGACGGAAGGGTTGCAAGAAGCCACGACCAGAAATCTGGTCCGACAACCGATGTCAGAAATCTGGGGCCTCGCCTTCGCCGGCGAAGACGCTGTATGTGTGTTTACGTGTTTCTGCGTTTGCGATTGTTATTTGATCGTCAGGGTCCTATAGGACGCTTTTTGGACGCCTATATTTTCGGTGGTCAGACCTAACTGGGATGTAGGTGGAAGCAACTGAAATGAGAGGGTTTGGGTGTAATATAATGTCAGGAAAATCCATTATGGGTCGTCACCGCCCGATGGCGACGAGCGGCGGGTATGTCGGACTCGCACATATTCTTCTTTCCGATCTAGCAATACAAAACTGATTTGAAAAGCGTCAAATGAAAAAATCAGTTGAAAAAAGTTTCATGTTTCGGGGCGATAAATCGATATAGCTAGGTTTCATTAAAAAAAAGTAGTTTTATCCTTGTTTTCGGGCACTGAAAAACTGATAAAGTATAAATTGAATGCAAAGATTTATAATGCTATCATTTGTAAAGTTGTAATAGCTCAGCAGGGAACGAGCGGACTAAAGAGGTGAAAACACCTATATATCCTATCGATAGTGATCGCGTCCTATATATCACCTGCCCTTTCGTCCTGTTTTTATTGCATTTTTTTTCTCTTAAAAAAATAACCGAGCAATGAAAAAAACTCGGTCATCCAGGTAGTTTTAAATTTACTTATCACAATTAATATAAAAATTGTGCCTTAAGCACCGATGTCCATGTGGAAAAGAGGTAGACACTTTTGGCATACACGGGTTTTCATGCCACAGGAGCTTTGGTATGCTTTTCCGTCATGTTTCTCTTAATGATACCATCAAAAGAGCTCTTGCCACCATCGACATTCCTGCTCTTCTCGAGCCTTCCGGGATATGTCGGGATGATGGCAAGAGACCAGACGGCTTGACGCTGGTTCCTTGGGAACGGGGACGGGCCCTAATGTGGGACGCAACATGCGTTGGTACGTTAGCCTCGTCCCATATCAGGGAAACAGCGTCAAGACCTGGAGCTGCGGCGGAAATGGCCGAATCCGGCAAACGGCGGAAGTATGCATCTAGCATCGAGAGTTATAGATTTGTGCCGTTTGCAGTCGAAACCCTAGGGCCATGGAGTCAAAGTTAAAAAAAAAATTTATCCGTTTTAACACCACGGTCGATAGCCTCTTCAGGTGACAAGAGGGCTGGCTCCTTTTTCGCACAAAGAATCAGCTTAGCGATTCAGCGCAGAAACGCTGCCAGCATTCTTGGGCCCATTCCACGTGGGCATGATTTGTATAGTCCTAGCGTGTAAGTAATTTAAGATAGATATAAATTGTACATTTTTGCTGTAAATAAATATATTCTATATAAAAAATAAATCTAAATCTAAATTTATATAAAATAAAGAATATTTATAAAGGCCGCTACTTACTTTACTTACTTACTTTTTAGCATATATTAGTTATTATTTATTAGTTTTAAGTTGTTGTTAAAAATAAATTATAGTCGGGTCTCATGAGATGATTGTGCGAAACATCATTAGGCGAATGATATACCACATTGCTACCACAGCCGCTCTATTAAGAGATTATCGCAGAAGAAATAAAGTTACTATTTAAACATGAATTTGAATTTAAGTATTAGACGCAACAAGTATTCATCGTAACTCAAACTTCAAATGAAATAGCGTTTTGTTTAAGACGAGATGAAAACGAGTTCTCGTTGTGAGGTCAGACTTTTGTTTTAGAGAAAGGAAGCTACGTTTTAATATCGCTGGCATTTTTTATAGAGGAATATTTTCATGATTGTTTAAAAGAAGAAATAGTAATTGTACCTTTGTTTTCTATTGATATTTATGGTTTCTAATCATACTGAACTCTTTAAAAATTGGGCGTTAATATCTACATACACGTAAAATCAAAACACCATTTTGGTGGTATATTCTACTTATAAGTATGAATTACAACTCTATAATCACTAGTTTTTAATCAAGACACGACCCAAACGCGTGGGTTTTTAATAATCGTACTAGTCATGCTTTACAGCAAGATTACAATTGATTAAACCATCTAGTTTTTTTTTTTTTCGAATATGACTAATGCTGTTAGCCCTAATGGCTTTGACAGCGTCACCGATAAGACGGGCGAGCGCGGAAGCATCGCCGAGAAGAGATGGTTAATACAAGCAGGTGCATTACAAGCACCCGCCCTACAGGGGGCGTCGCCTTAAGGGTGTCTCCTGCGAGACCGAACCTCGGCTTAAGGCGGCGCGTTTTTGGAGGACTGCATCTAATAAATGACTTGAAAGAAGTCTGCGTCACGGCGGCCGCGGCAGAGGGCTGCGGCCGCTTGACACAAGCAAGCGGGGACCTCGTCTTCGCCGGCGAAGACGCTGTTTGTGTGCGTGTTGTGTGTATATCTTGTTGGATGCTGTTATAGCATCGTCGGGGTCGTTAAGGACGCTCTTTGGGCGCCTGTGAATCTTGTTGGGGTGCCTGAACGCCTTATAGTTGGACGCGGCCACTATAAGGGGGTTTGGGTGGATGGACGCTTTCTCGAAGTAAGTCGTCGAGAATCGTCTGAAAAGATCGGCTATCGTGGGTAGGTCGAGATCTCTATGGAGGTTCACGTTGCGCACGAACCACGGACAGCCAGTGGCTGTACGCATGAATCGATTTTGAAGTGTCTGCAACGGACACAGTCGTGATTTCGGGACGTGCGCGAACGTGACGCTCGCATATGTCATGATGGGTCTGATGCAAGTTTTGTAAAGTGTCACTTTGTTGCGAAGTGACAGTTTACTTGTCTTGCACAGTATCGGATAGAGGCGTCCCATGGCGAACGCTGCCCGGTTACGGACAACGCGGATGTGTCGGATAAAGGATAGGGTCGGTTGGAGGATGACACCTAAGTATTTGACTTCCTTTTGCCAATCTATGTATTTGTTGTAAATAGAGACTCTAGGAGGCGTCCGGATGAAGTCCATGGCTCTCCTAGATCTCGCAAAGAACATTGCTGCGCTTTTATCGGGATTAATTTCGATTCTCCACCGGCGGAACCAGCTTCCGAGCTGGTTTGTTGCTCTTTGGAGCCTATCATTTATGGTTATGGGATCTCTACAGGTGGTATGGATTGCGGTATCGTCCGCGAACATGGCTAAGTGGGTGACTGCACTAGTTTTAGTGGAGAATCGTGGGATGTCACTTGTATAGAGCGAGTAGAGGAACGGTGCGAGTACCGAACCTTGGGGGACTCCGGCGCGTAAGGTACGTCTTGAGGAGAGCGCACCATCAATACGATATCTAAATGAGCGATTAGTAAGGTAATCGCGAATGATAAGAACGAGTCTATCGGGGATTCCTAGGTTCGCGAGTTTGTATATTAGACCCGCATGCCAAACCTTGTCAAAGGCTTTGGCGACATCGAAGAAGACAGTACCGGTGTACCGTTTTTTGCCGAAGCCATTTAGGACGGCTTCGGTAAGTCGATGTACTTGTTGTACCGCGGTGTGTTTGGCACGGAAGCCGAATTGCTCATCCGGTATGAGCTTCATCGACTCCATGAACGTTATGAGTCTAGCGAGGATTACTCGCTCGTAGACTTTCCCTAAGCTGTTGAGCAGACTGATGGGTCGATAGCTGCTCGGGAGATTACTGGGTTTTCCCGGTTTACGAATACCTATAACTATTGCTTCCTTCCATTCGTCGGGGAAGGAGCAACCTAACAGGAGGGCATTGAAAATCAATACTAATAGGTTTATCAGTTGGTCGGGGAGGCACTTGAGTGCTTTGTTGGATATGGAGTCGGGGCCTGGGGACTTGCGGGTCTTCAGGTTTTGGATAATGGAACGGACTTCCTCTCCGGTGGTGGGAGTGAGCGGCTCGCTTTCGGGAGCCTTCGCGGATATCCTAGCCGCCGCCATTTCCACTCCCGAGTGGAATTCGGCGTGTTCGGGATGACTGGGGTTATTTGAGCATTGTCCCTCAAGACTGTCAGCCAAGCATTCGGCCTTATCGATGTCGTCAAAAGCGACCGGACGGTTTAAACGTATATATGGAGGTGTAGCTGCACACTGGTCTCCTCTCAGGGATTTCGCCAGTTTCCAGAAAGCCAGGTGACTCGGCGAGATCTCTGAGAGTTTGTTGTCCCAGGCGGACTGACGGTTGAGGCTGAGTTTTTCTCTAACCTCTCTTTGAAGTCGCCGGAGTGTTCTCCGGTTATCGTCTGTCGGGTATGCGTCATGGGCCCTAGTGGCGGCACGTTTACGTCTAAGTAGGTCGCGCAGGTCGTCCGGTAGTCTCCCACGACCGCGGTCGTCGGGGACTTCCTTGGAGCAACGCTCGAGTGTGTCGGTTATATGTTTCGTAAGGTGGGTAACAGCGAACTTGGCACTATCCATGGAGTCTATCTTGTCAGGAATTTGATCTAGGTTGACTGAGTTTAGGGACTGGAGTTTCCCGCCTAATTTACTCCAGTCGATTATCGTTTTCGTGGGAGGGGTCGTGGAGGTAGATTGCCCTAACTGAATTAGAACCGGACGGTGGTCCGAGTCTAATTCATGCAGGACTTCTATAGAATGTAACTGGAGAGCTACATTTTTGAAAATGTATATATCTAACACATCTGCTTTGTTTGGATCCCCGTTAGGCGGGTATCTGGTGGGCTCGTTAGGGGCTATCACCTCAAAAGCGAGGTTTGGAAGGCCGTTGAGGCCTTGGAGTATTGTGCCGTTCCGGTTGGTTCGGCGAGAGTTCCATTGGCCATGTTTGGAGTTGAAGTCTCCGGCCAGTATTACAGAGTCGCCTAGTGCGAGAAGGGTGCGAACGTCTCTTTCGAGTACCCGTTTGGTCGGACTGAGGTATACTGATGCTAGTATGATCGACTGATGGCCGGTCATACCCACCTGACAGACTGAAGCCTCCATGTTAGTGAGCTTTGGGGAATCAAGGGGGAGCATAGGAGGGCTCTTTTGTAGTAAATGAGCGTGCCGCCTTTTTTGGATGACAGACGGTCATTTCTAATCAAACAGTAGTTCGCAATATTGGGATTGCGAAATTGGGGTTTTAAGAAGGATTCTTGTATTAGAAGAATATCTATGTCGTGTGCAACTACGAAATCGCGGACTTCGTCCATGTGTCTGATAAGCCCGTCTGCGTTGTACGTGACGAGCTTGAGGGAGTGGGGCTTGGCCCTACCCAGTGAAGGTTTAAGCTTAAAGCCTAGAGATGGCCTGCACCAAACTAGAGTGTTCGAGCAAGGCCATTAATCTGTTTTGAGGATTACTCCTCAGCTTGTTTGCCAAAATTGACAGCTCCGTAGTGTCAATTTTGGTCACTATGTCGCAAACGAGTTTCATGTCGTCAATGAAACTCGTTGCTGGGGGGGCGGCTGTCACTTTAGGAGCGGCAGCTCTTATATTGGAGCTCAAGATGGCGGCAGCGGGTTTCGCTACCGTCTCTTGAGCCGGTTTTGCTGGCACAGCCGGCTCGGATGCCGGTTTCCTGTGCCAGGGGTTTGAGGTGGGGAGAGGCGCGGGGACGAACCTCTCAGCTGGTTTGGGGGCGGTACGGTCCGCCTTTTTACGGGTGGCCCTTCTGCCCCCTCGTTTTGCCCTAAGCGGGACTTTCGGGCAACCGCGATAGCTCGCGGGGTGCCCTTGGGTCCTGCAGAGGACACAGCTGGGAGGTTCCTCGGATGGAACCGCTCTGGGGCAATCGGCAGTGCCGTGATCGCCCAGGCACTTGACGCACCTAGGTCGTGCGGTGCAGTTGCGCTGCGAGTGGCCGTAAAGCTGGCAGCGATGACACTGCCCCATTATCCCACGCGTACGCGGCGTTTCTATGCGCAGACCCGACAGTCTGCATATTGTTTTTACGTTGAAGACACGTTTGCCTTCAGGACTGAGATCGAGGACCGCGAGACAAAGTTCATAAGGAACTTTGGTTCTGTGGTGGTACATGCGGTGTACCTGCCTGATTGGGAGACCCTGATTGAGGAGGTCGTTTTTGATAAGCTCGCAATCGAGCTCTACTGGTAGTCCGCGGATGACGACGCGAAGTTCGCGCTCGTCTTCTAAGGCGTACGTGTGATAGCCGATCTTTTCGGCATCCAGGAGCGTCGTGAGGCGACGGTGGTCCGCTGAGGACGGACATTGGACCATTATGCCCTGGCTTGTGGACCGGGCAGATGTAAAAGGAATGGACGAGCTGTCCATGCGCGGGATTAAGCGATTCCACGCGTCTTTTTCCCTAACAAATAGGGGCGGCACCTTCTCCCTCCTCTCCGTCATTGGCGAGTCCTGTATGGAGTCGGTCTGTTTCGTCGTTTTGGCCTGTGAGGCAGGCTGGGGTTTGGGGATGGGGCGCGGGGCAGGTGCACCTGCGTCGTTGGTGGCCCTTTTGGGCGGGACGGTCTTAGGAGCCTTTAGCTTTCGCTTCTGGCTCTTTGATAGGACGGCGGTGAAGCCGTCGTCCTCGTCTGAGGCGGATGACGTCGAGGGGGACGGGGACTGCGAAGCATCGGATGCTTCGGCTTCCTCACCGGACTCGGATTCCGAGTCAGTCTGTTCCTCCACTTCCATGTCAGGAGACACGGAGCGGGAACGATCTTTGGCCTTCTCCGCGGAGGAGGGTGAAGGTACCACCGGGATGCCACTCTGGCCCTGAGAGGGCGGGAGGGCTTTGGCGAGTTCCTGCAAAATGGCGGGGTGGTGCGCCTGGAGGAACGCGAAAATGGCGTCCAGTAACGGTTGCCCCGTGGGGCGCAGGGTTGGGGCCATATTGGCCCGCTAGTGTGGGGGTGGCCTAGGTGTGTACCTAAGAAAAAATCTAGGTCTTAGTCTCTCTCCCTTCGGAGGAAAGAGGTGAGTACCCAAATTAAAAATTAGTGTACTTACGCACGGACGGAACCACCTACGGCAAGTGTTATGCGTGAAGCACCACACTACCTAATCGAATCACAGTAGCACTAACACAATCCACTTGCACAGGAACGACGACACTAACAGTCCAGAGTCCTTGGGCACTTTCACTATCTAACGCGGCAGAGGCGTGAGTCAGGCGGGGGGAGCGGCAACCGGATTGCGCTCGACCGAGACATCCGCACGCTACGGCGGCGATCGATGGAATGTAAACCATCTAGCCGCATAAGCGTCTAATAACCGTAAGAGTCCAGGTTTACAACAACACTGCCTCGCTATGTTTTTTTTCCTTTGAACACTAACTAATGCTGTAAGCCCTAAAGGCTTTGACAGCGACGCCGAAAAAATTATAAAGCATCATCGGAGTTAAAAAAATTGGAAGAGGCTCGAGGGAGACTCGCAGCATCCTGGGAGCGTCGCCTTAAGGGTGCCTCCTGTGAGGCCGAACCTCGGCTTAAAACGACGCGCTGTAGAGGACTGTATCGGATTTGGCAAGCTCAGTCATTTATTTACTGACACGAACGAATCCCCACCCTTCTATCGGTCACGTGATTATCGTAAAGTCAGCATGCGAATTCGGCATGTCGAATATAGACCTCCGCAAAGTAACGCCTAATTCAAAAAATTCTCACCGTAGGTGAACGTACATTGATATTCGACGCTGACGAACATTGTGAGGGCGGACAACAATGCGACTGGTACTGGCTCGACGTGATCCAACCGTCGTCTAGTGTGGGAATATTCTGGAAACAGATAGAATACCCATTAATACTAATACCAATTAATACTAGAGAGATGAAAACTAAAGAGATGATAATTGACTACTTTCGTTCCCGACTACAATAATAATATTAGCAATAATATTTTAACATAAGTTATAGCACTGAAATTTTGCAAGCTATTGCATTACATTAGAAAAATAAACGTGACGCAGAACCCTAATCATTGTCATTTTCTTGCAATAAAGGTCTTCGTTATATAAATTACCTAAATTAGAGAGTCACGCTGAGGCGAGACGACAGGCTGGAGTGATAAGTTACAGTAGAATTTTAGAAATTACGTAACCCAAGGCTCATCATTTGCACTTCGACTCTTTTGAACATCTAAAAAAAAAATTTTTTTTATATGAGCGTCTATTTTCTAAGTTAACTATTTAATAAAAAGAAATTTTGTACCTATAATAATATTATTTTATAATTAATAGGAGTAGGCGTTATTTTACGGGATTCTATAGTACAAGAGTTGATAGAATTCATAATTTTCCTGTCCTTATCCCACTCTAAGTGGGGTAGGCGCAACATGTCATAAAACGTGTGTGTAAGTGTCTCATATATATTTATATATTAATGCTGTCACGTGATTTGACTAGGTATTTTGCGAGCGGTCGTCTGTTGACATCAACTTACCTTAATCGTTTTTTGTGACACGTCGGTAGGAAACAGGGTGGTCTATTCTACTCAGCCGGATACAACTCGGCTAAAAGTTATGATATTATTTTTTTGCCATCCGCGTTTGTTAAGAAAAACACCAACACCAGTTAACCAACATCTACCTACCTTAAATTGGTCCTTTAATAACGTGTTGTTAAATAAAATCGAGGTATTAAAAGTGTAATAAATCCTGAACCACCTTTACATAAAAATTAATTATTTTTGTGAAATGTAGTCGACGTCTAAATTTGTACAGGACAACAGGCCTGAGCTAGCAAATCGCTTGACGTTGAACAAACATTAGCGTTTTGTACACATCAACCTAAATTACCCCACTTTAGATGTAAATTACACATAACGACCAACTTTACACGGGGATTTTATATTTTGAGGATTTTGCTTATTTAAACCTAATTGCTTAAACATTATCTAGATACAAAATCATTCTTGGGTAAAATAACAAGTAATGTAACCTCTTGTAAACTTTCACTATCACACTGGTGGGTTAAAGTCTCCTTTCTCAAACGAACAAGAGCTTATAATATAATAATATCAATGAATGGAATGAATGGAACGGAACGGAACGGAACGGAACGGAACGGAACGGAACGGAATGGAATGGAATGGAATGGAATGAAATGAAATGAAATAAAATAAAATAAAATATCTACGCTCCTATGCGTAGTTAATGTTTTTCCAACATTTTTTATGGTACATAAATAAATAAATAAAGGGAAATTATCTTCACATATGTAACCTGCAATTTTTTCCACGTAAGTCCGATAATTAATTACAAATGTCAAATAAAGTGATACTATAATGGGAGCAAGATATAGTCACTGCTTCTCTACCTTTAACTAATGCAGCAAGTAATCCCATTTACGTGGCTTACACCTGAATGTGAGATCGTGGTATGTACGAGGTGTGTTCAAAAAGTATCGCGAATTTTGTGTATTTTCAAAAATTATTTATTTATTCGTAAATATCTATTTTGTCCCCTTCAAAGTAATCCCTCTGGGATATTATACACTTGTGCCAACGTTTTTACAAATCTTCGAAGCACTTAAAAAAATTATTTTTTTGTATCTTGTTCAGCTCCTCCTTCGATGCCGTCTTTATCTCGTCAATCGTGGCGTAGTGTCGTCCTTTCATCGGCCTCTTCAGTTTCGGGAACAAGAAAAAGTCACAGGGGGCCAGATCTGGGGAATACGGTGGCTGCAGTATCATTGGTCTGTTGTTTTTGGCCAAGAAGTCGCGTACAAACAGCGATGTGTGAACAGGGGCGTTATCGAGGTGCAAAAGCCAATTTTTGTTTTTCCACAAATTATCGATTAAAATCGAATAGCACGAGTCAATCAATATGCCTAGGTCCTCGGCAATTTCTCTATCGATGATTCGAAGATGGGCCAATACCATTTTCTTCAATTCATCAATTTTTTCGTCTGTTGTTGAAGTGCTCGGGCGTCCGGCACGCTCTTCGTCATTCACATCTTCTCGGCCTTTTAAAAACATTTTGTACCACCGATAAACGTTGCTTTTGTCCAAAGTAGCTTCTCCATATGCCACAGTCCACACTCGGAGTGCATCCGCGCACTTAATTTCGTTTTTCACACAAAAATCGATACAGGTTCCTTGTTCCATTTTTTGAATAGGTAAAAATCGAAGATGAACCAAAACACGTGCAAGCAAAGCAGCTGTCAACAATTAACCGAACATTCAAAATGGCCCAACTTGTCAGCATAAGTGAAAGACATATGTACCAACATAACGCCACAAAAAAATCGAAATTGGAATATATGTAACTCGCGAAAATTCAAAATTCGCGATACTTTTTGAACACACCTCGTATATTGTTGCCATCTCGATGTAGTGATCACTATTATTCGATGAAAGATATTTTTAGACTTAATAGGCACAGTTGCACAAATCGCAATTTTTTTATCATATGACAATGTCTCTCTACACCATTATAGATATAAAGTGGCTTACATATTTCAATAATATACGGATAAAATGTATAATATTTATTGGCTGGCCGTCAGAAGCAATTACTGTTATAGTTTTAATAAAATGAGATTGACGTAAAGTCTACGTAAATCATAGTGGTCCTTCTGTTCTACGCATTCGAAGTTTTTGTCCCGACGGCGGTTTATATGCCTTATTTGACAAGCTCGTATTTTATACCATTTTTACGACCGCTCTTACGACTCAGCTTGGTAACCCAAAAGTATATTACTAGAATAAATGGTTGTACAGCACGTAATAAATGTATAATACTAATATATTACTTTTTTATTACTTTATTTTATATATAAATTTACATTAACTGAGTATAAAGAAAAGACTAATGGATGAGTCCGTTACATAGAACAATAGTGTGTACAGAAATTATATTCATATAATTATGACATAATATTTAAAAATTGATATGGAAAAATTATTCTCTAGTACACAAGTGTGTTTATTTTATCTACTTATAATAATTATCTATTAAATATTCAAAGTATTCTGTAATCAATTGTATGTTTTTGGCCTTGCACAAAATTTCTCTTTAATTCACCGCTGACTTAAGAAAGACGTTATAAATCACTAAAACGCATAAGTATTAGCGTTTCGCTTTAACTTCGGACTTAAGGAGATGGGGCGAATCCTCGTATGATCAGGGAAAACTTTCCACAGAACATTACCATTAAAACAAGGTCATGTTGTATAAAATACGATTATTGCGCTTACTTACTTAACTCTGCTTAAAGCTATGTATGATTTTAATTTATCTTTAAGTTACTTTGTACCAATATTATTTAAATCAAACTGGCGAAATGTATAACTTTCTCTATTGATACTTATTATTACATTATCATTCGGCTCACATCGCGATAAAAGCGAGTTATCTTATATTAAACGTTTCGGTACAGTTTAACCACACGGTTATATAACAACATGATAAGTTTTTCTCCTTTCTCTGTGCCAGCAAAAAGGCAATTTTTCCTTCGCTCCTTTTATATTTACCCATCCGTTTAACTTTACGAGGAACAAATGGCTTTAATGTCTCCCCGACCGATTCCCGCCTTGTTTTTCTAGTAGGAGTAGTCTACCTATGTCTGTCATATCTACATAGGATATCTATGTGGATATGATAGACATAGGTAGAGTAGAAGGTTATAAAAAAAAAAAAAATTATATCGTTACGGAATCCACACTCAAATAAGAGTAGAAGGTTATAAAATAATTTTTATATTGTTACGGAATCCACACTCAAATAAATGTGAAAAGTGGAATACTAGATACAAAATGTTTTATTTATATTTGTTTGTAGAATTATAAATAATATGTTTACGACAACAGCGGAGGACGATCCCTTTCACGTCAGATGAGGTTAGGAAGGTTTTTATTTTAGAATTTTTTCGTGGAATAATATATGCGGATTATAGTAATTTATTATTCTGGTGAAATGTAAACCAAAAATGTTTTTGCTGCTTTTCTTATTTTCCCTTGTAGCTGTTTTGAGATAAAACACAGTGTGTTTCGTTTTCTATACATACCTACAGATATGTTTTCTAGGGAAACACCCTTTGTGTATCAAAACTAAACTCGGCTCACAATTTCAGTTTATTGCGATGTTGCAATTTTCTTGATAATCTATTGTCAACGTTTTTAACTATAGAAATTGGTGTAATTTAAGCAGTAAATAAAAAAAAATCAATGATGATTTTGGTTCACCATCGATGCAGATCTCAGTGTTTAATATTTTAAAAATAAATATTTCGTTAAGGTAAAAGAAGAGAAGTCTGAAAGAGTTTGGCAAGGCTATATAGATATAGCCTTATAACTTTCGTGTCAAAATAGTTGATGAGCATAGACTTATCAACGATTTTGACACACACAAAAATCGACAATTTTTTTAGGAAACTAGGTTTAAGATGTGACCCTAACTTTTTTTTTCAATTTACTATTAGCTCTCGTAGATTTTATAAAGTCACCGAAAATGTGTCTCGAGCAAGCTATCATGTCATCAAGGTACGTGACTCTACTAGAGTCAGAGAACGACGTTCTATGCATGTCTCCTTTGAGACCGGCCCATAGTATAGTACAAAGTTTGGCGGAGGGTTGGTGATGACTGTGCTTTATGCCGTAGCTTTTCATCTAGGCATATTGTATTGGTAAGTCACGGCTGACCGACTTTCAGACACCCGGGACGTCATATTGGCTGGTAAAGACTTTGTATGTGAGGGCTATGTGTGTTGTGCTAAGAATCGTGTTCATATAAGACTCTTATGTAGTTAGAGTAATAAGTATCTACTGATCACTGTAGTTTAAATTAGTAAAAACGATTTTAAAAGATTGATGAAAATAAAAATGAATTATGTTGAACTGCCAACAGGGCCCTGGCCCTTTTTATTTTTATATTTAATATATAAATGTCTTAATCTTGTATATATATATATATATATATATTATGTAATTCAGCATGTAGAGGGTGTTTTTGGGGCAATTGAACTAAACAAAAAACTGCTATAAATTTATGTGAAAGCAAATCATAATTTCGCTGTCAATTGTAAGTCATGATAGTTCAATTGGTTAACGGGCGGTCTCGAATTCTGATTACTACTATCAATTTTATATTTTTTATTTATTTATTTTATTTATTTAACTTATTAATATTTATTAAAAAAAATTTTTGAAAAACGTTACCGAGCAAGGCTCCCTCACCCAAGCACGCATAATAAAATGATAATTCTTACCGAAACGCTTAGGTTGGTGTTTGCCGTAAAAATTTAAATGTCTTAAAATTATTATCGAACGTTTTCACGCTTTTGCACTTAAGTCTGTATAAAGAATCATTGTTTGGTATTGGTTTCGTGCTTTTGTTTGTTGGCAAAAATAACATTTCATGTAGGATACAAAATTCTGTCGCACGTTTCATGTGACCTTAATCCGGCGAAATACAAAATAACGAGATCGAAAACGCACGCTTATTTTGACTGGCAGTGTGAATATTTTCAAATTGGATATTTATTATTCACAGTTAATAATAATAACTTAATCGTTTGAAACACTTTTCGTTGAAACTATGTTCTTGGCAATAACCGCTTCTGAATAATTTATAAAAATATTTCCTTTTAACGCTGTAGTATTGTAATATATTGGATTTGATATACATGTGTCTGTTAAAAGGTTAGGATTACAAAGATCTACTAAGTTAGCCTCTTAGGTAAAGAACAAATAGGTATGTAAAATAAGTTGAAATGGACGTCAAATATAAAAAAGGAAGAAAGTTTTTTTATTCAAATACTGCAGTACAGACCTGAAAATCATATAAATGTTATTCATTATTCGTTCGTATCACGAGTGACTAATGTAAATATCGTTAATTCCGCAACTGACACAGGAAGCACGTTTTGTCCAAATACATTTTAAACAAAAGTACTATTTTAAAGTTGTTATATATTTATCTTGAATAAGTAAAACAAATAAATGTCTGCTGTCTGCGTTTAGTATGCGAAATATTCAAAGATCGCCTAGTTAAGTGATGAACTAGGCGATCTTTACATATTAAATTCAATTTGGTCTTTGTAGGAGCAATTGTCAGAAGATTCAGATTTATATGATATAGATATAGTCTGTATTATTTGTGTAGCATGATAACTTAGATATTTATTGTATTTGAATAAGCCTTTCAATAATTTAGCAACGCTGATAAAGGTTATGTAATGGTAGAAAAATCTCAATAATTCCCCCGATGTTTAGTAATTACTATAAAATAATTTAAATTTAGATAGATAATTACAAATATTTATAAAGTTTTACGTTTCTAAAATAGTATATAAATATTTGATTAACTAATCTTAGGCCGTGTGGTATCCGGCTGAATAGAATAAATAGTACCACCCTCATTTCTTACTGAGGTGTCGTAAAAGGCGATTAAGGTAAGTCGTCGTCAGGCAGGCGGCCGGTCGTAAAAACTAAGCCAAATCATGTGACAGCATGTTTATAGCATGTTGTGCCGACCCCACTTAGTGGGATAAGGGCAGGAGGATGATGACGGTGATTTTATTAACTAATCTTATTTACTAATTATACTTGAATATGAATAAAACGACTTAATTGTAAAAGTGTTTTTTTTTTACAATCTTCACTCATATTTTTTTCAATTTCATGATTATACCAAATGTAATAATGATATAAAAATAGGTCATCAAGTTAACGATAGTAATTTTGCTAATTGATTTCCGTTGTTCTGACCTTGAATTCCTTAGGAAATTACTTTGGGTCAGGCGATATAATTTAATGAAAATTTATAAATAAAACTCTACTGAATCACCATTCTCCTGCCCTAATCCCACTCTAAGTGGGGTCTGCACAACATCTAATAAACATGTAACGTAATTTGGCTATGTATTTTACGATCGGCCGCCTGCCTGACGTCAATTTACCTTAGTAGTATTTTACGACACTTCGGTAAAAAGAGCGTGGTTTATTCTACTCAGCCGGACCACACGGCGGGTCAACTTATCTTTTACGAAACCTCGGTAAGAAATGAGGGTGGTCTACTCTACTTACCCGAATACCACACGACGGGTAGACTTACTTTAGTCGCCTTTTAGGACACCTCGGTAAGAAATGAGGGTGGCCTATTCTACTCAGCCTGATACCATGTGGGTTAACTGGTTGACTTTATTCATTATATTAACATTTATATTTTTTGTGCATAAATCAGAAATAAACAAAGAAGACTTATGTTACAATGTACAGCAAAATTGAGAGGGAAATATCAAAGGCGGTCGAGATAAAACCGACGGATGCGGTGAAACGGAAAGTGTACGACAATCTTTAGTCGTAACGTCGACCTTTTCTTCTGAAACAATGAAGGCCTATAGTACAAAGTACTACGTAAGAGGGTATTGAATTTAAATTCTAAAGGGAGGCTTGTTTATTGCAATAAAACAACAATAAAAATGGATTGAGTATAAATTGTTATAAAAAGTATGAATACAAATCAATTTTAATTTGAATATTTTTTGGTTTTTGAAATTTGATTTTTTTGCTACAAAATATACTAACAATCTGTACGCCGTGTGGTATACGGCTGAATAGAATAGTACCACCCTCTTTTCTTACCGAGGTAAAAGGCGATTAAGGTAAGTCGACCCACTGTGTGGTATCCGGCTGAGTAGAATAGACCTCCCTCATTTCTTATCGAGATGTCGCAAAATACGACTAAGATAAGTTGACGTCAGGCAGGCGACCGGTCGTAAAATACGTTGCCAAATCATATCACAACATGTTTATAACATGTTGTGCCGACCCCACTTAGAGTGGGGCAAGGGCAGGAGGATGATGATGATATGCTAACAATCTGTACATACTCATGTGGTAAAATGTTTTCGTCCGGAAATATTTTCATGGTAATAAATTTAATACTGATGAAAATTATTCGTATAGCTTCTAATATTCACATTTCCTACTACTGCATACACAATACCTATAATGATTTTTTTTGCACTGCCATCTTCAATGAATCCGTTTTTTTTACGGGTGCGTTAAATCTAGCAACATTAAAAGTAGAAATGTAAAGTATCTGTAAATATCAAACTTTCAAACATTATCGTAGTTGTCTTAAGAATGAGGATGTCGTAACTAATATTATTAAATTTAAGATTGAGTTAAAATAGCCTGGCTGAGTAGAATAGACCATTCTCATTCCTAACCGAGGTGTCGTAAAAAGCGACTAAGGTAAGTTGACCCGCCGTGTGGTATCCGTAATAGTAGTAGAATAAACTACCCTCTTTCTTACCGAAGTGTCGTAAAATACTAAGGTAAGTTGACGCCATGCAGGCGGCTGGACATAAAATACGCAGCCACATTATTTGACAACTTGTATATAACATGTCGTACCGACTCCACTTACAGGAGATAAGGGCAGGAGAATGAGGAATAAAGTCAACCAGTTCTCGTTAAGGTACGTTAAAATAGAATTTTACTTATCTTCAGATAATTTCCAATAGATAGTTTTAATATAATATTAATTTTTTCTTAAATAATGAATAAATAATAACTCAGAGTATTGTATATAATTTTGAATTAAATAATTCTTTCGCTATGATGTAAAATATATTTTTAATGATGTTGAACATTTAAATTATATCCATTTTCATGCTGGATGTTGCTTTTAGATGTACTATTTTAAGTCGTTGTTCATATAATTAAAAAAGGTAACTACGTACAGTCGTAAATAATGTATCATAGAGATACGATGTGAGGATTAATATTTCAGTACTACATACGGTTTCTATGATGGCCCTGGGCACGTTATATAAAATTTACAAGGAGGTCAAAAGTTAGTGCAAGGTTGGAGCCCAGTTTTATAACCTTTGTAGAGATATTACAGTAAAGGCTATCACACGTTTAAAGGGGACAAAACAATGCTAAAAAATGCTACAAAGTAGTGTAACCAAAAATCCGATTGAACTTTGGCTCAGAATTTGGTACAAAATTTACAACTTTATTCACAATTAAGTTAAGTTTGAGTAGAAATTACTTCCGTGACGATACGAATGAAAGCTCCTAATTATTTTACTTTAAAAGGTTACTAATTGTATTATTATATCAATTTGAACACCATTTGAAATAAATTAATATAATTCATACAAATAAATGTAATACAAATCATTCCTTCTTTTTTATTTTGAATTATAAACATAAATGATGGTTTTTGGGTAAGAAAATTATGACACGTTTCAACTTCCCTAAAAGTTGAGGGATTCCATTATAAAAATATTTACCTAACTCCACAAAGGTTCTGATTACATTGCGGTGATGTAGCATGGAAAATTTTCCTATTTCTAGTACACGTGTCATGTGTATCACAATTTTATTAGGGTAAATAAACATTTTGTACCTTTTTACACTCCAGTGACTATTATCTAAAACTTTAATGATAAAACTTTATAGACGTGTCAAAATATTAATGGTTTTTCATTGGTAACTTTAAAATTTATAAACTACATCTTATCTGCTATACTACTTATAAATGCGATATATTGTGAGTATTAATGTATGCTTATTACTCTTTCACGGCGATTCCGCTGAACTAATATCGATTAAATTTGGCACAATTGTTCCTTATACACCTGGGTAACATATAGGCTATTTGTTAATTCTACTGGAATAGGATGACATTGAAAAGCGACAGCAGTCCACGCGAACGAAGTTGCGGGTAAAAGCTGTATTATAAATGCGAAAGTTTGTGAGCATGGATGTATATTTTTACTCTTTCATGGCGAATCCGTTGAATTAATATCGAAATTTGGCACAATTATTCCTTATACACCGGAAAGTATTTTTTTAGTGGGGTATTTTTAGTGGGACCTCCAATTTCTCCCCGATCGGTTTGGATGGGAACATTTTGCCAGTCTGCCCTGATTTTCGGTACCTTGGTTCGCTTTTTCAAAACGACGGTGAAATAGATCGAGATGTGGGTAAAAGAATGAATGCAGGATGGATGAAATGGCGGCAGGTCTCAGGCACAATATGTGACCCTCGAATGCCCCTTAAAGTTAAGGGAAAAATTTATAAAGCAGTCATAAGACCTGTCGTATTGTATGGATCAGAATGTTGGGCAATGAAAAGGAGGGATGAAAGAAGAGTACATGCAAATGAGATGAGAATGTTAAGGTGGATGTGCGGTGTGACAAAACTGGATAAAATACGAAATGAGTATATTAGGGGAAATCTGAAAGTTGCGCCCATTATAGAAAAGTCGAGAAGTGCAAGATTGAGATGGTATGGACATGTAATGAGGAGGGATGAAAATCATGTGACCAAACGTGTGTTAAATTTGAATGTGGATGGATATGTGCCTAGAGGGAGGCCTAAAAAGAGATGGTTGGATTGTGTGAAGTATGATATGCATATAAAAGGAGTGGCGCCAGAGTTGACGAAAGATAGGACAGAATGGAAGAGAAAAACATGTTGTGCCGACCCCACTTAGAGTGGGATAAGGACAGGATGATATATAATTCCTTATACACCGGAATAACATATAGGCCATAGAAATCCTGTTAATTCTACAGGAATAGGATGACATTGAAAGCGCCATCTATTATTGACCTATCACATGACAATGGTGCGCGCGAACGAAGTTGCGGGTAAAAGCTAGTAATTCATAAAACAAAAGCAGATATATTGTAACGATAAGGCCGTTAATGTTTTACAAATATGTATATAACTAGTAATATCGCGCGGATTCACCCACGTAATTTTTTACACCTTATTACATTTTTATAACGGATCCGAATTTTTTTGAAAATGCAATATAGCCTATGTTGCTCAGTAAATATGCGATTTCCAATGGTGAAAGAATTTATGAAATCGGTCCAGTAGTTTTTGTGTGAAAACATTACAAACATACATACAAATTTTTCCTCTTTAAAATATTAGTATAGATAATCTATAATAGAGTATTATCCTATAACGCCGTGTGGTATCCGGCTAAGTAGAATAGACCAACCTCATTTCTTACCGAGGTGTCGTAAAAGGTGACTAAGGTAAGTTGACCCACCGTGTGGTATCCGGTTTAGTAGAATAGATCACCCTCTTTCTTACCGAGGTGTCGTAAAATACGACATAGGTAAGTTGACGTCAGGCAGGTGGCCGGTCGTAAAAACGCAGCCGAATTATGTGACAGCATGTTTATAACATTGTGCCGACCCCACATAGAGTGGGATAAGGTGGGATAAGGATAAGGAGGATGATTTGACAGTATTATCCTATAGTAGTATATGTATGTAGCATGCAGTGTTTAAGCAGCGTGTCGTTGAATAATCCATCATAGTTTGAGCATAGCTTTATGATTCATTAGCGTTGAACTTCACCGTTGTCAGTGTTCAGATGACTGAAGTATCATCACATTTTTGCAGCGAGAATATTCTGTGTAAATGGAAACTTGTTTTATAGCGGCACAAAGAAATTTAGAATATCTAGTGAATTTTTACTCTCCTCTGTTACTTAAACGATATCTGTCTTAGTATAAATATTTTTCTGTCGATAATTAATAGAATAAGGCATCCATAATACAACAATAACGATAAATTGATAATTTCATAGTTAGATTACGTGTATCTTGTTACCTTTGAAACATAGATTTTACTGAAATTTTAGGTGAATCAGGTGAATAATTCACCTGATAAGCTGTGGTAGCCCAGCGGTATCACCGTGCGCCTCTTTCGAGAAGGTCTAGGGTTCAAACCCCGGGCAGGCACCAATGAGTTTTCTAGTAAAACTTATGTGTCTAATTGATAATTGCAATTTATCACACGCTTTTCGGTGAAGGAAAACATCGTGAGGAAACCTGCATATCTCTAGAGAATTCTGGGGATATGTGTAACCTACCAATCCGCATTGGAGCAGCGTGGTAGGTCTTAGCTCCAATCCTTCTCTCCAAACAAAAAAAAAACGGAGAGTAGAGACCTATGTCCAGCAGTGGGATAGTAACAGGCCGTTACTTACAGGTGAATAATTTAAGCACATAATAAATAAGCATCGTAGGTATTAATTTGAAATTTAAATTCTAATATATTAATAGGAGCACTTAGCTTGATTCTATATTATAGCAATGCAGTGGTTATAAGGCTTAAATTACTTTGATAGGAGGTACATTTTATATTGAATACACTATTTTGTGCACCCACGGTGTTTAAAACACAAATATTCTGAATTGATTTTAAATTTTATACATTATAATGTATTAAATAATCGGAATGAAATGATCTATTCTGACGATCTCGATCGATAACCTTGTAACATAATAATAATATGTATTTATTACAATTTTAAATTTTGTAGATACTCATAACACGTTAGGATTGTTGTGCTATATTTTAAAAGAAAAAAATAGAATCATCGAAAACAATATCGCCCATAAAAATACGGCAGAAATATGAAACAGTGCGTTATCAACGCAAATATTGATACGTCCATATAAATTGAGGCCGAGCATCCTAACAAAACATTGAGCATATTTTTCTAGGTACTTCCAATTACAGGAGCAATAACGTGTACACATAACGTAACCCACATATTTTATATCACAAAATGGTCCAAAAACGAAGCCCTCAGGGAATTCCTCTGACGTGAAAAGGATCCGCCAACTGTTAACAGTCATGAACATGCAATTTATATCTTCAAAATTAATTATATCTTTGGCTACATGAAAGAATACAGTAGTAAGAAAAGTTTTATATTTAGTAGATTAGTAGATAATAAACTGTTCACGGTAAGAAATTTACAGATAAGTAATTTGCTAAATAATAAACTGTTTATGTAAAATGGTTTTGTGTAAAAGTAAAAGAGAATACATTTTTGTAATTAATTTATTTCAAATCACCATCTCAAATATAAATGGTTTAGCATGATCCCAATTTATATTTGAAAAAGTATCAATTTTGACATTTTCTTGTTTTTAATGTATAAAAACTTTGACATAACTAAATTAGTTGTTATGACTGAAAGTAGTAGCAACTTCAGACTAAGAGTTTCTATAATATACGTCTTCAAACACGAAGATTACTTCCAATTTTAGCAGTCTAAAGTTACAAAAACATATTTCATGAAATATTTATGTAAATTAGGAGAGATCAAAAATTGCCCGTAACTCCAGATGCTGGTAGCAAAATTTAAGAGCGAATTGTGTGGCAATAAATTGTGGGGCTCTGAAATAATTTGATTAGGAAAGCAGTAAATATCAATTTACGAATAAGTAGAAAAACGAAAAATGGTTGTAAAAATAAGAAAACGCTGAAAATAAAGAGTGGTCAGTAAATGAATTAAATGAAAGTATAGTTCTTATACATGCATACATATTTCTAAATTTTGCAAACTCTATGATTTCTATAAAAATAATAAGTATTTAACTACACTGATTCTGATACATCATACATCATACAACGTAATAAATTTTAAAATAGAAACGACTCAATTTAAAAGAGAAATGAAAATAGAAGAGATGTTACTTTGCGGAATTACATAGTACAGAAGTAACTATTACAGCAAAATAATTATATAATTACTTTAGAGAAATAAGAGTTGATGCTGTATCATCTCTCCTTTGAGGTTGTAGTAGAGTTGGAGATTAAACCCACGACACAAGTCTGGTTGGAGGGTCCACACAATAGGATTTTTCTAAGAACCCCTTTCTTGCAAAATTCCATAAAGATGTGGTAACTTTACGATTTTTTAACTTCACCGAACCGCACATGATACTTAATAAATACTTATTGTTAATGGAGGATATAAACTTATTGTAAAACTAAGCAAAAATTGGGACAGTTGTTTTATTTCATAATAAGTTATAAGTTGCTCCTCGAAGCATTTTAATTTCATTTGAAATTGAAATACGATCGATATTTTCTAACAGAGTGAAACAAAGGAAAAATCCTATTTGTGTTGCGGCGGTCACGATTGAAATAAAATAAAATTTTGCGATATTGCTTCTCTTGGTGCTTTTATTTTTGTATTTTTATTTCACCGTAGTTCGTGACACATATTTTTATATAATGATGTCATATTTAGACAAATTTAGTATTGGAGCAGCGTGGTAGGTGTTAGCTCCAATGCTTCTCTCCAAAAACGGAGAAAAGAGGCCTTTGCCCAGAAGGGAGATAGTAACAGGCCGTTACTTTACTTTTTTTTAGTGTTACTGATGTTTAATTTTAAGTGTTATAGTGCTTCAGTATTTTTTAAAAACTATCATAGTTTCAGTTTTATGCTGCTTGACATATTAATCGCCTTTTTAGAATTCACTGTCTTTTGCACGCATTTTCTGACGTGGTAATATAACGTCTTGATATCCCAAAATCTATCAGATCTTGGTAATTTTGAATTACTTTGGGGATTCTGGTTCTACTATGGCATTAGTAATTTTTAATTCGATTACATGTAAATTCAAATAATCCTTTTTATAAAGACTTTCTTCAGCTTTATTTATTGCGAATGGTTAATGGTTATATCATAATTATAAATAATATAACTTCAAGTTTTGTACTCTATAATCCAACTCTTTCATCTATCACGATGATTAATTTCAAATTCAATTTCAGGGAAATAGTAACTGAATTTGATAAACAGTACAAATAGTAAAAATCGAGTTTTATTCCTTGCCCGTTCTCGGTAAGAGCAATTTCCTGAACCTGTAGACGAGTTGTTGATGTCGAAGAATTTTAAAAAGTATTTGAATATAATATAACTTTTGCGTAACATTAGAAAAATTTCAAGAAGTAAAATACAGGTTATTTAAAAAAAGAAATATAACGAAATACATAGATTAACATTTGCATTCTTTACATAAAAGATAAAAAATTGCAATATAGATAATAGTAATTATTTAAATTTATATAAATTTAACTAAAAGTATTCATAGTTTATCTATGAAAGCGGCTATGCTCATGTCTTATTGTATCGGGTTAGCCCGATCAGGCCCATCCGGGGGCCTTATTCATGAGGTCTTTATAGGGCGTTATCGCGGCGGTAACTGATGGCAGCGTATAAAGTGATCATCAGGAAGGCCCCGGATGGGCTCGAAACTAGTCGGGCTAACCCACTGGAATAAGCCGAGAGTATCGTCGGTTTCTATGTATAAACAATAAATTTTGAGATTTTTTGATATATTTTCTTCGTACACTTAAATAGTATTCATATATACATTTACAGTATCTGTATATGCAAAAAAACTATGTGTTTATTAGAGTGAAACACTTTCGTGCCGTATCCGATCATGTATTATTCAGATTTCTGTATTTTACTGCGGCACAATTTCACGTGTTGTATAATTTAAAACACATTTAATATTACTGGCGTCATTTGAGTCGAAATAAGATAAAATTTGAAACAGCGTTGTGAAATAATCGCTACTGATAAATATATCATTGTCACATAATCAAATAATAGCGTTGCTATATTATTTACGCCGTGTGGTATCCGGCTGAATAGAATAGTACCACCCTCATTTCTTACCGAGGTGACATAAAAGGCGACTAAGGTAAGTCGACCCGCCGTATGGTATCCGGCTGAGTAGAATAGACCAACCTCATTTGTTACCGAGCTGTCCTAAAAGGCGATTAAGATAAGTGAACCCACCGTGTGGTATCCGGTTTAGTAGAATAGACCACCCTCTTTCTTACCGAGGTGTCGTAAAATACGACAAAGGTAAGTTGACGTCAGGCAGGCGACCGGTCGTAAAAACGCAGCCAAATCATGTGACAAAGCATGTTTATAACATGTTGTGCCGACCCCACTTACAGTGGGATAAGGGCAAGAAGATGATGATGAGAGTTGCTATGTTATTTAGTTATATATTATATATCTTTTTTATATAACAGGAGTGAGCACATTGTACGACCTAGTTATGTCAACGTAAATTAAAGCATTGCGTTGGTATAGCGGTGTCTGTTTATTTATGCGGCATCGTGGCTTAGGTGTTTCCTTTAATGATAATTAAATGTTTATGATCTATTGTAATCTCTTAAATCAAACCAAATTAAAGGATATATTTAATAACTACCACTGGTTCGGAATGTCGCTTAAGCCGAGAACATTTAAAGATTTCAAACAACTTTTAAACATTTCTTACTTACATAATTAAGCTGGAGTCGTATAAGAAGCTAGAATTTGAAGTCCAAGCGTTTTTATCATGCATAGTCTTGCTTTGCGTTTAAGCATATTCCTTACACTTAATTTGAGTCACTATGTTGGCGTCTGATAAGGAAAATTAAGAATCATATGATAATTTTTAGATATTTCATTATTCTTACCTAAGCCTACTACACTCTTGAGGATTACTTAGATGGTAAAAATGTGTGAGTATAGCTCTCTTCGACCATGTTAATTAATGGCTAAATGTAACTAGCAATAAGAATAATATTTTAAAAAAGGGCAACCACCGAGTTTCTTGCTGGTTCTTCTCGGTAGGGATAGTTTTCCAAACCAGCAGTAGAGTTACCGACTCAGAAACACTTGTTTAGAGGTTTATTTGAATAAAGAATATTTTGAATTTGAATTCGTTGATATTTAGTATATTTAGTTCATATTATGCATTATAGTATCATCATTCTGCGATAGACACTCATATTGTATTACCCTTAGGCGACGTTTGTGTCCTTGAATTTTGACCGTGTTTTTATACACTAAAAGGTTCACATCCTACCATCAATCAATCAAAATAGTATTATCCCACGTCAGATAATATTCTCGATAATCTTAGGATATTGAACTAGAATAGAATTATGTTACTTTCTAAAGAAAGGTTATTTTTGTTACATAAAGTGCTCAAGTATTCAGTCCCTAAAGGAATGAAAATCCTTAGCGTGTTGGAAAAAAATACCTCCTGTTAGAAGGAAATCTTGTCGGAGTTTCAATTGGGGTTAAAATTGCCAACGAAAGATCATTACTTTTTTAAACAACGACTTGTTCATGATTGGTCACAAAAACCTTAACTTTAGTCATATTACCAGAGAGCGGGTTCAACATTAGATAATAATTTTAAGTAAAACCTATGCAAACTATTTGTATTTAATTATGTATTTAAAAATATATAAGTATATATTCACCAGTTGTCTGTCTACCATAACACAAGTATTAAGTTACTTACTTTGGGGACGGACGACCGTGTGTGTAAGTGTCCCATATATTTATTTATTTATTTATAAAACATATATATAACTTTTGAATGCACATTTAGGCATTACCAATACATAAATACTATAATAGTAACCATATTATAGTGTATTATCTATGCTAGTAACGATTACACTGTCAATATGATAATTGTACTTTAACAAAATAACGATACCTACACATAGTGTAAAAGGCAAAATATACATTAATAAACTTTCGGTAATCATATTTCCTAAGGTTTAAATAGGCGTTCGTTACGAGATTCGTTTTTTAGTTTCAACTGTCTTTGTACCGTAATCCTGAAGTCATTTTTTTTTTTTTTTTTTTTTTTTTTTTTTTTTTTTTTTTTTTTTTTTTTTTTTTTTTTTTTTTTTTTCCGCGAGGAGGAAAAATCCCTGCCGGACGCCTACTAGCCCGTACTAGTAGGTAGTGTCCGACTCGTACGGACTAAACAACCTCCTCTCTAACTTCCAATCAGCATGGAACCGCATTTGCATTTCTTCATGCTGACCTTTTTTTTTTTAATATTCTTGTCTGTTTTCTCTTTCTGTCTCCTCCCTTTTAATCATAATTTTTCTGAGTAGATCTTCATGTTTATGCCACTCCTCTTCACTTACGAGCATTCGGGGTACTAAGTTTTGTGCGTTTAGGGCTTCCCTCGTTCCCTGCACTGCACTCCGTAGCCCTGCAAATGCTGCACACTCAAACAATGCATGTCTTGGAGTGTCTTCCTCGGCACAGAAGTAACAGCTCTCAGTCGACGCTTTTCCTATAGCAAATAGGTAAGTATTAAAAACTCCGTGTCCGCTAAAAGCTTGAGTGAGCCAGCGATCTACCTCTCCGTGCTTTCTTTTATGCCATACTTTTAGGTCCGTGATCAGCTCTCTTGTCCACGTTCCTTTCCCCCTTCCTGACCATTCGTTCGCCCACTCTGTAAGAGTATCCTCTCGTACATCTGATGGTTTCAACTCTTTGTTGGTAAACATCCTGGCTCGTTCCCTGACTAGCTTGGCGATGGGTACTAGTCCGGCTATCACTAGTACTGCGTCGGTGGAGATAGTCCGGTATGCGCCACAGATTCCTATTGCCAGTCGTCTTTGAACCGCTTCCAGTTTGTGCCGGTAGAGTTGTACCTTCATTGCCCCATCAAATATAGGAGCTCCGTAGAGGATAATGGAGTGTGCCACCGAGGCCAGCACCCTTCTCTTACTTGTTCTGGGGCCTCCCTTTGTTGGCATCAGCCTGTATAGAGCTTCGGTCAGAATTTGCGCTTTATTGGCTGCCTCTTCTATATGTTTTTTGAAATTTAAACTTTTATCAAGCCAAACCCCAAGATATTTAATATGCTCTTTTGGAGTCACTGCAACCTCCTGGATCATGAATTTAATAGGATCTAACTTACGCCTCCCACTAAATACGATAGCCTCTGTTTTTTCCGGCGCCAAAGCAAGTTGTTTTGTTTGCATCCATTCCCTTATCCATTCGAGGGCTCTGTTTGTCCGATTCATGAGGACAGTTTCATTTCTAGCTACGACTACGAGTGCTAGGTCATCAGCAAAGCCTATCAACTGGACGTTTTCCTCGCATTTTAAATTAAACACGCTGTCATATAAGATATTCCAGAGGGTTGGGCCGAGTATCGACCCTTGAGGCACTCCGCTGCTAACTCTTATCATTTCTTCCATGTCGTTGTTATCTGTAACCTTTATGTACCTGTCGTCCAAGTAGCTACTCACTAGGTTCTGTATGTAGCTAGGGAACCCCCTCTTTCTGAGCTCTAGTAAGATCTCTCTCCATGATGCTGAGTTAAATGCATTTCTTACGTCTAGGCAGATAAGAGCGCAGAGCTGCCTATTTCTGTAAGTGCCTTGCCTAGTTTTTATAGCAGTATCAACCACTCTCCGAATAGCCATTAAAGTGGATCGACCCTTTCTGAAACCATATTGATTTTCAGAAAGGCCGCCGTGTTCTGGCAGCAGGTCCTCAATTTTTTCTAAAAGAAGTTTCTCCATCAGTTTGCCGTAAGTATCTAGCAAACACACTGGTCTATACCCTGATGGATCTGCTTCTGGCTTTTTGGCTTTCCTGAGAAGGACTAGTTTTGCTATCTTCCAGATAGGTGGAAAAGTTCCAGATTCAAAAGCCGCCAACATTATACCTCTAATTTTATCAGGTATAGTCTTCGCGGCTATATTTATCACCTCTGGGTACAAGAAGTCAGGTCCCGGCGCCTTTTTAAGTTTGAGACTATCTGCCGCCTTAAGTATATTTTCCTCTGTTAGGTCTATCACGTGCGACGTATTAGCCAAGACTCGGCCAAAATTTTCATGGGGCGGAAATAATACTGCAACAATGGACCTGATTAGGTCCATAGGTAGATTTTGTGGGCTTTTCCGGAGTTTTTTGGTAACAATTCTGTACCCCAACCCCCATACGTCCTTGTCTACGTCGTCGCAAATCTTTCTCCAGTGGTCTACTTTTGATTTTACTATAGACGCTTGAAGAGCTAGTTTCGCAGACTTGTATTCGGCTTTTAATGTATCCCCTACGTTGCTTTGTATCTCGTCTCTTTTCAAGTCTTTGTTTCCTATCTTGCGCCTTTCTCGTGTATATTTTCTCCGACATTTGGTGCAGTACTCTCTTTTTTCACCGATCTGTTTGTTCCACCAGTACACAGGTATTTTCTTGCGTACCATCTTCCTTGGCATCGCTCTATTACAGGCTTTGACGGTCGCTTTCACTAAATCTTCCGGTGTTCCAATTTTTGTTTCCTTAAGAACATTCTCTAAAACTTTCCGGTTTAACCTGTCTAGTCTCCATCCTAATTGAGTTTTCACGTGAAGTTGAGCTTCGTTACGTAGCAGTTGAAATGTAACATATCGGTGCCCACTCATACTATCTTCTTCCAATACCTGCCAGTCTATGACTTTCTGCGCTAGGCCTGCGCTAACAAAAGTAATGTCAGGCGTAGAATTTTTAGGGCCTCTTTGGAATGTCGGGGCTGTGCCCACGTTGACAATCACCATATCTGCGCTGGCCAGCATCTCCAAAATCCGGCGCCCCCTAGCATTTTCGGGTTTATTTGACCAAACCTTCGATGCTGCGTTAAAATCTCCCGCTACGAGAATATCTCCGTGTTGTGATCCAATATTGTCAAACAGCTCATTTAGATCTTGTTCAAAATCTTCGAAGCTATAGTTGGGCGAAAAGTAACAACTATAAATAGTAAGACCTTGTATGCCCACAGCGATAAAACCTTTTCCTTGTGCGATGACCTTAATTGGGATTCGCCTGTTGTATATGATCACCGTTACATCTCCTCTCTGATCGGTTGTCCATTCACGGGCTTGCGCGATCTTTTTGTTTGGCTCTGCTACTATTGCTATATCTATATCCCGGTCCCTTGCGGTCATTTCGAGCAGGTCATGGGCGGCTCGCGATCTGTCTAAGTTTATTTGCAAGACTTTGAAGTAAAAGCATGCCGCTCCATTTCCTGCTCCTATAATCCGTTTTTTGGCCCGTAATTCTTTTTTCCGGGTACTATTTCCTTCCAAGATGGGCAGTTCTTTGAGCCCATTTGGTGGTTTGTGTTCACCTGACCTTTGTCGGAGCAGATTGCGCATGCTGTCTCCTTATCACATTCTTTGGCTTTATGCCCTTCAGCTCCGCAATTGTAGCACTTTCTGCTTCGGTCTTGGCCCAGACACATCGCCGAAATATGTCCGTATTCGAGACACCTGTAACATCTTTTTTTGTCTTCTAAAAGGCCAATCGAGACCCTCGTCCACCCAATTTTTATTTTTTTCTGGGCTACTAGTTTCTGGGCCTCAGTCTTTGAGAGCGACACCACTGCCGTTTTGTTCCCGTAACGATTTTCCCAGAAACTTTTGATGCGGAACTCTATGGAATTTTGCTTGAAGTATTCTTCTACTTCATCCTTTTCTACTGTGGCGTCCAGCCCTCTAATTATGACATCCGCAAACTCTTTTAGTTCTCTGAGTGTCAAATTTGGACACAGTTCTTTCACTCTCTCTTTCACTTGTGAGGCACCAGCATTTTGTCCCTTTTCTAGTTGAAGAAGTATATCACCCTTCCTCGTCTTTCTCACTTTGGAGAACACTACTTCCTCGCTTGCAAGGCCAGATTTTACTTCTTTCAAAACACTGGCGTAGTCACGGTCTTTCACTTCTACTAACAGTGCTTCAGGCCTAGCTTTCGACTTTTTACCTAATTTATTTTCTTTATTATTCCGTTTCTTCTTTACCGGAACGTCTTTTTGTGTGGGCTTTCCTTTTCCTATATCTTTTTCTCGTATTTTCGCCCCTTCCAAGTTATCCTCTGATGCTTCCTTCGCCTTTTCTTCACCCTGATGTCGTTGTTTCTTCTTAGATTTCACTTTCTTCCACTCAGTTTCTGTATTCAGGCTATCATTCTCTTTCATTACTTGTATTTCACATCCTATTGATGTATTTGTACTTTTTTCATTTACCGGCACTACTCTTCTAGCCCTTTTAGGGCTTCTTTCTACCTGTTCATCATTTTTTTCTGCTCTAATTCTTCTCACGTCCATCACCCTTCCGCAAAGTTTTTGCAGTTCGCGTAACTTTGTCTTAACTTCGTTGGCTGTATTCTTATATGGACCCTGTCTGTCCACTAGTGCATTCATTGTTACAATGTTTTCGAACAGCCCCTTCAGCAATCGGTCTTCCTTCTCATCCAAGGTCTCATTTTCTTTGAGTATCGGTGATTTTTTCCGTTTCGAATCACCTCTGTTCTTCGGTGTGCTCAGCAACGGAGAAAAGAAACTCCGGGCGCTCGCGTATGGCGTCTGTTTAGATTTCGCACCTTCATCACCCGTTGATAATCCGTCTTCCGTCTCAGTTTGCTCCGATTCGGTCCATGTCCATGCCTGTGTCGTCGTTTTAGGTGGCGTGCGTTTCAGCAGGCCAGACCTAGCAAATGGCTTATCACATTTAAGCAAAACTTCGCCCCCCCCAGAATACGAGGGGCAGCCCTTGTCGGCAGAAACCGTCAGGGGGCGGGATTCCCCGGCACTAGTATCAGCACCGGAACCCGCCTGGGGTAGTTCTATTTTTCGTTGTGCTTGCATGTTTAAAAAATACTTCCTATCTTCTTCTCCTCTCCTACACGTCATCCAAAAAGACAGCCGCCCAATATGGGAACAGACGCTGACCAGACAGCCGCTCGCTCCGAGGACAGACGCTGCCTGGATTTGTTTGCTTGCTTTTGGTCCACGCTGGGTATTTTATTTCCCCAGATCCCGCCAGATAAATCTGGTGAGGGAATTCCCCTATCCGCCATCCGGGGACGCGCCCGATGGGAGAGCAGCCAACTCCACACGAATCCTGAAGTCTAAGTTCTATATAACCCCCATAGCTAAGAATTACCAAATATATTTAAGAATTATTAAGTAGTGGGCCGTTCTTACTCTACTTTTGGGCACAGACATCGTCTCTCCTTAGAGAAAAAGGTTTAAACTTAGATTTGCCACGTCGCACCAGTCCGAATTGATTATTTAGATATTAATAAAACATTCTCCAAATTTATGCTCGGTTCCTCACTTTTGTTAATATTCACCGTAAAGCGCATGAGGAATCATACATTTTATTTATATATATAAGATAAAAAAAACTTATACTCCTGTGAAACAAAAACCCAACTGTCTACTCGAGGGTTAGAACATGCCTGTTCAGGATTAATAGTGTAAAGTTAAAGACTTTGTACTATAGCATAATAATTTAGTTATAAACAAAACCTTTCTAATCCTAAACTTTATATTAAGCTTGTTATTAGAAAGTACCCCGAAGTAAAGGGAACGCAGTGTAATTCTGTTAAAGGGCCTGACACCCTATTTCCCTAAGTCGAGTTTAACTATCAAAGCTATAGTAAAATAAACAATATTATACAATAATGTTGCTTTAAATCTAAGAATTTATTATGTTATCGACTCAAGAAATTTCTCAGGTCTGTTAAGCCGTTCAGATTAATGCTATAGATGGCTTTTGTTAAGCTTCAATAATATAAATAAAATAATCCAGATAAATCAAATTAAAAGTAGCGCCTTGTTCATCCCACTTCTGAGTATAGCAGCATAACAGCTGCATTGGTAAGAAACACATATCCAAAGAATTCTCTGGAAATTTTCCTTTGATATATGCGTATGTAAGAAGTACGAACATATTTCTTGATTTATAATATGATTAAAGATAGCAATTAACGGCACAGTTCTAAAGACCTATAGTTTCTTTAAGACTGTGAAGAGAAAAAAACCATATACAGAAAGATTGTCATGCCTTTATTTGCAATTAATAAGGCTCAAAGTCAAATATTTATTTACACATAGTAGGTATTCAAAATTTACACATTAGAAAATAAAAACACCAATGATCAATTGACTGGCCTGTTAGTGCAGATGGGAATGATCCTGTCTTCAGCTCTGCGGGTCGCGGGTTCGATTCCCGACGAGTCATTTTCTAAAATATAATTTGTTAGTTTTACGAGTCTGAGTGTATTTATGGATATAAGTTTTTATTTAAAATTATATTTGCATATAGGTGTTTATCACTGATAACACAAGTATTAAGTCACTTACTTAGGGGTCAAACGACGTGTGTGTAATATATTTATTATAAATTACATAACAAAACTTAATTTTAAAATAACCTCAAAATAAACTTCCTTTGAAACGAATAAAATACATTATTTCTACAATACACAAAAGTATATTGGAGTTACATGGAATTCTTTAATAGTATTTTTCCGATAGAGATGTTTATTTTCACAGCTGTGTTTTTACTTCATGTACATTTTATATGTTGCGAAACAAAGATTGGAACCCGTTCTTTATTACAGCAGATTTATGTCCTATAGCGCTCGCGGTTTTCTTAACGTTTCTCAAAGAAATGTGCTTTGAATGTTTTTATGACTCATCCATTGTTTAAACAAGATAGGCGCCGTAATTTCTACTATAAATAAGAAAATATATAAATCACGTTCATCATTATTATCTTATCATTTCATTCAATCTTATCCCACTCTAAGTGGGGGCGGCGCATGTTTTAAACATGTTCTCACTGATTTGGCTAGGTATTTTACGACCGGCCGCCTGCCTGACGCAACTTACTCCCCTTACTCGACACTTTGGTACGAAATGAGGGTGGTGTATTCTACTCAGCCGGATACAATACAACAGGATATAAATTGCACATTATCAAACATTAACTCCAAGAAATTCTTAATAAAAGGTGTTACTTTTACTTTATTTGAGTTCAACAAAAGGCAATTTTTTTTAAAGTTCTAAATTCTCCTTACACTTCTAAATATTTATATTGTATATTTGTAAGTACTTGTTTTTGAATTAGGTTTTTATTGCGTCGTCTTATTCCTAATAAGCAGTTTAAAGTATTTTTCTTTTCCTACTCTTTAGGTAAAAAACTTTATATTTTAAAAATCGAAGTAAAATAAAATTCAGACTATTTTAAGGTTGGAGCTAAAATTATTTACATTGAAATTTGAGAATGTACAAGTTAATATGGACAGCACTCTAACAATCGTGAAAGTCAATAACAATATTTACTCGGACGTACTTTGAGGTAGAGTTTACAATAACTTTCCTATAGTCGATATTGGTGTTTGCAATAAATTGATTTTGTGCACATTAAATCATATTCTTCATCATAAACTATGATCATGATTAAATCATCCTCCTGCCCTTATCCCACTCTAAGTGGGGTCGGCACAACATGTTATAAACATGCTGTCACATGATTTGGCTGCGTTCTTACGACCGGCCGCATGCCTGACGTCAACTTACCTCAGTCGCATTTTACGACACCTCGGTAAGAAAGAGGGTGGTCTATTCTACTAAACCGGATACCATACGGTGGGTCAACTTACCTTAATCGCCTTTTAGGACACCTCGGTAAGAAATGAGGTTATTCTATTCTACTCAGCCCGATACTACACGGCGGGTCGACTTACCTTAGTTGCCTCTTACGACACCTCGGTAAGAAATGAGGGTTGTACTATTCAGCCGGTTACCACACGGCAAACATTACTTACATTACATTAAGTGTTAATTACCTAGCTTTCATACTCATCATTATTTTAGTACTAATTCCGCAAAAGTGATTTTTGGAACATTCAATCAATTCTTTGAGACTTGTGTTTATAAATTGATAAATATAACAAACAAAGCAGCGCAAGATAATCTTATGATCCAATAAATATAGAGAACCTTCACGAAAAGGGATGTACTTCGTTACGATGGAAGATTATGTGAATATTTCCTGAGTGAGACACAAGGGATGCGTTCTGACGTAAAGGTTTACAAATTCCTCCTCTTACATAGTTAGGAAATTTACCTATATAAAAGCAAGGCACGCGTATATTTTATCCTCCCTTGATAGTTTGTAAAGGAAATTGCCATTAAATTGTAACGTTGTAGCGTTATAAAGATAGCGCCCTTGGGAATTTGACTTGAAAGATAACGCACCAGAAATTACTTAGGATTATATTTGCCTTGATTAATACCTTTATCCTTGAGATCTTTAAGTCAAGTTAATATTTCATGAGACTGAATTGAATTCAAAATTAGGCTTAATTCAGTAACATATATTGTAATTCTTATTTCAGCGCCATCTATGATAATATACTACGAACTTACAAGCGTTAACTGTGTTATGAATAGGTCACCTAGGTGACCTGGGCTCACGGCTCAAATACCGACACCGTTTGGTCACCTAGGTGACCTCGGCCTAGGACCGAAACACAGACCGGACTTAAGTGCCCGCGATGAACTGCCCGGGCAAAGAGTTACGCCTCGAGGCCCGTACCCCGCCTCCCCCCCCCGGGGAGTAAGTGAGACGACCCTGCTGCTGTTATGAATATACTAGTGTTCGCTTGCTCTTTCCAGTTATGGATCTCTTTATACTGCGTCCATCATATTATCAGTCTTTTGACAGCTCACGCTCATTAAGTTTTGTATTGCTTACGTACAAATATCATACAAATAATATTTGTACTTTATGGTTGGGTACCGCCCACTTAGTGATGTCACACATAATGGTTACTACGATTATGCCACAGATTAAAAATAATCTGTAGAAATCGATGTTACGAGTATTAAAAGACATTTAATAACATTATATAAAGTTTTACTTTCTTCTTAGTTAATACATGAATACAAATAAAACAATCAGGATATTTTAATTTATTTTATTAGCACGAGTCGTCGGAATGATAATCAACACTAGACTCCTCCGATGAGGAGTCTTCAGTAGCAGTTATTATTAGCTCTTGTGTAGATAATATATTATCAAACGCAATATCACGTTCCCAATCAGAGAATATTACTCTTTTAGTTCTTTCCACCACACTTGCCCAGTTCTCGGCCGTTACGTGGGTGCAAGCATTTTTTAGCAATTGCAACATTTTATTCGCTGTGAATGGGGGGCTTGTATTGCATCTCGCAGCATGCCCTTTTACTTGTGCCCATATAAGTTCTATTGCGTTGTACTGGCAGTGGTATGGAGGAATCCGAAGAACAGTATGGCCATATTCTGCTGCCATTTCATTGATTACATAGCGTTTTGCTCTCTTTTTGGTTTTTAATATTTTTATTAATTCAACTTTTAACATTGAGTCGTCCACATTTTCTCCATTGTCCCGAAGCCAATTAATTATTTCATGCTTTTTATTAGCCTGTGTTGGCATTTTGTCAATTTGACGGGAGTGGTAGGGCGCAATATCAATAAAAATTATTGATGGTTCTTCCAATGAAATGAGCATTTTTTTGAACCACTCTTCATACACATTTGCATTCATCTCTTCGTGGTAGTCATTTGATTTCTTCGATTTAAATGCCAACAGTGCGTCTTGTACAAATCCTTTTGCTGTACCTGCATGGCAAATGATTAGGCGCTCACTTTTTCCCATTGGTACTGAGGAAGTGGAATCAGCAGTATCATCAGTCCAGAAACGAGATAGTGTGTGGTTAGCGTTGAGCCATGTTTCATCCGTGAAAACAATATTTGCCCAATCTTGTATTTTCTTTGCCTCTCTTAAAAAATCACAACGTGCTATAGCTATATCTGTGCGTTCCATTAATAATTTTCTTTTATTTAACTTTTTATATGAAAAGCCAATTGTGTTCAAAACTTTGACCAAAGAAGATTTTTCACCATGAAATAGACCACTTCTTTTCAAAGAAACAATAAGTTTTCTCAAAGTTGGAATTTCTTTTCTCAAGTAGTAATCATATACATGACGACGAATAGCGTCAGCGTCAAAGTCATCAACAGCTGTCACCTTATGAGCCCGGCGCTTTCTTTTTGGTGTAGATGGTTTGTTTTGCTCCAAGCCGCTCCTGCCGTAGGCATCAGTAGTGATTTTAGTCACAGTTGATAGACTGATCCCCAACGCGGCTGCAACACGGTTTCGGACTTGCGTGATAGGTATAAGAGGTCCGCCATTTTGATTTTCTTGCTCAAAATACTCATGAAGTTTTAACACTAACTGTCTCGATTGTGCTTTCAACACACGTCCTTTCGGCATTTTCACGATCAATTAATATAAGTTTCACAAAAGTTTTTCCGAGGAATAAAGCTACTTAACTCAAGGTGTAACAGATGCGAGAGAACACTCAGCGAACGTAAATGCGTGTGACTATCACGGGCGTTTCGTTGAGATTGACAGATCACGTCAAAATGCCGGCCGAGCGGAAGGTCTGTTGATGTTGCCAGTTGATGTATAATATATTTTTTATGATTATAATAAATACACACGGATTAACATTTATTTTCAAAAAACTAAGGCAATATTAAATCAAAATGTTGATTTCTATATGTGTTATTAGTTTACGTAGGTTATCATTAATCGAATTACTTAGGTACGTAATTCGATTAATGATAGTAGGTACTATAATCGGAATGGTATCGCATACGAGAATCTTTAGGACATCACTAAATATGTAAATCGTCAATCTGTCAAAAGATGGTTAATATAATGGACAGTGTATAATACTCACGAGTTTTGTGTGTTACAATTAGCAAAAATTTTTTTTTTTTTAATAAGGTCACTTTAATACTAAGTGTGCAATATGCCAGCTCAGCAATGACTGCCACATTTTCATAAAAGAAGGCAAAAAATAAACGATATTTTCTACAATTCCCGTCATAGAACGTATAAAGGGCGACCGTCCACAATTTAGTATCCTCAAATTTAATGACGGTTATAAAATTTAATTTTATGATCCTCGACTCGATTTAAGTCTTTACTTAAGTCGAAATTGACTATGGTAAATTGTCAAAATTAAATGACTGAGTATTGAAATACGACTTATAAATACAGAGAGGCCCATTCAAAAAACTAAGTTAAAAATATATAACGATATAGTAAAATTATTAAAACCTTATTATACTTTAGTATATGGAATTTAAAATTGTGTCCACTTCTATAAATTATCGTTTAGAAAACCTACCTAGACAAAGAGCGAAATACGGCATTTTGTCTCTGTCATTTCTCATATATGCTCATAGTCCATTATTTATTGTGCACTACAAATTTTTATTGCATTACTAATTAATTGAGGATCTTATAATTGTGAAACGATTTAGACCAATCGTAACATCAGCCACAAATGCAGCATTATAAAAAGTGACTACACTTTTGGACAAGGTTACGTTAATACAGACCTTCTTCGTATAAATATCAATAGATATTAAAAGGACAAATTACACACAACGCTGTCTGTCCCCAAAAAATAACTTAATTCTAGTGTATGGGTGATAGGTAACTGGTAAAAATGTATATTTTAATTATTTATTATTATTTATTATAATATACATATGTATATTCTAAACTTATTATAAAACAAAGTCCTGAAATGTACCTATGTGATCGATTTTCTCAAAATCTACTTAACGGATTTTTACTAAAAGATAGTGAAATTCTGAGGCAAGGTTTAGGTTAATAGTACATTATGGTTTATGTAAGTATACTGAAACATATTCGTGATATCCACGCGAGCACAGATAGTATAAATATAATTTTAAATACAAAAATTCAGCCAGATATGAAGAACCAACAAATTGTTTATAGAAAATGTTGGTTAATGGCGGGAATCGAGCTCACGATACAGAGCCGAAGACAGGGTTACTACCAACTGCGTAAATATACTCTATAGTATAAATTTTTGAGTGAGTATGAGTTTATCATAGTAATTATCGCCGCTATGTGTAATATGGTGAAATAACTAACTAACATATGGTCAACATTCAAAACATTGTATCATTCAAATTGGTACGTTGTTGTTATCCATGTAATAGAAAATGTTTGCCTTCGACTCTAAATTTAGGATATGTGAAGTTTTAGTTTGTTCTTAACGTGCATGAAAATTCGTTTCCACACCGTTTCCGACTGGTAAATATTAGTGTTTGTTCTACTCGTATACACTGCATCGCGTATTTGTGTTGTCTGCACTAACTGGATATATTCTCTATTAAATCGTACTCATGTTCTAGAGGAAATTGGGCGCCTCTAGAACGACTCATATACAAAACAAAATGTCAGCTATCATTGCGTATTCAAAGTTGTTTATTTATTTAATACTTTTTGTACAACATAAGTATCTTCCAGATTAATCAAGATTATCCATCTTATTCATCACATCACAAACAAAAAAGCAACCCGTTAAGGAAAATAATAAATAAGTATCAGAGTTCTTTAAAATTTAACGAAACCAGAGTGCTTAGTTCGCGCGACAGGAACTAATGCGACTGAATAGTCGGTACATTTACTTTTATACACTTTCATTTTAGTCAAATCAGCGCTTTTTGTACGTATCACTTGAGTCTAAACAACTACAGTTTTCAACATAAATCATAAATACTATTGTATTATAATATTATTATAACAAAACCTGAAGTGCTTACATAAAGAATTTTACCCTTGACTTAACACTCAACACTTTTTACGTCGATAACACAAATTATTATGCTAATTATTTTAATTATCTAAATGCCAATATATTTACTTTGGTACCTATTTGCAGTGGGCCTTAATTAACATCCAAACACCTATGAATATTAAACAGCACACTCGCATATTGTGTTTATATAATGATATTAACAGCCGATTGGAATTGGTTCAAGCGAAATTGCTCTTATCAGTGTTTTATACCTATTACTTCGCTTATTTCGTATAAAAAATCATTAATTCTTATAATAACAGTTGAATAAACAAATGTAATTAATTTCACATGTATTTATTTCATTAATGATAAAAGGGTATCTCAAATATTAACATTAACATAAGAATATTCTGTTTTTAAGTGGCCTTTTAATAAGCGTGTTACAAATAACCAAAAAATCGGTAGTATATGCTTCAAAAGTTCAGTATGCACATAAATAAAAAAAAAATGTCACCTCATACGAGAAGATTATATATTTATGTTATATTGTAGCAAAAGAATTTAAAAAATGTAAAACAGCACTACGCAACGGTTAGTTAATGAACTACCTGCTAAAAATATTTTTTGTCCGGGGCTAGGGCAACAATACATTATGTGCATTTGAATTATACAATAAACTACACTACTATTTTTATTTATTATTGTTACATAATGTTAAATGCTTGTACTGTGTTTACTGTGTATTGAAAAGTCGAGAAACCGATTATTTTAGTATGAAAACGTCGTAGGGATGTTGGATATAAGGCTACATTTAGATCAAGATTCAGTCCTTCTCTTCAAGGAAACTGCGTCTCTTTTCAACTTTTTGTCCTGCAGTGATGTTGATATATCAATCGCGGCCAGTATAATCGCTAACTGGAGGCCTTTCTTGAAAGTTCGACGCGAACAAAAGAGTACGTTTTACCACTTTTCGGTTTGTATTTTATAAAATCACTTATGATTTTCCACATTATTAGCAGTAAGACAAAAGGGGCTTAACAACAGAGCTTCTTTGTCTTTGTTTTAATTTAAAACTATAAAATGCGGGCTGAATCTACAAACTTCTTAGATCGTCTTTTTACTGTAAATAACGACTGGATCCGACAACGGCACAAAGAAATTTATCTTTATTTTGTTGAAACTTATTATTTCACAAAATAAAAACAACATTTTAATGCTATGTCTGAGGTCAGAATTTGTTAACATTTCCTGGTTATAATATCTATGGTACATGATATATCGTTCCATTATAATAATTTTGGGAATCTGAAATTACTTTGGATAAAAGAAGCAGAAGAAGTGCATTCAAATTTATTTTATTCTTTATTTAAATTGGCTTTTACAAGAACTTTACAATCGTCGAATTAATATTAAGCTACAACTGGTTCGAATAGGTCCTCTTACCGAGAAGAACTAGCAAGAAATCGGTCTTTACTCTTATTAAAAATAATTAACAAAATCACATATTGACAAATTAAAAATCGCAATATAATCTAGTAGGTAGCTTAATTCTCTTCACATTTGGTTGTTTTATGTCTATTTGATTATTTGATGATGCCTATATGATCACTAAGTGCAATGAAGGATACAATTTGCCGCCTATCAGTACAGACACTTCCCTTTGATGAGATCCTACATAATAAATGTGAACTGAGTAATAGAATCCGTGCTCACTAGTTTCCAATGGGTAAACATAAGGCATGATAGTTGTTTTGAAATAAATCACTCAGAAACGTTTATACGATTTCAATCTAGAGCGCGTCTTCTAAAATTTTAATTCGGAAAACCTTTAAAATTTCGGCACAGTATTGCAATGCTTTCAATTAAGTCATGGTCTCTGTGCATATGATGAAATTTAAAAAATACCTAATTGATATATTTCTTTTGAAATCGCTAAATCTTTATAAATTTTATAAAATGGAAGTAATTCGGGTTCCTTTTAAATTTTGGTATACCCTTAGAATGGTTCTAATTTAGCCATAGTCTCCGTGCGTGTGGTGAAATAAAAAAAATTAGGAAAGGTAAAATCTTAGTTAAATATAGTAGCCATCTGGGTAAAAAAGTACCATACTAAGATCATCTCATTCTTCCAAATGTTATCTATACAATAGTTTTATACATTAGGCATAATTAGATACTCTAACACGTTTCATATAAATAGTTTATATTATTTATCATAATTCTTATACATACTTTCCTTGACGCGAACATTACATTTCAATTTAAATATAAACCCAATTGAAGTCGAGTTTCAACCTTTGTGGTTGAATTTCTTCTTTACCTGCAATTCAATTTTGTTACAAGGATTCCGTCACCAAAGGTTTCAAAGAAATCTCTTTTGCTTGATTTGAATTTGATTTACAAATGCTATATAAATCAAAGCATTCTGAAATAATTATTTTTCTTTGAAGTACAGTTAACAATTATATAATAAACAATGGAAAATTGTAATAAACTTCTTTATAAAATATAATATTTCTAATATTTACCGTATATTTACCGTATTTCGTAGTTGAGACAAAGATCTAAGTCTACTGATTTTCTCTAACAAATTTATATATTGTGTTGTATTATTTAAGATAATTCTAATTATGGTTTTAATATAGATTTGTCATACATTCTTTGATTAATAATATGTTTGATTTGAAAATATCATTCCCATAAAAGATTGTTTGAAATTGGTATATCGCAGTGTAGACATTAAAATAAATAATCTACCGATCTATCGATTATTATTTTAGTTTTTTATTAATATATTCGATTATTAGGTGTAAATATTTTTCTGGTATTTGAGAATATCCTATAACTAGCTGTGGCAGTAGCTTCACCCGCATTTAATTCAATATGTCACAATTTTTTCCAAAAACTGAAATTTTTAACATAAAAGTTGTTATCGTGAGTTAAGAGATTTTTGAATAACTTTCACCGTTTAGTTAGCGCACGTAAGGAAAACTTTAAATTTTACCGTTTTCGCAATATTTTTTATTGCTGCTTCTCTCCTATTCATTTTATGATGAATGCATGATACGGGATGTTATAGTCTATAGCTTTCCTCTATAAATGGACTATCTTACACTAAAAACATTTTTAAATCGGTCCAGTAGTTCCTGAGTTTAGCGCGTTCAAATAATCAATGGAAAAACAACAAACAAACTATTCAGTTTTATATATTAGTATAGATGCCGTCAAATAATTCACTCTTATATGTGGTATTTAGAATAACGTTTATGGCGTTTATTTAAAAAGGACAGTGAGATTGCAGAGAGAGCAAATTGTAGGTGCTTGCTAAGAGGCAACGTTAGTTTGTACGGGTTGACCCAAATTAACTCGCTTTACATGCAAATTGTCTGTGAAACCACAGTATCCTCGTGGCAGTGCATTTAGGGTATTTTTTTAAGTCTTATACGCAATGTAGGGATCTTAATTTTGGTAACCTCGACCGCTTTGTAAATACAATTTATTTAAATCTAATTTTTATTAATAGCTGTGTGGTATCCATATACCCATAATCCATAGTAGAATAGACAACCGTAATTTCATATCGAGGTATCGTAAAATACGACTAAGATAAGTTGAAGTCAGGCAGGCGGCTGCTCATAAATGCGTAGAAAAATCATGTAACAACATGATTATCATGCTGTGCCGACCCCACTTAGAGTGGGAAGGGCAGGAGGATGATGGCATTTATAAATCGCATTACTTAGTTACTTTGTAGAAGGTTATAACTATATGATTTTTTTTTAAATCTTTACACGAAAATTTATTAATCAAAAAGTTTACAGTTTAGTTTAAAGTTTAGGTAGGTCTCAAACGTTAATCGTCATCTCGAGATGGTCTCTGATCTCATCGTATTAAACAAGACAAATAAAGCCAGGTTAAAGAAAAAAGCGCGACTGTTTTTAGTTGAGTGGAAAGTAGGTCAAGCTAATGGGTAGGTAAATTATCAGAATCTAATTTCACATGAAGCTGTAATTAAAACATATCCAACGAAAATACAAAACCTTATTTATAAAGGCCTTATTTCTTACCTTTGTTAGGCAAAGATATTGCCAGAACCAGGATAGGTCTAAGTTCAGACCCCTATCACCAAATAAAGATAAATCTCATGAGCGTAAAACAAAGGCTATAAACCTAATACAAACATTTAGGACCTAACTAAAACACCGTACGTCTACCAACAAGGTTTTTTTAAAAAGGATTTTAATTTAAACGTTGCACCGAGCTTTGAATTATAAAGCGAGTTACTCGTTTATTGATGCAACTTGTTTTAACGTTAATTATTTATAGTATTTCAATGAATTACAACTCTGCCTATAAAGCCGTAAAAGCGACTTTCAAAATAGTATGCTTTATTTCCAAATCACAATAAAATGGTATTATATGGTAAATGGCCTTGGTATTATATAAGGCGTTTTAACCAATGTTTTCTAAAATCTAATATGAAATCTTACTAAGTGAACGTTTCGCGTGATGATTAATTTAACTGTATAGGAGAGCGTGAATACTGTTGTATACGTACATACTTTATAGTTACAATCTTTTATTTGATAAATTATACTTTGCATTTTCCATAGATAAATATACTAATCTACGATAGAAACCTATATATTGTATTTTATTAAGACACAAAACTCATACTTTGAGAAAAGGTTTCTATAAATTTAACTTATATTAATTAATTTCAAACTGTACTTCGTATTTCCAAACTATTTCTTATCATAATCACTAGCTTGTTAATTACACTTTGAAACTTGCTTATATAACATCCTATATCCTTGAAGATTTAACTAAACGCTTATATTAAATGAATAAATAACATTAACATAATTAAATCTCTATATACCTTTGACTACGTCTACACTAGAGTGTAGTAGTGTGTATATACAGTAATATTCTATGCGTACGAAAAAATACTTATATATATCAGACAAAATTTGATGTATGTCATGGATATACATCAAATTGACAAGATTATTGTGACCGAAAGGTCATAAGCTTGTGATTCCTGTGTCGTGACTCAGCAGAGATAGTAACCTATTCCTTGGACTTAGTATTCGCTTCCACAATAAATTCCACAATCCATACTAGACCAGTCTACAGCAAGTTTTAAATTAAGTATAAGAAATATACTTATACGTAAACCATATTAAAAAATTGAAGATTATTAGGATGCTTGGATTAGAAAATCCTTTCAGCTTCATACAGGACTGCGGTTTAATAGTATAAAATTAAAAATGTTTCGCCGAGTTTCACGTTGGTTTTTCTCAGTAGGAGCAACATTCCGAACCAGTTGTAGCTTCATTAATCATATTGATCCTTGACGATTCAAAGTGCTTGGAAGAGCTTATTTGAATAAGGATTGTTGTGTTGTCATTTAATTTGAGTTAAATATTCAATCAAGCTGTCTTAATGATTTCGAGTATTTCCATTTATTTTTGTTGGCTATAGAAAAGTGATTTAAGAGTAGAGACGAAAATATGAAAAATGTATGTTGCATATCAAGATTCAAATTCTAAATCTCCAATACAAAAGTCACATGTCAAGATCTTGACACGCGTCAAGAAGTTTTTTAAAAAAATACCTTAAAGTATCTTTAAATATTTATTTGAGTATTGCTGTTGAGGTAATTATTCATAAAAGTTAGTTGACGGTCCGCAAACACGGTTGAGCAAACAACTTTGTTGACTATTGTAGAAATCAATAGTGAAATTCTGTTTTGCTGACTTGCAGTACGATCTTACTTCTATTTATGCTTGATTAAAAATAAGTGCAAACAAACATGATCAAACGGATATATTTTTAAATATAAATATCGTGAGTAGTATTTAGGTATATGTATAGAACGGTTTCTATAGTTGTTTAGCCCGACTAGTTTCGGTATAGGCACTTATATGAGCTCTTTACATGGCGTTATTGCGGTGGATTAAACTAGTCGAGCTAACCCGATATAATAATATAGTACCTGAGTAACCGAGCCTTGGTCGGTAATTTTTAAATGATGTACAAAAAAAATTAAAATAAAAAAAAATTTAATGGAAAAATGAAAAAAATAATAGGGCAGGTGGGGCTCGATCCTAGGATTTTTTCACCTCTATGTCTCTAAATGAACTACCATGACTTTACATTTGACAACGAAAAATTGTGATTGTATTCAACGTAAATTTTAGAGCCCGTAAACAGGGATAAAACGACATTTTTTAAAATAAAACTTAACATGATGAATTTCAGGAAAAGCGTTGGAGCCGTTTCTGAGATTCCGAATATATGTATACAAGATTAACTCATTTAAATATTAAAGATGAGTATAACCGTTTCTATACATAAACTATGTGGATTATATAGTTAAAAATTTGATGAATGCTGGAGTACTACTAGGCGGTCGCTGGACTCCGACAAAAATATTTTATGGAGACGCTGGATTCAAACGGGAAAATCGTGTAAACTCGTGAAGACACTTATGTCTAGCAGAATCTATCAGTTGTACAAAAGCATTAGAAAGCAACATAGAACCACTAATTAATTACGCATTCTGTTACTATGACTGTAGACCTTAAAGAGACATGATTTATTGAGGTTAGTATTTCAATCTTAGATTACATCATAAATCACTATTTACTGAGATGAGGGTCAAATCCTTAACTGTCGTCCATAAAAAAGAGAAAATATTTCGTTACCATATATTTGTGATAACAAATCCCTACCTAGTCTCTTGTTTTTGTGAAAATCAATAGTTGTTTGCTCGACATTGTTATTAGTATGTCCACGTAGCAATCCATGTGAATAGCGTTCTCATAAAGTAGAATTTGTTTTTGTTCCGGTATTTGTTATTCAGAACAGACCCAAGCTGTACACCTTACTAGAATAGCTTTAGAAGTCATGATATTTTCATCGCTGTGTGGTATTCGGCTGAGTAGAATAGACCATCCTCATTTCGTGCCGGGGTGTCGTACTCAACCAGATACCCGTTGGGTATCTGGTTGAGTAGAATAGATCACCCTCTTTCTTATTGAGGTGCAATTACGACTAAGGTAAGTTTACGTCAGGCTAGCAGCCGGTTCTAAAATACGTAGCTAAATCATGTGACAACATATTTATTACATGTTGTGCCGACCCCACTCAGAGTGGGATGCAGCAGGGGGATGATGATTCTATGTAAAAACTTATACAAGTTTTATATCCTAAATTTTAGTGGATATGCGTATAGTTTTAAGCCGCTGCCGTTTGTTTTGGAGAACAAAAATGGCGGAGGATGTAGAAATATTAGATTTTAGTCGGTGCGAGTCCGACGTAACCGCCGTCCCGTCTATACGGCTGGCGGTACCCATAACGGATTTCCTGACATAAAAAAAGATAAACTTAATTTAACGTTAGTTTTATGGATTATATATCCTATCTGACATTTTTTCCCGTTCGGTTTGATGGGTTATGAATAAAAAACAAATGATTGGAATTGGAATAATTGTCAATTTACACTGACAAGTAATAATATACATATTGACTCTTTTTACTACCTTTATTAACACAGTTATTACAACTTTTGTAGTTACAGTATGTTAAAAAATTTGCAGCCACCATAATCAATAACTCACTGCGACTCCAAACTCCGCTCTCACATCCTACTAATATTATAAATGCGAAAGTTTGTGAGTATGGATGCATGTTTGTTACTCTTTCACGGCAAATCCGCTGAACCAATATCTATGAAATTTGGCACATATACACCGGGGTAATATATAGGCTAATAGGTAATATATCTATATATATAAAAGAAAGTTGGTCTTGGTTACACTATTTATAACTTAAGAACGGATGAACCAATTCGGTTGAAAATTGGTGGAGAGGTTGCTTAGGACCAGGAGACGGGCATAGGATACTTTTATCCCGTTCGACCGCATTTATTTTATCCCGTCAAGTCACTATAAAACGTGGTATAACAAAAACGACTATGACAGTGAAATAACAAAATATAAATGACAGCTATACGTAGTTTTGTCTTTGGTTAAAGTATGGTAAAAAATTTGACAATTATCAAAATAATAGCTAAACTTCACTACATAGTATAAAATAAGTCGCTTTCTCTGTCTGTCCCTATGTCCCTATATCCCTATGTATGCTTAAATCTTTAAAACTACGCAACAGCTTTTGATGCGGTTTTTTTAATAGATAGAGTGAGTGTAGAGTAAGGTTTATATGTATAATAACATTCAATATGGAGTAGAGGAATACTGTAATTTTTGAGGTGTCTAATGTGATGTCGTAAATAATTACATTTTTTTGCGCTTACATTTCAAACGCAGGCTGAACCCTACGATATTTATCAAAATAATGTTCTAAGTATTTGTGCACCTTGAAAAGGTCTACAGAAAACTCCACGATGGTATATCTCTTATGGATAATACACAATAGCATTTTTTTGACATTTTATTTTTACGAAAAATATTGCCTTATTTTCGAAGCAATTTTAAACAATATAGCATTAATCCTTATCCAATTAAGTACCTTAAATACATTGTACATTTAATATAGATCAATATGGCCGTTACGTTATAATTTAAATGAACATTTTCGGAGATATTACAGATTTAAAATGTAGGGCATAGCTATTGCGCGCTGCGCTCTATAGCACTTTGAATTTAGCTGCGATCGGACGGGTCTGTTTTTCACATGGCCAACTATATGTCGCTCTGTCAAGAGTAACCTCTAAGGCAAAAGTGTATGTATTGTGTAATGACAAGAAAGCTGTGAATGTTGGACATAAAGACCTTCTGTTATTAATTGTAAAAATAAAATACATAGGGAAAATGTAAAAGTAAATAAGTAAAAATGTAGTATATGAATTTAGATATTCCAAAGATAGCAAGCAGGAAATCTTCATGGTACAGAGAAAGGGGAATTGTTTTACTCCAAATTTAATGCGTGCGGGCCACTGGCAGTAATGAATAAAACAAAAGTACTGGATAGATTTTAATAATTTTTTTCACTGAGTGACATAGGCTATACATTTTATACCCGTGCGAAGCCTGAGCGGGTCACTAGTAGTATATAAAAAAGCTTGCTAATTGTACAGCAATAGGATGATATTGAAAAGCGCTATTTACTGTCAACCTATCAAGCAACAACAGTCAATGCGAACGAAGTTGCGGGTAAAAGTAAGTTAAAAATAAATTGCAAAGCTGAAACCAAGATATTGTAAATACAATAATGATATCCGGGATGCAGCCTTGAAACAAGATTGTACATTGTAACATTTTCTACAAATCGCTAGGGACTTAAGTAGAAGGATGCGACTCTTTTATCTTAAATTCCCGGCTCTTTAATGTTAAACCTTTATTGCATTGAGCAATGCTCTTGGCTTGGAGCTTGGATTGAATGCATAGGGTTTTATTAAACCAGCTTTTATATATACATTTTTTATATAAAATGCTAAAGCCGTTACTATCATACTGCATGAAATGCCCTTCTTCTGTAAAAAGAAGGAAGTTTTCTTTGAGTGTAACAAAGCATAAGCACTAAATAACAGGAAACTCTTAGGTGCGTTTCGGTTTTTATACCATGATCGATACCATGTTAAGGTCCCAAAAGGTCTTACAAAAGGTCTAGATTCGACCATTTATAAGGTCTTACCAGTAACCCCTTGTGACTTCACCGTCCTAGTTCGAAGCTAAGCAGGTATTATAAGAAAGGAAAAAACCGAAAATGACGAAGTGATGGCACCTATAATACCGAAAGAACATCAATTAACACTATTTACAATTTTCTCATTAATCCATTGACTACTGGTCAGGCAATAACATACCGGAGTATAGTAGAGTTTCGCAAGTCCAAACACCGGGCAGGCACCTACGAGGTTTTTCTGAAAACGTATCATCCTTATTGATATTTATAGTGAACCATCACTCTTACATAAAAGGCAAACATCCCGAGCATCTCTAGAGAGTTCCTGGGATAAACAAGATTATGCGTAACCTGCATAAACCTACAAAGAATAAACGTGGTGCTTCTTACTTGTTTTACATTGTATTGCATGAAAATACCTTTACCCAGTAGTGGAATAGTTACAGATTCGAATGCCATTAGCGCTCAAGAAAATCATTAAAGAAACGTACGAGAGATAGATCTGAATAATGAGCCACGGTTTCACCAAAAGCAATTTTGTGTGCTCAAGACACTGCGCTCGTTAAGCAATCTCTACACGTGTGACTCAGCTAGCAGAAAATGTAAACTTTAAATTAAGTAGTTTATAACTGAAACATTATATATTAGGGCGTTATCCTAGACCGTTTTACGATAGGGGTTATAAAGTTTATACGACAGCCCTAAGCTTATAGTGATAATTGGTGGTAATTAAACATACTTATAATAGATACTTTATATCAATTCAGCACTGTAGTTGGAACATGTACTTTATGGAAAATTGTTCCATGTTTAAACCTTGCAAATGGTAAGTTATTATGTAGTTTGCGTCGTAGTAATAAGAACCTTGCCTGACTCTTTTACTAAAAAACCAGAGGATTATATATATATATATATATATATATATATATTAAGTACACTTATGTTATCATACAAACGTCGTCTATAAGTCACCTAAAAATTCCAATTTTTATTGATTTATAAGATTAAATTTAATAATCTTCCTATATTGAAATTCACAATACTCAAATAAGATTTAAGTTTATTGTAACGGAAACAAAGAAGAAACCTATTCATTTTAAGTTAATTAAGAAATCGCTACAACAAATACCAAAATAAATGTAGTTAAGGTTCTTTGCTTTACATTTCAATGGAAATTCTTTTATATTTTTAACAACAAAGTCTTTGTTATATTAAACATTATGTTTTTACAGTCTTGAAATATTTTTTGTTTTCATTTTTCTTCAATAATACATTTTATATTTAATGGAAAAATTTAATTAGGATAGCCTCTTTTGTACACAGACTAAAAGGATTTGACTAAAAAATGAATAAACTTAATATGTATTTCATAATTTTGTTAAAGTTCTAATTACGTAAATTAAGCGAAAGTATAATCACTTTAAGTCGCTTATCTTAAATACTCTTGCCTTTATGACTTTGAGGTATCTTTGGACGTAAATATACGATTAAATAGCATTTTTTCTTTAATTAAACAGTTTATTGTTTATATATACTTTCTTTTTAAAATTGTCATAACTTGAAGTTACTGTTAGCCCAAACTGGCATTGACAGTGAAATGCATATTCTAATAAAGTAGAAAGAACAAGTAGAATTGGGTTAAAACACTACTTCTTCAACTTCATCTTCAGCCTAAAATACCAAAAAATAAAACTCCATTCCATTTTTTATGTCAATAAAGTAATTTCATTTCGTTCCAATTCAAATTTATTTATCACCAAACTGTCATAATAAATCAGACTGAGATTGCTGAATATTTTTGAACATTTGCGATTAGCTGTTTTTCATAATGTGCTCGATAAAAGTTGGAAATAAATAGATTTCCACAAGTTTTTGCACGACCACAAACAATAGATATGGAAGATAATAATTTCCCCCAAGGTTAATAATTCTAAGACAGTATTACAGACTCCGTTCATCCTCCTGCCCTTAACCCACTCTAAGTGTGGTCGGCACAACATGTTGTCACATGATTTGCCTACATATTTTACGACCGACCGCCCGCCTGACGTCAACTTACCTTAGAAGTATTGCACGACACCTCGGTAAGTAAGTAAGTAAGTAGACGATGGTCTATTTTACTGAGCCGGAAGCCACACGGCGGATGGACTTATTTTAGTCGCCTTTTACGACAGCTCGGTAAGAAATGAGGGCAGTACTATTCTATTCAGCCGGATACCACACGGCTTAAATTTACTGTTACTGATGTATAATTTCAAATCTTGTAGTGCTTCAGTATTTTTTAAGTACTGTCTGTTATACTTTCAGTTTTATGCCGATTGTCATATTAGTGGCCTTTTAAGTAGTGTAATATAAAAAAAGAAAAATAACGTTACGTCACGGTATAGTATTACCAAGTCAGTTATCAAAACAAAAGTAATAATAATATTGTTTTGCTGCGATATTGTTATCATTACTTTTGTATTATGGGTCTCCGCAAAGTAACGCCTGATTCTATAAATCAGTTATCTAACATTTTTCCCGAACCAGGCTTTGCTCCTTTAATAATAAATTAAAATGGGTAAACATTGATGTTCGGCTGCTCTGAATACCCAAAATATAATTTATTGTTAAAATCACACTTGAACAAAAATATTTTTCATTTTTACCTTCGATAAAAATATCTATGTTCACCCAAAAAATAAATTTCAATATTGTCGGTGTCAGCGCAAAGATAATAGACGTGTTTGAATATGGGCTGAACGTACACGGAACAATCGCTACAAATAAAATGCTTCAGGGACAAAATGTGGTCATTGCATCCGTCCAAATATTTACGTTATCTTTCTATATATGTGATAAATAAAAAGCGGTGGTATGTGTGGTAAATAAAACTAGAACCGGTGGTAACTAAAAACAGAAACAAAACGGCATTACCCTATTAATATACCAAAGCAGAAATGAACATAAAATAAAATAAAACATAAGCTTGCTTCTGCATTGCGCCTTGCAAAAGTACGTAAGTCGTTTATGGGTTTGGGATAAGATTCTGTGGTAAAATTCCGCAATCAGCTTTGCAATTACAGCAGTTTTAAAACACTGTTAAAAAGAGGCTGATCCAGAAAGCCTACTATACTCTTGAGGATTACTTAGATGATAGGAATACCTGGATATAGCTCTCTTCGAACCTATACAAGACAGTAATGACTAAAGAATTATATTTTTAAAAGAGCAATCACCGAGTTTCTTGCTGGATCTTCTCGGTAGGAACAGCTTTTCGAACCAGCAGTAGAGTTGACGATTCAAAAGCTCTTGTATACAAGTTTTCTTGAAATAAAGAATATTTCGAATTTAGATTTGAATGCTACCGTCAATTAATGAGTTGCCTCATCCTATTAATAGAGTTAGGCGTTACTTGGCGGAGATCCATAATACAAAAGTAATCATAAAATTATTTTGCTATAATCCGCGATAAAATAAATAGAAAATATATTTTATGCTAAATGTAGCAGAAGACTATCAGTGGGATGGTCCGATCTACATTTAGCATTACACATATTTCTATTTACTTGATCGCGTATTAAAGCAAAATAATTTTATTATGGCTTTTGCCATCGTGTATTCTAAACAACGCATGTCTGTTATTTAATTTGTTTGCATTTATAGCTTTCTTAAATGGATTGGCCTCACTTGGTATATTCAGATACGAGAACAGGCCAATACCTTTGTAAATATAAAGTACCAAATGCTTATTGCCTGAAAACTCATCTCGAACAAAGATATTTCCCTTAATATTGTGGCACACTTTTGCAATATTGTACAATTGTTGTTGATAGATTAGAGTGAGATCTGTTCTGGATTTGAAGAATCAACATACCAACAAACAAACCAACAAACGTATATCGATAATTGGTCTTCAATACAAAAAAAGAAAGCTATATATAAAGCGACTTTTCTTCACTACTTATTGAAATGATATATGAAATAACATAAGTTATAATGGGGAACGTGTTTAAAATGACGCAAAGCGAACGGAAAATTGCTAGTAATAAAAACGAATCGGAAATATTTAATAGCTAAAACTTCTGCCATTTTACATTTATTTATACAAACCTATTCGTAGTGCCGATATGTATTGGAGTTTGTAACACTAAATCTATTAAAATAATTATACCTCTCTAAGAAAAAAAAGGAAAAGGGTTACTTCTATAATGGAGGTTAATTTTATAAAGAAAAATACGTAGTACAACTGAATAGAAAGAATCCTGGTTTAATTGGTTAGGAGTCTTCTTACACAGTAAGTGTAGTAATATGAACCCTATTAGGGTTAGAGGCTATGATTGCATTAGACCGAACATGTCAATGTAATCTCTATACAAAAATATGTTCTTTATTTTATCGTTCGTATAACCTCAACTGATTATATTGTACAGTAAATTATTATTTTTTCAATTAATGGTGTTTTATTTCAATCGATATGTAAAGTAATCAATTTTCTGAGATACAGACGGGTTCAAATAGTAATGAACTAAGGTTACGAGTATTTTCTTTATTTATATTAATCCATGCATCACTCATAGTTCTTACAAAATCTTTTGGTACAAAGATATCCTCACTCATCCTCATGCCCTTTTCCCACTCTAAGTGGGGTGGGAACAGCATGTTTAAACATGCTGTCACATGATTTGACTGCGTTTTTACGACCGGCCGCCTGCCTAACGTCAACGAACCTTAGTCGTATTTTAAGAAAGAGAGTTGTCTATTCTACTAAACCGGATACCACACGGCGGGTCGACTTACCTTAGTCGTCTTTTACGACAACCCGGTATGAAATAGGATGCTCTATTCTACTTAAACGGATACCATACGGCTAAGTAAAAGATGTCCTATATATGTGAATGAAATATATTCAGTAACCTCGTTATCATTTCAACTATGTTGGGTTCGTTACATTTTGACGTGACAACGTCTTAAATTAGGTTGCGGCTTGGAGTCACTCATGAAAAAGTGTAACGCCCGCTCACGTCTGTTACGATGAGTCACCAAACGAAAGAGAGGCCCGCCGGACTGGCGAATGCCTTGCGTCTCTCTCCCACTCCAATCCATCACATTTAAAATAACGTTGTCACGTAAAATCTCTGCCCGTAAAACCGACTTTACAGGCAACCATTTTTTTCTTACTATGTTTATATGTCGTAAATGTATTAGTGTATTAGACTAAACGTAGCCCGGTAAATTCATCTCAAATATAAACTCGGGATAGCCGTACGTTATGTTTATAACAGCACACAGACAGCGCAAATTGCCAGTGCTAAGAGCAAACATTACTTTGTACTCGTTTAGCTACATTACCCTACTTTAGATGCAAATTGTCTACGTGAGGATCATTTCATGTAGCGCTGTAGTTGCGGATTATGTTAGTCCATGAATTAAGATGCTGGAACACAATTAAGACGCTTTACGTGTATTTGTAGTAATTATTTATTCGTGACAGTTGTGTTAGACCGTTATTTAATATTATCCTTGTAAGATTTTCTTTTTATTTTAATTTTATATCCGGACTGAAAATGCGCTTGAACTTTATTACTTGCGCGGCAGTCTTATTTAATTTTTTTTTTAATTTACAACAAAAAAGTATAAATTATATCTATCTTAAACTACCTACAGGCTAGGACTATACAAATCATGCCCACGTGGAATGGTCCCAAGAATGCTGGCTGCGTTTCCGCGCTGAATCGCTAAGCTGATTCTTTGTACGAGGAGCCAGCCCTCACCACCTGTCACCTGAGGAGGCAATTAACCGATTTTCTTGATATTTAGTATGTAGGCTTTGAGGGTGATAAATCATTATAACTAGGTTTTATTATTACTAAATATTATTTTCTCCGTGTCATCGGGTAATGAAAAACTGCTATATAATTAGAATACGAAGGTTGATGTCGCTGTCATCTGTAAAGTTATTTACAAATGACAGCGAACAAACGACAGCTCAATTGGGTAAATTGAGCGGTAGAGTACACTGATTCGAATAATTAAAAACTGCTACAATATAATTAAAAGAGGCAGATTTATTTCTCTGTTATTTGTATAGTTATAATAGCTCAATTCGGTAAACGGGCGGTCCCGAACTTAGAATATACAGGTTTGAGCCCATCTGTAAAAAAAAAAATTTGGAGCCATTTCTGATTATATCTTATTTATATGTACATCTTCTAAAAAAATCCGAGCAAAACTCGGTCGTCTTGATATTATTACTTGATTGGCATATTATTACTTGAGTGAGCAGTAATAAATTAGTTAACCTTAAACAGAAAAAATACATAAGGAATTATTTTTGATTCTAATATATTTACACAGACACTTTTGAATCTAAGTCATTTTGAGAATAAAAGTTACTAATTCACGATCTTGCTCGTTTTCTACCTTTTATAGAGTATCGAATAAGAAGGTAGGTGTAAATAACTTATAGCTACTTTCAATGCTATTGATACTAAAAGTTACTGGAACCTTCTTCAAGCACCTGACTGCCAAACTCCTAAATCGGATTTATTTATTTATAAAAAGGTAATGTTTATTCACGATTATTAACTATATATACACTATGTCTAAGTTTTGAATTAAGCTTGTATATTAATAATTTCATTTTGTTCTAAAACTTTATAAGTATGCAATATACTGATTATTTCGATGTCTATATTTCTAAAGTGTTTTTTGGATATTTGATGAATATTAAGTAAAGTTTACGATTCACAATTTACGGTTTAGAAGCTCGTGTAATCGTAAAAGAAAAAAGTTGAAACAGTACCATAATTTCTCACCATTACTCTAGAGTAAGTAGTCACTTACTTGTAGTAATTGAAATTAAAGTAATTAAAATTTCAATTACTACAAGAAGTAATTGAAATTATGTTAATTACTACTCAGTAATTAAGTCAACTACTATAGAACAAAGCGGCCAACTTCATTATCCCGCCTACTGCTGTGTTATATTAATTTATGTAAATCTTAAGTATTTGTCTGCGAAACTAATTGAGTTAATAAACATGTAATAATTTCCTGTGATGAGAACAAGAAGTTTTATTACGAGACATGATAAGCGTTTTAATATTAAGTTAAATAAGACTGACGCGCAAGTAATAAAGTTCAAGCGCATTTTCAGTCCGGATATAATATCTTAAAGTTACGAGTAATTACGGTTACTAAGCTACCCTTAACAAGAATTTTTCTTTTATTTACTGAGTAATATTTTTTAGACTAATTATATTAGTGAAATTTAGTTAATCCTATGTATTTCAACCAGCAGAACTCGGGTTAAGATAAATGATAAATATTTCACTAAATTAATTTATTTCTCACTATTATGTTTCACCAGAATTAACTGGTGACGTATCGACTTCAAAGAGATGCCTGTATTATCTTTACAAACAGAAAAACCTATTTACTCTAACAATGCGAAACTACACTCAATTCATACTGATATAAAAATATAAAAGATATATGAACAAAGCAAATTATCGATGCGACTTTTTGTTATAGCATTGAAGGGATACATAGATTTACTAACTTTTATCTTGATTCTGATGCACACGCACACAACTTCAATGTTAAATTCAAGTCAAATATAAATAATAGTATTTTATTTACTAAGCCGTGTAATATATTTTTAAACTTGATCAATGTTAAACAACCCTGACTAATTTCGATACTAATTGCAGTGTTTTCAACTTCGCTTGAAACCTATCAACTTCGCCTCGCTCGGTATTGTCCTCAGGAAATCGGTTTCCGGTCTTTGCAATTAACTACTGAGAGTAAACTGTGAGAAACTACGAGAAAGGAATTTCTATTTAATTACAAAGAACATTCTAGAGTGCGATACAATCGGTAAACAGACAAGCGAATGAAGATTGCCGATTCTAATTCACACCCACATTGTGATCGACCGGTCGAGAACCGATACCACACTTCCTATAGCGTTAAAATAAATGTACACTCAACCCTAAGCCAAAGGTCTGCAGAAACATTCTCACGATGAGGGGATTCTGACAACGTTCCAAATAGCTGGCGGAGCAATAAATGACCACATTTATCAATATCAAAACCTTTAGAGTTATTCCAAAAACTTATCTGTGCTTTTCACTTTGCATCCCGATGTTTCAGCGTTAGCTTAAAAAGTCAATAGGTTAAGTAAAAGATGAAAGTTATTATTTATAATTATTGAATCAATTAAAAATTTAGGTGGTCTTAAAAATATTAGTTAATAATATTAAATTTTAAATATTAAACAATGGGCTACAGTTCTAAGGTTTTACAATGCTGGGGCAGTTGTTAATAGATGGCCACAGGTAATTACAAATTTATTTTTTATTAGCTACAACAAACAAAACGCTTATTATTTAAAATTTCATACAAAACGGTCAACTACTAGTACATTGTCAATTACTAGTGCACTTACCTTATATATTTTTATTACCGTAAAAACTATTTTTCTTTTTAAAGTGATTAAACAGTTTTCGACAGTTTGTTACGGTTCATTATCTCATTTGCATCGCTGAAGGCGCATTGTAATTTGACGAGAGACCCGTAAAGAACATTGGTTTAGTGTAATCTAGTCTAAAAGTAAATTTAAGGTCGTTCGGATATTCCATTGCAGTTTCACAAAGTTTAATAAGTTTAACCAGTAAAGCGTAACTTAACTTAACTTAGTTTAACATTTTTACCCATTTCTGTAGATAAATTAGTTTTAGTATAATGTTAGCCTTCAATAACATAAGTTATATGTAAATTAAATATAATAAAACTCACTATATACTTTTGATGAAAATAAATGCTGCTAGATAGATTCACCTGGATCTGTACCAGCTAGTTTTGTTTGCATTCGACAGATTTTTTAATACTACTATGTTCAAAATGCGCAGTTGAAATTTGTCCTAAACTTTATTCAATAAGAAAGATAGAGCCATCACAAGACCTTAATTAGGAAGTCTGGCAGAGTTTGAAATTAGACAAGTCATCTGAATAAATTTTGCGATTTTGCCAGTTATATTTTAGTGAATGCTCAAATATTTCGACAAGAGTGCAGGAAATGATTCCAAACATCTACGAACATTAACAGGAAAACTTTAACAACTAGTGGGACCCACGACTTTGTTCGCGTTAACTCAAGCGGTTAAGGACCTTTGCTTTATTTTTTTTCCCTATTGTGTTATATACTATATGTGTTTTGCTAAAGAAAAATGAGATTTTTATCCTACGTGATACTCCACTTTAATTGAGGAAAATTTATTAATTTTTCCTAAATTGTAAAATTTTGCCACAATTGTATCAGCGGATTAGCTGTAAAAGCGTTATAGATACTGACAGACAGACTTTTTCATTTATAATATTAGTATGGATGTATTTTTTAATATCTTTCTGATTTTTAATTAGAAAACATCTCGCTACATATGTGTATTTATGTGGTACGTTTCGATTAAGTGACAACTATGTGTTTATAATCTGGTTTTACTGTGATTCTTATCAAATATTATTATATAGGTATGAAGTCTAGGTTGAATCAATTAAAAAAATATCTTTTGAAATATTCATTATCATTTTGCGTGATAAAGTTGCAGCAGGGTCTTCTCACATACTCTCCTTGTGGGGAGGTAGGTGGGGTACGGGCCTCGAGGTTGTGATAAAGTTGTATTATATGAAAGAAGTTGCACTTTTTATACAGTATGGAATGCAATGGCGTAACCGTCGTCTACGTTGTTCATGCTACGCCACCGTTTCCGTAGCAGCTACGAGTTTAAGGGCGTCACAACAATATAACAATCTTGCACGATTCAAACATTTTTATTTTAGTCATGACGACACGTGCAAGTTGTCTCAAACGATTTTCCCGTATACTAAAGATTTTCATCTTGGATAGTTACGCGTTGTTACCAATATAGTAGAGATTGCATATAGCGTGCAATCATCATGTATCATGTATTAGATTACATATTACATAATGTCGTTATTATCTCAAAAGTGAAACACCCTTATCAGCCATATATCAGATAACGTTTTCAAACACCCGCTTTAGAATCTCATAACGTTCCAAGATTGCTTTGAAATTTGCAAACACTCTTAGACCTGCAGTTTATTTAATAAAGACTACAATAAATTTTGTAAAATTGTTGTTATCGAATATTTGTTAATGATAGAACATATTCACAATTGTTATAAGTTGCTAGAGATAATAATCAAGACTGATGGCTTAATATGGTTTCTGCCAGAAGCAAAAACGTTGCTTCATGTTATTGTTTAATAACATATGTAACTACTCCATAAACTATTATAATAATATACTTATGACAAACATAAACCAGACACTCTCAACCTAATGGAATTATACGCAAAAACTTATATACATATTTTGCGGCATACAAAAGAATATCTATTGATCTTCCGTTATCCCCCTATACGTTTGAACCAGTTACGAGGAACGTGCGAAGAATCTTCATTACCTTAATTTCATTCTAATGATAATTTAATCGTTTAGGGAAAGACGTTTAAAGATCAAAACAATGAGAAAAGATCTACCAGAATAAGAATAGATATTTTACAGTCATACATGTTGTATATAAAAAACAAAACCTGGGAAGTATACTGAGATAGATTAATTTTTGAGGTTTCCATTTAATGTTGTGAATTTCAATAATTCACCATGTATTTCAATGTAAGCATTTAAAGCTTGTGTCAATATTAAAGATTTGAAAACTGTATTTGATAAACATCGCGTTGATTTGGCTAATGAAAGTGTATAAAAATAAAAGTACCTACTATTTTGTCACTTTATTTCTGTCACTCGAACGAAGTGAGCAGACCATTTGTATTTCGTTAAACTGTAAAGAATTCCTTATAATTTTCTATCTAATAATTTTATTTACATAAAATAATTATTGTATTTACATATAATAATAATTTTATTTACATAAAATAAAATTATTTTCAAATAAAAATTGGATAAAAGTCTACTTGGAACTAGAAATCCTAATCCTGCTAATCCTATTATTAATTGAAAAATCTGGAAAAAGGAAGTCAATTATTGCTATTTTCGCATGTGAAATCATAAAAAGTTTTGATTGTATCAAAGTGTATCAAGTTGCGCATTATATAATGCGGGCCATGTGAGCAAACAATAATGAGATATATTATTATATCGAGAGATATATTTGTGCCATTTTCATCTGAGACCTTAGGGCCATAGAGTCAAAGTGCAAAAAAGCTTTCTGAGCAGCGAAGAAGTGAGAAGAGGGCTGGCACATTTTTCGCACTAAGAATCAACTTGGCGATTCAACGCGGAAACACTATCAGCATTCTTGGATCCATTCCACATGGACATCATTTATATAGTACTAGCGTGTAATTTAAGCTGCACATAAATCGTATAGTTTCAGATATTATACGTGTATAATTATTCCAATTTTACACAAATTAGCGGTCAATTTTAGTATTCAAAGCGAGACATAACTGTCGGATTGACGCTAATGAAAGATTATACGTGCTGCACTGTCCTGGACATTTAATAACCAATTTTCCTGTTCAAACAGCGTCGGCGAACAGCTTATGTTGCCGTTTTACAGAAAAAAAGAAATACTTATTAAATACTGAGCCTACGGGTTTTTGTTAACAACTTTTTAGACTATTTTAACAGCCACCTCGATAACTTTTTCCTAAAATTTAAAACCTAAAATAAAATTCTCTTTCCTTCTCTTGTAACGTTTTTTTTGTTTTTGATGTTAATAATAACTTATATGTTAAGTTATTTTTATCTTTAAGTATTATTTCTTTTAAAAAATAAAAAAATATTCTGTTATAAACGAAGTCTCCACGGGGATGTGAAATTTCACATGGACAATTCGAAAAAAACTCATGCGCTACTACCACTAACATAACAATACACAAGAACTGCAAACATTCATTACCACAATATCAACAATCATTCCGCCCCGTTACCGAAGCATCCTCAGAAGAAAGACTCTACACGACTCCGGTTTTGCTATTTTATAACAAAATAATATTTTCATTACTTTCGACATGAATTAATTAAAATATAAAAGGCTTGACAAGGTACGAGTTCTCAAACAAGAATACTAACGAGCCTTTAGCTCTTGAAAACAGAATAAATAAAAGTGTTTATCATTGGAATGAATCGCTACTTTACACTTAGAATCGTTTCCTTGCCAATTAACGATTGAATAGGTGGTAATTAATCAAGAGTGGAACGCATATATTCATGTGATATAAAGTGCTTTATCATTCAAGTTACGTGTTATATATTGGCAGAGTAAGTAATTTGAAAAATTATAAAGGCGGTTAGGAAAATATGGTTATAATTCTCCTCTCTTACTGAAGAAAAGAATACACTATATAAATGGATCTATAGCGCTGCTCGTGTGTGGATATGGATAAGAACATTTTTTTCCTACGTTTTTTTATTTAAAGCATATAATAAATTATAAATTTCGAGAGGGTCACGGGTTCAAACCTGAGCAGACACCAATGATTTTTCTGTTTTTCTGTTAAAACTTATGTGTTTAATTGATAATTGCAAATTATCACACTCTTTTCGGTAAAGGAAAACATCGTGAGGAAACCTGCATATCCCTAGAGAATTCTGGAGATGTGTAACCTACCAATCCGCATTGGAGCAGCGTGGTAGAAGTCCAATCATCTCTCCAAAAAAGGAGAGAAGAGGCCTATTTCCAGATGTGGGAGAGTCACAGGCCACTACTTAATTACTTACTAAGTGACTTTAACACGAGAATCTTTTGCTAAGGGTCACGCGCGCTATTATTTAGATCGTTACGGCTCATTCCACTTATTAAAATAAAAATATTATAAGACGACAAAATGTGGATGGAACAGTAGTCAGAGTTCATCCTACACACAGTCAATCCCACCTGTACTAAACGTATTAACGAAGTATTAATAGTCGATATACTCCATTCACACTAGCTGAATCATATCAAAAGCACCCAAACAAATGACATAACATATATATATATAAACTGTAAAAGGTAGAAGCCTTATTTATGTTAGGTAGTGCCGCTATGTTAGCCTTATATTGTCTCACCACTCATGCGTGGCAACATAGAAATCATCAATAGATAAAGCCTAGATAGTCATATAAATCCTAATAAAAGTTGAAGGTCAGAATAAAATATATTTGTGAGTACACCTGGTATATTGAGCAAGGTCTATGATAACGATAATATGTCCTGAACAGATATCCTTGTTATATTTAGTTTCCCATTAAAAATTCAGTTTATATATGGACTTCTATGGATATTAAAATAAAATTATCTATAAGATTGATACTAAAACGCCTTTTTAATAAAGGGACTATTTCTTATTTAAAAATGGAACGTGTAAAAAGAGATAAGTTTTCACAATTCTGGTGTTGAAAAACGCATAAATTTTGTTTTAAAGACAACCGTTATTAAATATTGAGCTTCTCTTGAAGTGTTTATTCAACGATAATCTGTAAACTTTTCAAGGCTTTCTGCCATCTTTAAGTACCCAAGGCACTGAGAAAGTTTTCTTTTTTATTAAAAACCGCATTCGAAACTCTGTATAAAAAAAACTTTATCGTCTTTGTAAAGGACAAGTAAAAGAAACTTTCATTTTGTGTAAATTTTGGTAATTAGTTAATTGTTATTAACATTTTCCCATTAAAGTTATGTTTTTAACATATTCTTTAAGATGATTTTGTAGCACGGTGTTTCTTCCATTACCTTTTTATAAGAAATTTTAGTGTATAATCTTGGCGGTGCCTAAATATTTCCTGGTTTTTTATAATCTTTATGTTGTCAAGAAATAGTTAGGTTAGTAGTATTGCTACAATCAGTTTTAATATAATATAACACAATTTTAGTTATTTTATGTCTCACATTTTTTCTTTACACTCATAGTTAAAATTTCTCTTTATTAGGTACTAAATTAGTGAATTCAGGCCACCGTTTATGAAAAAATGTAAAAGCACTTATTCAAATACATGTTGTGGAGAAAAAAACATAGCACCGACGTCTGCAGTTGGAGTTTCAAACTTTTTAATACAGTCGATAGCTCTAGGTTTTAACATAGCTTGAATATTTTCAACCTAAAGCAGTACATGGAAACGATCGATCAGTAATTTTGTTTCCATTACTCAGTAATTCCTTAAGGTATATGTAAATCAAACAAGCATTTATTATTTAAAAAAGCTAAAATTCATATGAATGTTTTTTACGATGTACACTATTTACCATACAGTGCAAATGCATAGAGAACAGAAGGGTTTGGGAGGGAGAGTAATGATAAAGCTAATGAGACTCATCTTCTCCCTATGCGATTAGACAAAATAATTAAACGTGTTTCTTTTTCCCTCTGATTATTTATAACGTCACTTTCACTCACAGACCTGCCTACAACTCCCTTATTTGAACGCATGATGAATTTTAAACAGCAATAATAAGTCACGTAAGTTTTTATTGAAAACCTATTAGACCTTTATTTGAAAGCTCTGTGTTTGATGTTACTGTTACACCATTATGGCTATTTATTCAAAATAATTTTATAAATATTTTTCTTTATTTCATTCTTTACTTAATCTCTTATTGCAGATACTCAGAGCTAATACATAATTTATTTGAAAGCCACGCTCATAAAACCTAAGTACAAGTCTCCAAAGAGCGTTAAAACTACGAACGTAACGACAGAAATGTTCTGTTATAGAGAAACGCGTAGCAATCTCGAAACATATAAAATATTCATGAAAGTTCTTGTCAGCTGTTGAAATAAACATCATTATGCAAACCTTTTCCTTCGACAAGTAAGAACTAGCTAACTACATTAAAATATTTTATAATATTATACATTTTAAATGTGGTTACTTTATGTTTGAATAGCTTTTGCTAGTCGTTTTATACAGTAAGAGCATTAAATTACTTATGGTTATGTTCTGCGTTTAATTTTTTTTCAATTAAATTATATTGTTAGCCCTAATGGCTTTGGATGAAAATCATGTGATCAAAAGAGTTTTAAATATGTATGTGGATGGATGTATGGCTAGGGGGAGGCCAAAAAAAAGATGGATGGATTATGTGAAAAATGATATGCATTTTAAAGGAGTGGCACCAGAGTTGACGAATGATAGAGGAGAATGGAAGAAGAAGACATATTGTGCTGAACCCACTTAGAGTGAGGTAAGAGAATGATGAATGATGATGAGCCCTAATGGCTTTAATAGTGTCACCGGAAGGACGGGCGGACGCAGAAAATTCGCCAGGTACAATTAGTAAATATTGACGTATTGCAACTCCCTGGGAGCGTCGTTTTAAAGGTGTCTCCTGCGAGACCGAACCTCTACTTAAAGCAGTGCGTTTTGAAGGATTGTTTGACAAGTGACTATGAAGAAGTCTACATCACGGTGGCCGCGGCAGAGGACTACGGGCGCTTGACAGAAGCAAGCGGGGACGCGTTTCATCACTTATACAAACATTTTTATTGAGGGTACAAAATATAGAAGCAAACTCGTGTAGCATATAATTTAAAAGTGGGAATAGGTATTAAAAGTGGTGTAGATTTTCAGAGAGCCAGTTTATTGTCGAGAAAGGACCAACTATCAGATGAATTGATATATAGGTTGTGTGCTGAGCCAATGTTTGGTCTGATGATGTATCTATGCCGTATGTATCTTGCCGAGCCAAAAGAATACCGCCATTGCCACAACTTTTCCGTGTGCTTTGTCTTATACAATGCACAATGTCTTAGACCTTATTTAGTTAGCTTAAATTTTGCATTTATGGTACTATTAGTATGGGAATCCACGCCGTGTGGTATCCGGCTGAATAGAATAGTACCACCCACATTTCTAACCGAGGTGTCGTAAAAGGCGACTAAGGTAAGTCGACCCGCTGTGTGGTATCCGGATGAGTAGAATAGACCACCCTCATTCCTTAGCGATGCATTGTAAAAGGCGACTAAGGTTAGTTGACCCACCGTGTGGTATCCGGCTAAGTAGAATAGACCACCCTCTTTCTTACCGAGGTGTCGTAAAATACGACTAAGGTAAGTTGATGTCAGGTTGACGACCGGTCGAAAATACGTAGCCAAATCATGTGACAACATGTTTATAACATGATTTGCCGACCCCACTTATAGTGGGATAAGGGCAAGAATATTAGTATGGGAATCCATCTAGATATTATAATTTCAATGTATTAATGACATTGAAATATAATTTACATACTAAAACTATTACAACTTTTCTACTTTATAGAAGCTACAGGAATCGAATAAGCGGAAACGGTTCGTACGAACTGTGGAACTTTTTACTTTACATAAACTCGTAAACGATAAAATTGCATTGCTCAATGAAATAAAGTATTCTGTAACTTGTTTTCAGGGTAACTCTAATAAAAAATAGCTTATGTTAAATGATTCCAAGATTTTACATTTTTGTAAACTCTTGGAATATCTATCTATACTTAATATAAAACTATGTCCCTGAAAGCTGTCTGTCTGTAAATGATGGATTTTCACAAAATCTACTAGGCTGATTTTTGTACGGTTTTTACTAAAAGGTAGTGCAATTCTTCCGGAATGTTTAGGTTAGTAGTATATTTCGGTTTTACGTAATTTTTATTGAAGAGGTCGCGTGGTTGTAAAAAACTCGCCCGGTTGGAGCTTTAGTCGCGTGCGCCACTAAAGTAATGTAATAAAGAATTGTAGATCTACAAAAATACTACAAAAAAGTCCACGTTAGTATGTCTCTATCTCTTATGGTTAACTCACAATAACTACTTTTATGTATTTTGTGACACTGATTTCCATACGGGCGAAGCCGCAAGCACAGCTAGTTTTATATAATCCCGCGGTTTCACTCGCGTAATTTTTATTTTTTTGCACTTACTTTGTAACGGATCCTTATTTTTTTGAAAATGTAATATAGCCTATGTTGCTCAGTAAAAATGCAGCTTTCCGATGCTGAAAGAATTTTGAAATCGGTCCAGTAGTTTTTTTGTGAAAACATTACAAACATACATAAAAAAATTTCCTGTTTATAATATTAGCAAAGATGATATTTACAATAAGTTATTGTTATATATTTCATATATAATATTCAATTGAGTCATGTCCTAAGCCAATTATCATAACAGTATACGTAAATCATTATTTAGTTTGACTATTCGGTCTATAAATTGATAGAAACACTGATATATGCATGGATGAGTAACGAGGCCAGTTAAATATTTATTATGTCTATAATCACGTTTGTGACGCCATTAATTTACCTCGCTGCGAACAAGTTCCAACATTTAAATGTAAACAATTAGTTCTAGAGATGAACTATAAAATTAGGTGTTACGATCAAAGTTTTCTTTGTTCTTTAAGAATTTCTGGGGTGGCGTAGTTATTTGTAGAATGAGGCAAACAAAATTTGAACGTATAATATATATATGGAGCGAAAATATTCAAATAATATATATATATATATATATATATATATATATATATATTTGAATTTAAGCAATCGTAAGTGGTGTTCATAATTAATGTATAGAAACCGGCTATACTCAATTCTTATTTTATCGGATGAGTCCAACTCAAGCCCATAAGGAGCTCTTATTCATGAACTGCGTGTAGCAGCTCGCAAGGCGCGACTCGTTAGCGGTAGTGGTCGTGCGTCTTCTATGCAATCCTGGTCCCTCTGGTCTTCATCATTGGATGCTTGGAAGAAATTTGTGCATGCGACACTTAATCAGACACCCTAAGCCCATACGTATCACCATGCGATTCCTTTTGATAAAGAAAAACCGACAATTCCTGGGGTGTAGTCGATCGTAGATGATCATAGACGATTAGCTAGTAAATCAGTGTATGCCCTCTACACGATCGCGTACGATTAACTGCAATCGTTTGTAATTGCAGATTTTAAAGAGGAGCCATAAGAGTGCTTTTGTTTATTAACTTAATTCAAAACGCAAAACCGCTTTGATCTCTATACAAGCCGTTTTAAATTTATGAATGAAAAAGAGAAAAAATTAAATTTGTCTGCAAATTATAATTTTACCTTAGTATGCACGGTCACACTTAGGTACTAAATCCGACACAAAGAACATTTCATGAAATATTTCGGCCACACGTAAAACGAATTCTCCCTTTGTACTGTGCCAGATATTTGCTAAAAGGCATTTTCGATGCGTATTGAATATTTTGACTGGAAAAAAGGTTTTCTTTACTTAGGCCTCATATCCAAGCTTGTTACTTTCAAATTTTGATAACTTTGCATTTACGTGAAACCCAAATATAATATACCAATGGAAAAATGCAATCAAAACTAAAATAAGGTAAAATTATTGTCTAATATTTAAAGTAGGTATATATATTTATTTATAAAAAAGCAAGTACGTTTAGTAGATAAGACAGAGCGAAAGTTCTAAGAAAGTGACTCTAACGCTAAGAAACTCTTAGCTTTGCTTGGTTTGATAGGCTTTCTTGAACTGATCGATGATTCGAATTCAGAGCTCAGTAATATGCTCTCCAAACACTCAAGACCTATATCGTCCCATCAGTTCAGTTGTATGTAGAAAGATCAACTGCATGACGTCATTGATAACTTTCAACATGAATCAGCTACCCTTTTAAAACTCATATCAAAAGATTCCTTTTATATATGACAGTTATTATCTAAAGTAAATTATCAAGGGGAGTTGTATAATTTCATACCCGCCGCGTGGTGTCCGGCTGAGTAGAATAGACCATCCTCATTTCTTACCGAGGTATCGTAGATGGCGACTAAGGTAAGTTGACTCAACGTGTGTCCGGTTGAGTGGAATAGACCACCCTCATTTCTTATCGAGGTGACGTAAAAGGCGACTAACATAAGTTGACGTCAAGCAGACGACCTTAAAATGCATAGGAAAAACTATTTCCAACATGTTTATAACATGTTGTGCCGACCCCACTTAGAGTGGGATAAAGGCAGGAGGATGATGAGTTGTATTATTTCATACTCGCACATATTCTTTGTGTATATATAACTATAAATAAAAGTAGATGTGTCATAGAGTAGGTGTATAGATTAAGTATTTTTTTTACCTTTCGTGGGCAAAAAATTACAAACACTGGTCAATTACTACTGTAATAGGCAGACATTGTCATAAAAAGAACAATAAAACCTCATTTGGTTGCGTTACCTGAGGCAGTTTCGTTAAAAGAAATTATTTCTACAAGCCGCCATGCTATGTTAACCATGATGTAGTTCATTAGGGCTGGTATTTTATATAATATTTTTGTAGACGTCTCGAACATGTATGATTTGTAGATAACGTAATTCTATATTCATAATTAAGGGGTCCAAATTGTATTAACGTTTTTTAATTTTAATACAGAAGTCCAGGAAAATCGTAAAATACGCGTTTAACGCTCATGTGAAAAAGAGTTTTTAGTGAAAGTAACTGTAGGATAATAACTGGGCGCCATTTGTCTTTATTTAAGACAGATCGTTTGTATGTGTATATATACTGCTGAAAATAGCCTGTTCGATATATAGGACAATATTGAGTTTATCTTTGAGGTACAAATAGAGTTGACCATACATCTGGATAGATCGGATTCTTGTTTGCTTAACACCCCTGTGGGGTTAGAAAATTATGCAATCTATTTCTGTAGTATGAGATTTTGAAATACAAATATAAATTGGACGTTCTTTTGCTTTTATCGGTTTTAAGCACTGAACTCTACCCGACGTAAAATTTTACCACGGAATAAAGTAAAGTTATTGTAATTGACACTTTAGGGTTTCAAATGTTTGTTGTAAGGCACTACATTTTCTTATACAAAATAAATACGATATGACATTCTGCTTTTGATACACGTTTACGTAAAAACTAAAGTAGAGCGACGCTATCAGTCCTAAAATTGAAAGTAATATGGCGCAATGAAGCTTGAAAGTGTTGATACTAGCTTCAGCCGCTATTCACGTTGCTTAAAGAAAGACATATTTTTTGCCGCCGTGTATTAGAATCGTGTAAAATTAGCGTTTATTAAAATTGACATGTAATAGCGTTGCTCCGCACAAATTGTTAATTACAACATTTACCCTGATTAAGAATAAAAATTACATGTGATAGTTTGTATTTTTTTTTTGGCTTTTCTTCTTCAGCAGTATCTGTCCAAAGCTCTGCCGATGTTTCATCTATCAAAATTATTAGAGTAGTAGCTCAGCTTAGTATTATCCATTATTATAGTTTGTTTATTTATGAAAAATCCCTGGCAACTTTTTTGAAATTATTTTTGAGTATTTTATTTTTATATTCTACCTAACTGAATATTTCTAAACATGAGGAAATAAAGCTTCTAAATAGTCCCGTACTGAATATCATATTAATTTTCTTTCGGTCAGGATTTATTACAAACATTTTCCATTATTCTTTGTATATAATGGAGTTTCACGCTTCGTTTTTCTTTTATATATCGTTGGAAAATATATAGGTATTTTGATGCCATCAAACTACCTATATATTTAAGCATGTAAATAACTTATGTAAGTACATAACATGATCGAAAATTTTTAAAATTTTTAGTAAAAATATTTTAAAATTTTATTGTCTCAAATTAAGATAAATGGGCAGTGTCTGGTTGTTTCTTCAAAAATGTTTGTTATGAATTATTATTTGAATATTATGTTGAAGGATGGGGTTTTATAGTGTTCTCAATATAGTACTAATAACTATTTTTCGTTATCTGGCAGTAGTAGTTAATGAAGCGAGCAGGTATATTTTTTTATAGTTGAATGATGGTCACCAGAAACACTTCGGAATGGTACAATGCGGCAAAGGAAATCGAGACACGATTATGAATCTTTTGTTCCTATATTTTAAGTTAATAATGTAACATTAAGTCAAACGAATTAATAACTAAAATGGTCGCATTGAGAAGATATGTACTATATGTACAACATATCGTTACTAACAATGTTAAAGAATCGTGAAATAACGACCCTTTCAAAAGCCTCTGAATTAGAGGCAATTTGACACTCAAATGTTTCTAACTTCCTAATGTTATTATACGAACAAAAGTTCAGCGTTATATTATATCGCTTCACCTTTTAACAGTTTATGAAATATCATTTAATGTAGTTGTGAGATATAATAAATATCTAGGACTAGGAGGTATTACTTTTAATTTAATTTCTAGAAATTATGTTTTATTCATTAAAGTGATAATGTTTCAATGATCTAATGGTTGCTAGGATCATTGTCCAACATGTCTTTCGATAGCAATGAATATAATTTATACTAAAACTGTTATGTATGCTGCTCTATTTGTTTTATTTTATATCTTTGTTCTTTTCAAACGATAGAAATCCTCTCTTGAAGATATACAATATACAATTAGCAAAAATTTTAATCTAGCGGTAACATTCTACTATTGCAAAGTTGACTGACTGACTGTCCACCTGGTTTCGTCTTGTGGTCTACCAACTCTACATCATTCGATGCGGAGTCGCAAATTATACACTTCTAATGAACTTTAAATATTTAATTAAGGCCTGGGAAATCCTGGGCAAGAACAAAGTGCTCCAACCGATAGGACGTTAGCTGTAAGCTAATAAACTTTATTTTCCTATATTCTGATCTTTCCCAAACCATAATCAAAACGTCTATTTTAAACACAAAGGGACTAGTTAGAAAATTGGCTTTGCATCTCGTTTAAAATCCAAAATGCTTCGAGGTCACTTTCTACTACGACTTTGTGACATACGGGGTCACAATTGGTGTCCATCTAAATCCAAACATGAACAAATTATTCAAAGTGAAATCCTTCAAGATATGAATGATGATAATACCTTATAAGACGTCTCATACATACATCTACATTCACAGTTTTGTTAAGAGGGATATCTTACACAAATTTATACATTACCGTTTCTTTCGCATGAATATTGTATTCAACTCAAGAAATAATATGCGAACCATTAATAATGACATATGTTAGTTTTATATACAGATAGGTATATTAAATTAAACATATTAAATACGTTAATTAAATAAATTGTATACTTATAAGCATTTCATCTCTTATTTTTTTTCAATTTAAGTATATTAATTTAAGAATATTATGAAATCTATAATAATCGATTTATTATAATAATAAGTCAAGACAATAAGAACGTATCTTACTTTTATAAATTTATGACTGTTTTGCAATTTCGATCTTATCTTGCAGTAGTCTATTTTATCTTATAAAATTTTGATATTGTTTTCGATTCTAATTTTGCAGTTCAGGCTATACATAGAAGAAAGAAGTTGTGTTAAAAAAAATCAAGTGATATCCAATCTTGCAAAGGATAGTAATAAATAAACAAGATTAGGTAAAAAAGTGAGAAAAATGTAGTAGTTATGAGAATTATATTTTGATGAGAGCACCCGCAAGTAAACTGCTCTTTTCGCTAGGAGTAATTTTCTTGTCCAAGATTTGATTAGACGATTCAAAAGAACTTGTGATAGTATATTTAAATAAAGTAAATCATAAATATATAAGAAATAAATAAAAGTTTACAGCTTGATATAGTTTTTCTCTCTCTAATTGATAATTGCAATTTATCACACGCTTTTCGGTGAAGGAAAACATCTAGAGGATATGCAGGTTGCATATCTCTAGAGAATCCTAGGAGTATGTGAAACCTACCAATCTGAATTGGAGCAGCGTGGTAGGTCTTAGCTCCGATCCTTCTCTCCAAAAATGGAGGGCAGAGGCCTATGCCCAGCAGTGGAAAATTAACATGCCGCTACTTACTTAAAAATGTTCTTACGTTCTTTTCAAAGGATATCGAGTCATAGAATTTTGTGTTAATTTGATATCAGCTTTCTGCGATCTTTTTATAAGTCAGTCCACCTAGTGGGGTCTACCAACTAACCGCTTAGTTTACAAAAATAATAACGCAATGAGGTTAAAATATATGTTTTAGTTTAACAATGTGTGACACAACAGCCATTCATCCAATTAATCTGAAACATTGATTGATGTTACTTATCAGTTTTGATCTTCAAATTTCTAAAGTGACCTAGTTACAAAGTATAACGATAACACAATCACAACTTTCGCCGATCAATCTTCTTGTCGTTTCATCCATTCTGCGAGGATACGGGCTCAATAAATAATTGTATTTAGTTTGGTCCTTCTGAAAGCCTTTAACCGACAATTGAATTAAATTTCGTCGTCCCCTTTAGTTTAAAGATGCGATTGCCTACTAGATGGAATTAGTATCAGTATTGAGTTAAGAATTAAGATCATTTGATTTGATAACCAAATCAAATATATTTTATTATGAATTCCGCGTGAATTAAACCTGGGCTCTATGTACATTATATATAATATATTACATACGTATAATATACGCCGTGTGGTATCCGGCAGAATAGAATAGTACCACCCTCATTTCTTACCGAGGTATCGTAAAAGTCGACTAAGGTAAATTGACCCACTGTGTGGTATCCGGTTAAGTAGAATAATACACCCTCTTTCTTACCGAGGTGTCGTAAAATACGACTATGGTAGGTTGGTGTTGGGCAGGCGGCCGGTCGTAAAATACGTAGCCAAATCTTGTGACAACATGTTTACAACATGTTGTACCCACCCCACTTAGAGTGGGATAAGGGCAGGAAGATGATTACATACATATAATATATTTTATCTTCTCTTAATTTCGTTTGAATTTTAGAAACGAAATGAAAAGTAGGTTAAATCATTCTCCGGGACTTCAAAAATCCTCGAACCACAAATCATCTTCACCAACACTCAGTTCGGACTTAACTTAAAGACAAATAAGCACAATTTCGTATTATTAACATTACATTATATTCAGAATGGATTTAAGAACTTCGTTAACTAAATTTTTAATGAACGCTATTATGATAAAAATATGATTATGTATTGAGTTCGCTTCAGCACAATGAGTGTATGTGATCCTTGTCAAACGTCTTTTATAAAAATCATTGACCCAACGAACTTCGTTGCAGGAACCTCACCATCTTGGGAGCAGTTTGTAAGAGAATCGTTAGTGCAAGCTGCGTGGCCCGTAGCTTTGGCGCCTCCACCGAGACGTGCTTTGACAGTAGACAGTCAGTAAGTACTTGTAACAAATAATTTAATATACGATGGGGCCGATACTTTGATTTTTTTAATTTATTAGACTTACCAACAGCTTGATTTACATCCGTCAATTACTCTATTGTAACGTAATACCAAGCGTAAATATTAAGCAGATTATAGGTATACACCTGCATGTGGTGTATACCTATAATCTGCTTAATATTTACAATGTAACTTAAAATAATTTTATTACCATTTAAATTCGTTTTATAAAATTCCATAGAGCATTCAAGTCAGCACACGACTACGCTTACACACAAAGTAATGTTTACAGATTAATTAACTCTTTATAGAATGGATAATAGAAACGGCTTCAATTCTACAGATTTCTTTTCAAGATATACATATGCGTGTATGTGCATAAAATTTGCAAATGATGTTTTTGGTATAGTGATTTAAGTGTCACGTAATTGTATTATTTTCTGGGAACTAATACGAATGCTTATTGTAATATTATAAAAATGTACACGTCTCTTTGACATCAGTCAGTGACATCAAAACGTCGACAAGAGCGGTCATAAAATAATTAATGTGAACACACATTTCATTTGGTGTCACCAACTCACACCTATTAGTTAGAGACTACACCTCTAAATAAGCTATGGGAAGTAAAAAATATCGGTACCTAGCTGGATCAGCTGGATTTAAATCCACGAATTATGTTACGGAACATGCACTCTGACTATTCAATCATTATAGCAATTTATTTTTAAATACAATACACCCCTCTATATTGCACTGGCTGTGCCAGCAGCTTCGCGTGGAAATCAGTTTGTCACAAATTTTTTCCCGGATTGAACATAAAAATAGTTATTGTGAGTTAATTATAAGAGATTTTTTCAACAACTTTCACCGTTTACTAGAGCACGCAAGTAAAGCTTAAAATTTTGCCGTTTTTGAAATATATTTTATTGCTGCTCCTCTCCTATTCATCTTAGCGTGATGTTATACAGTCTATAGTAAATAAATGATCTCCCTCGTCGATAAATGGACTACCTTACACTCAAAGAATTTTCCAAATCGGTCCAGTAGTTCCTGAGATTATGGCATTCAAAATAACAAACAAACTTTTCAGCTTTATATTATTAGTATAGATTATGAAAGTATGTACATATACTGTATCATATATTTGTGGTATTTAAATTTCTTTCGTCGCTTGTGTAAAAAAGGGTCTAGCTCGGGAATTCACTGAGCGATCAATACATTTTAAATGGGGTTTTTGACACATATCTATATTTTACTTGTCTCTTTTCACTCGACGGGCTTTGGGTAGATAAATTAAATCCAAGCTTTCCTTTTGCCTTTTTCGTGTTTTAATCTGGAACGGTCTAGATATGTCTGACAAAGCATTTAAGGGGTTTTAAGAGTCTTTGTGTTGGATTAGTAAAAGTATTCGGGCATGGAAATGGATCAATGACGGCTTGTGGGATTTTGTACGATGAATGTATGGATAGTGCAAGCGTCACTGGGCTTATAAAGCTTTTAACGAGTTTTATCCGACAATATCTCTTGTTTTATATGCACATAAATTGTAGATTGTAGTTTGAAACTGAAATAGTATTTGAAATATTTTCATTATTCATGACGTGTTAGACGCTTGACCACGAACCTATTTGGGTGTTGCAAGCGGTCGACCTTAGATCAGCATAATTGCTAGTTGCTAGTATGTAGGGAACAGCACTATGATCATCATCATCATCACCATCATCCTCCTGTCCATTTTACTTAACCGGGTACCACACGGTGTGTCAATTTGCCTTAGTTACCTTTAACGACACCTAGGTAATAAATGAAGGTAGTCTATTCTACTCAGCCGGATACCACACGGCGGGTCGACTTACCTTAGTCGCCATTTACGACGCCTTGGTAAGAAATGAGGGTGGTCTATTCTACTCAGCCGGATACCACACGGCGTAGGAACAGCACTATGGTATGACAACGAAATCTAAATAATTTGCTTATGAACCAAAACTTTGTCGTTTGATGAAAAAACCTTATCCTTCAATATAGTTATTTCGAGAATTATCGCATAAGATTTCTTAGTACGTCATCTGAGGAGGAGGATAAGTATAAGGAGGATAAGCTGATTGAGGATAAGCAGTGAGTTTGAAGGCATAATTTCTGCATTATTCATATATTCTTATCCACTTCCAAGAACTCGATTAAATAACTGTTGCCAATGTAGTCTAATGTATTACAATTCCAATGTAGTCGTAAAATAGACGCATTGGTATCATTCAGTAGGGTCACCGTATTAGGCTTCATCAGTCTCCTTTCATACAATTATTTTTTCTTAGAAATTGCAGCCTAGAAACTCACACAAACTAACAAGTAACAACTTAGCAGGTGAGGGGAGACAAAGTTCCCTCTCTAAGTTAGGACTCGATCCTCGGACCACTGCGCTATAAAAATAGCACGAAAAACTAATTTCATTACTACTATATTTCATTTTTATCGTCTCTCTCCCCGGTATCACACGACATTTAATGAAAACGAATGTGGCATTGTACAAAGAACATGTGTTACATCATCCTTGTTAATGTTGAAATAAAAATAATATTTGTTTTCTATCTAGTTGTTTGTACTGTGTCACTGAAATAGTATAAATGATTGTGACAAATGTTTGACGGCGCTTTGGTTTATATTACTTAGGATTTTAGTGTAGATTTAAAGAATAGGCTTTTTTTACCGTTATTACTATTTTTTGTGTATTAAAAAGATAGCAAATAGTACGTAATAATAAATTTTATAAGCTGTTATAGCCCAGCGATGATGCTGTGTAATTCTTTCAAGGAGATCACCCACAGGTTTAAACCGCGGGCATGCATCAATGAATTATTCTATTAAAACTGTGTAATTGACAATTGCTATTTATCACACACTATTCGGTGAAGGAAAAAATCGTCAGGAAACCTGCGTTTCTCTAAAAAATTCTAGGGATATTTGCAACCTACCAATCCGCATTGGAGCAGCGTGGTAGATTTTAGCTCCAATACTTCTCTCTGAAAAACGGAGAGAGGAGGTCTATGCCCAGCAGTGGGTTAGTAACAGACCCTTATCTTACCAACCTTAATCCCTTTCGTTGTCATAGTTTGAATATAGGTTTTAATGATTCCAGATATTCAATTGTTAATAATATCTATTATCTGTATTTTAGTTATTATATATTTTAGTAGTTAATTTCTTTTTTTTTAAATAGATTTATGATACTCTCTATCATATATCATACATAACAGTTTTTTAAAATATCCGATTTTTTTTAGCAATATACATGCTTTATGTTTCATTTGATCTTCAGCGTTAGTGCTGATCTGCGACTATTAGTAATATAGCAAAGTCTATGGTGACATATATATTCTGAATAACAGAGTTTTTTGTATAAACTTTTATATCTTATAGAAACAATGCTACTCGTATGCACGGAAATTAAGTGTCACGCTGTGTGAGGAGAATATCATAGACAATACTCGGCAAATACTGTTTATAATGAAAGTTTTATTGGTAATCAACTGTTTTAAATTGTAAAATACCTCGTTTAGTATTACTTGCAGTTTAAAATAAGTCTTACTCCTTTAATCGTGAAGCTTCAAGAATAAGCCTCTACGAGTAACACTGTTAACAAAGTACTCTGAAAATGTCTAGAATCGATTGTTTTTTGATTGTCGTTTTTTATGTACGTTTAAAAAAATTGGTATGCAGTATGATGGATTTTATTTGGGACTGAGTTTGTCTTTTTGTGCATTTTAAAGAACTCGTTTTTTCTAACAACTTAGAGAATATTGAATAATAAAACTCCATTTTTTTGATCGATGGATGGATCTATATATCTCGCCTTATATTTAAGTGAAGGCCGATCTATGACAGCGCAACCATAAGTAATGTTAAACGAAAATCAATGCAAGCGTGGAAAACAAACTGTCAGCAGAATTTATACCGCATTTAGTACTGCTACTAGATAAGAATTTGATATTTTGCATGATATTTGATGCAAAAAAAAATCCGGTGAATTAGGACATTATTGGATACCAGAAAGAGAAATTTATAGTCTCATGTAGTTAAGGCAGATACGTATCTACATTAAAACTACATGAGACTATAAAAATCACTTCGTATTATGGAATGAAACTGAGAATGCGTTCATTTATACCACAAATAATAGTCATAGTCATACATTGTGTCATAATTATAGTGGTCGGTCTTAATAGTAATATTGTGGAATATTAAATTCTTATGGCTTGCCCCATTGAGTAATAATTTATATCTATTATCAGCTAGTACATTAGGCCGAAGCGCACCTCAAAATGATATTCCATTCATACTAAACAACTGCAACTTTTTGTGAGATTTTTTTAAACATACAATATTGTCCGTCCCCAAATAATATAGATACTTAAATACATATATACACCCGGACTCGAAAAACCCACAAATTTTTGTTAGAAAATGTTGACCCTCGGTGGGAATCGAACCTGCGATCCATGCAGCTGAAGGCAGAGTCACTGCCAACTTCGCCAACGGGACATTCGTGTGGTGCTTCAAGACTTCAAGTTTTTTATTACAGTTATGCTGCTGTAAACTATATTTCTTTTTATATTTCGAACACTATTAATTCTTACTAAGGATGCTATTTTCTTTAATAAACTATTGTAGTTAATCAAAATTTACCTTCACCTGATTTAATGAACCTTGTACAAGCATATACTCAAATATGAAGCACATTTATAAATACTAAACATTAATAGCAAAGTAATTTACAAGACTCATTACTTATTCATAGTATTTGGTAATTAATCAAAACCAACCCTTGTCGTAATTACCCTTGTACAAAACATACAAGGGCTCAGCATTGATTTCTTGAGTCATAAGTTTTGGAATAATTTCTAAATGAAATATACATTTTTACAACATGTTTCTAATGCAACCTCCTTCATGGAGTTGGTCATTAATATGAAAAAATATTGTGGCCGTCATTATGTGTCATGGAGTTGTTTCGAAAAAGTAAATGAGTTGACTTTGGAAAAATTTGCTTCTTATTTATTGAAAAAGTGTAAAATAGAAATATCGTTCTCTTTTATAACATTATCATCATTCTCCTTGCCCTTATCTCCCTCCCCCACTCTCAGTGCGGTCGGCAGAACATGTTATAAACATGTAATATTATTCGGTTAGATATTTTACTTTTAAAAAGTTTTTCTTACTACCACTTTACATTTAAAAAACATTGAGAAGTGAAGCCAGTGAAAAATTCGGCTTAACTCATTTAAGTTAATTCATCCGGAACTACAGAATCCGATTAAGCAGAGTTGAATTATTTACGTGAAGTAAAACTCGGAGGATGAAATTGCTATTCAAATTTGCTTCGCGGCTAAGATTATTAAGGTTCGGTCTGCCTCGTTAATTGAAGACAATACGATGGAACTACATAAAGCAAGTAATAAGAACAGAAACAAATTTACAGCAAGTAATTTGAATGTATTATTTAAGTGTTCTTGTTGAGAGGTTTTTCATATAACTGAATTCTTGAGTTTTAGCGGACGACCGTCTAGCATAAAAATTCTCCGAGGATCTCTAATCTTGCAATCCATCATTGAGCTGACGACTAGGTATTTAATATTTGTCACCACCCCATTCGTACCTTTCTAATATCTAGTTATGGATGTCGATTCCACGCCTTGCAAGGTGGTCTTTGCTAAATAATCGCGATTCAAATTAGCGGTGGAAAATCTGAGAAATGCTAAATCAGTTTTCGGGAATGAGCGACCACCTGCATTGCTCACACGATGGTCGCTGGAGCCATCGCAAAGAGTCAGTCCATAACTCGGCTCCTACCAGGGAAGACCTAATGGTAGTAGATAGAAAATATTATAGTTAGATAGTATATAGTGCAGTAAGATAGTATATAATTTTAATGTGTAAAAGTATTGTTACAACATGTTTTTAATACAACCTCCTTCATAGAGTTGGTCATTAATATGAAAAAGCATTGTGGCTGTCATATTTTTGTGTCATTCATTGAGTTGTTGCAAAAGGGTAAATGGGTTGACTCTGGGAAAACTGCTTATTATTTATTGAATAAGAATAAAGGAGAAATATCGTCGCTTTTTATAGTATTCAATAAATAAAATATTAAGAAATTTTAGTTTCTTTTTTTAAAAAGACTCGGGAGTAGGTTATAGCTTTGACTATCTAGTCAATATTGTATTTATGTATTGTGTAGCTGTGATAGCCCAGCGGTGTGACCGTGCGACTCTTTCGAGAGGGTCACGAGTTCAAACCCCGGCAGGCACCAATGAGTTTTCATTAAAACTTATGTGTCTATTTGATAATTGCAATTTATCGCACGCTTTTCGGTGAAGGAATACATCTGAGGAAACCTGCATATCCCTAGAGAAATCAGGGGATATGTGTAACCTACCAATCCGCATTGGAGCTGCGTGGTAGGTCTCCAACCCTTCTCTCCAAAAACGGAATGAGGAGGCTGAATTTACTACCAAGCAAAACGGTTAACTTAGATTTTGCTTAACAGGGTAATAAATAAGGCGTTTCGAAGCAGTATTTAGATATTGGCTTAATTTACGTGCGTTATTTAAAATGATACCACGTGATTTAGATTGATAAAAATATATGAGATTTATTTAAAAAGAGAATATAGACAAACAAAAAAGTAAGTTTTATCAACAAACTTTTCTTGAATCGTGGTATCATAGAATAATGTCATTGTAAAATATGGTTTCGGTAGACGCGTACTTTTCTAGTTCCTGTGATATGATTATTTTGTGTTACTTATTGTAAAAAGCTGTTAGTAGATGGATAGCTGTTCGAGCATCTGCTGCTGCGTCGAGTCACGCCCTATCTGCCCCTGCGCGAGGAGCAGTTTGGATTCCGTAGCGGCCACTCGACGACGCTCCAGCTGGCGAGGGTAATCAACCACCTGACCAGTGAGCGGAACAACGGGCGCTACACCGTGGGGGTCTTTCTCGACATCGAGAAGGCCTTCGATCGTGTGTGGCACGCCGGGCTCCTGGTCAAGATCTTGGACACCACCATGCCGCCTGCTTATGTGCGAGTGCTGGCATCATTTCTATACGGCCGTAGCTTTTACGTGGCAGTGGATGGTGCCGAATCCCAGCCACGCTCCATCCAAGCCGGAGTACCCCAGGGCAGTTGTATATCGCCGCGCTTATATGCGGCGTATACGGATGACATCCCAACCCTGCGCCACCATCTGCGGGAAGGGGAGGAGGACGTGCTGTTGTCGCTCTTCGCTGACGACAGCGCGTATTTCGCGTCGTCCTACCACCAGATCGTCGCCACCAATCGCATGCAGCGTATGCTGGACTTGTTGCCGGAATGGCTGGATAAGTGGAGGATGGCCGTCAACGTCGGGAAGACGGCCGCTCTGCTCACCAGCCGCTGACTCTTCGAGGCCAGGACGTAGAGTGGAAGACCACAGTGAGGTTTTTGGGGTGTGAGTTGGACCGCAGCCTGCGCATGGTCCCCATGGTCAATCGTGCCGTGGGCCAAGCTGCTGCTGCCAGGTCCCAGCTTCACACGCTGTTCACATCCCATTTACCTGTCAACACCAAACTGCGAGTCTACGGTGCCTACGTCCACTCGCGCTTGACGTATGCGGCACCCGCCTGGTACGCGCTATGTTCGGCGTACCAGAGGCGAAGACTTCAAGTCCAGCAGAACCGCTGCCTGCGACTGATCGTAGGAGCCCCGAGGTATGTGCGGAACGACGTCGTGCATCGGGATACCAGAACGCCGACCGTGGAGGAGTATGTCCGTCGCCTTGCGCGCCGGATGTTCGCGCGTGCGGACAATAGCGCGCACGTACACCTCCATGGCATCGCGCCACTCCATGCGCGACCACCCGATGGACGTTCCCTGCCTCGCGAGCTCCTGCGATCACCGTCTCCGCGGCCCGATGCGGATGACGATGGCGACGAAGAGGACGACGCGACGGGCGAAAGGGCGAATACACCGGACATGACACACCTACCTGATCAGGACACTACCGGACGTGACACCACCGAAATTGACCCTGAGGTCTGGGAGCTACCATTCCCAGACCTCCCCACCGAACAAGACATCCATTAGGTCACCTAGGTGACCTGGGCTTACGGCCCAAATACCGACACCTTTAGGTCACCTAGGTGACCTCGGACTACGGCCGGAACACATACCGGGCTTAAGTGCCCGCGAGGAGATGCCCGGGTAAAGAGGAATTCCTCGAGGCCCGCACCCCGTTTACCCCCACCCGGGGAGTAAACGAGAAGACCCTGCGGAGGAGATGGCGCTGCTGTGGTACCAGCCGTCCAATGAGAGCTTACTACTGCAATGCCAGCCAGCCAATGTGATGCCACTACTGCGATGCCAGCCAATAAAATTTACTCGTACTACTTTACATCCTTCTACTACCAATCGCGCCGCTCGGAGTGGAAGTGATATTATGAAATTTTCTCAATTTCTTTAATATCAAGGGATTTGAGAAGGAAATAATTATTTTATTATAATTTCGTAGAGATCCTTTATCTTAGTAGTGATAGGCTGTTACTTTTCTAGTGCCGGACAAATGCGATATCTTTTCTTTCAGGAGCGAATTAGAGATTAGCCATGCACGCTGCTTTAATGTATTCGTAAATTTCAAGTGAAAAATAAAACTTATTTTATATTATGAAACTGCAGTATCGTAGAAAATATAAATAATTATATCTATTTAGTGGGAAAGAATTAGACATGTGGTAAATGAGTCGATGCGTGGGTAAGAAATAGGATCGTTAATGATCCACTCTTGTAACCCCTGAGCGTCCATGTTAAATGACTCGGAAACAATATACGAGTACATTACTAACAAATATTTTCTTTATTGATAGCAAAAACGAGAACAAGATACAATATAGTATGTTCTTTGTATTATGTGTTTTTAGAGCTTAGTAAAAGCCACTATTAGGCATTATTAGTCTTAGTTGAGAGAAATCGGTACTTCTCTTAATTTCAAATGAATAATTGAAACTTATTAAGTAGAAGATAACATCTACATGATTGACATTGATAAATATATATTATACACCTGTCTAGACTAAACTGTATTTTAATAATATTTAATATAATACGTAATTTGTTACGTAATATGTGCGATAAGGTTACATATAACGTAACAAATTACGTAATATAATTGTACGTAACAAAGTCATGTTGTTTTTCTGTTTTCTTTATTTCTGCTAATAAATGGATTTTTGTACGGTATTCACTAAAAATAGTGCAATTTTCGAGGAAGGTTTAAGTCGATAGTACGTTGCCCGGATGTGCTTAACCGATTTTGATGGGATCGTTACCGATGAAAGGAGAGAATATGGAGCCTGGATTTCGGAACTTTGCGACACTGATTTCTATACAATATCTTTAGTTAATCTATCAATAAAATTGTTTCATAGTCAGCTACAAATATTTGGTAAATAGCAGTATAAAACAAACTTTTGAGACATGAAAAGGAAACATTATTCTGGAAAATATTGTAAAATATTCAACAAACAATACATTCAAATACGCTATTTCCCTTGACAATACACGACAAGTTCCGCTGTACAATGTACACAGAATCAATAAAACTGTTATAGTGGAAGCATGTTTCACTCTTTTTCATGATTTTAAAGAGTTGAATTAAATAGATCTTAATATTAGCCATACTAGTATAATAATGCGACTAAAGTAAGTTGACCCGCCGTGTGGTATCTGGCGCGGTAGAATAGACCACCTTCATTTCTTACTAAAGTGTCGTAAAAGGCGACTAAGGTAAGTTGCCGACAGGCTCGCGGCTGGTCGTAAAATACGTAACTAAATCATGTGACAACATGTTTATAACATGTTGTGCCGACCCCACTTAGATTGGGATAAGGGCAGGAGAATTATGATGATGCCTAATACCTAAATGCAAAAGTCTGTCCGTTAGGCTTTGACGGCTATGTCCGTGAGTTGATATTGATTTGGTACAATTAAAGCTTCTATATTGGGCTAACATATAGGCTGAAAAACATATTCGTTTTTCCGTCGGGAATTTAAAAAAACAATATGATATAATTAAGGGGAATTTTAAAACTTAAATTTACGCCAACGTATCGCAGGTACAGCTTGTATTCAAAACATTCTAAATCGTAATGAAAGATGTAATTTTGTCTATTAAATCTTATTAGACAAAATTTTACTCGTACAACTAGAGCTTAACTTGCTTTCAGAGTTAATTTAACTCTTAAAAGTAGATACTCAAGTTTTAAGTGTATAAGTTTTGGCTAGTAAGCAAATACGATATAAATTTTTTATAAAATTTAAATTTATATACATATTTTCTAATATCATAAATGTGAAAGTCTGTCTATCTGTTTGCCTGTTACGGTTTTATGTTAGAGATTTAATCAAAACAAATTTACTGGTTTGCTTACCATTAACCTGTTAAGCCGTGTGGTATCCGGCTGAGTAGAATAGACCACCCTCATTTCTAACCGAGGTGCCGAAAAAGGTGACTAAGGTAAGCTGACCCGCCATGTGGTATCCGGTTTAGTAAAATAGAGCACCCTTTTTCTTACCGAGTTGTCGTAAAAGGCGAATATGATAAGTTGATTCGCCGTGTGGTATCCGGTTGAGTAGCTTAAACCACCTTCATTTCTTATCGAGGTGTCGTAAAAGGCGACTAAGGTAAGTTGGCTTGCCGTGTGGTATTCGGTTGAGTAGAATAGACCACAATCTTTCTTATTGAGGTGTCGTAAAACACGACTAAGGTAAGTTAACGTGAGGCAGGCAGCCGGTTGTAAAATGCGTAACTAAATTATGTGAACACATTCTTATAACATATTGTGCCGACCCTACTTAGAGTGGGACAAGGGCAGGAGAATGATGTTACACTTACTTAATATGTGTAATAACTTGCCTACATATAATCAACTAGCAATCGCCAGCGGCTCCGCCCGCGTGGAGAGATTAAAACCTTAATATAGTATTTTGATAACCATAAAAATGGTTAAAGTGGGTTAACCTTAAAAGCTAGACATATGCTGTCGTAGACTTTTATTTAGAACTTTTAGCGGGGAACAATTTTGTAATACGTGATTTTTAAATAACTATTACCGTTTACTCAGCGCACGCAAGGAAAGCTTTAAATTTTCCCGTTTTCGTACTATTTTTCTCCTTCCTCGATAAATGAAAGATTTTTTTAAATCAGTCCAGTAGTTCCTGAGATTAGCGCGTTCAAATAATCAAACAAACAAACGAACTCTTTAGCTTATTAGTATAGATTCGTAACAAAAAGAAATAGGTCTTACCATTTTTACTAAGTGGATTAGAGCGTTTGTACAACCATTCTGGTAATACTTTTCTGAATAATTTTAACCCGACTACTTTTCAACCTTGACCATTTGATTAAATATTAACTGAATCCCGTCTGGTACTTGCTCGATCCGTTCATTTTCAACGTTAATCCGACGTATACATATACTGTTTAGTTATGGGTCTTAAGATATATGATACGGGTTACAGAGATATGACAGTGTCCTCAAATGTCTTAGCAATTAGCTTTCCGAGAAGTTTTGGGCGACTTAGAACACGAAATATAAATTACTAGCGGCCCGCTCCGGCTTCGCATCGGTATAAAATATACATATATAGCCTATGTCACTCAGTGAATAAAATGATTAAAATCGATCCAGTAGTTTTGATTTATTCTTTACTGTCTATGGCCCGCACGTGTTAAAATTGGAGTAAAACAAAAACCGCTACGCCCCTGCATTTAAAATCTGTGATATCTTCGAAAATGTTCTTTTAAATTACATGCTGTAAACGGCCATATTGATCTATATATATTAAACCAACACTATATTTAAGGGACTTAATATAATAAGTATTAATGCTGTATTGTTTAAAATTGCTTCGAAAATAAGGAATTATTTTTCGTAAAAAGTAAATGGCAAAAAATGCTATTACGGGTTATCCATAAGAGATAGACATATACTATCGCGAAGTTTTTTGTAGACCTTTTCAAGGTGTACAAATACTTAGAAAATCATTTTGATAAATCTCGTAGGGCGGTTTAGTCTGCGTTTGCAATGTAAGCGGAAAAAAATGTTATTATTTACGACATCACATTAGAAACCTCAAAAATTACAGTATTTCTCTACTCCATATTGAATGTTATTATACATATAAACGTTCCTCTTCAATCACTCTATCGATTAAAAAAACAGCATCAAACTATGTTGCGTAGTTTTAAGGATTTAAGCATACATAGGGATATAGGGACAGACAAGGAAAACGACTTTGTTTTTTACTATGTAATATTGTTGAATTCGGTCACATTAATACTAAGCGTGCGATATTTTTTTGTGTTAAGAGTGACTAACGGACAAGTCCACGGCGCCACTGTTAGGGTGCGCCTGTAAATCAGTGCTGCAATAATCGTATTATTGCAGCAAAATGCTAAGATGCATTCTTTTTTTTGTGATAAAATTACCTTTTATATAGTTTCCTTTTTTAAATTTTAGTTCATAGCTTTTGTTTGTATGGTAACAAATAGAAAATAATGTTTATTATTTTTATTATATGTACCCATACAACGGATTTTTGACTAAATATAAATTATTATTGGGCAAGAACATTTTTGTTTTAATCGATTTTTCGTTTATGAAAAACGAAACTTTATTTGCATTATAATATTCTAATAAATTTGTTAGTAGAGTTAAAAATTCCGAACTCCTGCCTACGTTTAATAGATTATACAAGTGTAAAGTGGAAAGGAACGTTTAACAAACGAGTGATGCATATCGTACATAAATCTATAGAAGCGATAAAAAAAGTAGGTAGAGGAACATCTGTTTTGCGAGATCGAATTGTAACGCTCCGTTGCCCCACTTGATGGGGCTTCGTTCGGCCGCTTCAATGTGAGCTTTAACGCGTAAAATTATGACTGCAGTATCCTTTTTTTTTTGAGGGAGAGGCCACTCTTAGATAGGCCCCGACCCAGAGGTGGCGCACTCTGGGGTGCAGAGTTGATGCTGGCAGGGATGGGGGCAAAGTGTACAAAGGTACCCTGTCCCCGCCACCAGCAGCGTGGTAGAGCACTGTCAGGTTTTTAGTCAGTGAAAGTCAGCCATACCCGCAGCTCGTCCCCGTCGGGCGGTGACGACCCATAAGGGGTTTTCCTGACATTAAAAAAAAGGTTGTCAGACTAAAATTTATTATTGCATTTAAATATGAATATCCGAGATTGTTAAAAGCCGGCTGTAATTATTTACACACGGTTCGGTTAACCCTATGGTGTTAAATAAAATTACATAGTATAATGTACAAAGGGTTTTATGAACCATGATTTTATTAATAGGGGTAGCTGGGTGATTTATGTTATGTAATGTATCTTATGTTATACTAAGCTTTATTCCTAACGGAGTAAAGGTTTGTTCTATGTGTTTATAACTAACAATATAATGTTATTTGTTATTAAATCTGCGAGTTTATATTTGGTTAGGAATCTGGCCTATACGAGCTTAGTAGTAACCTATTACTGTTTACTAGGCGTTCTCCTTGATTTAGAAAGAATGATTTAAGTCTATAACGACCAACTTGCGCTAATGCGGATTGGTAAATAACATATATTATGTATCTCACAAATACGCGGTTTAATTTTAAATTTCTTTCAATAAACATTCAATATTAAAAATCGCTCTAAAATACCCAACGTATTGTGAAAATATTGTATGAAGTATTTTGAATGTTCTTATGACGGTTACATATGTAACTTTTACTTAAAGTTTAGGTAAAGTTAGAGAACGTGTAACATCTGTGCTCATTTCACAAAGAGCTTCATTTTAAATGTTAGCAATTATTACAGCAGTTATCTTTGTGGAAGGAACGTGAAGTTCCCTTTCAGCATTAACAAAATTGCTATGTAAGTTGCACTTTACATTAGATATGTCATCACGCAATTATTTGTAGTTATAATCAGTAAGAATTATTTGCAATAATCCGTGTTTTAATAAATGATTCTATCGTTCGAAATTCAAAATTTGAAGTAACACTATAATATAAAAATCATTTGTAAATGTTGAACATAAATTTTTCCTTTAATGTTGGTCTCTATAGATTTAGGAAAGTAATGAATAAAATGGTCTAACTACATATGTAATTATATGTTAAATCTATTAATATGCTCGTAGGTAATAAAATATCTTCGTGAGCAATGAGCGTGAGTAAGTAAGCTTGTTTGGGTACTGCTTCGCTTTGCGATTTTTCGTGGAGTCTATCTCCTGATGTTGCTTCGGTTGCGGGGCGAAACGATTGTTGAGTTTTAGATAGTAAATGTGTGTAGTGCTTGTGTATTGGGGTGGCGGTGGTGGAGGTTTTCGCATGTGTTTTTACGAATCCTGCATGTATCAGGTATAAAAACGCATAGTCCGCTCTACATTTAGCATTATATATATTTTCTATTTTACTTTATCACGGATTTTAAGTAAAATAATTTTATTATTTCTTTTGTATAATTATTAATTTTTAAGTTGATTTTAAAATAACGTAAATCTTCCATTGTTTTATTCATTGCCTGCTATCATATCCAGAGTGTATTTAATGAAATGTCTTTTCATAAAACCTTTATGTGTAAAACAATGCTATGATTAACTCAACCTCTGTGTTTAATGAACGGCGTACAAAGATAACGAATGTATGCGTTCATATTATAATATATGCTGTTTCATTAATACTCGATATATTAAAACTACTAAATGGCCATTTACTAAAAAAAATATTAAAGGCGTGCTAAAAGCGTCCTGTATGTCTCTGATTAAATCGCGAGTGTAAACAGAAACAGCGCATCTACATTGACCAAGATAAAAATCCAATATTTTGACTTCGTTCGGTCAAACATGTTTCATGTCATTTCATCTGCTCTCTGTCTCGTCTCGTCTCGTCTGGTCTTATGGGAGGCACCTTTGGTATATCATTCACGGATGTTAATACAGCTTCTGCGGTTTACTCTCTGAAATTCGAAAACTACAATGTTTTTCTCCGTTGACGCCTTGAAAGTCGTTAGTATAACCACTCGGTTCGAATGAAAACATTTTTATTGTGCTTTTTATAAGGTTTTTAGTTTCTAAATGTATTGAATTTATGAAGTATATTTACGAATACTTTTTATTAATGCTCCACCCAAATGTTGTTTTTTTTTCTAAAAACCTTTTAAAAACATTCGGCTAAGTGCAAATCGAATTTCCGTTAAATATATATTACGCAATGGATTTAACTTATTATCTTATTATCTTTCATTTTGTCAGAAAATAGCATGTAATTGAAAGTGTCGCAACAACCATATTTATAGAAATATTGACATGAAACATATTACTTCAGTACTTAAAATTACTCCTACAGTATTTAAAATGACTATTGCAAATTATTATCTATACTAAGAGACAGAAAAAATATCTATTGTTTGTAGTTTATATTGTCGTCATACATTTTATATTAAATGACGATAGAAATAAATAGTGCAAAAATTAACGGTCTGAATATTAATTTCAGTGCATCACAACAATAGCGGGATTTGGTAAGTGTACATTTGCACCTTAGAAGAAAATCACGTTAGAGTAGAAAACGCAGTAGAAAGCTTTAACAAAAATCTAGTCAACTATAGAGATATCGCAGCAAAAGTACACTGAACGCACTGTTAGCGTAAACAATACTCGATTTTTTTTAAAGAATATAATAATTGCATAATTCTTAGACGATTAAAATTTACGGCACTAAAATAAGCAACTATGTAAGCTGTGGTAGCCCAGCGGTATCACCGTGCGCCTCTTTCGAGGAGGTCTAGGGCTAAAACCCCGGGCAGGCACCAATGAGTTTTCTAGTAAAACTTATGTATCTAATTGATAATTTCAATTTATCACACGCTTTTCGGTGAAGGATAACATCGTGAGGAAACCTGCATATCTCTAGAGAATTCTGGGGATATGTGTAACCTACCAATCCGCATTGGAGCAGCGTGGTAGGTCTTAGCTCCAATCCTTCTCTCCAAAAAAAGAAACGGAGAGAAGAGGCCTATGCCCAGCAGCGGGATAGCAACAGGCCGTTACTTACTTAATAAGCAAAATTAGACATTTAGATTTAACAATTAGACATCTCGATAATTGAAAACGGCTTGCAGTAAAATTGTGCAAATCCAATATTTAATTATCAAAATTTCAATCAAAATATCAAATCAAATATTTAATTAAACCCAAGTTAAGAGATAATTTGCGTTTACAACAATTCTTCAGCCTTCATTTAATAGTTATTTTGAACTACTGTAATGGCAAAGCTCGTAAAAATCGTTAATCTATAAACGATAACATGTTATTATATGCATACTTTTATTATGCGCAAAGCAGAAGGAGCAAGCTTTGGCGGTTTATATTTCTATCGCATTTTACACCATACTTCCAGATTTACTTTCTTTGGTAGAGGTCTCGGAACAAACATGTAATGCGTGAGCGATGACTAATATTAAATTTAATTCAAAAGACCTGAAATGAAAAGGGGTAACCTTTGGAATAATCAACAGAAAAATCTAAAAGTTATTCGTACGTACACAACGTCTTTGAATATATTATGCAAATTGAGCCTTTAATTTGTAAATGACAGGTTGGTGATTTAGTTACGATGTAATACGATGGTTAGTTTTTCCATGCAGTGGCTGATGTGGATGATTAGAATAGACTACACTCATTTCTTACCGAGGTGTTGTAAAAGGCGACTAAGGTAAGTTGACGTCAAGTAGGCGGCCGGTCGTAAAATACCAAGTCATATCACAACATGGTAAAAAAAAATTGTGTCGATTTTACTTAGAGTGGGATAAGGGCAGGAGAATGATGAATGATGTTACATGATGGTAAGTTGTAATGAGATTTAAACTTTTTTATGCATCAGATATGTCTGCGTAAGTACTATAAAGTGATATGAGTGAAAAACCGTTTGCCATAGATTGTTTAGGCAGATACATAAGATTACATTTAGTATGAAACCGCCTTCCATTAATTATTTCGATTGTGAATGCAAGCCCCATCTGCACTATACGAAATTTAGTAATGTCACTTTGAATTTTACTAGGCACTGATAAGCAATGACATAATGCTTTAATGTAAATTCACTTAGCACCGGCTTCGGCCTAAATATTCGATGAACAAAGTAGGATAGTATAATACCACTTCTTAAGTCCGGTACGCAGATTAAGGGAAAAATTACTCAATACCAAAGCAGACATCGAGACATGCAGAGTAAGAATAGACTTCTAATCAATTATGCAATAAATTTTGAAAGGACTGAGTAGTAGTGTAATTAAACAGCACCGCGACTCAAAAAAATATCGTATACATTAAATTTCGCATTTACCTAAACAACTAAAATTAAAAAATAAATAGTTTGTTATCTGTACTATTTTCAGTACCTAGTGAAATTGATTGCAAAGACTTTTAACGCAATCAGGTGTAAATCCTATAGTGTTAATGCTTTGAGCCAGAGCTTAAAGCTGTGATTGCTTCGTGCGCATTTGAATTTATCGTTGTTTCCAGAGGATATTTTTAGCCAACTTGATTCAGAATGTCGTGTAATTTTCAAGGTTATTAAACTTTGTCGATATAAATATACAAGTACAGTAAATTTCTTATTATAAAATATTTTATTATCCGAGGTAATAAAATCTTACACTACAACAAAGAATTGTTCTATATTCAAAAATAAATATTTCTTTAATATGCCGTTAAATAAGTTGTTAAGGGATGGCATATATTCATTTCATGGAACTTCATTGTAGATTTTCATGTTCAAAGGTTAACTTTTCGCGACTGTATCAAAATTCGGTAGCCAATTTTTTTAATTTATTATAATCTATATATTTTGACATCACAAAACCAAACAAATGTACAAAAAGAATTTGCCATGCTAAAAGAAAAATCTTTATTGTAATACAACTTTTTCTAAGGTTACAAAGTGTCCAATAAGGCTTGCTAATTCTGACGACGGAAGTCGATTCGAAATTAGGCGGCCTAACCCTGCGTAGTTAACAAGGCAAATATGATATAGTTATACGAGTAGAAAATAAAATACAAATAAATATAGAAGTCTTATTGTAATTTCAAATTGAAGTATATGCATTTGCAAATTTGATATTGAACGGATCGCATAAGAACGGACTCGTTTTTCTGTGGATAAAATACTATGAGCCCAATTACCCCCAGCACTTTCATTTGTAGCTTGTGTAAACTTTATATGCTGAACGCGCAATTGCAATTAGAAATACGGTAAAGATTGGAATCGATTGGCTGAATTTAATTCCCAAATTTCTATCTCTTGAATTTTATGTATCCAACAATTTTACGGACAATCAGATGATAATGTCGTAAAAGCTTATCCAAACCTTGGTACTTTCTCTTACTCTGTTAAAATGTATACAGTCTAATTACACACATTTCGACGAACATTTACTACAAATATTTATTTATTTAATTTTTTACATTATTTTGTTATATTTATCATTTATTTACAACTTTCAGTTTTTCTGTAATACCTAAAAGTTTAATAATTACTGTTTTAGTGCAGGAGGATGATGATACATAATAAATTTATAGACAATAAATTTATTATGTATCATCATCCTCCTGCCCTTATGCCACCCTAATGTGAGGTCGGCACATGTTATAAACATGTTGTCACATGACTTGGCTACGTATTTTACGACTGGCCGCCTGCCTGACATCTACTTACCTTAATGAGGGTGATACTGTTCTATTCAGCCGGATACCACACGGCGTACATTTATTATGTATCGTATAAAGGAAAACATGAAATAACAGTTTTTAAGAAAAGATAAGTTGTCGGATACCTAATACATTTTGCTGATATTGGCTTTAGCTTTAAAACTAGTTGGCTGACTGTTATATGAAAGCGGTCTATCAGCGTGATGAATCGAACTATGCTAAATCAAAGGTTAAATAAAAATCAATATATAGTGGGACACATTTCGCCTTATCCGAAGAATTAAGTCACATTTCCTGTACTTATCCATGGGAGATGTTACTTTATTCTTCGGATAGGGCGATTTCTTCCAACTGATGGAATGTGGACTACTGAATATAGGTATAATCACATAAGCACCCTAATGACACTCAGTTTTTTTTTGTATAAAGTAGGTAGAACTTCTTACACGTTAGTTAATTATTAAATGCGGCACGTATTTATATCCAGCAATTTTCTACAACCTCGTTTGAAAATTCAAGAACGTCTTTATAGTCTTTTATGGACCATAATAAAAAATGTATCAATTACTTCGCTTTGAACGAAGCGAACAAAGCGATGTTCTGTTTAATTATGCAAATAGATTGAGAAATAATTGAGTGTAATTATAAAAGTTCGTGATGGCCAAACGGTGAACCGGTCCGACTCTTAATAGGGAGTCACGGGTTCAAATCAAAGTTACAATTTTTCACAAGTCTACTTAAAATTTACAATTTTCATATGCTTTTCGGTGAAGGAAAACATCTTGAGGAAACTGTTAATCTCTTATTTCTGTGTTACTTGCCAATCTGCATTAAGGCACCTTTGTGGGTCTAAGCTCCTTCTTTCCAAAAAAAGGGGGAAAGGAGAGTAAACCTTGCCTCCCAGGAGTGAGATCCAACGCGAGTTTATACTCCTTTCGTTTCTAATATGTTTGTTCATTTTCAGAACGGTACGAAATCAATGGTCACAAGTTTACATAATCCTAGTAAAGTATTTCATTAAAGCCGTGTTTTCCTATTCTGTCGGTCAATATTGACTGACAAATTGACAAGGGTCGCCCGCACAAGGTTGGCAATCAATGACAAAGCGCCACAAATGGCACGTATCAGAAATACGCAAATTTAACCGCACATCAAACGATCGTGTCAAATGGGTAATGGATTTTTAGATACAAATTTTCTTTTTGTTATCCTGACCCAGATTCTATAGCCTTTAGACCTAGCACAGAGCCATTGTCGTCTAACAGCCAAAGCACGAAAGAAAAACGATACTTTATTCCATTTATTTGTAAAAATAGAAAACGAAACATATCTATTCTATTAAAATTCTGTAAATATTACATTCTGTAATAAACATCTTCTCATAGTTTCGGATCAATTATAAATAGTGAATATGTTAAAACATAGATTATGCATTATTAATTTGTTTTAATTAGCTTCTCAGCGCGACTTGATCGGTGTGGATTGATTCAATAGAAAAAATTATATGGATCTGCAAACAGACAGATTAATGTTTCTAGTGACTGAAGGCAAAATTAAAGATTGGTACGAATAATTACCTTTAAAAAGCGTATTTTCCAACTTTTTAAAGGAAAGCAACGCACTCGCTTTGCGATAGGTTGTGGGCGGCGGTGATTATTTGAGGTGAACCGCATGCTTGTTTTCAATCTTATTCCATAAAAAATATATATATATGGTAGTAACGAACTATGTGCTAAACGATTTTTAACCTTAGGATCAAAAAAGGAGGAAAATTAAAAAAAAGAAGGCGGCGATGAAATGTGGGATTTGGGCCGTTACCCATCGGCCATCGCAACATTACGTTTAATAAATAAAAAATCCTTAGCTTGCATACTATTGGATCACTGAGCGTAGTGAGAGACCCCGTTCCGATCTATTTCAAACCTAATGAAACGCATTTTTATAACTTCATAGAAATGCAAAATATATTTCCCTCTTAGAAATTATTTTTTGATTATGGACCGTGGCTTGCGTACTTTTGCGAATAATTGACTATATTACGGAAAAGAAACCACTTTCAATCAGTATTTATGTCCAAAATGTTATCTTACTTAAGTGTTTGAAATTAATGCCAGGGAAGTATTTTTAAAAAACAAAAAGTATCTTTTGGTTTCATCATCATCTTCCTGCCCTTATCCCGCTCTAAGTGGGGTCGGCACAACATGTTATAAACATGCTATCACATGATTTGGCTGCGTTTTTACGACCGGCCGCCTGCCTGTCGTCAACTTACCTCTATCGTATTTTACGACACCTCGGTAAGAAAGAGGGTGGTCTATTCTACTAAACCGGATACCACACGGTGGGTCAACTTACCTTAGTCGCCTCTTACGACACCTCGGTAAGAAATGAGGTTGGTCTATTCTATTCAGCCGGATACCACACGGCGGGTCGACTTACCTTAGTCGCCTTTTACGACACCTCGGTAAGAAATGAGGGTGGTACTATTCTATTCAGCCGGATACCACACGGCGTTATCTTTTGGTTTCATAACAGAAGATAAATCTCCCGAATTATAAAGTAGTAGGCTACCTTGATTAGAAAGTAGCACAATTAAAAGGACAAGCCTAAACGTAAAAAATGTATTCAAATAACAATTCGATCTAATATAACATACCACCGTGTGATATCCGGCTGAGTAGGATAGACGACCCTCTTTCTTACCGAGGTGTCGTGAAATAAGCCTAAGGTAACTTGACGTCAGGCAGGCGGCCAGTCGTAAAATACGTAGTCAAATCTTGTGACAACATGTTTATAACATACTGTGCCGACCTCACCTATTGTGGAATAAGGGCAGGAGGATTATGATTTACTATAAATATTTATTTCACTTTTTTCCATTATTTTGTTACATTTATTATTATTTTGATAAAATTCCGCTTTTTCTGCAGTATCTAATAGTGTAAAAATAACTGTTTTCTCTACCTGGAACCTTAAAATATACGTATCCAAATCATGTAAAAACATGTGCGGACCCCACTAATAGTGGGATGAGGGCAGGAAGAGTACGATAGAAAGAAGATACGATAAAATACATATATTTTTCTATATCATTAGATTCTGAAACGAAAAAATTACGATATGGCTGTATTTATATATCGCTAGACATCTTTCTAACAGACTATCTGTATGTATCTCTAGGGTACGGCAGTTGAGTACGGGCCGTGTTCATTGTTCCAAGCCAGTGGTTCATCACTCGCGTCCAATACTAACTATTCCACGATCGCTCTATTAGAATCTTATTTTAATTCTCGACTATCTCTAGTTTCAACTTAATCGCCAGTCGGAAACGTAGACTCGGATGTGATAGTGTTTTCGTGTGCAAAGAAAGTGCGTTATATTAATACATATGCGGTTTATTTTCTTTTGACTTTGAACTTGATTACTGTTTAGTTTGACTGGCCCGTTTGTGCAGTGGGTAGTGGCCCTGCCTTCAGCTCCGCGAATCGCAGGTTCGATTTCCGCTGAGGGCCAACATTTTCTATAAATGAATTTGTTGGGAGTCAGGGTGTATGCAGCCCTTTTCAAAATTAAAAGGTCCCGATGTTGTTTTGTCAATTTTGACAATTCCCTGGTTGTTCAGATATACAGTCTTATAATAAGTATAAGATATAAATAAAAATCTTTTCATATGACTGTTAGGGTATTATTAGTATTTATTATGGTTAACAATTTCAAATTATAAGTTAACTTTGACTGTACACATATAACTATGTATTTAAATTGAACTACAATCAAAGGTCTTTATTTAAGCTTATATATGCAATTTGTTTTACATAAATAGAAAATATATATAGTTTTAAATACATACTACAAAGGCATCAAGAACCAATAATTTTTTTATAGAAAATGTTAGACCTCTTGGTATCCAGCTGAATAGGATAGTACCACCCTCATTTCTTGCCGAGGTATCATAAAAGATGACAATAGTAAGTCAACCCGCCTTGTAATATCTGGCGAAATAGAATAGACCACCTTCATTTCCTACCGAGGTGTTGTAAAAGGCAACTAAGGTAAGTTTATGTCAGGCAGGCGGCCAGTCGTAAAATATATAGCTAAATCTTGTGACATGTTAATAACATGTTGTGCCGAGCCCACTTACGCGCAACCCACAGAGCTGAAGGCTCACTGGGTCTCTGCAAGCTGTGCCAACGGGCCAGTAAAATATAAATTATATAAAAAACAAAAATCCAAAAATTAACACCAATTGAAAATAAATTATTTACAAAATGCTGAACTGCAAATATATCATGTTTCCCTATTACTATGTTATGTTGAACATTTCATTTCATTATATTGGCTGTCTAATAGGTATAAGTTTTTCAGCAGGTAAAAGTTTAACGATACAATCAGTGCAGTAATCTGTTCCAGCATTGTCCGTCCACCTCGCACCGAGGAAGCCGGTCTTCTGACATCCTACACACATAGTCTTCTTTTGATAAACCGGCATAGTTTCATCTAAAATTCTCTGTTCTTTGGCTGCCTTTAATAATTCTAACATTAATTTATTTCCAGTTTTTGTCTCTATTGAAGTCCCATCTTGGGTCTCGCTACTGTCGTAGGGATCATCCATTTTAACAGGCACTTGTAGTTGTGGAAAGAAAGTTGATTTTTTATAAAATATTGACTTGTTTCTTTCTTTTGATATTCGTTTTGGTGCTCTGCCTGGAATTGGTAGTCCAGCTTTTGCTAATTTAGCAAAATACTTTTGTATTCTACTCATCACTTGGATTGGGGTCCTCGTACCGAGAGCATCAGCAATTTTCTTATATCTCCTTGCTTCTATTGGCTCTTCAGGGTATATTTCTAGTAACTCTTCAAGTCGTTTCTGTTCCTCGCATGACCACAACTGATTAAATGTTTCAGGTTTGCTATCTGTGAATTTTCTCCCTCTAACTTTAGTAGCAGAATCTATATCTTCTTTAGTTGGCTTATACTCATTTTCTAGTGACATATCAATGCCATAAGTGCTCCAGTCTATAAATGGTACATCAGGTACTTGTTGGTGAGGTGGAAAATTCACATTTCCAGCCTTTAAACTTTCAACAAATCCAGAGGGGTCTTCTAAAGCTTTGTTCTGCGCTTCACACAAATCTTCAATATCATGTAGGGCTTGTATTTTCTGTGCTTCTAATTGAATTATGTATTTCAATAAATCACTGTAATCTTTATTTCCACGTATAGCTATGTGGTCTGTTTCAAATGCAAACTCACCATCAGAGTCAGATTTTTCATGTTCTGTCTGTTCCATGTCTGAAAATATTCATAAAAATGTATAAACAAATTGCTTGAACACTGTAGTTTACATTTAGCACTGCCAAAATTTATTGTCTATTGTATATAGTTTAAATATGATCCAATAGTAAACCAGCTTGAATAAGCATGAAATTTACTTATTTTTTCAAATTATTATTTGATGATTTGGTAAGCCAAGAGCTTTTCTGGGATGCTGGGATATTTCTTAAACATATAGGAAACAAAATGTAAATATTTATTTTATACTATGATTTAATAATTATATGTGACATGTGGCAGGTGTTTCTATTATGTTTAATTAGCTCTTTTTCTTGAAAATATTACAGCTGTATAGTTTTAGCGAACTTCGCTATATAATGTCAAGTATAAAAGTAACAGGTAGTCCGAAAAAACTGGGTGTAATTATAAAAAATAAAATAAACAGTGTACAATATAAAAAGTGCAAACCTGAATTCAGGAGTACGTCGCTGGAAGGGTGGTGTAACCGGTAAGTTTTATATTTAATTACCAATATTTATTCCGGCAATAATAAATAACCTTTTTTTAAATTTAGACTGCCGGTTTTTTTTATTACCCCGCCTTAGTAAAGAAAATCACAGTCACAGTATACTTTAAGTTATTATTTAACGTTAAACGTTATAATTAAATTAGGACTAATAAATAATAATCCGTATTTATTTTCGAAACACAAAATTACACAGCAAAATTAATGTTACAAATACAGAGTAGTAATTTTTTCTATGTAGAATGTAGATCAATAAGGAACTTAGAATATTCATCAACACAGACGAAGAATGAATATTTGAATAAATATGGACACGAATGTTTTCATTGAAATACTATTTTTCCATAACTATTTTGTCTCTTATTGATTTTAATTGATACAATATACATTTTTTTTATTATATGTTAAATTATTTGTCTACATTGCCTTTTTCCGACCGAACTTGATGATTTATATGATGCGCGCCATCTATTGACGAATCTAAGAAACTTTGTATACGTTAAAGTTCCTACGGCTACAACAAAAACTACGTTACGAAACCTTTTTTCTTTAAGCATTTTCCTAAGTGCTCAATAGGTGTCATATTAAACGTCATAAAAGACTAAACCTGAACCTTTGGTCTACCGTCTACGGTCTACGGAACTTAGATTATTTCATTTCTCAACCTTCTTCTCTACCTTACAGAGGAGTGACACCTATGTTAATTACCCAATTGAGAACAATGCAGAGTTATTAACATTCCAATAAAAAAATGTTATTGTTGTTGTTGCATAGTATTTATTAGTATGATATGTGTAATAAAAAAAACCGCGTTTGAAGAAGCCTAGTGGTTGTAAGCTCAAATGCTTCTTTCCAAAAGAAAAGGAGGAATTTGGATCAGCCGTTAGATAGTGGAATAGATAATTTTATTTTTTATTTTTAATGAATACATTTTTTTCGTAACTTATATACAAATCCGGGGATTTCTCACACACAGGAGACCCGTGCTATAGCCACAGAAATACCAAGACAATAAAACATATAATGCATCATCATCCTATTATAAGAATTAATATAATCCTTATAAGCGAAGTGCTGAAGACCGAGCTCAGTGGCGTGATATTGGGGAGAGCTATATCCTACAGTGGACGAGGATAGGTTGATGATGATGAATGTAATCCTTAGGGCCTGTTTCACAAGTTACTGATAAAGTGTCGGATAGTTAATCGACAAATAAACTAAGTAACAGATAAATGTCAGTAAAAAGAGAATCAAAAAGTGAAAAAAAAAATCGCGGCCATTTTGAAATAGGTACTTGCTATCTAGCAGATAAACAAAATAACAGCCACATGATCTACCAGTTAACTTATTAGGAACTTTAAGTGCTGAATAAGCCTATCAGAAACCTGAGAAACACAAATTCCGAGATATGTGTCAGATACGTTTCGAATAAGCTGACTGACAGTATATTGGTAACTTGTGTAACAGGCTCTAACTGTACTAAAAAAAAGTTATATACTTTGTATATATGATTGGAAATTGTTAAAAAATAATCGATGAATGATGATCACTTCTCACCCCGGTACTAATATAGTCAGCGCAGACGAAGTTGCATTTTGTATCTAGTTAACTGTATTTAGTTTCATTATAAAATAACATAACATTGGTATATGTATAAAAAAATACTAAGATTACTTACAACGAAAATGTAAACTTTCAAACAAGTGCGCTGAAACCATTTCAAATATACCAACGTATTCACGCCATATTCGGAATTAATAGTTAAAATGTATTACCAATTACAAGTTTCATAAAGCACAAACGCATGTAAGTCGAACTTGGCCCCATGCCGTATGTTTTTGACGTCTCCAATTTAAACTTTAATAGAATGGTTAAAATGGTGTTGAAAACATTTTTTCTACTGGGCCAGATGATATATCGTTTTTATTATAATATTAGCTGTGAAATTTTAAACATAAAAATAGTGTGAGTTAACCATAAGAGATAGCGACTGTCGCAGACTCTTTAGTAAAATTTTTTGTAGATGTATAATTCTATTGCACATTACCTTATTGTATCTCTGCCAGTTTCCGTAACGGACGCTACTTAAGCTCACAATAACCGAGTTGTTTTTAGAATTGCGCTAGCTTTTCAACACAATTTCGAAAAAACCGTAATATATTATTAACCTTAACCTTCCGGAAGAATTGCAATACTTTTTGTTAAAAACCGCGTAAAAAACCGATATGTAGATTTTGAGAAGATCGATTACATACAGACGGATAGTTATTGGGGTACTTTGTTTTATAAATATATATATTCAAACGTTTATGGGCATTTCGCAACCTCGACGATACTTTTGCGCTCGCCGGCCCGCCAGGTGACGCTGTAAAAGCCGTTAAGGCTAACAGCATGCAGTCAATTCGAAAAAAAAATGTCTATTTTTTTTTTTATGGAATAGGATGGCAAACGAGCATGCGGTGCACCTCAAGTAATCACCGCCGCCCACGACCTCTCGCAGAGCGAGGGTGTTGCTGTCCTTTAAAAAAGTGGAAAATACGCTTTTTGAAGGTACTTATATCGTACCGATCCGGGAACACCGCCAAAGGGAGATCGTTCCATAAAATGGTGGTGCGTGGAAAGAAATTATTTGAAAACCGTACTGTGGTGGATCGCCACGCATCCAGATGGTGAGGATGATATTTTAATCTGTGACGTACAGTACGGTTATGGAATTTAGCGGCAGGAATCAGGTCATGCAGTTCAATGGAACACTCTCCGTGAAAGATGCGGTAGAAAACGCACAGTGAAGACACATTTCTACGCATCGCTAAAGAGTCCAGCTGTTTGCTAATCACCTTGTCCCCAATAATACGAGCTGCTCTGCGCTGTATGCGATCGAATGGCTTAAGTTGGTACTGGGGTGCACCAGCCCAGAGATGAGAACAGTACTCCCTGTGAGGCCGGACTTGTGCTTTATACAGCGCAAGTCTATGGGCCGGCTTGAAGTATTGTCTCGCTCTATTGATAACACCCAATTTTTTAGAGGCCAACTTAGCCTTCCTTTCCAAGTGATCGCGATACTTGCAACTATTGGAGATGTCGAGTCCCAGTATTTCGATGCTACTCGAGGCACCTAAAAGAGTATTCTCGAAAGACGGTGACGAGACAAACGGCGATGTTTTAGCAGTTAACGCGCAAACTTGTGTCTTCTGGGGGTTAAATTGTACTAAATTTAGTTTACCCCAGTCGGAGATCTTCCGTAAGGTGGATTCAACAGAAGACACAAGATTTTCCCGGCACTCGTCGACCTTTTTCCAAGAAAGGCTTGCGCTACCGGTGTATGTGGCATCCACTGTACTGTCATCTGCATAGCAGTGAATATTAGCATCATCTAACATGTCATTGATATGCAGAAGAAACAGTGTAGGGGATAGCACGCAACCTTGGGGAACCCCAGCATTCACTGGCTTAAGATTCGAGCAGAATCCGTCGACAACGACACGTATGCTACGTCCAGTGAGAAAACTGGAGATCCAAAAGCGCAGACTTTCTGGAAGCCCATAGGAAGGTAGCTTCGAAAGAAGTGCCCTATGCCATACACGATCGAAGGCTTTCGCTATATCCAGACTAACTGCGAGACCCTCTCCCTTGCTTTCTATTGCTGCCGCCCAACGGTGAATCAGGTAGACCAGAAGATCACCTGCTGATCGACCATGTCGAAAACCGTATTGACGGTCGTTGATCAGCTCGTGATCCTCAAGGTATGACAGAAGCTGACGATTTATAATCATCTCCATAACTTTGGAAATAAGGGAGGTAATAGCAATAGGCCTGTAGTTAGCTGGATCTGAAGCATCGCCTTTTTTAGGGATAGGATGGATCAGGGCTGACTTCCATATATCTGGGACTATGCCTTGTGAATATGAGAGCCGAAATAGACGCGTTAGCACAGGAGTTAACTCGGGGGCGCACATTCGAAGCACAATTGGAGAGATACCGTCTGGCCTACTCGACTTATGAATATCCAAGGAAAACAGAGCTCGCCGAACAGCTTTTTGGCTGAACTTAATATCTGGCATTGAGCTCTGACACCACGGGATAGTAGGCGGCGGGTTTCCTTGGTCATTCATAGTCGAGTTTGACGCAAAGAAATTCCCCAAAAGATCGGCTTTCTCCTTTGCTGTGTGGGCCAGTGCGTTGTTCTCAGTGCGTAACGATGGAAGTGATGGTTGGTCAAAGTTACCAAGCGCCGCTTTGGAGAGTGCCCAGAACCGACGCGTTCCAGATGGGTATTGCTCAAGCTTTTTGCCAATTTTGACAATATACTTAAACTTCGCTCTGGCAACTTCCCTCTTAAAGAACCTGGAGGCGCGGTTATAATTCCTTTTGAGTAATGTCGAGTTGAGGTTCCTTGAAGCCATCGCTTCAGCCCAAGCCCGATAAGCCTCACGTTTGCTATCAGCTGCTGCCTTGCAAGACTCACTAAACCATGGCTGCGATCTACCACCGATTGGAATTACAGAGCTAGGTATATAATTTTCCATACCTTGCATCACCACTTCGGCGATAGATGCACCACAAGAATTAGCATTATTCTCAGAGAAACAAACCTGCCTCCATGGATAAGACGCATAAAAGGAACGCAAACCATCCCAATCTGCTGACTTGTAATGCCAAACACGTCGTGTCGCGAGTGATCTGCGGCAACGACGTGCGATAGGCACTACACACCTTACTAGGCAATGGTCAGAAGAGCCTAGTGGAGCATCGACCGAGATTTGGTAGTTTTGGGGATGTGTGGTCAGGAAGAGATCCAGTAAAGAAGGATCTTGACCATCCACGTCTGGAATTCGCGTTGGCTCCTTAACTAATTGGGATAGACCATTCACAATTGCAAAGTCAAAAGCAATTCTACCCGCATAGTCTGTGGTATCCGAGAAGCCAAGCCATTCAGCATGGTGGGCATTAAAATCACCAAGAACTACGATCTCAGCCGAGGGAGTCTGTGAAAGTATATCGTCAATAGCCGCTTGTAAGTGTTCCATAAGCCTATCCGATTCCGCGTTACCACTATGGGACCTGTAGAGGCACGCATAAACTCTGGCATGATCGCCACAGACCACGCGCCCCCAGATGGTAGACAAGTTCCGACCTTCAAAATTGCCAAGGTGGTGAAAGCATATATCATCCCTTACGAACACAGCAACCCCAGCATGAGGCACGAAGTTATGTTCGAGTTTGTAGCCGGGGAAGTGTAAATAAGCTGTGTCACTTGGGCATGAAATCTGCGTTTCTGTTAAGAATAACAAGGCTGGCCGAGTTGTTTCGAGATGGTAGTGGACAGCATTTAAGTTGGAATGTAGTCCACGGATATTACAGAAGTCCACAATGAGAGTTGGACGGGATGCCATAGTTTTATTTCCTTGACTGCCATTGACAATTAACGTTTCGTTGCCCGCCCCAGAATACGACGGGCAGCCCGAGCGAGATTGCTCAGGGAGGGATTCTCCAACTCTGTCAGAGTCGGTACCCTCCTGGGGTATTAAAACTCTATTTCGAACCGTTGTCATATTTGGGGAAGGCAAGGGGGGGGGGGGCACCGGTGCTCAACACTCACCTATGCGAAACAAAGCGGCAAGCCGCTCCTTCACGCTGGTTTTCTGTGTGAGGGTGGTATGAAACCGGTCGAGTCTGCCCATTCGGTTAACCAACATATGTTGGCATCGTGACTCTACCACCTAGTAAACACACTATGGGTCCGAAAGACCAATCTTGCTGCTCCAATTCGGAATGCTACGAGATTGAAATAGGTAAAGTATAGTGGAAGTATGTCTTTCTAAAATGCTGTTATATAATGTAGTTTTATACATTTTATTTATTATTTATTTATCAATTGGTTATCAATTGGTTATCGATTGGTTTAATAATTTTATGTTAGTACTGTACTTAACTTTCAGATTTACTGAGAAAACCTTACTTTTAGGTTTTTGAATATAAACTTAAACTTGGATAAATGCCAAGTTCCGAACGAAATACGTTAAGTTATATAACATAAAACGGGTTTTACTTCTGCGACAGAAAGAAACTTTGGATAAAGTTTTCATTATGAAAATGTCCAACCGTCATAATAAGTGGAAGTATTATTTATGTCTCTTTAGAGTACAATAAAAGCTGCGGTATTTAAAACTAAAAGTCGTAAGTATGAATAATATAATATGTACTATTATAGTTATACCTGCGAATTCACTCGCACCAACTTAAGCGTTTATATAGCGTCAATAATTTATAGAATTAGGCGTTTTTTGCGGAGGTCCATAATACAAAAGTAATGAAAATATTACTTAGCTATAATCCGCGATAAAAGAAAATAGCTTTTATCACGGATTATAGCAAAATAGAAAAAAGAAAAAAAAATTATAGAAAAATAATATTTTCATTGATTTTGTTCGATAATAATGTAATGTCTTTATCGCTGTTCAATAAAGACAACCGGGATTTTTTTTCCTATACTGACCCCGGCGTATAAGCCATAAATATGCCACATTTCATCAATATTGGTCCAGCAGGTTAGCCCTGTGAACATAACAGACAATCAGACAGAATTTCGCATTTATTATATGAGACATCTGAATTATTTTATTCTTTTTAATTCATCAACATTTCGACCCACATGCTCGTCTTATCTATTTATCGTAACGATATACAGAGTATAATTTGTGAGGCTATCGAGATCTGTAAACAATCATTTAGACGTTTACAGACGAGAGAGCGACTATGGTTTTAGTTAAAATCGTCCAAAATACATAAAATACTGATTTCAGTGAAGAAAAACAAATATTTTCTTTAGAAATATCTCTGACATAATGTCATTATTAGAAAAGACATATTCTGCGATGTTATAAAATATCTAAGATATAAAATATATCGATAAGAGATATCGCACACAAACAAACTTACGCAACAAACGCACGAAAACTACACACAGTCACACACACGCACATTCATTTGCGCATACAAAATACACGTATGTACTATTTCCCATTATGTTTGAAATATTATGAAAAAGGGGCCTTCTGACGCAAGTACTAGTAGAAATACTAGTAACTTACTAGGATGGTCCCAGATTCTGTTAATGATTTTGTAAGAATTTTGAAGGAAATAAATATTTTTGATTTTTTATTTGGATTAGATTTTTGAGATACAATAAAGACTAAATATCTATTAGCCTTCTAGTCTTGAAATCTTTCACTTCTTCTTAAATCGTTGAGACAAGTATTGTGTTTTAGTGGAGTATCCAGACAAAACACTATGAGTATCCTATGAGAAATTGTGATCCTAAAACCAGCTTATTAAGATATGTGTCTTAATAAACATTTAAGTGGCACTCCCAAGCAACATTATTTATTCATATTTAGTATATTTAATAATGATTTACTGGCACAAAACCGTTTATTATATTCTTGCTAAGAAGAGCTTTGCAACGTCTACTATTTCTACAAACATGTGAGATGTATTGAATACGTTAGCATTTAAAGTGTCGAAATAGCAATATAACGTTTTGTTTACGTTTTATATACGTCATCATTTCTTTAGTATATGTATATTTGGTAAATATTTTGGTTTAAAAAGGACGTTCCATATTTGTCCGCATTGTCCTATACTTATTTAACTCTTAATATTTTAAGTTTTGTACGCTTTATGATCCATAAGGTAGTCTCTAGATTTGTTTGCTTCGGTGGGGTGACAAGCAAGTATTATGTGCTGTATTTTTTTTTTATACTTACACACACCGTCGTCCGTTCCCAAAGTAAGTAACTTAATACCTGTGTTATGGGTGACAGAAAACTGGTCAATATATACATTCTCATATAATCTTAAATACCTACTTAAACACATATATACACCCAGACTCGAAGAACCAACAAATTTTTGTTAGAAAATGTTGGCCCTCGGTCGAACCCACGACCACAGGAGCCGAAGGCAGAGTCACTACCAACTGTGCCAACGAGCCAGTCAAATGTATGTAATATGTAAATGAACAATGTACCCTAAATGTACAATGGAATAAGAATGGTGGAGTATTACTTACTTAGACCACACTGGTCTATATTTAGGATAATAGATTTTTTTTTTTACAGTGGATGATAGCAAAATAATGTCGTTCCTTTTGAAAGCAATATATATTCAAATAACCAATAAGTAATCCAATAAACATATCAGATGTTACTGATAAAGTCTTATAGCACCCTTATTTCCATATGTAGTGCAGTGTAGCAAACGTAAAGGGAAAATAAGGCATCTTTGACGATCATAAGAAAGAATCTTACTTATACGACTTGTTTGTCTCCCAAATGAAATTAAATACAAGAATTATTAGAGAACTTACTTTAGTGATAATATTTATGATTATGGGGAAAGGGGATTATTACTATCGGTAGGCTTTTGTATCGTTTATTGGTTTGTTGTTGACGGTATCACCTAAAAGAAAAAAAGGTCCATAACATCATTAAAATGTATTGTTGTACAGCTTAAAATTATGATAGTATTTATGACGTACTTGAATAATTTATTTTTTACGTTGTTTTGTATTTACTTTTTATGAGCAGGTAATTATTGTAACTTGACTTAAACGGTAATGAAACTGTAAGTTTTATTTCGTTTATTTTTTACTAATTGTTCCTTGTGGATTGCGTATTGCAGAATTTCTTAGCAAATTCTTTATGAAGCATTTACTAAAATCGTTTTGGGTGAATGTAATGAAGTAACATTAATTTTATTGTAAAAATTTACTAGTTATATCCATTTGAAATTACATACACTCTAGGAATATACAACGTGGAATGGTCCCAAGAATGCCGGCAGCGTTTACGCGCTGAATCGCTAAACTGATTCTTTGAGCGATTCTTACACCATTTAAATGTAATAATTATATTTAAATGATGTATGTGATTTTGTTGACAGCACAATGAAAACCGTGAAATTTGGAAGATAATAAGTAATGTATAAAACCATTGTCAACTATACAAAAAAATGTTATCAACATACATAAAAAATTAATATTTTTTATGTTTGTGTATAACATTATTTTATAACCAATTACATACACGATCAAAAGAAAGTAAGAAACGTTAATAGTTGTGTTATGGGTGACAGACATCTGGTAGATACATATATAATTTAAAATACAAACATAAATAATACTCCCAAAATCGAACTACGAACTTGTATATAAAGTAACGAATGATAACGTAATGTAACGAATATTGTATTTACAAAATCTACGCCCTGGGTGGTAATCGAGCTACCGACCCGTGGAGCTGAAGTCGGCATCACTACCACCTGCGCCAATGGACCAAGCGGAATAGAAATAGAACAAAATATTCTATATATAAACACTGAAGTAAAAGATGATTAATGTGATGTTCATATTAAGTTTATTTACAGATATTTAAGAATAATTGTTTCCTTTGTCATACAGGCCCTTATTTTCAAGGAAAAAATAAATAACATATCCCTGAATACAAGAACAGGTAAAAGCGACGCTTACGAATCTTATATTTTAATGGCATGAAAAGCTGCTCTACTCCTTTTCTTCTATCCACTTTAACGTGTCGGCGATTTACTCCACAAACAGAACAGTTCCTTACGTTTATACATAGCTGTATTGATCTAACATTTAAAACGTAGGAACCATTATTTAGTGGCGTATTCTTTTAAACTTTGCGCTTAATTGCCATTTTCAATTTTGTGTTGTCTTTTTTCATGATTTTGCAAAAGTATAGAAAATTTATTGACTGTGAGCGATCTGTCTACTGAGTAGCGTAATTACTCTAAATTTTTCAAAAAAAAAAAAGTTATAATGCGAAAGTTTGTCTTTTGTGCATTTACGGCTAATTTGCAAGAGCAATGTCCATAAAATTTGGTAAAATTTAAGGTGATATTTGTAATTAAGTATAGTGATTTGGATTTTTTTCACTTGATTTTATATACTTAGCTGGAAACTTATAGTATATGAGAGTATTAAAATTTAAATTTAAAATGCGAAGTCGACGTTTCAGCTCCTTTATATATGGACAAAGTTATAACAATAAAGGTAGGTAACAAAAAGAGGTTTTCTTGTACCATCTCTTCATCTTCTTCGTCAACCGTTGGACCTCTACTGCTGGACAGAGGTCTCTTCACGGGATCTCCATACCATACGACCTCGTTTTGCTTGGATTAAAGCGGTTCCCCAACTATTTTACGGTCGTTAGTCCACCTCGTAGGAGGTCTACGCGTTTTCCGGTGCGGGGTCGCTATTCCATTGCTTTAAGACCCCAACACCCATCGGTTCTCCACACTGTTTGCCCCTCCCCATCGCCACTTCAGCTCGCACCACGCTGAGCTATGCCGGTGATTTTGATTCGTAGAAAACTACGAATCTCCTCATTTCTGATTGAATTCCGTAGATATACTCCAAGCATAGCTCGCTTCATCGCTCGTCAAATGACTCTGAGTCTTCTTATTAGGTCCATAGTTAGCGACCACGTGTAGAATCCGTATGTCATCAGTGTCAACACAAGACTTATGTCTTTAGGCACTGAGGTATCTTGGACGAAAAGATCTCGCGTAGCTCCCCAAACGCTGCCTATCCGAGTAGAATTCGCCGACTAAACTTTTTTATTAATTTTCTCCGCTATAAAAAGAATTTTTTGAGCACAACTATAAACTATTTCCTAAAGAAAATTGCTTATATAAGCCAGCAAGTTGAATTTCGTACAAATAAAATATCTTTATTCGCATACGTAATCCTTGTAGGTAAAACGCTGCGGTTGCCTCGTGGTTATCTCACATTACCGTTCACTTTATATCTTCACGGCCGCTATCTGTGGAAAGCATATACAGTTGTATCTCTGTGTATTCTTTCCATTTCAATTTCGGTGACCTTTCTGCAGTACCTAGCATCTCTCTCATTGTTTTGCGCGTCCATAACAAATTATCAAATAACGTTGAACGTGAATACGCCTGTAAATAATAATTATATTGGAACTAGAATTAATATAAGAATTTATTGTTAATGTATCTATAATATATCGTTGGTGTATCTAATAAATAAATAAATAAACGTTAGAAATAATCTTCAACAATTGTTTCATCTTTACTTTCAGTACTCCATCCAGTATCTCCATAGACTCTTAAATTCAAAATATTCTTTATTGTTATCTATATTGTTGTATACAAGTGCTTTTAAATCTTCAACTGTACTGGTTTGGAAAACTATCTCTAGCGAGAAAAGCCAGACATAAACGGCGGTTGTTCTTTTTAAAATATAATTATTATGACTAGTTATATTTAGTCAATATTGTAATCTTGTAAAAAGTCGACGAGTAGCTATATCCAAGCATTGTTAATATAAGATGCAATAAGACGTGAGTATAGCCGATTTCTATACATTAATTATAATATAATCCTTAACAGTAGCTTTCCTGTATGCATTTTTAATTAGTTTTTTAAATTGCTGTAATGGCACAGCTAAAATTGATTGCCGAATTTTAGTATAGAATCTAATACCCAAACCCACAAACGACTGTAATTGATGGATGGACGTAGACCACCAATTAAAATTTTGCTCTTCATTATTATTGATTTCTATTTATTTATTATTGTTTGATGAAAGTAAGTCAAACTCAATAAAACAATTACCTAAGTAATCGCAAGGGAACGCTAAAAGCCGCATCGGTCCCTCGCGTAAACGAGATTCATCGTGAGCTACAAATGAAATACGTGATTCCACGGCCTTCATTCAGTTCTAGAGCTGCGAATTAGCGGGTAATAAAGATTTCTAAAAATAATGATTTACTTTGAAACTTTAATAAAACGCATCTCATAAAATTGAAAACAGATAAAATAATTTATACATTTAGAAAGTAAAGCATAATGTTAAAACTATTAAGTAATTGAATATGTTATACAAGCCTTGAATTTAAACGGCTATGTAAGCGCAGAGTATTGTCAGAAATTCATAAGTCATATCAATATACATTTGGAAGAATCCTTAGGCTAAGCAGTTTCTGTAAGCTAAATTCGATTTTACAAACATGTTGTCACATGATTTGACTGCCACGAAGACCCGGCTCGTGCGAACTTTAATACTACCCATATTTCTATACGCTGCAGAAACGTGGACAGTGCGAGAAATTGAGAGGAAAAAGATAGATGCTCTAGAAATGTGGTGCTGGCGAAGAATGCTTGGGGTAAGATGGACCGAGAAAAGAACAAATGTTTCGATACTCCATGAGCTTGGCATCACGCAGCGTCTATTTTCTACAGTACAATCCCGTAAACTCTTATTTTTCGGAAACGTTTCAAGACGGGGCAGCCAGTCCATAGAACGTCTCGTTGTCCAGGGAAAGGTAGAAGGCACAAGGCCACGTGGAAGGTCACCCATGTGATGGACCGACCAGATCAAATCTGCTGTGGGCGGTCCGGCGCATGAGTGTACCAGAATGACCGAAAATCGCAAAAAATGGCGAGAAATTGTGAAGCGCATAACATCAGCCGCTACCAAAACCGCAACTTGAAGGCGATCACGACCGCTCTGTCAAGAGCGAATCGATTGAGAAGAGAAGATTTGACTAGATACTTTACGACCAGCCGCCTGCCTGACGTCAACTTACCTTAGTCAGCCGGTTACTCAGCCGGATACCACACGGCGAGTCAACTTACTTTAGCCGCCTTTTACGACACCTCGGTAAGAAATGAGACTAGTCTGTTTTACTCAGCCGAATACACACGACTAATACTGCATTATTTTATAAACACAAATTATTATTACTGCTGGTACTTAGAATATACTATACTTTATGTTTAAATAAGGGGTAGCATAACATAGTATTAAGTACATGAGTAAGAAAGTACATAGGAAACGTCAAAAATAGATAACTTTTATGTAAATGCTGCATGACAAAGATTTGTTAGTAGAGTTTTAACAATTCAACACTCGCACGTAGTGGTGTTTAATCGATAACCGTGTGCCAAGCCGATGCCCGCTTTATGGCCGCGGCTGGTGCCAAATATCATTTCTCCAAACGGACGATAAGTACCATCTGATATATTAGATTAATTATTATTCACAAACACTTCAGTACGTCATAATATTAAAACGTAAATGTATCTTCTACGATATAAATTTTTTAAAGGCAATTTACTTGTAAAAACTTTTTGTCTACTGGATAGAAATCGTGGCATTTTAATAATATTTTCAAAAATCGTCACCCGTCACGGCGGTATTATAAACCATGTCCTTAACTGTTAAGCAGTGTACCACACGATTTAAGAAGGGAAAATAAAACGAGTTTTTAATTATGCCACTGTTGGAAGAGGGCCTCCTTTTTCCATAGGTAAATGCAAGGGTTTGAATCCGTGAACCTTACCTAAGAATGACGTACACTTTTCACTTCACGATCATGGTCAAAAATGGAAAAAGGATTTTAGAGTACGTACAATCCACAAATACACTACAATAAAATGGTTTATTCCTCTTTTATTTAACGGATATTTTTATCACAAAAACTGATCTATTAAAACATTATGAGTAAGTTGACGGCCGTTAAATACCTACCCAAAAAGTGTAACAAGATCTTTAAAACATGTTTTGCTGACTCTACTTAGAGTGGGATAATAGCAAGAGAATGATGATGATAACCTCATAATTTTCATAAAAGTATATAATGATCTAGCTTCACCTATTAATATAATAATAAATAGTATTGTATATTGAAAGTAGATGAGCGAATAGTGTACTTTATATTAGTGTGGAGAAAGAATAAAGTGCTGTAGTTACAAAGATATTCTGTTAAGATAGCACTTCTACAAACTATTTAAATAAGTTAACTTAAATGTTATTAGGGTTAGTTGTATCCGCATATACCAAAGGGCATAAATTAAAGTTGACCCAAAATTGACGGGTGACCGAAATTTCGAGGACCTATTTAATAATAATGTGGTCATTTAACTTTCCTGTATTCAGGACAGACAACGTTGTACCATTGGTACCTGGTTGTTCACAATAATAACTCGCAAATAATCTTTATTTATATGAATACGATGGGTTTCATTGCATATATATATAATACCAATTAACACTTTCCTTTAGTACCAAATAGTGTGGTATATCAATATCGTGTTCTGGAAGTTTCTCTAGATCTTTTTCAAGGTCTAAAGTCCTAAACGTTTAAGGTTAAAATCTAAAAGTAAGTATTAGAAGTGCCGAATTATGAATCCAAAACTTGGCCGCCGTGTAAGCCTCATAACAAAGCTCTGATTATATGGTCTGATAAGAATAACCAATGGTTGAGGCCTTCAAATGTAAAAGCGGTGACTTCGCATCTAAATACGCCATATTGATGAAATGTCTACTAGGTGTACGATGACCTCAAGAAGTTCTCTAGTAGAATCTGGATCCTAGCGGCACAAATTGGATAGTAAGAAATTCGAGCGGCCGTCCAGCGTTTGGACAAATAAAACGCAGAATAGAACCTACTTTTTAGTGAGGTTTTGTCATAGTTAGTCTTGAGTAAAGTAACGCCCTGTTACTATCGATCTATCTCTCTGTTTTTGGAGATAAGTATTGAAGCAAAGATCTACCACGCAGCTCCAATGCGGTTTACAATTAATTGGCAGGTTACACATATCCGTAGAATTCTCAAGAGATATGCAGGTTTCCTCCCGATGTTTTCCTTCACCGAAAAGCGTGTGACAAATTGCAATAAACAATTAGACACATATGTTTTAACAGAAAAACTAATTGGTGCCTTTCCGGGGTTTGAACTCGTGAGCCCCTCGAAGAGTGGTAGTTCTCAACTGGGATCAATTCCCACATGTGATCCGGCGCTATTTTCTTTTTTTTATTGCATTTATTGCATTCCGAGGTTTGAACCCATGACCCTTCAAAAGAGTCGCATGGCCTCGTCGTTGGGCTATCACAGGCTTGAGTATTTTGTATGAATTGATTCGTATGTTTTGTGTTTATTATCTTATACTGGCTGCCTATATGCCTAGCCATACTAGCCCGACCTTTAAATATGTTTAAGCAAATTCGACAGTATTAGAATTTCCAGGAATAGCTTCACCCCTATTCGAATTGTGCCAAGCTCAACCTATAGTCACTTTATATTCTAATCAAGTTCTCGTAATTTGTGAATTGGGTGCGAGTTGTATTCATTAGAATGACGGTTAAGTTTAGTTGTGATTTGATCCTTCGTTTACGAAATTGTTCCAAGTTTCCCTATTTATGTTTGTATGAGTACAAAATTATTCGTGCAAACATAAATAGGGAAAATTCATAATAAATAGTTCACAGAAGTTATGATGATTATAATTTTGTTTAATCCACATCTTTTAAGAAAATCTAAGTTGGTAAGTTAGATTATTATGATTAGTTACAAAATGGAAATGCCAATTGCTATGCATTGCCAGGAAAGCTGTGGTAGCCCAGCGGTAACACCGTGCGACTCTTTCGAGGAGGTCAAGCGTTCAAACCCCCGGGCAGACACCAATGAGTTTTTCTGTTAAAATAAAACTTATGTGTCTAATTGATAATTGCAATTTATCACACGCTTTTCGGTGAAGGAAAACATCGTGAGGAAACCTGCATATGTCTACAGAATTCTGGAGATATGTGTAACCTACCAATCCGCATTGGAGCAGCGTGGTAGGTCTTAGCTCCAATCCTTCTCTCCAAAAACGGAGAAAAGGCCTATTCCCAGCAGTGGGATAGTAACAGGCCGCTACTTTACTTTTATGCATTGCCAATGAATTGCGGTTTTGTCGTGAAACCTATGTTCAATCACTCTCCTTTACTCTTCTTCCTACATCATCATTCCCCATATATCACTATACCTTATATACTATTAATTTCACATCAGTCAACCTTTCAATTATGCATTCCAAACATGTAAAAGTTCATGCTGTAAAGGATTTATTAAACTGTATTTTAAAATGTCTCGGATTTTTATTTCGACCGAACTTTGTAGCGTACTTCAAATTTGTTGAAATGTTTATGTGTTTTAAAGTAGTACGTAGAAGCTGTATTAAAAATTGCGGTTTGATTAATAACTGGTTACATACCAAGTACAAAATGAAATCGCAAGTTTTAATAATGATAATTTATTATAAGCCCAGTAAAATTAAATTTTTATTATTTTGTTCCATTTTGATTTAATCAAATTCGTCGTAGGTCATATTAGTAATTGGCTTGGCTGTGAAGATAAATAAATAAAAATACTTAATAGCTAGAAATTTTTCCGCTTACATAATGGACTAGTAAACTTAATAATAAATAGATCGACAATTAAACCTAGTATATAATAAATATAAATATATGTAAATAATAATACTGATTAACTGAATTTTTTACTCATCAAATACGTAATATCTGTTATATTACAATCGGCATAAGACAAAATTTATCCTCGTAATATCCTTAAATTCGCTTTTAACTGTCAGAAGTAAAATAAAAGTTGTTTGCTGTTTCAAATAATGAACTTTGTCTAGTAATATTCTCATAATATATTTTCTGTGTAACGCAATTCAACGAATTTCGTTATGTACCCAAAAATATTTCACTTCAAAAGTATTATATAGGTAATGTTTAACTTTTGCATGTACAAAGTAACAAAAGATGATATTTATTTTGACGACAAAACGCTGCAGTACAATAGTTGATAGCTAGTTTGACGTAGTTTCAGTTCAGAGGCTCACTCGACGATCCATCATGTTCAAAGTTCAAAGAAGTCTGACACTGACATAAAAGTGCGCGCATAATAACATGGTAAGGCCAGCTGGAACTTCGAAGGGTGTCATGAGGTTAGGCGTCCGTAGCTTTGACGGTACAGTTGTTTTCAGTCGCGAATTGGCACCCGCCTAAGCCACATCTCGCCACATTTTCCCTCGAACACAGGAACGCGGGAAATTCTAACTGCATAAACTCTATTTCTTCCTTCTAACTATCAATTGAAAACTTTATTAATTTAACAGATGCGAAAGAGCTTTTGTAGTAATTTCGCGATTCCTTAATTTACTAACATAAGTGATGTAATGACTTTGTCCTATTTTCAAATACGATTGTTTATCAGCTGTTAACAAAACCTAACTCTTTACTCGAGTGTCGCATGTTATTAATGACACGAACGCCTTTTTTACGCGTTCGTTTTATGATACTTTTATTACAAGTGAACGCGTTATTTATATACAGAAATGATAATAAAGCTAAAATTAAGAAAATAAAGCTTGCGAAAATGGAATAATTTTTCCCGTGCAATGTTATCTGAAGGATACTCAGGAGATAGGTTACTCGTGCAATTTAGCTAAGTGCTTCTACGAAGTATGAATTTACTGCGATGTTCAGAATTTTAAATAATAAAGACTTATTAAATGCGTAAATGATATCGCTGGTTTTGGAGTTAACAAAAAATAATTTTGTTTTATAAAATATTTTTGGAAACTACTTGCGGGTAGGATTTGGCGTTTATTTTTGAACTGAGTCAGTATATAGTTATAAAAGTAAAGTGGTTCGGATGGTGTGCGATGGTGGCGCCATGCTCTGCCTGGAGTCGCTGATGACGAGGTGGCGAGAGCGTGGGGAGCGCGGCGAGCGGCGTGCGCGCTCCCGGAGTCTTTGTTCCTCTGCAGCTGAAGGTAGCTTATTGCAACTGCTGCAGAGAAGAGCAAGTAGTGCCATGTAAGTAGTCTTTTGTATGAATAAAGAAGACACGGAAAAAACTTCTTCACAGTCGACGGAATATATGTACACTTTAAGAAGCATAATTTATCAGATTTATAACAAACACTAAATAAATTGTATTTGTTTTGATTCAAAGAAGATCTTTCGATAATGCAAAATATTTTTTACCTAATTTTTATTGTAAGATGACTTGGAGTATTTACTGTATCAAGCCACAGATTTAAAATCCTTATTCTGTCACGTCATCGGTAATCGTAATAGCAACACGCCTATTACTAACGTTCTTTCATCATACATTCATACAATCAGTCAGTGGCCATCAATATTTTGGTCAATATTGATTTTACAGTCATTTAATGTAATTGTAAGAAACATAATTATATCATCAGGACTAGTGAAATTATCAATATTAAATAATCCATAAGAACTTTAAATACTAGCTGATAAATATTTTACAATTTTAATATTTAATTTATATTGTTTTGCTGGCAAGAAAAGGCACTCATAAACATCAAAAGTTAATTTCATATTTTATTACTTATTACTATGAAATTGTATGTCACATTCCAATCCTTCAAATATGTCCTTAAAAACGTAACATTGGTACTATGCTCCGTTTGGAAATGAAAGGAGGACAAACAACATTTTCACATTAATAATAGTAATATGAATAGATTGCAAATCTCATTAGTCTATATTGGTTTCATCAACTGTCTTGACATCTCTTTCGATGTGAAAGGAAAATCTCTCATTATATGTACTTGAAGGATGTCCTTCAAATATAATGAGAGATAGCATAGGATATGTATAACGCCGTGTGGTATCCAGCTGAGTAGAATAGACTACCCTTATTTCTTACCGAGGTGCCGTAAAAGGCGACTAAGGTAAGTTGACCCGCCGTTGGTATCCGGTTGAGTAAATAGACCACTCTCTTTCTTACCGAGATGTCGTAAAATACGACTAGGATAAATTGACGTCAGGCATTCGGCAGGTCGTAAAATAAGTAGCCAAATCATGTGAATACATGTTTGTAACATGTTGTGCCGACCCCGCTTAGAGTGGGATAAGGGCAGGAAAATGATGATAGGATATGTTTGCTAGGATTAGAGTCTGGTCTTTATACACAGCACGTGTATTGAAACTTACGTCACTCTCTTACTATTACGAGATTAAATTAAAGATAAGGATGCTGTAAAACAATTAAAGTTATCGGCTGGACACATTACTTGACCAAACAAATGAATATAGATTTTCAGATAGATCTTTTGTAAGCCTTGTACAAATTAGTTTTAAGCAAATTGTTAATTAGTTACGGTTTCTTTGTAATATAGTTACGTAGTTTGGGGAAAAATTGTATTTTTATGAACAACTAATGGAGTTTTATACAAAAATTATTAGCTGGTCTATTAGCTGGATAAATAACTTGGAAAAGATGGCGACTGGATTCATGCAATATAAAATTGAGTGCAGTGAAAATCCATTCCTAAAACTGAAAGACATTAATAAAAAATGTATACCTAGCAATTGAAACCAGTCGGTTAAAAGATTGGAAGCAAACATTTTCTTTCGCGGTATATCGGATAAATATTAGTTTCTTTATATAATCGTATTAGCGTTTATGTTTAGTTAAAGAAGATGCTGAACTTTAATTAAAAGTAAAGTATTTTCAACGTTCTTTTTGAGATTTACGATTGTCTATTTCGGACCCGAAACAATTAAATAAGCGAGGTTTTTCTTTTCTCCCGTCTAACTGAGATTTGATAAGCTAGGCGCGATTAACATGCCACACAACTTTGCATGTATATTTGTACCTACAATTATAATGAATATTGTAACAAATCACAAAAGAATAGTTTTCTGATTGTGTTATTAGACATTGAGAAAACTATTTTTTTATCATCTTTTATCTTTGAATGTAAAGTTAACCTAGAATATTTAATTCTCATCCAATCTTTAAGTTAAATTTGACAATACTATGATATATAAGCTTTACATATGCATATATTGTAGGGTGTAAAACATACTTCAATTTATGTTATGCGGTTTGTTGGTGCACTAAACATAAAACTATGTTTTTCGCAACATTATACTGCGGCATTATACGTTGTTAGAACTCCTATAACGTTAACGATCCGATACTTTTTAGCGTTGAATAGTTTGTAACATTTTCAGACAAAGTTGACTATGCTTTTGTCTGGAAAACTAATGGAAAAATCAGAATGCAGAACAATTCAAAACCCGCTAGCCTCATTGGAACTACTAATTGGACACTATGTTCTAAGGGGTAAGCACAATTCTATGCCTATATGAAAACCATCTATAAAATACCTACACTTCGTTTGACAGTAAATGTGCCTTTTATAGCTGTGTGATAATATATCTAACATCTGGAGACATCGCAGTAAACAAAATTAATTAACTCTTTAGAACAATCTTTGCTCCTTTGTTCATTATGCACTTGTTAAGACTTAAAAATTTATGCACTTGTAAAGACACATGTTTGTGAACGGGAAATTGTAATATTGGTAACGTTGCATTAAGCGACCCCTTTTCTACGCCGAGATTAGTTAACAAAAAGTGGGTACAAAAGTAATAATAAAATTATTTTGCTATAATCCGCGGATTAAAGCAAAATAATTTAATAATTTCCCAATTTAACTTAAGTTAATTTAAAATAAATATATATATATATATATAAATGTCAACAATTACGTTATGACGGTAAAGATGTGTAATATTTCTTTTAGATAGTTATTGAACGATTGTATAGCAAACAAAAAAATCAAATAAGCATTTTCATGCTTTTGGTACAAATTTTAACCGATTGATGAGAAGAATATGTGTAGATGGTGTATCGATTATAAAGCGGGACCCTTTTGCGGAGCCTAGTTATCCGTTTGCAAAATAGTGAAAGTAAACTAGGTCAATCAATTCATGGGCATACTCATCGTAATATACGTAGAAAAAATTCAGAAGCGAAGCGTCAAAAAGCTTATTTGAGACAGGTGAACCAGTTTGTCGTTACACATAATTCTCTTGGCATCCGTTAAGTCAATCTAGTCGAGTCGCTCGGCGAATCCGATCCAGGGATACATGATTCAAGCACAGCCGGATTTCCGCCTGGCTTAAGCTCAGGATTTGTTTTGTTACAAATAGAATTGACAAATAGAGTTGCGAAACAATTAAAATAAAAAAGGAATGATATTTAATACGTTAAGGAAGAAACATTTCTTTTTTATTTTCTGTGGCACAAACTTTATAATATTAGAAGTTATTCTTCGTCTTCTCCATTGTCTAAATATTGGTTTCTT